>CM072667.1:39899571-40499571 GCA_036884735.1 Huso huso
CGGCTGTCTTTGAATGTTCTCTGCTGTTATAATATTGGAAAAACATTTTGGAATTGGTTTTAGCCCCCCTTTAGCAATATTGATGATTTTTATCTCTCTCTGGCCTTTTTAACTTCCTTTTTTGACTTGTGTTTGCAGTTCCAAGTACTCTTTCTGTGTGCTTTTGTTTTGGTCCCTTTTAAACGCCTGTAAAGGCTTTTTTTCGCTTGAATATTTTTTTTTAATTGACTTATTAAAACCATTTTGGCCATTTTGTTTTAGATTTAGGATTTTGTCTGCTTTTTGGGATGTGTAATTGTTTTGTGCCTCTAGTACTACATTTTAAAAGACAGCCACCCTTTTTTTCTGTGGATGCTTTTTCTATTTTACTCCAATCTACTCTTGTTAGTCTCCCGTTTCCATACCTTCATAGTTTGCTTTTCTAAAATTGTAAACCTTTAGCTTTATCATTACTTTGGGGGTTTAAAAAAATATTTCAAATGAGACCATGTTGTGGTCTGAGTTTGCCAATGGCTCTCTGACTCTGTTTTAGTTATTCTGTCTTCATTATTTGAAAAGACTAAATCAAGGCATGCTCCCTCTAGTCGGGTGCCTTGACAAATTTGCTAGGAAGCAGTCATTTGTCATTTCCACCATTTCACTTTCACACGTCGTGCCCCCCCATGGGTTTTCCCATTTTATACAGGGAAGTTGAAATCCCCCATTAGTATGGTTTTCTCCTTTTCTGGCCTTTGCATTTAATGTCATTGTATTAAACAGATTATTTTGCTCATGCCTGAATTTGCTGTCTATAGCATGCTCCTATTATTATGCCCTTTGAATTTGTGTCCATTATTCTGACCCATATTGATTCTGCATTGTTTTCTTTTTGTCCTGATTTAACACCTGGGCTTCAAGGCTATTTCTTATGTATAGCGCCACCCCCGCCTTTCTTCTGTCCTGCCTGTCTTTCCTATACAGTGTGTACCCACTGATATTATATTGCCTCCATCACCTCAGACAAACCAAGTTTCTGTAACACCTATCACATCGTAGTTACTTGTTGGGTGCAGTAGCTTCAAGTTCTAACATTTTGTTTCTGAGACTTCTAGCATTAAGATAAATACATTTAATAGTGGTCTTACCTGAGTTGTTGCCCTTGTTTTGATGTAGTCTCCTTCTGTTTTTTTTTTCCCCCCCTTCCTTTCTAGTTTAAATGTTTGTACCGCCTGAAGGATCCTTTTTCCCGAGTAGATTGGTTCCCTTTCTGTTTAAGTGCAGTCCGCCCCACCTGTATAGATAGTCCTTGTTGTAGAAAGTGCCCAATGTTCAAGAAAGGTGAAGCCTTCCTGTGTGCACCATGATTTCAGCCATGCATTTTGATTTTGTATTTCCAGCTGTCCATATGGTCCTTTGCAAGGCCGCAGTATCCTGTAGAAAATACCACAGTTTTGGTCTTGTCTTTTTTAATTTCCTTCCTAGCTCTCTGAATTTGTTCTGCAGGATCTTGGCCTGTCTCTTCCAATGTTGTTTGTACCAATGTGGACCATCACACCGGTCATTCCCAGTCTGCTCAGGAGCCTGTCCACGTTTCCTCCTCCCGTGATGTGCTTGACAGAGTTCCTGGAAGGCAGCACACTGTTGTAGGTAGGTCCAAACAACTGAACTGAACTTGTTGTGTTTCTCAGTATGGAGTCCCCAACAATCATGACCTCCCTTTTGCTGGCTGGTCAGCACTGTTTATAGGGTCCTGGGTGTTGTTTCTTTCATTCTCTTTGATGTTGGTTTTGGTCATCTAAATGTTGAAGTGGCTCAAATGTGTTGAATGTCTGGATTTCTGGTGGTTGTGTTTGACTGAAGTTTCTTTTTTCCTGCTTCTGCCTATTTGAACTCAGCTGTTTCGACTTTCTTCCATCTCCCCAGGCTTTCAGTCTGCTAGGGTGCAGACTTATGAATTGTGGGAGGTGGCTCCTCAAGCTCCCAAGGCTGTCTCATTTCCTCCATCTCCCTTTTTCTAGCAGGTGGCTTAATCGCTGAAGCAAGTCCCTGGATGGCGCGGCACCCTTTACACAGACCTGGTTGAGCTCTGTTGGGTTTTCGGATTTCCCACATCATGCAGTTGTCACAGATTACTGGCTTGAAGACCATTTTTTTGTTTAGGTGTAGTTTCTGCAGCTGTCAACCTGCTTTCTAAACTGCTTCTTAACTGGCGCTTGTAATTTGTCCACGACTGTACTCCTCCCACGATGTCAAGCTCCAACACGCTGTAGGAAGACCTGCCTGCCTTTTTGTTTGTTGTGTTTGTGCTGGTGTGTCTGCCCCTCCCCCGTGTCCCAGAACGCCGCGGGATTTGAATCAGTTGCCTGAAATTTCAGCTTATCAGAAAAAAATACACTTGAGCTGCAAGGTTTTAAGCTGCAACGTTTCCGATTAAAAGCAACCCAGATTTAAAGATGCAATCCTTCTAACTGCCACTTGTCCACGACTGTACTTCTCCCAACATTAGAGATGAGCAGGGGGGGCTGGGAGGGAGGAGGAAGTGTGGTCTAGGGGTTAGAGCCAAGTGGAGGGGACCGGGAGGGAGGGAGCAGTGTAGTCAAGGGGTTAGGGAGATGAGAAGGGCTGGAGGAGAGGAGGTGGGGTGTGGTCTAGGGGTTGCAGCTGAGAAGGGCTGGGAGTGGGAGGCAGTCCAGGGATCAGAGACGAGCAGGGGCGGGGAGGGGGGGAGGCAGTGTGGCCCAGGGGTTAGAGCTGCGGAGGACCCTGGGAGGGAGGGAGGCAGTGTAGTCAAGGGGTTAGAGATGAGAAGGGACGGGAGGGAGGGAGGCAGTGCAGTCTAGGGGTCAGATGAGAGGGACCCGGAGGAGGGAGGCAGCATGAACCAGTTAGAGATAGAAGGTCTGGGATGGAGGGAAGCAGTGGTCCAGGTCAATGAGAAGGGCTGGGAGGAGGAGCTAAAGTGCAGTCCAGGGATTAGAGATTTAGTAAATGATGGAGGAGGCAGGTATCCAGGGTCACCGATAATACCGGGAGGAGGGAGGCAGTAGTCCAGGATCAGAGACGAGAAGGGCCGGGAGGGAGGGAGGCGGTCCGATCCAGGGTAGAGATCATGGAGGGATCCGGAGATGAGGGAGGCAGTGTAGTCAACAGGACATAGATAGGAATGTGATGAGGAGGAGGCTGTTGAGGGGTTAATTGAGGAGAAGGCTACCGAGGAGGAGGCAGTGTAGTCCAGGATTAGAGACGAGTAGGGGCCGATGGGAGGCAGTGGTCCAGGGGTTAGACGCATGAGGGACTGGGATGAGGAAGCGTAAACAAGGGGCCAGAGACGAGAAGGGACTGGGAGGATGGTGAGCGCAGTCCAGGGTCAGTCGAGGAGAGGACCGATGAGGAGGGAGGCGCAACGTGGGGTATGTCAGAGACGAAGAAATGGAGGAGGAGGCAGTGTGGTCCAGGGGGTTAGACACGAGATGGGGATGAGGAGGTGTAGTCCAGGGATCAGAGACGAGCAGGACCGGAGGAGTGATGGTGTAGTCCAGGGGTCAGATGAGCAGGGGGGATGGCGAGGCAGCGTATCCAGGGTCAGAGCCGCGATAACCGGGAGGGAGGAGGGCAGTGTAGTAAAAGGGGCCAGAGATGAAGCCGACCGGGAGGGAGGAGGCAGTGCAGTCCAGGGGCCAGAGCTGAGGAGGGACCGCAGGAGGGATAAGCGTAGTCCAGGTCAGCTTGGGGCTGGGAGGGGAGGCAGGTGGTCCGGCGGTTGGTTATCTATGAGAGGGGCCCGATGATGAGGCAGTGTAGTCAAGGGGTTAGGAGACGAAGGGCCGGGATGAGGAGTCAGTGGGTCTCAGGGTTCGATATGAGAGCGATTGGGAGGGAGCGCAGTCCAGGGGCCAGGGTTGAGCCGATAGGACCTGGCGAGGGAGGAGCGCAGTCCAGGGATTAGAGACGAGCAGGGTGGGAGGAGGGGAGGCAGTGTGGTCCAGGGGTCACAGCCGAGAAGGGCCGAGGGAGGGAGGCAGCGCAGTCCAGGGGTTAGAGCTGAGGAGGACCGGGAGGGAGGGGAGGCAGCGCAGTCCAGGGCTCGCTGACCGAGGGGCTGGGAGGAGGTGAAGTGCAGTCCAGGGTCACAGTTGGAGTAAGGGCAGGGGAGGGAGGCAGCGCGGTCCGGTGGTTAGAGCCGATGATATCCGGAGGGAGGGAGTAAAGTGTAGTCTAGGGCTAGGAGATGAGAAGGGACCAGGAGGAGGGAGGCAGTGTAGTCTAGGGGTTATGCCATGAGGGACTGGGAGGAGGGAGGCAGTGTAGTCTAGGGGTTGAGCCGAGGAGGGACTGGGAGGGAGGGAGGCAGTGTGGTCTAGGGGTTACAGATGAGAAGGGACTGGAGGAGGGAGGCAGTAGTCCATAGGGGTTACAGCTGATAGGGGCTGGGAGGAGGCAGTGTAGTTTAGGGCAAAAGCTTATCTCAAGTACCAATATTTCCAACAGCGACTACCACATGTACACAGTAACTAGGTTGCACCTAAACTGCTGTTGTAAAACCGAGACCTACCCCATTATAACCAGGTTGTGTGTACTCACATGTTTTGTTGCCTCATTTCTGCTGAATGGCTGCCCCATGCAGCTGATGACTGCAATGAACTCAGCATATTTATATTTTAAATATTTTGCAAGTGTTGCATATGGAATTGGTGACCGACCTTTAACTGTGTACAGTTGGGAATACCATGCTGCAGCCCCATTCTCAGTGTTGGTGTAAGTCCTGATCTGGACAGAATACATGATTACATACCGTTTTTCTTCAGTAAAAACAAGTTTAAATTTGTTCTGTTATATTTATATATTAAAACACAATTCAGCGAAAGCACATTGTCATAATGCTTTTCATTTGCACAATCTGAGAGCTAAATTTAGTAAATGGTGTTTTTTTTGTTTACTGCAATCAAGTAACCTGCAGTACATAGTACACTTCCTAATTACAGTCCCAAGTATTTCTGTGTGTTCTGCTGTCACATTTTTAAATGGTCAGTTTGAGAAATAAACTTTGTTTTCCGTGCAACCGCTGCGACCCTGCTTTTAGTACAAAACTCATGCTACATACCGTTTTATAGACTGGTAACGGTGTCTTAAATTACTGTGCCTGCTTCTTTGACTGAAGAGATATTATCAGCTCATTATCATCTAACTATGGAATCGTGTAATTAAATCATACTTAACTCCTGACGGTAAACAATGTAACTAAATCTATTATATCTGGGATGCAAGACCTAAAGAAAAAAAAAAATCCATTCGTGGTTGACTCAAAACTTTATTTAGCCACTCCATGATTTCACTGGCAAAGGCCAACATTGGTTTATTGAGTTCACAAAGATAACTTTTTTCCAGCTTGTAATGGTAACCTTTTCACTACCTTTTTTGTTTAATTCTTGCACTTTTTGCTGCATTACCCACAGCCCTTCTTTTTAATTATTTTTTTTTATTTTAAGTTTCCAGGGCATTTTGTTAATGGCACGCAGTAAACACACAAACCTTTAAGTGTGTAATTGTGTTTGTTGTTGTTCTAAAGCTACGCTTTAAATGCAACTGTTCATTTAAGCTACTTTTTTTTACATAACAGTACTCACACATGTTTGGTCACCATCACAACTGTTGCAAGAAACTGGGGTTTCCGTATTCTGCTGGTGTTAATATACCTCTACAAGCATTTTTTATTCGATCAAATTGTTCCGCCCTTCTCTCGCTTCAACTATTAAACATGTGCTAAGGCGCTTTTGGTTTTATACAGACCAACGTCATGTCAGATTCTCAGAATATTGATTAATTTGCTTTAAAGGATAATGAAGCATTTTTTGTGTCTAACCCCTAAAAAACAGCTGTCAAAATGGGTTTTTTTTTTTGTAACCATTTTAATCGCAGTCTGGAGCCCAGCATCATAATTTCTCATTTCTCTGGTAGGGCCTTACAAACAGATTGATTTATTTGCTAAAAAATTACGGATTAAAAAAATATGCAACGAGCTCAATGGAAATGGGTATAATTCGAAAAAACTTGTACATTTATTGAACTTTTAAACCCCTAGACCTTAGGGTTTTAGGAAAGTCGATATTTTCAGAAAATGCTAATTAAGGTGCCTTAATGCGATAACTTTAAATGGAAACAATTTTATTTGCATAAAATAAGCGAATCCCTAAAAGTGCAACTGCAGCTCCTAAGGAAGTTCCTTACTGGGAGGACAAAATGGCGACTAACAGTAACAGGTGTAACTGGGAGACTGCATATTCTGCACAGCTAGCCAGCTTATACAGATGATAGCTTTATTCTTTTTCTGTTGGTATAGGTGATCTTGGGCTGAACTGTTCTGGAGCAACGGGTCAAGTTTACTGCAGAGTTAGTTAAAAGCTTTCCTGGTCATCCTGAAATGGGTACGCCAGCGTTGATCATTAAAATGATCTTGCACGATATTTTCCCAAAATATATTGCAACGCTTTGTACACCCACTTCCGGGTGGATTCTGTTTTGTGGTTGTGAGAAGTAACCGCTCCAGGTGATACAGCTGCCTTCTAGATCTTCGTCTCCTAACAATACTGATAACTGCTGAAGCAAGCTGGAGTAACAGCATCAGTATTATTTGGCCTTGTTCAAGAACATCCTGAAATTTAGTTTTTTCTGCTAAAACCATTTGCTGCTGAAAAGTTAACCGCTGTAGAGAACATCGCATGCGAATGGCTTTAATTCTCCAGTTTGAACAGAATAATGTAGCCTATTTTAATATCTATATACGTCACATATCGTGAACACCAATCTTTCCTGTTACAAATAAATTCCTTGCTTTTATGGCATGAATTTTATTAATATAAAATGACTGATACTGTAAACTCACATTTTTATGAATATTTTATTGTAAATATATAAATAAAATTCAGTAATAAATGTAATTAATTACAAAGAAAATTCAGTACATTTACCATGTATAGCATTCTGCCTTTTTTTTTTTCCCTTTTTTTTTTTTTGCAATCCACCCAATTTAGAAGTATAGTGACATCAAACATTAGTCTACATATAACAAAGTTTGAAACCCCCCCTTCATAATGTTCTCTTGATTTTACACAAACTGAAACTATTGCTCTATATACGACTGTATATAAAAATCAGTCAGATGCTTAACTTCATGTTTATTCCCTGTTTATTAATATCGAAAAATAAGGGGAAAAGAAAGAAAACATAATATGAAAAGTATGTGCTTATATAGGAAAATGCTCCTGTAATTTATGAGAAAATAGTAGGCTACCCTTATAGAAGGCTATAACCAAAATATCAGTTAATTAAGATTCTTATTGGTAAAAACAAATCAAGTAGGTAGTAGCCTAACTGAATTTTTACAATACAAAAGTATAGTATTCAAGTACACCGGGTCAAATATTATGGTCAGATTTTCACCCGAGAATACTTTCAGAATAATTCTTTTTTGTGAATAATAAACTGGTGGGAAGTGATGGACAGCAGACTGCTGTTTAGTAAACTGGGGTTATTCGCTAGATGTGATACGTCATCGTATAAGTAAAATCGCATACATTTGTAAAGTAAAATCGGGGAAAAGAGTCATACTATTTTTCTAGCGTATTTCAGTTTTCGATGCTTTTAATAATTTTAGCTCCACCACAACGCCGTCATCAACGTCGGGCCAGTTTCTCCGCTAGAAATTGACTTGAATGGAAACCCAATTTAGGTTGATTATGCATTACTTTTTGTCGAATTTCAAATGCGCATAAGACATTATTAACTCGATATCTTAATGGAAACATAGCCATTGATGCATTAATACGATGGAAAGATTGAGGGAGCATTGTGTTTTGAAGAATCACATCATCATAAAGAACTGTAGGTGCCTACCAGTGGTAAAGCTTGTCGCAGGCACCAGTAGGTACGCTGCTACCATAGTTTGAAAAACCACCGGTCTAGGGGGGTTAGAGCTGACGAGGGGACTGGGAGAGAGGGAGGCAGTGTGGCTCCAGTGATTAGAGCTGAGCAGAGACTGGGAGGGAGGGAGGCTGGCTCTAGTGGTTAGAGCTGAGTAGGGTCTGGGAGGGAGGGAGGCTGGCTTTAGTGGTTAGAGCTGAGTGATTAGGTGGGAGGGAGGAAAGCAGTGTGGCTCTAGTGGGTTAGCACTAAGGGACTGGGAGGGGAGGAGGGAGGCTGTGTGGTCTTGTCCTAAGAAGTGATTTTTTCCTGTGCTTTGTATTTTTTCACAGGGAGTGAAGAAGCCCTTTAAAGAAGTAATTGAAGTTCATTCTGGAGATGGGCAGGCAATGGGCACGAAACCTGTGACGCTCATTAGACAGGTAAAACTGAGCAGGAGAGAGGAGAAGGTTTATTAGTCTGTCTCTTTTCAGGTGATGAGAGAGAGATGAGCGAGAGAAGGGGAGAGGTGAGAGAAGGAGAAGCCCTATTAATCTCTTTTCAGGTGATGAAGGGAGAGAGAGGAGATAGGGGAGAGGGAGGTGGAGAGGGGAGAGAAAGTATATTGACTGGTCTCTCCTGTCTCATTCCAGGTGATGGCAGCCTTGTTTCTACCCTGAGCTCCTACAAAGTGATCGACTCCCCGTGATGTGAAGTTCCGCGCTCAGGAGCTGCTGCAGTGGGGGGGCAGTGTTGGTGAGTGTCTATCCGGCCACCAGGCCACCTTTATCCTATATGTTAAAGAATTAAACACAGTACAGAAAGCACAAATCCTGAATTGAAGCTGAACATTTATTCAAAATCAATCTGACACGAATCATTTCACAGTGCACCAAATCCTAATCCAACATGCAAGAATCCCAAACTGAGCTTGTATTCCAAATCAACCTGACATGAAAAGTTTGACATGAAAAAGGTCAGATCAGAATTTTTTTTTTCTTTAATCAGTTTTGCTTTGCCGCGATGGTTGCTGAACAAGCCAAAAAAGTGCTTTTGAAAAAACCTGTATTCATGACAGATATGCTGCCTTACTGCTTTTTTTTTCAAACGATCACTATAGTTTCCAGCTTTTATTGCAACATAAAATGATTTTGTTTCGGAGGCATAGTTACACAGCGCACGTATTTATTAAGACAAAAAGAGTTGACTTCACTCGCGATGGTTGGCATCGATGTGTAGACCGGGATGTTGACAGTGTGTGTTTATATTAACTTTTTTATATTTTTTTTATTTGGGGTTAGGGGCCAGGTTCGTTATAGCCAAGGTTCGTTATAATGAAGGGCTGTTATAGCGAGGGTTGTACTGTAATTCCATAACTGTACCTAAATCATCCGTTAGCTGTAAAGAAGCCTTGGTTAGCGCTCCTTTAAAGAGGGGCCAGTGATACTCTTTAATACAGCTAATAAGAGGTAAGAGAATGGAGTTTAAAGATGGTCAGCACTCCTTTAAAGAGGGGCCAGTGATAATGTTAATAGATTTGAAAGAATGATTGGTTTTTACAGCATTGCTATTAAACACTTAATAGTGCTGAATATAGAAATAGTAAAAGAAACTGAATACATTGAATGACAAACGTTCGAATCAAAAGTCTTTCTCAGTGTCTTTAATGTAAATTCAATGTCTAATGTTTCAAACATTTGTCATTGAATTTACATTGAGTTTCTTCTATTTCCACTGTAATAATTGTATAGTACATACTGCATAGCCTCTCCTGCAGGAATCTACATTGCCTTCTGTGGTCTGGAGTATGTATTGCATGGTATTGTATTATACTGAATGATATTGAATGGTATTGAATGGTACTGTGTTGTATGGAATTATATAGTATTGAGTGGTATTGTATTGAATGGTATTGGTATTGTATTGAATTGTATGGTATTGTATTGAATTGTAATGAATGGTATTGGTATTGTATTGAATTGTATTGAATGGTATGGTATTGTATTGGATGGTACTGTATTGCTTGGTATTGTATTGAATGGTGTTGCATTGAATTGTATTGTATTGTATTGCATTGCATTGAATTGTATTGTATTTATTGAATGGTATTGCATTGAATTGTGTTGGTTGTATTGCATTGAATGGTATTGTATTGAATGATGTATTGTATTGAATGGTGTATTGTATTGCATAGTATTCATTGGTATTGTATTGAATGGTATTGTATTGTATTGAATGGTACTATATTGTATTGAATGGTATTGAATTGTATTGAATGGTATGAAATGGTATGTACAGTACTGCACTATCATCTGTCTCTCCTGCAGGAGTCTACAGCGACACTTTTGGCCTTGAGTATGTACAGCACAATGTGGCCGGTTCATTGAAGAGAGGGACGGGGGTTCCCTCAGACCCCTAAAACATCTACCTGACTGCAGGGAGCCAGAAAAGCAGGGCAGGTGAGAGTCAGTCACACTGTACCTTCTCTCTCTCTCCTTTCTCTCATCTCATATTGAAGTTTCTCATAGTGAACCCTCTCTCTCAGCTCTAGATTTGAAGCTCCTGGTCCAAAACCCAACCCTAACCTCTCTCTCTCAGCTCTTGTTGAATCTCCTGGTCCTAACCCTAACCCTAACCTCTCTCTCTCAGCTCTTGTTGAATCTCCTGGTCCTAACTTTAACCCTAACCCCTCTCTCAGCTATTGTTGAAGCTCCTGATCCCAACCTCTAACCTCACTTTTTTTCAGCTTTGTTGAAGCTCCTGGTCCTAACCCTAACCCTCACTCTCTTTCAGCTCTTGTTGAAGCTCCTGGTCCTAACCCTAACCCTCACTCTCTTTCAGCTCTTGTTGAAGCTCCTGGTCCTAACCCTAACCCTAACCCTCACTCTCTTTCAGCTCTTGTTGAAGCTCCTGGTCCTAACCCTTTTTTTAGTCTTGTTGAAGCTCCTGGTCCTAACCCTCACTCTCTTTCAGCTCTTGTTGAAGCTCCTGGTCCTAACCATCTCTCTCTCAGCTCTTGTTGAAGCTCCTGGTCCTAACCCTAACTCTCTCTCTCTCAGCTCTTGTTGAAGCTCCTGGTCCTAACCCCAACCCTCTCTCTCTTTCAGCTCTTGTTGAAGCTCCTGGTCCTAACCATCTCTCTCTCAGCTCTTGTTGAAGCTCCTGGTCCTAACCTTAACTCTCTCTCTCTCAGCTCTTGTTGAAGCTCCTGGTCCTAACCCTAACCCTCTCTCTCTTTCAGTTCTTGTTGAAGCTCCTGGTCCTAACCCTAACCCTAACCCTCTCTCAGCTCTTGTTGAAGCTCCTGGTCCTAACCCTCTCTCTCTCTTAGCTCTTGTTGAAGCTTCTGGTCATAACCCTAACCCTAACCCCCTCTCTCAGCTCTTGTTGAAGCTCCTGGTCCTAACCCTAACCCTCTCTCTCCCAGCTCTTGTTGAAGCTCCTGGTCCTAACCCTAACCCTCTCTCTCTCAGCTATTGTTGAAGCTTCTGGTCCTAACCATAACCCTAACCCTAACCGTCTCTCTCTTCCTAGCTCTTGTTGAAGCTCCTGGTCCTAACCCTCTCTCTCTCTCAGTTCTTGTTGAAGATCCTGGTCCTAACCCTAACCCTCTCTCTCTCAGCTCTTGTTGAATCTCCTGGTCCACACCTCTGGTTGTGGTTCTGGTCCTTGTGGTACAGGGGTTCTGGTTCCAGTCCCTGCTCTCCCTGGTTCAGTCTGGCCCTGCAGGAAGGGAGGGAGCCAGACTGCCCTACTTCCTGGCTGATAAGGGTGTATGCTGGGAGCTGGATGTACAGGAGCTGCAGAGAGTCGTCCAGTCAGCCAGAGGGCACTGCACCCCTAGCGTGCTGTACATCAACAACCCGGGGAACCCCACAGGTACAGAGAGACTAAGAGAGAGAGAGACACACGCATAGATACAGGCCGACACACAGAGAGACAGACACGCAAACACCCAGACAGAGAGAGACAGACACACATAGACAGATATAGAGACACACAGAAGTGGATATTTTCATAGCATGTGATAAATAATAGAATACTTTGGACATTGTTTCTCTTTTAATGGAACTACCATATTTAGTAGAGACTTGTAGACACAATTCCCATCTATTAGAACCCCGTGCTTGTCTCAATTTTATAGTTTTTTTTATAATATAAATCTTTTGTCCCCTTCTCTCCTCTCCCCCTCTTCTCCTCCCTCTCTCTACCCCCCTCTCTCTCCAAGACTCTCTCTCCTCCCCTCTATCCCTTTTCTCTTCTACCCCTCTCCTATCTCCTCTCTTTCTCCCCTATCTCTTTTTCTCCTCTCTCCTCGCTCCTCCCCTCTCTTCTCCCCTCTCTTCTCCCCTCTCCTCTCCCCTTCTCCCCTCTCTCCTCTTTCCTATGCTCTCAGGTCATGTCCAGAGCAGGCAGTCCATTGAGGAGGTTATTGATTTGCAGCCAGCGAGGGATTGTATCTGCTGGTGGACGAGGTGAGGTGACAGCATGAGGGGAGAGCAAAGATATTCAAGCTGGCACTCTGTCTGTCTGTCCATTTCTCTTTATCTCTGTCCATTTTCTCTCTCTGTAGTCTCTCTCTTTCTTGATCTATGCATCTTTCTGTCTTTCATTCTCTCTCTCTCTCTCTCTCTCTCTCTCTCTCTCTCTCTCTCTCTCTCTCTCTCTCTCTATGGCATTGGGCTCTGCAGTTATCTGCTTCTCCCTTCTCCCTCTCTCCTCCCTGAGAAAGACCTTCAGTTTTCCCTCTTGGCTCTGGCAGAAAGCTCTTGGTCTGTCTCTCTCTAGTAGGAATAGAGGGAGCAAGCTCATTGGCTGCCGTGTTATAAGCACAGTAACACAGTGCAAGGTATTGAGATATGGCCCGGCGGTTTAACTCAGCTTCACCTCGCACCAGATTCCACCCCCAGGAGTGTGGATATTGGCTTAGATCTGAACAGCCTGCTTTGTGTTACTGGTTTCTCTCTCTCTCTCACCCTCCTCTCTTCTTTCTCTATAGGTGTATCAGGACAGTGTGTTTGGGCAGGGCAGGGCTTTCCTCTCGTATAAGAAGGTGCTCTATGAGATGGGTCCTGAGTTCTCCAGCCGTGTGGAGCTCGCTGCTATCCACTCAGCATCCAAGGGAGTCGCTGGAGAGTGAGTGTGGGAAATGGAGAGGGGGAAGGGAGAGGAGATGAAAAAGGGAGAGGGGGAGAGAGATGCAGAGGCAGACAAGAGCAAGAGTGACGGGAGGACAGGGAGGAGGGGGAGAGAGAGTAATTTCTTGATTTTTAATTACAGGAGAGTAGTTGTTATTTACTTCATGCTAATATGGACTCGGCTTTCGACAAGATAAAATGAGATGCTCTAGTAGTGGTGGGGACCAGCCCGAGACGTCGCTTTGCTGTAATATTTGAGCCTTCAGTGCTGATGCCGATGTGCAATGCCCAAATGCTTGTCTGTTTGACTCAGTTTAGTTTCAATAACACTGATGAAGTCACTAGCACATGTTCTTCTCTCCTCTCTCTCTCTAGGTGTGGTTTGAAAGTTTCTCTGTGCAGTTTGTGGTTTAGTGAGGTTGTGGATGATGGTGTGTTTCTCCTCTCCTCTCTCTCTCTCTAGGTGTGGTTTGAAAGTTTCTCTGTGCAGTTTCTGGTTTAGTGAGGTTCTGGATGATGGCGTGTTTCTTCCTCTGTCCTCTCTCTAGGTGTGGTTCTCGCTGCGGGTTCATTGAGTTTGTGAATTTAGACCCCCAGGTGAAGTCTCTCTCCGCTTCTTACTTCTCTGCTAATTCTCTGCCCCCCACGTCGGGGCAGCTCGTCCTTGTCACAGCCCTGCACTCCCCTAGAGCAGGGGAGCCCTCATACTACACCTGGACTCAGGTGAGATCCACCCCCCTTACTCTTTCTCATTCTTCCCTCCTCTCCTGACCCACCCATCTCTCTCCTCCCTCTCTCACACTGTACAAACCAACCTATCTCTCTCTCACTGACACACACAGTGTTAAGATTGGCTGTATTGGCATGACAGGAGTGCTCCAGCATTGCTCAATCATTTAAACAAAAATCAACAATAACAGACTGTCACAAAGACGGCTGGAGTGGGTGGCGTCAGACCAGAAAGGAATACACAGACAGACGGTGGTGATGAGAAGCTGAGTGCAAATGGTAGCACTCAGCGTTTATTAACAAAGTAAAGGTTTTAAACAGAACACAAAACAGGACACGGCACTTGGAGCTAAAACAAAAAGACAAACAAAACGAACTAACACTTAACAAACGGTGCACGGAGACAAACAAACACGGTGAGTAAAGCGAAAACAAACGTTACGATCTTTCTTTCTTTCTTTCTTTCTTTCTTTCTTTCTTTCTTTCTTTCTCCTCTCTCTCTCTCTCTCACCTGTTCTCCACTCACGAACACCCAACCTCGAGTGAGTCAAAATGTGTCTATATATACTGTTGTGCTGGGATTCAATTACTAATTAATTATTCACTTGAATCCCAGCACGTGAATGAATTATTGCAACCCTGTGCTCACATATTAATTACTTTAAATGCACGTGCAGTGATGTGCAATTCCGTGCCTAAATACAATTATACATTTTAAATACTCGTGTTACACAGACCCGTTTATATCCCGTGTACCAATGACTATACACCAACATTAACACACGCAACATACAACACATAACACACAATGCACACAGGGGCGGGGCACATTGCCACATATACCCCCCCCCAGTGCAGCACACATGGCCTCAACGGTCACCTCCCCTTAAAACCCAGCAGTCCAGGACAAAGTCTCAGGCTGGGAAGGGGAGGCTTCAGTGGGCCCATGGCTGGCAATGCTGTCAGCACCCCTGCAGTGGCACGGCTGACAGCATGCTGGTCCCCACTCCTGCAGCGAAATTGCTGCGGGGATGCTGGTCTCCCCCATCTCCGGCAGCGAAACTGCTGCAGTGGGAGCAGGTCTCCGGACCTCTCCCACGATCTCGGCAACAAAACTGCTGCAGTGGAGCAGGTCTCCGGACCTCCCCCACGATCTCCGGCAGGCGAAACTGCTGCAGTGGGGAGCAGGTCTCCTGACCTCCCCACTTTCTTGCGGGTCGGCAGCCCCCTTGGTGGGGTTCCGGCCACAGTACTTCCTGCTGCGATGCGGAGCAACAGGCAGCCCAGGGCGAGGGCGGAGCGGCTGGCAACCCCAGGTGATGCGGGCGGCTGGCAACCCCAGGCTTATGCGGAGCGGCTGGCACCCCCAGGCGATGCGGAGCGGCTGGCAACCCCAGGCTTACGCGCGGGCCACAGGCAACTCCCAGGCGATGCGGGCGACAGGCAACCCAGGCGATGCCAGACAGGCATCCCTTTGCGAAAAGTGGCAAGCATCCTTGGGAGAAGCGTGGCAGGCATCCTTGGGCGAAGCGAGGCAGGCATCCTTGGGCGAAGCGAGGCAGGCATCCTGGGGAAGCGAGGCAGGCATCCTTGGGCTAAGCTTAGGCAGGGAGTCAGGACAAGTTGGGGTGCTGGTGTTGGCCCTCTTCTGCCCTCTGCTGGGCTGTTCTTCAGTGCTTCCCTCAGCAGCCCATGCAAGGGCTGCTGAGGACCATCCAGCATCTAGTCCTGGTCCTTCTGGTGAAGGGGAGGCAGCTCCTGCCCTCTCCCCTGATGGTGATGGAGGCAGAGGCAGCTCCTGCTGCCTGCTCCTGGCGGTGGAGGTGGCGGAGGTAGAGGCAGCTCTCTGCTGCTCTGCTCTGCCGGTGAAGGTGGCTGGAGGTAGAGGCCGCCTCCTGCTGCTCTGCTCCTGCCGGTGAAGGTGGGAGCAGCGTGTAGTCTCCCTGGCGACGAAGGTGGGAGCGTGTAGTCTCCTGGCGATGGAGGTGGGAGCAGCGTGTAGTCTCCTGGCGACGGAGGTGGGGAGGCAGCGTGTAGTCTCCCCTTTGCAGGGGACTGGTGCTGCTCTGTCTCTCTTGCAGGGGACTGGTGCTGCTCTGCCCTCTTGCAGGGGACTGGTGCGGCTCTGCCTTTCTTGCAGGGGACTGGTGCTGCTCTGCCTCTCTTGCAGGGGGACTGGTGTGCGGCTCTGCCTCTCTTGCAGGGGACTGGCGCGGCTCTGCCTTTCTTGCAGGGGACTGGTGCGGCTCTGCCTCTGAAGGGGAAACCAGCAGGCATTCTTCCTCTGCTGGTGGAGATGGGGACAGCATGCATTTTCCCTCTGCTGGTGGACAGGGGACAGCAGGCATTCTTCCCTGCTGGTGGAGGTGGAACCAGCAGGCATTCTCCCTCTGCTGGCAGCTTGGGTCCCAGGGCTGTGGAAGCCCCCGACTTCCTTCTCTTTGGGCTGTGGACGCACCAACTCCTCCCTTTTGGGCTGTGGACGACCGACTCCCCTTTTGGGCTGTGGGCCACCGACCCCCCTCTTGGGCTGTGGACGTTAGGGCTCCCCCACTCAGGCGTAGGACATTCGGGCTCCCTCCCACTCAGGCGTAGGACGTTCGGGCTCCTCCCACCTCAGGCGTAGGACACTCGGGCTCCTCCCTTTGGGCTGTGGACACCCAGGCTCCTCCCGCTTGGGCTGTGGACGCTCAGGCTCCTCCCGGGGCTGTGGACGCCAGGCTCCTCCCGCTTGGGCTGTGGACGCTTCAGGCTCCTCCGACTCAGGTACTGGCGAGCTGGCATAGGGGCATCCGACCAGTAGTGTCCCCTTCCTCACATCGCCGCAAGACCCAGCTCGGTGGCACCTCGGAGCAGTCCCTCCAGCGGTGATCCACCTTTTCGCACCAGGTGCACCAGGGGAACAGGTTCTCTGGCTCCCTCTGGCCGCTGTTGCACAGTTGTGGTTGGGGCGGTGGGAGCAGCAGTTCCTCCCCTGCTGGTGGTGGAGACTGAGGCGACCCTTCTCCTCCCTCCGGGATGGACAGGGCAGCGGGCCATGTGGTGCTCACCCGCCGCAGATGGGGCATAGTTGGGGTAGCTGTCCCAGGAGGGTACCAGGGGCAGTTGGTGCTGGAATGCCCAGGCTCAGCGCAGCAGTAACACCGACTGCTGTTCCTCCGCTGGTGTTGTGGTTGCTGTTGCAGCTTTCCTTTCCCCGTTCTTTTCCTTCTCCCTACCTTCCTCCCTTGAGCTGGTTTCTCCTCCTCTTGGAAAGGCAGACAACCACTGTGTGCCCCAGATACTCCCACAAGCAAGGCACCAGCCTTGGTCCTCCAGGCCCCCGGAGAGGAGATCCTCCAGCTCACTGCAGCCGTCTCTCCAACTATCCATTTTTTTTTTTTTTTTTTTTTCACACACAAACACCTCTCTCCTGGTCTGACGCTTGGAGGCGCTGTTATCCCACCTAAGGACACCACGTGTCACAAAGACGGCTGGGTGGGTGGCGTCAGACCAGAAAGGAATACACAGACAGATCGGTGGAGGTGAGAAGCTGAGTGCAAATGGTAGCACTCAGCGTTTATTAACTAAAGTAAAAGGTTTTAAACAGAACACAAAACAGGACACCGGCACTTGGAGCTAAAAAAAAAAGACAAACAAAACAAACTAACACTTAACAAACGGTGCACGGAGACAAACAAACACGATTTGAGTAAAAGAAAACAAACGTTCACGATCTTTCTTTCTTTCTTTCTTTCTTTCTTTCTTTCTTTCTTTCTTTCTCTCTCTCTCTCTCTCTCACCTGTTCTCCACTCACGAACACCCAACCTCGAAAGTGAGTCAAAATGTGTCTATATATACTGTTGTGCTGGGGTTCAATTACTAATTAATTATTCACTTTTGAATCCCAGCACGTGAATGAATTACGTGCAACCCTGTGCTCACATATTATTATTTTAAATGCACGTGCAGTGATGTGCAATTACGTGCCTAAATACAATTATACATTTAAATGCTGTGTTACACAGAGACCGTTTATATCCTGTACCAATGACTATACACCAACATTAACACACGCAAACATACAACACATAACACACAAATGCACACAGGGGGGGCACATTGCCACACACAGACATATAGTGATCAATACTAATATTAACAAGTTAACATATAACTCCCCATTCCCAATAGAAGCGTTTAACCATACCTCCTTCTACAGAAAATATACACCACCACCTCCCTCCAGCTATACTAAACTCCTCTCGCCACTGGAAGCAGGGGCTTCAGTCCCCTCTCTCTCTCTTCTTCAGGACTGTCAGTCCCCCCTCTCCCTGTGTCCCTCTCATCTGGCTGTGGGTTCTCTGAGCAGTGTTTCTCCCGTCTCCTCTCTCTCCTCAGGAGAGTCAGTCACACCTCTCCTCACTTTCTCGGAACGCTGCGCTGGTTGTGGAATCTCTGGACAGAATTCCTGGGATCAGAGTTCTCTCTCCTCAGGGGAGGATTCTTCTGTTTTTCCTCGGATTCACATTCCCCACCTGTAGTTCAGGAGGCAGAGGTAAGGGGCGCCAGAAAACTCTGTACAAGTTCATATGGGCTGCAAGGGGTGTCTCTTAACTAGGGCTATACCAATACACTGTATTGATGAATCACAAAGCTTTCTTTATATGATGTATCGTAATAGAGGTATGTATTGTTTGTAGGGCTGCAACGAAGGGTATATTTTGACCTTCGAAGGTTTGGAACACATTACCGAAGGAAGGTTCGAACCTTCGATGGTACTCATTTGCATAGTTTATTGGTGTCACCATAGCTACTTGTTTATATTTGATTGAATATCCTGTTATTTTACAGGTAGTCCATATAAATGGAATAAAACATTCATATGTAGTTTAAAAATACATTATATAGAACAGTAATCATGTTTTCATAATTTAAATACAAATAAAAACACACGTTGCTTATTTACACGTAACTGAAGCTGCTTGTGATATATTATTATTATTATTATTATTTATTTCTTAGCAGATGCCCTTATCCAGGGCGACTTACAATTGTTACAAGATATCACATTATTTTTTACATACAATTACCAGAGCCCTAACCACTACTCCACACTGTAAGCTTGCATTGCAGCAGCACCAACTGCAGCAGACTTGGACAAAACAAAGCTTTATTTAACAGTCACCATTCCAAGCAGGTTATCAGTCACATTTTACTACTATTAAAAATATTAATAGTACTAATAATAATATGAACTTTACGCTTGTCAGTGACCCCAGAGATTGGTTATGCCTCCATGATAATGAGTCACTTGCACAGTTTGCATTCAACAGCAGAGGGGTTTTTGAGACATTTCTTTCAATACAGCTTACGCTATACAACACTTTGCTGTCGAGATGGCGAATTTAGAAATTTGCTTCTGGTTAACCACGAGCTGGAGGGGCTTTTTCGAAATTAAAATTATTAGTGTTGGCATATATTTTGTATGTTTCAAACATTCTACCATAGCAGTTCTCTTACACTGCCTTGTACACTAGGTATTCAGTACATATTTTACTGAAACAATACAGCCACTAGGAGGTGCGAGCCCCACTGCTTTGGATACTATACCCTGCTCCATACACGCAACGGGCGCCATGTAGAGTTATGCGTAATGTATAATTATTTGGTAGCGGATTGTATTAACAACTTTTGTTTACGTAATATGCATTATACATATCAAAAGATTGAATTTTGCATGTGAGTGACATTTTTAGTGTTTGATATATATAGTATTCACACATTGTCAAACAGTTTCTGTTAACAAGAAGAAGAAAAACAAAAAACATACAGTGCGTGAACCCGTCTGACGAACCTTCAAGTTTTAAAACAATCTTCCAATCCCTGGCTAGCGAACGAACCTTCGAACCTTCGGACACAACCCTAATTGTTTGTGATACAAGACCACAGCATAGCTCATGGTAGTTAAAGAACTGCAGCTTCCACCATCCCTCACCATTGCTGCAGGTGAGAAGGCATCAGCAATCAACCAGTTTTAAAACCAAGAGTCAAGCGAAGAGCAACCAGACTAATCCCAGCATCTATTTAGAACACAGAAGAATTCGGGGAGACTTGACTGAAGTCTTTTAACCCTTTGATGCCTAAGCAGAATTACAATATATGGGCATGAATATGACCCTTGGGCAGGATTTTCAAAGTTCGTAAATGATAACTCCATTGTTAATCAACAAACGATTGTGTAGCATTGATTTGGGCATTTTCAAGAGGTCGTTATGCCTATCTGGTTATTAAATAATCATGCTAGCATTGATTTCCAAAATTATGAAGATTTACGAAATAATGTTAATATCTTAACAAGTAGTGCTTCTTGCATAATTATCAGGGAGTTAATTTGCACTTGGAAAAGGAGGGTTTTAATTGACGAAAAGACAATATAACTCACCTTGGAACAAAATTTAACAGACTGTGGCTGTGATGCCGACGATCATCCAAAGATTACCTAGATAATTCAATATTTGTAGTTATGAAAATATTTTTAGACTTTTATATACTTTGGTTATGTGGTTATTAAAGAGATTTATTCACTTGTTTTAACAATTTGTAACCTTAAGCACGGAACACACTGCCCGATGACATCACAGGAAGGGATGCATGGATGCATAAAGTACAGTGTCAATGGAGCGAATCAATAGGCGAAAAGATAAGGCCATGGCAGTAATAAATATCTACAATTTGGCTAGAACTTAAAGGTGATCGTGAAAACCACATGACTGGAGACATGTATTCTCTCTCTCTATTAAACACACACACAGACATACATACATACATACATACATAGACACACGGTATTCCATTGGTTTGCATATAATGTCCATGCCGATATTTTTTTTGAAAACAAAGATTGACAGCCCCCCATTGTACTTTTTTTAACTATTAGAAAAAATATTTACAGAGTACTTGAACTGCTGCTATAATCATGATTAATTTATTATTAATAGTATTATCATTAAATTATACCAAAATCCCATTTTTTTATTTATTAATAATAAACAAATCATGCAACATGGTCCCTAATAGCAGTTGTTAAGTATTCTGTAAACATTTCATCTAATAGTTAAAAGTACAATATGGGGCTTGCTTTCAAAAGGTATCGCCACGGACATGAATGGAATATCTAATGTGATCAAGATCATTGACATGGATTTTGCCTGACATTATCTGTAATACTGTCAGACTCCCCCCCCACTGTATGTACAGTGTACACTCTCACCTTCTGCGTCTGTTTGCACATATTATAACATCTTATAATACTGTAAGTGTTGTGGCTACTTCTATTCATGTTGAGTTTATTTATTTATCACGGAGGTGAGCAAACAGTGCCAGAGAAAATGCATGATTAGAGGAATTCGCCGAGCAATTAACTATAAACACATTGTGTTTTGGGTTGGGGAGTTCTATCGTAATTTTAAAAGCTTAATAAATGTATAATGAAGTGATATACATGGTACAGTGCCTTGCATAAGTATTCACCCCCCTTGGACTTTTCCACATTTTGTAGTGTTACAACCTGGAATTAAAATGGATTTAATTAGGATTTTTTGTCACTGATCTACACAAAATAGTCCATAATGTCGAAGTGGGAAAAAAAAAATCTAGATATTTTTTCAAAAGTATTTACAACAAAAAACTGAAAAGTCTTGATTGCATAAGTATTCACCCCCTTTGCTGTGACACCCTAAATAAGCTCTGGTGCAACCAATTGCCTTCAGAAGTCACATAATTAGTTGAATGAGTCCACCTGTGTGCAATTAAAGTGTCACATGATCTCAGATTAAATACACCTGTTTCTGGAAGGCCCCAGAGTTTGTTAGAGAGCATATCTAAACAAACAGCATCATGAAGACCAAGGAGCTATCAAAACAAGTCTGGGATAAAGTTCTGGAGAAGCACCAATCAGGGTTGGGTTATAAAAAAATATCCCAAACTTTGAACATCCTCCTGAGCACTGTTAAATCCATTATTAAAAATGGAAAGAATATGGTACAACCGCGACTCTGCCTAGAGAAGGCCGTCCACCAAAATTCAGTGACCAGGTAAAGAGGGCATTAGTCAGAGAAGCCAAACCAAGAGGCCAATGGTAACTCTGAAGGAGCTGGAGATCCACAGCTGAGATGGGAGAAACTGTCCATGGGACAACTATAACCCGGACGCTCCACAAAGCTGGGCTTTATGGAAGAGTGGCGAGAAGAAAGCCATTGCTGAAAAAACCCATATCAAATCCCGTTTGGATTTTTGCCAAAAGGCATGTGGGAGGCTGTGACAAAGAGAGAATGAATTCTTGTTTTAGATCTCCTTCCGACCGGTGAGGGCTGTGGAGAGAGGAACAGGCAGAACCCGCGGTGTAACGTCATCAACCCAGGCAGGGGGCTGTGGCAATCAGCAATTGGGTCAACGGCGATTGCCCATGCCTAATGGGGCGGGACGGAGCGTACAAAGGGGCGTGGCCGGGGCTCTGTTCCTTCTGGCAAGGTACAGTGCGTGAGAGAGAGAGAGAGAGAGAGAGAGAAACCAAGCAGAGAAACAGAGGAAGGGATTTGGATAGCAGGTTCTTTGCTATTTTGGATTTGTGTGCTAACCCTTCTGCACTTTGTATTTTTAGAGCACTAACAGGGACGCTCGAAGTACGCGCCCAGGAGCGACAACCCGAAGTGCTGGGTTTTGTCCCCCCCGTGTTTTGGATCACAAAGAGGAAAACGGATTGGTTTTGTTGTTTGTTTATTTTGGGACTGCAACCTTTTTTCCCCTTTGTTTAGTCGGGTTACACATCGCTGTATCCGGCGTTATTATAATTATTAGTTTAGCAGGTTACACATTGCTGTGTATCCTGGCATCATTATTGTTTTTTTCTTTTTGTGGCAAAATAAAAAACCAAGGCGCTTAATGGCATAACGGACTGGAGTCTCTTGTTTTACCACATTACGCCTGTCCTAACATACCCCTCAGCTACCTGTCTGCATTGGTGTCATCGTGGGATGGACCCCACCACTTTATCCGCGATTCTGGAGGCGTTGGACGGCGGGAGGGAGGCTGAGGGAACGGAGGAGGAGGAGCGGTACACAGCCCTCATCGAAGGGTCGGGATGGGGATGACGTCGGCGGCAACCGCCCTGTGATGGTGGCCCCAAGGCCCGGGCTCAGAAGATGACGGCGGAGGATGACCCAAGCCTACCTGGTAGCCTTGAGCGGCTGGCTACCACCGCAGCATGGCCCCGGGGTACTGGGCAAGCCAACTTGGCCCCTGCTTGATGGGGAGAAGCGCAGCAGCTCATACCGGGCCATGACTGATGAAGACACCAGTCAGTACGAGTTGGTGAAGCAGGCTATCCTCCGCCGCCTTAATATCACGGGGGAGACCCACCGAAACCGCTTCCGGGAGTTCCAGCGACCAGCAAACACCGCCCAGGGTGGTGGCCCAACGATTGTGCGACCACATGGCGCAATGGCTGAACCCCAGCCAGAAAACTGGGATCCAGATGGGAAGCCATTGTAATGGGAAAATTTTGCCATGTGGGCGGAGACCCTGGCGTGGAGTGCGCCTGCACAATCCACCACTCTGGAACAGGCGCGGCCCCTGGCGGAGAATTTTGAGGACTCCCTCCTCTACTAAAGGACCACCACCGAACCTCGCTCCCCGACCACGACCCAGCAAATCACCAGCCCCATTCCGGGTCATCCAGCCCTACCGTGGAGGCAGAGGTTGGCCCCAGCTGGGGTAGAATGAGCCCCCCCTGCCCGCTGACATACCAACAGCGGGACAGATACGTACCACCCTCACCCTCTGCCCCTCCAATCTGTTTCAGGTGCCAGCAGTGGGACACATCGCGAGAGATACTGCCCGGCCGCTATGGAATGCGATGTGGCTGCGTGTCACCTGGCGCCTGAGGCGGGTAAGAAATGGGGAAGGGTCGGGAGGGCCCGGGTATTGTTGATGTGGCGCTGGGGAATGTGAGTACCACGCATTAGTGGACACAGGGGTGAGCAAACTCTGATTCGAACAGCTCTCCTTGGCGGTATGTCGTGGCAGCCACAAGGCCAGGTGGCGATCTCCTGTATCCATGGGGATGACATACCCCACTCTAAAAGTATACTTATCGGGTAGGTCCGATAAAGCGCCACCTAGTAGTGGGGGTGGCCGAGAAGTTACCACACCCAGTTATTCTGGGTCGAGACTGGCCATAATATAAAGATTTACTAAAAGTACCGGCAGCTCGCCTCAAGCACGCGGTAAACACGGCAGATTTCGAGGAAAGGAAGTCATTGGTACCGTTTTTCCTTTCCATGCCGAACTGTTTTCTCCCCTTTTCCGTCCTAGGAAAACACGTAAGGGAGAGACGGAAGGAAAAGTGGGAGGGCGATCGATGAGACACGGCTGGGGACTGGCGGGGAAGGTTCTGATGGTCCCAAACGCCAATCGAAGGGGTGGGGACACAGTGTGTGTGGGCGGGCGAGGTTACTGGACCCCCGAGGCAGACACTACTCCAGCCCCCGTCGATATCGGACGTGTGGGCCTCAAGCTGACCTAGTGTGGGAGCAAAACAACGACCCCACACTGGTGCACGCTTGGGAACAGGTCCGGTCTATTGAGGGTAAGGATGTTGATGGCATTAGCGCTGGTATATCCTCATTTCGTTGTAGAGGGGCACTTGCTATATAGAGTAAACCCGCCCGGGCACAGGACAACCTGTCAAACAGTTGATGGTTCCCCGTCCTGTCGACCAGAGGTCATGAGGCTGGCACATGACGCCCCTTTGCAGGACATCTTGGTGTTGACAAGACGAGGGACAGGATACTGGCTCGATTTTTTTATTGGGCAGGGCTCTACACCGAGGTGGCGAAATATGTAGCTACCTGCCCGGACTGTCAGAGAGTAGCGCGGGTCGAGTGCGCCCGCCCCTTTGGTCCCACTGCCCATTGTCTCCATTCCTTCGAACGCGTTGCAATGGACATAGTTGGGCCAGTGCTGCCTTCTGATTCCGGCACACACACATATTAGTAATGGTGGATTATGCGACGCTGGTACCCGGAAGCAGTTCCTTTGCGATCCCACTAGTGCCACTGCAATTGCGAAAGAGTTAAGTCAGATTATGGCTAGAGTAGGGATCCCAAAAGAAATATTAACTGATCATGGAACGAACTTTTTTTATCGAAAAACGCTACAGCAAGTGTATAAAATTCTAAAAATACGTCCCATCAGGACATGGGTTTATCATCCTCAAGCGGATGGACTGGTGGAACGTTTTAACCAAACTTTGAAGCAAATGTTGAGACGGTTTGTGAGTCAGGAGCAGAAACATTGGGCTACTCTTCTTCCTTATCTCCTCTTTCGCAGTGAGAGAGGTGCCTCAGAGCTCAACGGGATTTTCCCCCCTTTGAGCTGCTGTATGGCCGGCAGCCACGGGCATCCTCGACCTGTTGAGAGAAGGTTGGGAAGAACACAAGAACTCCTCTAAAAATGTAGTGCAGCATGTGCTCCTACCTGAGGATCGCCTCGATTTAATTGGTCGATTGGCTCAAGACAATCTTAGATCGGCTCAACATCGGCAACAGCAGCATTACAATACTAATGCACCTAATTCGAACCTTTCGCCAGGAGATAAAGTAATGCTGCTTCTTCCGGTCATTGAGTCGAAACTGTGTGCTAAATGGCAGGGGCCATATGAGGTGATACGGGCTGTAGGAGTAGTGAATTATGAAATTAGACAGCCCGATCGCCGTAATAAAACAGAAATTTATAATTTATTAAAGCCCTGGAAGGCAAGGGAGGTCTTATTCATAGCCCCAGGCGAGGTGGAGGATGACTTAGGACCCTGTATAGAGGCCCCTAGCCCCAGCCAGATTTCAATGGGGGAACAGTTACTTCCAGATCAGCAACAGAATTGCGTAAGTTGATCGGGAAATTTGGGGATGTGTTTTCTGATGTGCCCGGCAGAACTAACCTTACCAAATATGCTGTTATTACTCCGCCAGGGGTCACTGTTCGGGAGAGGCCCTACCGGATCCCAGAAAGCCGGCGGAGTGGCGTCCAGAACGAGGTGAGGGCGATGCTTGAACTTGGGGTCATTGAGCCTTCCAGAAGCGAGTGGTGCAGTCCCATCGTTATAGTGGCCAAAAAGGACGGCACTAATCGCTTCTGTGTTGATTTTCGAAAGGTCAATGCTATCGCCAAGTTCGACGCCTACCCCATGCCTCGGATCGACGAACTCCTCGACCGACTGGGAACGCCAGGTTCATCTCAACTCTGGACCTGACAGAGGGATATTGGCAGATCCCTTTGACCCGTGATTCATGTGAAAACGGCATTTTCAACTCCGGATGGGCTGTTCCATTTTAAAACCATGCCGTTTGGGCTACATGGTGCGCCCGCCGCTTTTCAGAGACTAATGGGCGAGGTGTTACATCCCCATCGTGAGTATGCAGCAGCGTATATTGACGATGTGGTATATATAGCTCCACCTGGAGAGAGCATGTAATTCGACTTGAAGCCGCCCTTCAGTCTCTAAGGGCTGCCCGCCTGACAGCTAACCTGAGGAAATGTGCGTTTGCTAAATTAGAACCGAGTATTTAGGATTTATCATGGGAAATGGACGGGTGAAACCTGTAGCCACCAAGGTCCAGGCTTTGGTGGATGCAGCTGTCCCCAAGACCAAGTCCCAGGTGAGGTCACTATTGGGATTGGCTGGTTATTACACGCTTTATCCCAGGTATGCCACCGTGGTCAATCCCTGGTGGACCTCACTAAGAAATGTGCGCCAAATTTAATCAAGTGGTCAGAAGAGTGTCAGGGGCGTTTGAGACCATTAAACAAAAACTATGCCAGGCTCCTGCGCTGATAGCACCAGACTTTAGCAAGAGATTCCTCCTCCATACCGGAGCGTCAGAAGTTGGTTTGGGGCGGTCTTGTCCCAGAAAGTTAACGGGTGGAACACCCCATTCTCACATCAGCAAAAAAAATGCTTCCTCGGGAGCTTAACTACTCGGTTGTGGAGAAGGAGTGTTTAGCCATTAAATGGGCAACTCACTCCCTCAGATATTACTTACTGGGACATTCATTTGATCTGGTCACGGACCACGCCCACTCAGATGGTTAAGCACTATGAAGGATAGCAATGCTTTCGAATAACTCGGTGGTATTTGGCATTGCAGCCTTATATGTATCATATGGTGCATCGTAAGGGAAAAGATCACCAAAACGCCGGATTATTTTTTCCCGGGAGTGGGGAGTAATGGGATGGTAGGTTTGGCCGAGTGTTCCTTGGCTCCACTCTGAGCGGTGGGATATGTGACAAAGAGAGAATGAATTTTGTTTTAGATCTCCTTCCGACCGGTGAGGGCTGTGGAGAGGAGGAACAGGCAGAGCACGGCGCGCAACGTCATCAACCCAGGCGGGGCGCTGTGGCAATCGCGCATTGGTCAACGGCGATTGCCCACGCTGCCCAATGGGAGGCGGGACGGAGCGCATAAAAGGGGCGTGGCCGGGGCTCTGTTCCTTCTGGCAAGGTACAGTGAGAGAGAGAGAGAGAGAGAGAGAGAGAGAACCAAAGGAGAGAAACAAAGAGGAAGAAATTTGGATAGCAGGTTCTTTGCTATTTTGGATTTTCCTGTTAACCCTTGTTTTTATTTTTATTTTTAGAGCACTAACAGGACGCTCGGAAGTAGACGGGAGGCGACAACCGGAAGTGCTGGGTTTGGTTCCCCCGTGTTTTGGATCAGGGGAAGGAGGAAAACGGATTGGTTTTGTTTTTGTTTATTTTTTGGGACTGTTGTTTTTGGTTCTTTTTTTGAAGGGTTACACCCCCCCTGTTCCTTTTGCTTTGTGTTTAGCAGGTTACACATTGCTGTGTATCCTGGCATCAGTGCTGGTTTTGCTTTGTGTGATTTCTTTTGTGGCCAAATAAAACGGCAGCAATAAAATAACGGACTGGAGACTTGTTTTCTTTTATTTCTAACATACCCACTCAGCTACCTGTCACACGTGGTGTCAAGAAGTGGGATGGACCCCACTGCTTTATCAGCGATTCTGAGGCGTTGGACAGCCGGAGGGAGGCTGAGGAACGGAGGAGGGAGGAGCGGTACACAGCCCTCATCGAAAGGGTCCGGGGATGGGGATGACGTCGGCAACCGCCCCGTGATGGTGGCCCCGGGCCGGGCTCAGAAGATGACGGGCGGAGGATGACCCCAAGCCTACCCGTAGAGCTTGAACGGCTGGCTACCACGCAGCATGGCCCCGGGAGTACTGGGCAAGCCAACTTGGCCCCTGCTTGATGGGAGAAGCGCAAGCAGCATACGGGCCATGACTGATGAAGACGCCAGCCAGTACGAAGTTGGTGAAGCAGGCTATCCTCCGCCGCCTTAATATCACGGGGAGACCCACCGAGTCCTTCCGGGAGTTCCAGCGACCAGCAAACACCGGCCCAGGGTGGTGGCCCAACCATTGTGCGCGACCACATGGCGCAATGGCTGAACCCCAGCCAGAAAACTGGGATCCAGATGGGGGAAGCCATTGTAATGGAACAATTTTGCCATGTGGTCGGGGCGGAGACACAAGCGTGGATACGCCGGCACAATCCCACCACTCTGGAACAGGCCGTGGCCCTGGCGGAGAATTTTGAGGACTCCGTGTCCTACTGCTGGACCACCCCCCCTCCTCTACTAAAGGACCACCCCGAACCTCGCCCCGGACCACCACCCAGCAAATCACCAGCCCCGTCGGGTCATCCAGCCCCCTTACCGTGGAGGCAGAGGTTGGCCCCCAGCTGGGGTAGAATGGCTCCCCCTGCCCCGCTGACATACCAACAGCGGGACAGATACGTACCACCCTCACCCTCTGCCCCTCCAATCTGTTTCAGGTGCCAGCAGTCGGGACACATCGCGAGATACTGCCCGGCCGCTATGGAATGCGATGTGGCTGCGTGTCACCTGGCGTCTGAGACGGGTAAGAAATGGGAAAGGGTCGGGAGGGCCCGTGTATTGTTGATGTGGCTGGGGAATGTGAGTACCCACGCATTAGTGGACACAGGGTGTGAGCAAACTCTGATTCGAACAGCTCTCCTTGGCGGTATGTCGTGGCAGCCACAAGGCCAGGTGGCGATCTCCTGTATCCATGGGGATACGGCGACATACCCCACTCTAAAAGTATACTTATCGGTAGGTCCGATAAAGCGCCACCTAGTAGTGGGGTGGGAGAAGTTACCACACCCAGTTATTCTGGCCGAGACTGGCCGCAATATAAAGATTTACTAAAAGTATCGGCAGCCTCGACCACACGCGTGTAAAACACGGCAGATTCCCGAGGAAAGGAAGTCATTGGTACCGTTTTTCCTTTCCATGCCGAACTGTTTTCTCCTTTTCCGTCCTAGGAAAAAACACGAAGGGAGAGACGGAAGGAAAAGTGGGAGGCGCATCGATGAGACACGGCTGGGGACTGGCGGGGAAGGTTCTGATGGTCCCAAACGCCAACCGGGGGGTGGGGACACAGTGTGACCGGGCGGGCGAGGTTACTGGACCCTCTAGGGCAGAGACTGCTCCAGCCCCGCCGATATCCCGGACGTGTGGGCCCTCAAGCGCGGACCTAGTGTGGGAGCAAAACAACGACCCCACACTGGTGCACGCTTGGGAACAGGTCCGGTCTATTGAGGGTAAGGATGTTGATGGCATTGGGGCGCTGGTATATCCTCATTTCGTTGTAGAGGGGCACTTGCTATATAGAGTAAACCCCGCCTCGGCACAGGACAGCCTGTCAAACAGTTGATGGTTCCCCGTCCTGTCGACCAGAGGTCATGAGGCTGGCGCATGACGCCCCTTTGCAGGACATCTTGGTGTTGACAAGACGAGGGACAGGATACTGGCTCGATTTTTATTGGGCAGGGCTCTACACCGAGGTGGCGAAATATGTAGCTACCTGCCCGGACTGTCAGAGAGTAGCGCCGGTCGAGTGCGCCCGCCCTTTGGTCCCACTGCCCATTGTCTCCATTCCTTTTGCAGCGTTGCAATGGACATAGTTGGGCCAGTGCTGCCTTCTGATTCGGGTACACACACATATTAGTAATGGTGGATTATGCAACGCGGTACCGGAAGCAGTTCGCTGCACGGTCCACTAGTGCCACTGCAATTTGCGAAAGAGTTAAGTCAGATTATGGCTAGAGTAGGGATCCCAAAAAAGAAATATTAACTGATCATGGAACGAACTTTTTATCAAAACGCTACAGCAAGTGTATAAAATTCTAAAAATACGTCCCATCAGGACATCGGTTTATCATCCCCAAACGGATGGACTGGTGGAACGCTTTTAACCAAACTTTGAAGCAAATGTTGAGACGGTTTGTGAGTCAGGAGCAGAAACATTGGGCTACTCTTCTTCCTTATCTCCTCTTCGCAGTGAGAGAGGTGCCTCAGAGCTCAACGGGATTTTCCCCTTTGAGCTGCTGTATGGCCGGCAGCCACGGGCATCCTCGACCTGTTGAGAGAAGGTTGGGAAGAACACAAGGGCTCCTCTAAAAAATGTAGTGCAGCATGTGCTCCTACTGCGGGATCGCCTCGATTTAATTGGTCGATTGGCTCAAGACAATCTTAGATCGGCTCAACATCGGCAACAGCAGCATTACAATACTAATGCACAATTCCGAACCTTTCGCCAGGAGATAAAGTAATGCTGCTTCTTCCGTCATTGAGTCGAAACTGTGTGCTAAATGGCAGGGGCCATATGAGGTGATACGGGCTGTAGGAGTAGTGAATTATGAAATTAGACAGCCCGATCACGTAATAAAACAGAAATTTATCACGTCAATTTATTAAAGCCCTGGAAGGCAAGGGAGGTCTTATTCATAGCCCCAGGCGAGGTGGAGGATGACTTAGGACCCTGTATAGAGGCCCCTAGCCCCAGCCAGATTTCAATGGGGGAACAGTTACTTCCAGATCAGCAAATAGAATTGCGTAAGTTGATCGGGGAATTTGGGGATGTGTTTTCTGATGTGCCCGGCAGAACTAACCTTACCAAATATGCTGTTATTACTCCGCCAGGGGTCACTGTTCGGGAGAGGCCCTACCGGATCCCAGAAAAGCCGGCGGAGTGGCGCCCAGAACGAGGTGAGGCGATGCTTGAACTTGGGGTCATTGAGCCTTCCAGAAGCGAAAGTGGTGCAGTCCCATCGTTATAGTGGCAAAAAGGCGGCACTAATCGCTTCTGTGTTGATTTTTCGAAAAGGTCAATGCTATCGCCAAGTTCGACGCCTACCCCATGCCTCGGATCGACGAACTCCTCGACCGACTGGGAACGGCCAGGTTCATCTCAACTCTGGACCTGACGAAGGGATATTGGCAGATCCCTTTGACCCGTGATTCATGTGAAAAAACGGCATTTTCAACTCCAGATGGGCTGTTCCATTTTAAAACCATGCCGTTTGGGCTACATGGTGCGCCCGCTTTTTTTCAGAGACTGATGGACGAGGTGTTACATCCCCATCGTGAGTATGCAGCAGCGTATATTGACGATGTGGTTATATATAGCTCCACCTGGAGAGAGCATGTAATTCGACTTGAAGCCGTCCTTCAGTCTCTAAGGGCTGCCGGCTGACAGCTAACCTGAGGAAATGTCGTTTGCTAAATTAGAAACGCAGTATTTAGGATTTATCATGGGAAATGGACGGGTGAAACCTGTAGCCACCAAGGTCCAGGCTTTGGTGGATGCAGCTGTCCCCAAGACCAAGTCCCAGGTGAGGTCACTATTGGGATTGGCTGGTTATTACCGCTTTATCCCGAGTATGCCACCGTGGTCAATCCCTGGTGGACCTCACTAAGAAATGTGCGCCAAATTTAATCAAGTGGTCAGAAGAGTGTCAGGGGCGTTTGAGACCATTAAACAAAAAACTATGCCAGGCTCCTGCGCTGATAGCACCAGACTTTAGCAAGAGATTCCTCCTCCATACCGACGTCAGAAGTTGGTTTGGGGGCAGTCTTGTCCCCAGAAAGTTAACGGGTGGAACACCCCATTCTCTACATCAGCAAAAAAATGCTTCCTCGGGAGCGCAACTATTCGGTTGTGGAGAAGAAGGTGTTTAGCCATTAAATGGGCAACTCACTCCCTCAGATATTACTTACTGGGACATTCATTTGATCTGGTCACGGACCACGCCCCACTCAGATGGTTAAGCACTATGAAGGATAGCAATGCTCGAATAACTCGGTGGTATTTGGCATTGCAGCCTTATATGTATCATATGGTGCATCGTCTTGGGAAAGATCACCAAACGCTGGATTATTTTTCCCGGAGGGGGAGTAATGGGGATGGTAGGTTTGGCGAGTGTTCCTTCGGCTCCCACTCTGAGCGGTGGGATATGTGACAAAGAGAGAATGAATTCTTGTTTTTAGATCTCCCTTCCGACCGGGTGAGGGCTGTGGAGAGGAGGAACAGGCAGAGCCACGGTGCGCAACGTCATCAACCCAGACGGGGCGCTGGCAATCGCGCATTGGTCAACGGCGATTGCCCACGCTGCCCAATGGGAGCGGACGGGAGCGTATAAAAGGGGGCGGGGCCGGGGCTCTGTTCCTGCTGGCAAGGTACGGTGAGAGACAGAGAGAGAGAAAGAGAGAAAACAGTGGCAACTCAAACGGAGTACAAATAAAGAGGGAAAAGAAATAAGAAGGACAGTTGGTTGGCACAGAGGTTCCCTGTTAACCCCTTGTTTTTATTTTTTACTTATTAGAGCACTAACGGGACGCTCGGGGAGCGACGGGAGGAGCGAACCCCGAAGTGCTACGCTGGTTCCGCCCTGTTTTAACTCAGGGAAGGAGGAAGGACGGACGCATTGTTTTGTTTTGTTATTTTCCGTCCTCGTTGTTTTGGTTCTTTTTTGTGAAGTTCTTTTCCCCCCTGTTCCTTTTGCTTTGTGGTTGCCGGGTTACACATCGTTGTGTATCCCGGCTCCATTATTATTTCTATTGTGGCCAAATAAAGCCGGGCAGCAGTAAAAGTGAAAATCGAGACTGGTTTCTTTTATTTCCCTATCACCCACTCAGCTACCTGTCACAAGCAGTTATTGTGCTCTGCAGGTAATAGACCTTTTGGAGAGTTGGCTCAAATACAGAACAAATTATTTCATAATAAATCACATCCAAAGTTATATTATAGCACTCAATAGTTAACCATCTGGCCCAACAAACATTATATCCGGCTGAATCAAAAACATCATATTGCACACTTGATAAACTCATTATAGTTTGCACATAAATAGTAATTATTGCACATCAACAGTAGCCCAGTTATATTGCACATCTTAATCAAGTATATTAGACACAAGTTATTTATATTGCACACCTTGGTTAATCATGTATATTGTGATAAGTGAAAAAAAAAGAACCTCCATACGTCTTTTAAATACACTGGCTGCTTTGTTGCCACCTATTGAGGATTTGCGATTGTGGTTTTATCAGTTTAGTCTTAATTATAACTATGAATGTAGTTATGAAATAAAAAAATAATAACATAGACGCCGTATCAGTACAGTATACCCATTCACTTGAATTCCGTATGTAGATACTACTGAATCAGAGCCGTTTTATCTGTAAACACAGCCCTATAAATACACCTTAATATAATTAAAATAAACGGTAGAACGTAACTGACATCTGCCATATATTAACATTCTGCCGAAACTATATTCATGGTAGCTTTAATAAAACAAATTTGTTAATAAGTTTTACAAACTGCGTATAATTTATCTCGAGACTTTGAATTTTCCCATTGACTTGTCAACACATTGTGGCGGTAGGTTTATACTAGAAACACATACAAAAAAAACAAAGAGGCATTATTGCAGGCAAAAGACGCGGCGTGCTAGTTTTTTAAACAATAAAATAAAAGGTTAAACAAACACTTTGCTCACAGAGCGAAAATAAAATATAAACAAAACAAATCACGAACACAATACACCACAGGTCCTTTAAGGTCAGGCTGGGCAGTAGCTTTGACGGTTCCTTTTTAAGTTGTGTTGTCCTTCTTTTATTTCTACTCTCCACTGTCGCTGTCGTTCCTTCTCTGAACACCCCAGCACGAACTGGATGCGCTGGAGGTTTTTATACAGGTGACCATTTCCCGATTAGCAACAATTTAAACAATTAACTAACTCGGGAGATGGCCACCTTCTGCACGAGTGTATGTGTGTGTGTGTGTGTGTGTGTGCGCGTGTGCGTGTGCTGCATTTTTTTTCCCAGCGTTGATGCAGCTGCAACAGTTCTTCAAAAAATGTTTTCTTAGTTTACAATATGTGTCTTTTTATACTGTAGTGTGTGTAAAATATCAGGCTTTCCAGTGTATTTACTGTGGTTTAAGTTACACCAGTTAGTGAAACTGATCTGCTAGACACCAGGGAAAAATGGCTGCTTTGAAAAATATTTTTTCCAAGACTGTACTCACGTTTCCATGTTAACAGCTGCCCCTAGTGGTTGGAATGTGTCATTTCAGGGTACAAAATTGGTGAAACTGGCATGTCACCCATATTGATTGGCTCATGGCGGTCATGTTTGTTGATGTAGGAACTTTTCCTGACTAATTTTTTTTTAGAGGACAGTAATAAGATAACGTATAACCAAGATTCACATCAGTCGGTCAAAGGGCTCATGAGGAGTTGTTGTTTGCCGTTTTTACATAAAAATCCAACATAGCTGCCACACCATGTGACCGATCCATTTTTCCTTAAGTAGAATCAACCGTGGACATGAGCGCACTATGTACAAAATTTTTCACAGTTGTACTAATTACCGTTCATGAGAAGAAGACTTTTGAATATTGTCCAAACTTTTCATTAAATCCAAGATGGCTGCCACACCATGTGACCAAAGGCCGTCATATTGACCACGACACAACATCCCATAGTCCTCTACATCCGTGTCAAATTTTGTGCATTTTGGTGCAGCCGATAAGAAGTTATATGCAGTTTTATAGCCAGTTGCGTATGTTGATGATGTCATGCAGCGTGGACGCCATGATTTTCACAGTAGCAACTTCCCTTGAACAAGCGTAACAGATGACCATACTGAGATGTTTTATTCCAATTTTTGTTTCAATCGGATAAGCGGTTTCAGAGAAGAAGATGTTTGAATTTTGATGATTTTATATTTTTATGGTAATTTTATGTCATTAATCAATGTGGTTGCCAAACCACAGAACCAGTCAGCTTCACATTAACAACAGTTAATCATGGACTATCCCTCAACATGTATAGCAATTTTCAGAACTCTGCAGTAAGCGGTTTCCGATACATAGGCGTTTAAAAAATTCCGCAAATTCCAATATGGCTGCCGAACCATGTGACTTGCGCAAATTTGCTGAATATCACCGACTTTCATCCATAGGCATCTACCAGTGTACCAAATTTCGGGAGTTTTTGAGCATGTTTTGGCAGAAAAAAAAATAATAATAATAATCCGAACAAAAACAATAGGCTTCCCCAGCCTACGGTTTAGAAGCCTAATAATCCTAACAAAAACAATAGGCTTCCCCAGCCTACGGCTTGGAAGCCTAATTATTTTGTGAAAGAAATTAATGCTTGCCTGTCTCAGGTCACACAATGTTTTAAATCCTTTGCAAATTTCAATGCCTGTGTCTGCCTTTCAGGTACGTGTTGATTCATTGCAGAAAGATCTTTTTCGATTACCACGCACATTGTTTTCATATGGAAGAGCCCTAGGGCCATGGGAGAAAAAAATAAAAACTAGGTATTTTGTCTTTGAAACTCGAAATTTCGACTTTTAAAGTCAAAATTTCGCCTTTAGAAACACAACATTTCAACATTTTACAACCAGCTGGGTCATGGGAAACGCCGGAGGAGGCGGAACTCGGAAATCTTGCTGACAGCACTGCTGCCTGAAGCGTCCGGGTTTTAATAAAGAAAATGCATTTTCCCCACATTTATTATAGAATCATATCTGTTTGAAAAAGCAGAAGTTTGGAGTACGCATGTTTTACACAGGATTGATCAATAATGAATCTACGTTTCTCTTTAGGCAATATACAGTTTTTAATTAAGGCTGTTTTATCAATAAAGAGCGTCTTGCCCCATTGATCATTTTTATACTACATAGACAAATGTCTCTTTGAAAAAATACATACGTTTGGAGCAATGCAAATTAAGTATTATGTGTTTTGAAAGACGAAATTTCACCTTTAAAAACACAAACTGTTGCCTTTTAAAGTCAAAATTTCGAGTTTTAAAGAAGAAATTTTTAGTTTATTTTTTTCTCCCATGGCCCTAGGGCTGTTCTGTATTTTCATGCTCTTATAAGTATGGCTTGAATTTTTCAGTGTTTATTTTCCTTTTAATGGTTTGCCTTGAAGTCTTAAGCCGCTACATCCTAATTATGAGAACATTCTGTTAAATTAGCGGGAAAGAACAACACAACATGAAACTGACATATTGGAAGCTACCTAGTTCTCAGGCAAGTGTGAGAACGAAATGCAAGTTAAAGTAGCATCTGGGGGAAGTGATTAATGTCATTGCTTGCTCTTGTGTTCGAATAATGAAGAAGGTAAAACAGAATTAGCAAGTCAACCAGGACATTGTTTAGTAATTAACAACTTTTTCCAAGTTTAATTAAGATATTGAATCGGCTCAAAACACGGTCACGTGAACAAAAATAAAAACCTAAAACTTCAAGCTCTCATTCTTTCCATTTCAAAATACTGTATCTGCATCTTTCTAGTGCTGAATTCTTCAGCAGTTTTTCTGGCACTTACTGTCTTTACAAGTTAAGTAACTTTAATTCTGTCATCTAGGGAGGACCTTTTGTTTCTCTACTTTTTCTCTCTTCCTTTACAAGAGAGCGCCGGTGTTTTATTGATTACAGATAAAAGACTGCTAAAATGGTTACCGTATTCCTTTGAATTTAGGATGTACCATTTAAAAACATATTTTTCTTATAACAATAGCCCTGTGTAAGGGTGCTTAATACGGGTTTGAGTCCGTTGCTGGGTAAGAGAATTGTGGTTGCTGGTTGCGTTAGAAAGGTGGTCGCTTAATACAGTTAAATAAAAGCACAAATATCATTGGGAGGAGTTTAAAGTGGACTAAGTAAAGGTGGTCGCATGAGCAGGTTTGACTTTATATATAATATAAATAAATAATATATATATATATATATATATATATATATATATATATATATATATATATAATATAATATAATATTTGAGGCAGCTTAGCTCTTAGGATGGCTTTGTTTGGTAGCACAAATGCAGCCGCCCTAGTTCCAGCAATCACAAAAGTGTCCTGCTCCAGAGCTGGCTTTGTGAGGGCTTTGTTGCTCTACTGTGAACGCATCTGTCCCTGAGTCAGCTCACACAGAGGCACGTTGTGCGCAACGGCCCCAGTGTCATTTAGCTGGCTCCTTGAGAACAGGATGCATAAACACACTAAGCTGAAGCCACAGACATGACAGGATGGAGAGTTCAGAGTCGGTGCTTGATACTGTTTTTTCAATCATCTAATCTGGGCAGTTTCACTCCTGCAGAGTATCCGAGATATTTATCTTGGTAACTGCTAATAAGAGTCTACAAGTACTAGTATGAAAAGTGCAATTGTCTGATAATATGACATTAAAACAGAGAACCAACAAAATACTACAGTTTACTTTATATGATATGTATTAGTTTATTACTGTATTACCCTCTGTATTATGTTTACTTGAAATGGGTCATGCGTACTTTAATAACAATACATAACAAACTTGTTAAGATAAAGATTCTAAGATACTTCAGATGTATTTATAGTAAAAAATACATGTTTTTTAAATGTCTTTAAACAGCTATATACAGTTTCGTAAGCCAGGGAAGGTACAATTTTCAGCTGAGATACTTCTTTAAACCATGCAAGTTCAGTGTCTCTCTGATCACCGGTGTCAACTTTGGTACTCAGGACGTCACAGGCACAATCACAAGCACAAGCACAAACAACAACCTTTTAGTTCTGCTGTCTTTGTCCCGGGGTTTATTTATTTATTTATTTTTTGCAGCTCCCTCCTGCCCATCTTGCCCCAAGCTCAATCGACTTCTCTCAGCCAATACAGTCCCCTTTTATGCTTCCAAACTCCATCTCCTCAATTAGTGATGCACCTACCACTACTTGACAGGTGGACCCCTTAATCAGCATATTGACTAGGTGAAGATTGGAAGCATCTGAGTGGCTGTCCTTACCAAAATGTTGGCCTTAGACACTATGTCTGAGCCATCTTAGTAAAGTAAAGAAATCAGCCCTCTTCTACAATTTCATAAACAGTGTTTCACCTCCAGTACTGTAACCCGGGTCAAAGCGTGTCGAACCACATCCTGAGGTGGGTCGCTGCGACCCAGGTACGTGGTTTCACACTATGTGGGATTGTGACCCAGGTAGCCAGAACCCTGGTCGGGACCTGGGTAAGAGTGCCAGTGTGAAAGGGCTTTAGAGAGTATCACAGCCAAACAACCACATTTTCACTGTAGGACTACTCACACCGATACCCACTTCATTTTTTTTGCAAAAACAACGAATATGTCTTAACTTTTGACAACTAAATATAGTTACTGTTTAGGTTTGGATGATCCCTGGTAATTCCATAAAGGTCTGTAAACATGAAGGCTATATACACATTTTTCACTGCTCTATGCAGATTTGTTATTTATTGACTACACCTTGAAATACAAAAATGGGTCTCATTACCCAGAGGCTGGATTGCCGCTGACCAAGGCTGCGGCCGGTTAGGCATGAAGCCAGAGGGTGCTAAGAATCACCGGGTTACGATTTTAGGCTGCCACAGAACACTGACCCTGGCCACATACAACTGCAGATCTCTTTCAGGTGAAGCAAGACTTCAAGAGTTGGAAGAAGAACTTGGGATATCAAAGGACTAAGCGAAGTACGGCGAAAAGACGAAGGACTACTAGAACTCAAGAGTGGACATCTTCTCTTCTACAGAGGCACTACAGATGGACGAACAGGAGGTGTTGGATTCATTGTCCACAAGAGAATCAAAAATAACGTAGTAGAGATTGACAGCGCGTCAGAGTGAAAGTTTCAAGGAAGTATGAACTTCAGGACATCCAAGTATATGAACCAACAACAAGCTATTCGGATGAAGAAGTCGAAGATTTTTATGAAGAAGTACAAGCACTACACGAAAATGGGAAGAGCCACTATAAGTTCATCATCGTTGACTTCAACGCCAAAATAGGAGCCGAGCAAGAAGACGAGAATTCAGTCGGCAAATTTGTACATGGCGACAGGAACGAGAGGGGCGACTAGTCGAATTTGCAGAGAACAAGAACTTATTCATCATGAACACCTTCTTCCAAAAGAAACCCATCACGAAATGGACATGGAGAGGACCCAATGGAGTGAAGAATGAAATTGACTACATACTCACCAACAAGACGCACCCCGTACAAGATGTCTCAGTACCAAACAATTTTAACAAAGGAAGTGACCACAGACCCGAGAGAGCGAAACTTGTGATGATGAAATCCAACACAATCAACGTAGAAATGCTCCAGGACCAAAGCCTGGTGTTTCAACTGGAACTGAAAAATAGATTCAGCGCTCTTCAAGATCTGCAAAAAGATGAAGCAATTGAGGGAAACAAGATCTATGAGGAAGTGACGCAAGTAATTGCAGAAACAGCAAAAAAACATTGCTGGAACATAGAGTACAAAATGCGACCAGAAGATCACGCAAGAGACAAAAGACTTCATGAAGAAAAGAAGGGAAATGAAACACTGATGACATTTGGGAATCCATCCTTGCTCGTGTGCATTCCTCTTCAGTTTGTGCTCGGCATGGGCTTATTCAATTCAAGATCGTACACCGTCTTCATTTATCAAAGGTCAAATTGTCCAGAATATACCCTGAATTGGATCCATCCTGTGACAGATGCAAACTAGCACCAGCTTCTCTCATTCATATGTTCTGGTCCTGTCCCAGGCTGGCTCCGTTTTGGACCTCTGTCTTTGAGACCCTCTCTCAGTTCTTACAAGTGCCTATTGACCCCACTCCACTCATTGCGATTTTCGGTGTGATTCCTGACAATGTTCCCTTAACAGGGCTGCAGTCGGACACCGTGGCCTTTGCAGCTCTGCTGGCTAGACGCCTCATTTTGTTTGGTTGGAAACAGGCTGCCCCACCCTCACATGTTCACTGGATTAGGGATCTCATGTACTCCCTTAAATTGGAAAAAATAAAGTTTACATTAGGGGATCCACTGCAAGATTTTATAAAGCATGGCAACCCTTTCTCTCCTATGTTGACAACCTCAGATTGCCCTCCCCTCCATAATCTTCCTTTATAAAATTAATAATAATGAAAAAGCAAGCACGGCACTTTCTTTCTCTGTCTTTCTCTCTGGCTCCTTCTTTTCTTTCTCTTCTGTCTTTCTCCTCTTTCTCTTCTCTTTTATAACAATTATAATTATTATTAATATGATTTCCACTTAAATCTCTGTTAAATTGTGTTTATGTTTCATCCTGCTTAATTTGTGAAATCCAATAAACAAAGTTTAAAAAAAAATGAAATAACCATATTCTGCGTATGTTGTTTATTTAAGGTTCAAGGTATTAATATTGCTAGTAACTAGCTCATTTATATATGTATCTAATATAAATATCAGACATGTGGAGAATATATCTGCACTTCACATATATAGTACTGGTAATTTTACACAGATTTATACAGACAGAAATTTGTACTCCTGCATGGCCCATCCTTTTCTGCCTGTGTGTAGTTGTAGTGAGGTCGCCATGTAGATATGACATCCTGAGGTCACGCACTTTCGTTCAGGGATGCTGTGCACACATACACGATAGTGGATGGGATGGATGCGGGTGGTGGTGTCAAGGGGGGAACTATGAATCTATCTACATTTATTGTAAACCTACAAGTAGAGCTTCCTGGGATTTGAATTATAAATGTTTCCATACAGGTGATAGGGCATGTGACAGAGAAAGAATGAATCTTGGTTATAAATCTCCCTCCCGACCTGTGAGGGCACTGTGTAAAGGGAACAGAGTGTCCCGGACTGGATGGTCTGACAATTCATTCCAGGGAAAGGTGGAAGTTGGCCATCTAGAAAGGGGGCGGAGCCACAGTACACCAAGTCATTGCCCCAGATGGGAGGCGATGTGGCAATCGCGGATTAGAGGAAAAGCAGTTGCACTCGCTAACCAAGGGGGCATGACTGAAGGTACAAAAGGGGATGTGGCTGAGCGAACGGCTCCTCTGTTACGAAAGAAACGCTGAAGGACTGTGATATAACCATGAGTTCTTAGTGTTTGCTGGTTTTGTCGTACTAATTGTAAACGTTTGTTCTTGTTAGACGGCTAACACGTACCGGGAGCTGTTGCTAAAGGCCAGCACCAACCCGGACAGCACTGCACTACTGTTCACTAATAAATTGTATTTCACCCCTTGTGCATTAGCACTCACTCAGGAGTTATGATCGTGTTTGTGTTCTGTGTGTGTTTATACTCTGTTTATTATTTCAGGACTGAACCCAGAGGTTTCTTTAGATTATTAAAGATTATTATTTACGGTTGCCAAACGACCCGGATTATTAAAACAGATAAAGGATTGTTTGAACCGTGAACTTTGTTGCATAATAGGTTCTTCTGTCTGTCTTTAGGCTACAGTGGCATATCCAGGGATTAGATGTCTAAGAGATTTTCCAGGCAACATCATAATTTAAGAAATTATTAAGATGAACTAAGGTTTATTATTGAATTAATGTTAGTGTTTGTAAAGTTTAAACCATATATTGTACAGTGATATTGTACCAATAATCTTCGTGAAATCATACTGTATTATGTAATTGCATCCATCATTAAATTTCAAGTCCAGTTTACCATTAAAAAAAAACACTTGAAGCGGCCATCTGTTTGCAGCATTTGTGTAACTTGTATATTACCCTAGTTTGGATTAGCGCTGATGGAATATCCTGCATTAGATCAAGTGTTATCGTGTTAAATGAGACTTGATCTTAAGAAGGCTTGACTGTACATTTATTATTTAGTATCTACCCTAGCTATAGGGCTATTTGAATGTTGTGGATATGGTAGGACAGATAACAATATTGGTGCTGTCAACACTTTGGGGGAATTTTGACACCATATTCCAACATGTTCACAAATATGTAAATATCTGTCTTTACAATTTATAGTATCTGGGGTAGCAGGTGCCAGATTACCAGCACTAAAGCATTGATAAATGAGAAACTGTATTCTCGGGTTAGAGAACTCACAACAGGAATGAAATAAACAGTAGCTAGCTCCACTTGTTTTTATTATACACAAGTTTAATTAGTTTATTTTTTATTTTTTTTATGTTTTCAGATCACATACAAGTGGCATTACCTAACAACATTGTGATATATCAGATAGCTATTAAACTACTGATATGCCTTAAGCAGCAGCTCTCAATCTGTGGTCCGCCGGCTCTCTTCAGGTGGTCCGTGGAACGGTTACATAATTACGGAAAGGAAGCGGCAGCAAAGTTTATAGATCCCATTGCAAACCCAAAATTTGAGTTTTCGTGTATTACTGTCACAGGGCATGCATTGGGTTGAAGGCACAAAGCAAAGCTGAGTGCCTTCAACCAACCAAGCTGTATCTTAATGCCACACAACGCACAAGCCCTGGAGTGTGTTATACCACTTATAAAATGGACACAATTTAAAAATAAATGTTTTTTTTTTATTTTATTTAAAAAAAAAAAAAAAGAACAATTTTATTATATTTATATTGTATATCCTTCCACTTTGGAGAAAAAAATAGCCCCTCAAACAAGGTTCTGTTTGTTGTAAACATTAAACTGGAGGTTTTCAATGTTTCCTTCTGTTGTAATTAATTAAAAAGTGTAATTCTAGCCACTTGTCTACTGACATACCTCCAAAAAGATCAAATGTGACGAAAGGAATGTCACTCATTTTTAAAAACTTTCAAAGATCTCTCACAACAATGTGTATATTTATTGTCAGTTTAATATGTTGTGTATTGCTAATTTATTAATCGAACTGTGCTTCGGCAAAAAATAAGTTCTGCCGTGCATTGTAGTATTTAACTGCATGGTAAAAAATCCTTAACAGCCAATCAGCGTGCAGCATCCAAACATTCTGTTTTCTAAATAAAGATTATAGCTGGAGATTCGTAGCTCCGACTATACTGGTACCTCATGGATGTAACTTCACAGATTATTAATTAACATAAATCAATTTCTTGTGTAATTATCAATTTAAAAATAAAACAATCCGTTTTTTTTTTCCTCTTGGTAAATTTGTGTTATGAAAAGTAAACTAGAACCATTCTTTAAAACTCCAATCTTAAAAAAACAGGCCCACACATGGTATTTAAACAAAGAAAGGTAAGTCTACGGTTATTCTTAATATTATAGTGTTTTTTTATGTACTTATTTTTCAGTAAGCTGTATGTTTATTGTGTGGTCAAAAATGTAGGTGATCAGTGAACAAAAAAGTTTAAGAACCACTGCCCTAAGAAGTTCAGTAACCTGCCATGTGTGCGTGACAGAATTAGCAAGTCCTGCCTTTCATACAGTAAATGACATCACGCACTCAGCATGGTCAGCAACTTACCTTTTAGAACTGATAACGATTCATTTGAAGTGCAAAACAAAATGGGCAAAATTGTGTAGCTTAATTAGTATTAATTGTACTACTTAAGGCATAGTGTGTAGTGTCCAAAAATGTATGTGGATAAAAGATGTGTTTCCAGCTAAGTTTTAACAAGAAGATTCTACACACAAGGGCGTAGGTTTGGTTTGAACATTGGTGGGGACGCAATTTTTTAGGGGGGCGGAGTCGCGGTTGCTAGGGGGGTTCGGGGGCATGCCCCCCCAAGGAAGAATTTTTTTAGGAGACAGCTGTTAAATGGTCACTTCTGGTGGCTTGAAATGAATGCTGGACATGAATCGCGGACAATCTGATTGACATGAAGTTGGCTGGTATACACTTAAAACGCTATGATAAAGTGTCCCTCCTGGAAGCTGGTTTGACATCCCTGCTATAGAATTACTAATAACCTGAATTATAACCTATCCCAGCCTTACTGTAAGCTACCAATACCCCTGCCGCTACAAGCATGAGCACATGCACGCTTACGTGGCCTGCCTCTCCTGTGTCTGTGCTGCTGCTCGTACCTGGGTGCATTGCTTCATTCACCTGATAAAATAATAAATTGATGCATGCCATATAAAGAGAAAATATATGGCTATACTAACTTTATTTGCTGAGTATTACTATACAGCATTAGCCTACTATAATATCACAATGTGCCTCAAACAATAATATATCTCAAAACTGAGTCTAACACTTTCACTGTTATAATCACTAAGTCATTACAGACCTCACCTGCGACCCTGTTGTTCCACCTGCCTCTGTACTGCTTTTACCAGGTTGCACTGCTTCATTTGCCTGATAAAATGATAAATTGATGCATGCTGTTTAGAGAGAAAGTATCACTCTGCTAACTTCATTAGTAAATTATTTTTACATTTGCTATGAGAATCATTATTAATTGTGTTTATTACTTTAACGACATCTTCCTACTTACACTTTGACTTTTTGTAAAAAAAACTTCCTTATGTCCATCTTTCTTTTTTTGGCTGCCATTATGCTTTAGTCACCTAAAGCCAAATTGAAGTGATTAGCTAACATTAGTTGGTTGACGATATCAAAACATGCTCACGCACACTCACACTCTCTCTCTGTCACACACACACACATATAATGATTTAGCTGTGAAACAAGCTAGCTAGCCACCAAGGATGTGGGGTTAGCAGCTAGCAATGGGTCGCTAACGTAATAAACCTACTTACCTAGCCATTAGGTAGGTAGGTAGGTTTATTCACTCTTATGTTGCTGACAACCTGACAATACCTTCAGCCCCGGCACCTGGCTTTCATTCAGTCAGTGGCTCACACTCATATCAGACTGACCGGCAAGCGGCAGCTTCAGATGAGCGTCTTTCCAGAGTCCAGCCTAAGCCAGCGGTTCCCAACCTTTTTTTACTCATGCCCCACTGAAATTTATTTTTATAGTTGCCCCCCCCGTTTTAATTTGACTTTTTAATATATATATTTTTATTACTGCCTATATAATATAGTGCGTCTATTTAGCCGTCTGGATAGTCACACTGTCCATTCAATCAAATACATATGCTCGTGTTCGCTTTTTACACACACGATACAAAAATATCAAGCAAGGAGTAAGTTAGTTACAAAGGGAGGAAGGAGGAGGATAGAAATAATGTGACAACGCATTAACCAACAAACACAAACTAAATATCGAATTAAACTGATTATATGTATTCTTATTTTTTTAAATAAATGTGAAAATTGTGGCACAATGTACACCGTTTAAGAATGACTAGAATCTTTTTTATTTTAAACCCGAGAATTACCTTTTTCCTCCCCGAGTCCTTGTGCACTTTCGCGCCTCAATGAAAACAACACAGACTTTGCTTGGTCCCTGACGTCAGCCGCGCACTGAGTCCGTGTTACAGTGATGCATTATGGAATTTGTAGTTTTCTTGTCTGCTGATTACACCCCACAACCCCACCAAACACCTACAAATACCAGGGTGCCATTCTTTTTAAAGCTACAGGTATCTCTTTTTCTCTCTTTAATAACTCGCTGCACTCAAAGGGCGAAATCGGGAGTATCGTTTGGCACGTCACTGTTATTATTACTAGAACGTTATTATTCAAACGTTCACCGCGCCCCCCTGGAAGGTTTCACGCCCCCCCCCCCCCGTTTAGGAACCCACGGCCTAAGCCAATCAAATTAGCGTTTTTTTTTTGTTTGTTTTTTTTTCTTGGAGGAGGGAGGAGCAATGAGGGGATCTTGAGAGAGTTAACCCTTTGTGGAGCGGATAAAATGACTTGACAAAAGACGTTTCAGATTTATCAAAATTATTGGTTGGCACAATTCAACAGTCCCTTGACATTGGTAGGGACATGTCCCTACCGTCCCTAGCTAAATCTACGCCGGTGTCTACACATCTAATGGAAGTTGTTTGCATTCCAAGGGGTGCTTAGGGTAACTATTATAGAGCAGCTTATTTTGTCTATAAGCATATGAGAGAATTAAATGTTTCGGTTGGTGTGACAAATGTAAGTCAATTTATGTGGTAAATGGTTGTGGAACTCTGTATCCAGTTTAGTGTGCAATATTTTCAATACCAGATCTAAATCAGATCTTTAATGCACGTGTTCTGTGGCTGTGTCAAGTTGGCTTGCAGGTGGAATTTAAAATAAGTTTTCAAAATATTAATGCCAAATGTTATGTATATTGCATAAATGAATTATACAGTTTAAAAAATGTCCCTGGCCAGTTGAGGTAAGAATGTCAGTGTCGCATCATTTGGCTGAGGATGATGGGTCTGTTACGAATGTTGCATCATTTGGATAACATTCAAATGTGATTCAGGTTAGGGAAAACAATACATACTTGTTATGTTATTTCACTAAATACTACACATTTTTAGCAACCCCTTAAGATACAGTTTGACTGGGAAAATATAGTAGCGATTACGCTGGCCAGCTCAATGACACTTTGGGGTGTCTATTTTAATTATCTTAACAGTGGCAGATCTATATACAGCTGTCTTCAAATTTCTTTTTCACTGCATTTTATTGTACATCGTAATGTTAAGTTGGAAAATAAACTAAACTTTGGGAGAAACACCAGCAGGACTATTAGAGCCGAGTTATTAAGAATCACCAATGTTTAGCTCAAATACCCTGCTGTACCGTAAGCTGTGTCAGCTCTACTAAGAGCCTGTGGCAGGTTGGCTTATGGTGACGTCAGGACCAGGAAGTAACACACAGGCAGACAGCAGTGTTGCTGGGTGAGTCGCAATTATGCTCTTATTTATAAACAAAATAAACTTAACAAACACAAAAGAAAACAGCGTGGGGGTCAAAACAAACAAACACTAAATAATCAAAAACACCAAACAAATACCGAGCGTGCAGGTATTAGTTGTTTTCTGTAATTACTTTGAACCACAACAATACGCCATCTCCGGACTCTCTCTCTTCCTGCACAGCCCAAACCTCAGTTTTTATAGATGTGGCTGCCTTCAGATTAGCCCTCAATTATCCAATCTGTATACAGCCACATTCTGCACGAGGTTAAATAAAACACAAGACAGGGTTTTCGCCGTCATACTTTATACCATAATAATACAAAAATAAAATGCACCTATACATAGGGGCTGGGTGTACCCCGTCACAGAGCCCTATCACAAAAAATCTGTCAGTCCATTCTATAATGGTTTTATTTTTGTACCTCTGGTTCATTTTTATTCACAAATAACACATTTCACAGACAACATTACAAGCCAAATGCTAACAAATCTGTCTACTTCAGTTTGTGCTTATTTATATTGTTGCTGCTATATATCCTGCCAGATCTTCACAGCTGAAGTGAAAAGATTAACATCACCATGGCTCATTCATTTCTTTCAATTTGTTATAATTGAAAAGCAAAAATGTTAAATATTAATACAAGACGAACAAATTGTACCAAGGGAATTGACAAAAAAAAATGTTTTGGTTAAACCAACCAGAATGTGAGCCTGGAGATATTTTCCAGCATTTAAAAGTTAACTTTTAAAAAGAAAATACCCAATCTCCTTCATTCCTTTTTGGATATTTATTGTATCTGACAGGAGTGCTTCTGTGATGCAACTATGATATAGCTCGGTCAATCAGAATCCATTCAGGTTAGGCATTGTCAGCTGAAGTCATTCTGACAGTAAATAGTAAACCTTACCACTGTGATCTTGTTTAAATTATATTTTTTTCATAAATAATAAAAGTGGCTTCTCAAAATGCATTCGTTATTATGCAGTGTAAAGTAAATGCATTTCAAGACAGCATTTGAACTTTCAAAGCATTTTATCAGCTTCCAGACAGACAGCCTCATGTAATAAAATTATTTTTGTGAGAATACACACAGCAAACAGCAGTTCTCAGCTCCCAACGTCACATATGGAGGTCTAGTCACTTTGGAATTACAATGGTGGTTTCATACATTGTCAGTGCATAACCTAGTAAACAGTATGCATCTTTCGTTACTAATTTTAAATAAAGTTAAACTGTAAAGTCTTCTGAGTGGGTGTGTGTCGAAAAATCATTGTCAGCAGTCAAGATTCTTATTACTTTCTTTTAAATCTCCCAATAAGGTGTTTTGGGGTGAATTTAAAACCACAAAGCCTATAATGTATTAGTTATATACACTGTACTCTTTGTGCTTTATAACACAGACCTAATATCTGATAAATCACAGCATCCACTTTACTTTGGTTAACTAAGAGACAGGATATTCCATAGTCAAGGTATGCAGTACAAAAGACTGGTTAACCGTTGTGGGTTAATAGTTTTCCATGATTAACCAGTATAATATCATATGTATAAGAATATAGGGGATAAATACTGTATTGAGTAAACCCTTCTCCTTAACTTCAAGAACAATTGTAATAACACGGTCATCCTAACAAAGGAAGAAAAAAATGTTGTTTCATTTATTTGCTTAAGACCATCAAGAGAAAGATATACAAAAGGGCATGTTTAATTAACAAGGCTTGATTAGCAAAATGCCTTTGAGTAAATGTATTTTCACCTATCAATAAACATCATTCAGCAGTGGGCTCGATATGAAAGCAGTCACTCAGGATTCTCAAAAGTATTTATATTGTACTGTAATGATGACAGTCCAATTAGATGCCTTTGCAGGGTTATCAGCCATTAATAATGTCTAATACTGACAGGGATGGTCATGTTCAGAGACAGTAGCAAAACATACATAAACAATAATATTCAATAAAACTGCAACAAAAAATAAAAAAATAAAAATCCTGATGTGATTGCTTTGCAAAGGCATCAGAATGTCACTCATATGCCTTGTACATCTACTGTATATGTGTTGTGAATATATGTTGTGGCTCTGCTGTTCCAACACACACTTGTTTGAAAGCTCGCCAACACCTTTGGGTTTTCTGGTTGCCTCTTATAAGGAGATACTGGTTGTTTGTCAGCCAGTGTGTGAGGTCTCGTGGAAAGTCTTTAGGATTTAATGTGATTAAGACTACAACCCCCTTGCATGGTTTCTATTGATTTAACCTACTGGTTAATAACAGAGCTTATCTTACCCAAAATGTCCTGAATTCCTACCTCCCTCTTGCATCCGTTGCAGACGTATCTCTGTTTTGGGTGGAGAGGGGGGTGGGGGTCGAAGTTCCATCACCCGGCCTTGGTTGACTCCTGACAGTTCAGAGTTTCCCTTCAAGGAAGCTCCTGCCCAGAGGTTGAGATACTGAGCCAAACTGTCTAAAACATTCCAACATACAGTACAATATCACTCAGCCATCAGTGTGTGGCAATCTTTAACTACAGTATGCAATGAAAGTGATTACGGGTGACATTGTAATTATGCTTTAAAATCTGTAATTCTGCTTTATTTTCAAGTCAATCCAGCTCCCAACTATGTTGGTCCAGTTCTTATATATGAGGCTAATTAAGGCAGTATAAACAATAACTGTGTCACACTTCAGAATCATGTGCGAAGGAAAAGGGAGAGGAAAAACAGCATAACCAGCTAAACGAGTGCACCAATGCATCAAATATATAGGAACTGGACTCAACATAGTTTTCAGGTGGTTTGACTTCAGCCTAAACAAGGTAGTTCCAGTTTCCTGTCTCCAAGTACATCATTGCCAATACTGTAGTGAAATTACAGATTTTAAAGCAGAATTGTGTTGCCTGTAATCACTTTCGTTGTATACTGTAGTCGAAGATCGATGGTTGATGTATATTGTATGTTGGAATGTCTTAGACAATTTGGCCCAAGATTTCACCACCTGGACTGACAGGAGGATCCTGGAGGGGAGAACTCTGAGCTGTCAGAAGTCGGGCCATGGAACTTTGCCTGCAAATTACAGTAGAATACAGTATCTAGTGAATGGGTCATCTAATGTTGATGAAACTTGTTGTTGACATTCAGTAGCACATGTACATTACCAACCAATAAAAATCAGGACAGTATTGATACACACTGTAGTCTATTCATTTGATAATTGTATACCAAGGTTGTGAAAATCAAAGTGTTTTTTATGTATTTTAAAGTATGTAAACCACCTTTGTAATGCTTTTTTAATCATTTAAAGTAAGGTACTTTTCAGTTCAGGCTCTGTTTAGATTAATTGCATGGACTCAATGATTCCATTATATTTGTTTTCTCCAGTAACAGTGCATATCCCCTAAAATGACCATACTTACATATATTTGGAGAATTATTTATTCAACAAACCTGTTCTCCAGAAGGGCCCATAGTACAGAGTCATCACTTTTAAACAATGACTTACCCAATTGTGATGACTATGGACATCTGTTGGGGTTGCTTACACTCTCACAGAGTCTACACCTAATATATAGTGGCAGTGCAGTTTCTGTGGTTGTACAGTACTCCTATATAGTCTGAATTTATATTTTGTGGCCAACCTAAGCCTTCCTGTTATAGGATGCCCTGTCTTTAAAAAATGCCTTATTGGCATTTTAAGTGGCAGCTAAATATTTTTTTGTCCAAATTGTCTTGATTAATCCCTATTTCCTGTCTAATACACTTTGGAAACTTCAGCGTTTCTTATCGGAAACTCAACACTAATAATGCATGAATGTACAAAAGGGTACTGTAACCCATTACTTCAATGTCCATAAATAATGTATTTTTTATGTACTACATGGAAAAGATGAGTTACTTATAACTGAGGAAACAGTTACGCAAAGCCAATTTCCTCGCATTCATTAAAATAGGTTGACCTTGTATCCAAAGTTTGTTGTGTCTGCTCTTTGCTATGTGTTCTTGGCTTTCGTTGTAGCTGTGGGAATCAGCTGCTGGAGAGAGTGTGGGAAGCTGACTTGGAGGCCTGTTATCTGCTTGTCCAGGGGCTCCATCTGAAAGAGGCTGGGTGCTGCATGTCAGAGGGGGAGGAGAGCCGAGCAGATGACACAGAGCCCACGGATGACCCATGCTCGGTTACTGAAACCAAAAAAGAATGTGATTTTCCAAAGCGGGGGGTGTGGGAAGCGGTTGAATGCTTTGAACAAAATCACAATGAATTAACTGAGGTAATAATACATTTTATATATATTATCACAAACTGTTTCATTTGTCGAATCCCTCTTTGTACAAAATACAAAATGTGATTGAGTCTGATTGATTTTAATTTGTATTTTGAGCAGGTAATAACTAAAGCATTAAAACACATTTGATTTAGGCAATGTATCTTGCTACCACACTATACATCCCCTTACTGTGCAGCATGTAAGCCTCACACTCCCAGTCTAGGGGCCCTATTCATAAAAATACTTGCTGACTGCCGTAATAAAACAAATTTTGTTTAAAACTAACGAAAGTCGTCCATATTGCTATTCATAAAATTATCTGAATACGGGCGACTGTCGCAAAGCACTTAATGAATGGGTATACAGTCGTTCAAGAACGAAAATCTGCCTGTTTTTGATGACATCATCAGCATTATTAATGTTCCCTGGGTGGCGTCGGTAGCTGTTGCAAAAAGAAAAACAGAATCCACTGACAGTAGCCTACTACCGATGTCATAATTTAGAAAAAGAAAAGTATTTTCGTTTTGTTTGGCAATGCTGGTAAACACATTTCCATATGCACACATAAGATTTCCATTCTTAACTGCAGGACCAAAAATAAATAAATAAATAAACAAAAAGCACTGTAGGAGGACGTTTGAATAATACTGTAATTCTAATAATAATAATAATAATAATAATAATAATAATTTTGAAAACTTTAAATGTTAATCTTACAAATTCTCAACTATTATTATTATTATTATTATTATTATTATTATTATTAGTATTATTATTATTATTATTATTATTATTAATAATAATAATAATAATAATAATAATAATAATAATAATAATAATAATAATAAACCCCGCTTAAAGCAGGGAATCGATCAGGGGCGAGTTTATGTTTATGAATCAGTGAAAGTTTCAAGTCGTATTTCACACTGTACACAAAATGGATCGTTTTGTGGTGCGCGAAAAAAATTAAAATAATAAGACTCCCTTTCGAACACTGATCAAACCTCGAACTGAGGCTTAATCAGTGTTTTTTGCAATAGCAAGCAAGCCCAAATTTCCCACCGACTGCATCAGCAATACTGGTATACTGTATATTGTAACGCTCCATGAAAATAAACAGGTTCACACAAGCAGTATTCGTCCAAACTGTTTATTGTGAACACAGGTAAAATAAATAAAAAGAAAAGGACCGCTGTCAGCCGTGGATCACGGCAAAGAAATAATAATAATAAAATAACTGTCAATTCTCTCACTTGCTGTCTGCTTCACAGCGCTGTTTCAAAATGATTATGCCAGAGAATATGTTCTTGTTTGAGTATATATTTATATTAAACATTTTCCTTCATATAAAGCTACAGATTATTTATTTATTTATTTATTTATTTATTTATTTATTTTTTAAAAATAGGCAGTGTTAATCATGGGTATGTCAAACTGTATAACAGAGCAAGTGTAGTAATAAAATATGTCTTTAAAAAAATAGTCTGCCAAGGCTGTCGTTTGTTTAGACTTGACTGTAGAAAGCGTTCAATAACTCCTAGTTATCGACAGCATTTTGCTGTTGTTCACTCTTATGAATAGCAGTTTGACACTGAGGACCAATGAAAACTTCATGCTAATGAGATCATCGTTAACCTTTCTATCAATTTGTTAAAAACATGCCTAAATAGACAAAAATCGTTGGGGCTTAACGACGCATCTGAATTCTCTTATGAATAGCAACTGCCGTTAAATAGGCGGCTATGGACGAAATCCAATCATGTGCTCCTGTTTTCACATTTCGACAGGCCTTAACCCTTTATGAATAGACCCCCAGGACTCTGTATAGGCTAGCATATAGTCCTAATACTGTTGCACAGAGAGTGAGGTGGCAAGATGAATTGGCTTCACCTGAGAAAAAGTGAAAATCAAATCTAGAAAAGGAAATTGGTGAGAATATGTGATAGGAATATTTACAATATACAACCAATGTATGAAAACACTGTTTTAAGATTATTTTATAGGACTCTGAAATGCACCTGTGTTGCTTCTTTCTAGTTTGTGGCGAAAACCATATCTTAGTATCAGCTAGTGACTACCAAGACCAGACCAGCTTGCAAATTGAAGTAGAATATCTTTGGATTAGTCTGAAGTCTCTCATCTTTCTATTAGCTTAGATCCATTAGCATGCCTTGGGGAAGAAGGAAGGACTTTATCCTATTTTCGCAAGAATCATTTCAACTGGAAGGTACATACTGTAGCCCCCAAGGGTCAGAGAGTGAGTCATTCTAACCACTATTAATAGCTGCTGAACCCCACGCATTGAATCACTGTGCCATCTTGACAGCACTGAAGTTCCATTTGCAGACCCATGACAAATGAGGCAGGAAAAAAAGGATAGCACCACATCTAGCTTAAATAAGATCAACTGTATTGAAGGGATCTCATATGCCATTCCCTCAGCTAGACCTATCAAGCTCTTCAAATGTCTCTAATTCCTTCAGGGAAGTTGGGGGTGGACATCTTCAACAAACCTATTGTCCAGGGCCCATAGTATAGAGTCATCACTTTTGTGACATTTCCTCATGAAACATCAGTTTTTTGTTTAGTCTCCAATATGCCAACCGAGAGCCTACTATCAGTCTTCAATCTGTCTGCCTTGCCCATGGTGACTGCATCTGACTTGCAACAGAGAGCTGTGTCTTTTATGTATTAAATATAATATAGAGTGCCGAGGATCTTCCAACCAATCAGAGCACCAGTTTGTTGTATGCTACATCACATCACAAAAAAAACTATTAACCGTTATTGAGTTTCTAAAGCTTTATTCTCAGTATCAAAATTCCCTTTAGCTGCAAAGTCAGTTCAAAACAGTGACAACACAGCCGGCCATTTAAATCAGCAACTTAATAGTATTCTCTTCATCAACCTTTTCCCGCTTTTCAATGAAAATGTCGGTGAACTAAGTAAAGGTTGCTTATAAAATAAAAAAAAAAATGATAGCTGGATTTTTTAATTCAGTAAAGCATTATATAACAAAGTTATAGGTTGGCAAGCATCTGTGCTTGGTTATTTTAGAGCTTCTGTTTTTCTGTTTTTATTAATTACATTTTTTAGTACTTATTTTGATCTATTTTCGAGTTTTATGTAAAAAAACAATTTCGGGCTTTCGCTTTTTATATACTGTATGATATTATTGTTTTTTGGTTATTTTTCAAAATGCTTGGGTTTTTTTCTGTCAAAATATGTATAGTAACTCAACAGTACTTGCCCACTTAGGGAACTTTCACACCTAGTTTGTTTGACCCTTTGGTGTGGATTGAAGTGTTGTTCGGTTCGCTTGGAGTGATATGTGAAACCTCTGAGAATCACATAATCGCACCAGGATTCACATCAAACCAAGGGAACCGAGATCACTTGAAATCGGTTTGCCTGGAAGTGGACTCGGTACGTTTGCCACTTTACTCTGTTTCAACTTTTTGCAATGTGAAACCAAACGTATTCCAGTTCACTTGGAAATGAACCACTCCATACAGCAAAGCAAATCATGGACGTGACTTCAGCAAGCACCAAGGAAAGTGTCTCCCCTTGTCGCACAGATGCAAAGCAGGGCTTGTCAAAAACGTACACATGTAAAAATACGATGGGGCTGATATATTAACTGCCACAACCGGTGCTATTCAATGAATTTACGCTAATACCAGTGTTTGAGATTTACTAGCAACATGCGCGTTCTTTAAGCATAATAGCAAAACTGTCACAAAGCAAAGAAAATAGGAAAAATATGAAATGACAAGTAATGATTAGCACATGTATTGCGTCTGGCTTTATTGTTCCATATATACTCGCAGGAAAACACTGTGCCAATACAAAGCGGTACTGTCTGTAAAGACATTAGTCACTGTTGCGTTTCCGCTGTTTCGCCTGAGTTTAGTAAACCAGCTCCTATGCTGCATCTGTATCTGACCACACTGACATGCATACAACATTCACAACAAGCTATTATTATTATTATTATTATTATTATTATTATTATTATTATTATTATCAATCCACGGGGCGGGAGCCAGGGCTGCGAGAGGACATGCCGCACTCCAACCGAGAGAGCCTTCCCTATGGAGTCGAGGCTAGCCCTAATGGCCTCCGGGCCCCTGAAAAGACAAAGTCCTCTGACTTCTCGGAGAGTCGTTATAGGCTCGGCCTCGCGACTGGGTCCCAGTTAGTGACCGGGTTCGACCCTCAGAGAACGGAACGGCTCATACGAAGCCTTGACGTAAGGAAGAAAAGAGAATCTGAAAGAAGACAAATAATTGTTAGTTATGGGACTCGAGCACTAAGAGTAAGAGGGCCACATCCCTGGAGAGTAAAGAAGGAAGTAAGACAGAGCCTTCTTTCTTGAGGCAAGATATGGCGCATGAGCTGTGAAAGAATATTGTGGCCAGTGGTCCCCTCTGACCACACGAAGAACCTGCAGAGTTACTGGAACTCCAGGTCGGGGAAGTGAGACTCACTATCCCCCCAAAAGATGGACCACCGGCTCCCCACTGAACTCGCACCTGTGAAGACAAACATAAAAGCAAGAAGAGACAAACAATGACAAGACAAACAATTACAAACAAAACAACTAAAAATAGATGGTTAGTGGAACAAGCTAGGTGTCGGCCATCCGCTCAGTGGAGAGGAAAAAACCCTCTATTAGGGGAAAACCTCTGGTGGTCCTGGCGGAGAGGGCGTCCCCACTCCGGGCATACTAGCTATAGACTGGTGAGCTGCAGTGATATCAGATGGCAGCGATTGGATGTAGGAGTTGACTGCTGAAGAGGACCAACGCCCCATGTTCTTGATCAGGTGATGGCTGATGCGGGCTGTAGCTGCTGAAGAGGCTGCGCCAATCCTGAAGGAGCGTGTGGTGTAGAATAGGAGCGAAAGACCTGCTCTGGTGACGAGAGCAGAGAGGTGGGAAGAGAACCAGTGTCTGGTAATTATGCTTTTGGAGCAATTATAGGAAGTCTGGTAGAAGATGCAGGGGGCGGGGGAGGGGGGTTCTCAGTGATTCCTCAGAGAGTCAGACGTACTGCTGGGATGACTGCATTATTGTAGATGCTTGGAAGATGGCGAGCTTGGATGATGAAATTGTGGAAAACTGACATCCAAACAATTAAAGATGAGCTGCTGGAACTTCATTCATTGATTGTTCCAGTTTTGCAGCAAGGTGTACCTCATTCTGATGTCTAGAGAGATGAGATGCCAACCATCCTATGTGTTAGTTAATACAGGATCGATCAGCGGTTTGCTACTATCATGTCTGCATGGAATGGAAAAGGTGAACTCAAATTCAGAGATTTGGGTTTCACAACTCCAGTCATTCTCCTAATAGTGGAACTCTTTAACTCATAATCAAGACAGATTTCCAGTCTTGTACCACGTTTCTCACCATGTATTAATTTTTGTAGTATTTGAAAGGATGAGCGGACATATTAGATGGGAATTAGCGTTACCCTTGACTGCGGAAATGCCTGCCACGATCCGAGTATTGGAGGAAAGCTGGAGCGTTGGAAGCTAAGAAGGAGGGTTTCTTGCTTCTAAAAGATAAAACAAGATATGAATGTTTATCTTGAGAGTGGGATGCCTACTGAAGAAAACAGGGAACACAGATTGAAGATTGCTTGAGCGGGGGGGGGGGGGGGGTTGGGGATATAAGGAGAAAGTTGTCTTCCCCGCAGATCCCAAACAGGTGGTGGAGGGAGGGATGAATGGGCATGATTTAAAAGCATCTAAAATATCTGCTTTTGCGAGCTAGGCACCGTGACCTGCTGCTTTCATGGATTTAATAGTGTCGAAAGCTGTAATGTAACAAAGGGAGAATTAATCGTGGGGAATTAGGGCGTTGAGACTGGAGTGCAACTGCCTCTTGGGGCGGAAAGATTGATGATTAGGCACTTTTCCAGAAATTTTGCGGGTCGCTATTCCGATGGGGCTAATCCTCAAGACGGGGAACGGAGCTGGGAAGGGGCCAGCCATGAATTCTTTGTCCATCTCGACTTGAATTAGAGACTCAGTGATTCTGGGTTCGGAGGAAGCAGAACGAAAATGTTTGCATATGAATGGGACAGAGGGAGATTACGAAGGCTTTTAAAGTGGGGCGAGTCTGTGACCACGGGGCAATGCAGAGTGTATGTGTATCTGTGACTGCGGGGCGGTGCAGAGCGTATGTGTGTCTGTGACCGCGGGGCGGTGCAGAACGTACGTATGTCTGTGACTGCGAGGTGGTGCAGAGCTTGTGTGTGTCTGTGACCGCAGGGCGGTGCAAAGCTGTGTGTGTGTCTGTGACCGCGGGGCGTGTGTGGAACTTGGCTATCTTCTATTACTTGCCTTTGGATCAACGGGGAGAGGGCGTGACGTCAGATGGCGGCTGCTGATTGGGAGCCTGAAGCAGATGCTGTAACCAGGTTGTACTCTGGAATGCTAATAGATGGGGGCAGGGCCGGAGCTGCTTGGGCTGGGGCGAGAAATGTTGCCGCTGAAACAGAAGATGTAATGAAGGAGGGGGCGGAGATTGGTGCTGGAGCGATTGTCTAAGCCATCTAAACGAGTGTTTATTGCTAACAAGGCGTTGCTGGTGCTACTGAGCGAACAGGAGCGGGGCAGCGACTGAAATTCGGCTTTGCCAGGGTAAAATCGAAATTATGAAACTATCTTCAGTTCAGTAGCAGTGAAAATTGGAAGTGTACAGGATGGCAAAGTTCAGTAAAATAGCAATGTGAAGCCTGTTTCCTAAAATTAAACTTGACCTAAACAACAACTCAGCCATTTCTTACTACTTGCAAGCAGTCTAAATCAGAATTGTACATGAAAATGTTCTCTTTCAGAAAAATAAAATAAAATGAGCTTGGAAAATAACCCTTAATGTTGCTCAAATATCAAAAGAAGAAACCATATGTGGTCGCTGGACTTGATTTTTGACTACAGGCGCTTTCTTTGGACCATTGAGGGCGGCTGATGTCCGGTTGTATATGGGAACATCAGCTGTGGGGACCGGAAGTGCTGAGCCCAAAGATGGCGGCCATGATTGAAGTGGCGAATACTGGGCTTGAAGTAATGGGGATTGCTGCAATGTTGGAAGCAACCTGTTTGTCCATATCGTTGAGCCGTGTATTAATTGAAGCAATTGAGACGGCGATGGTGTGAATGAGGGATTTCATGTCCTCGAAAATGTTGTTATGAAGCTGAAGGATGGGATCTATTCGGCTGCGCTGTGCTGGAGAGGAGGGGACAACCATGACTGGAGAGGAGGGCAAGCGAGTTTGCAGAAGCGCGCTTGCAAGAAGGAGGCAACGTGGGTGTAACAGATATAAAGGTACAATTACTATGAACAACGCCATCTGCTCGCTTTAGCCGGGATGTTGATATTGTTGTCGTACAGATTTTTTAAGATTTTGGCGAGTGGCCAATCCTTATAAAATAGCTGCTCCAGAGGCTGAGCCTGCTGGCGTGGGCGTTTTCATCTCCGTAGTGCCGGGGCAGCAAGTCTGGTTGCTGGGTAGTGGTCTGCATCAGAAGTAGACGGTACTGAGCTTCCATCGGAGAAATGATGAGATAGAGAAATTAATGCGATATTTTGAGGAGATCCGGCAGGGAGGGAGAACAAGTTGCAGTGTATGCAAAAAAACAAAATGCAAAAGAAAGCCGAGCTGTGACTGCATTTAAATAGGGAGTCAATGATGATAGACAAGTAAAATTAGTCAATAATGATAAGCAGGTGAAATTAGGAAGCGGCAAAGCCCTGGCTCACGCCCCGTGAACTCCACTAAAGTTAACAATAACCCTTAGTGGTCCATTTATTCAGCGCGTCTCAGGCACATCAGGTCCAATTTATTTTCACACATGCAGTTTAGTTTACACGCGCTGTTTAAAAGTATTTTTTTCACAGTAAAACATGTTTAAAAGGCACTGCATATCAACAGGACACTCAGTACTGCATCTCCAGCCCCACCCCGCCCCACCCATTGTTCGCTGAATTTTTCACATACCTCTTCATAGACGTAAATCATGCATTACCGATAAATCATCTCCTGATCACTCGTTTTATCACCAAACTCCTCAATAATGCGATTCTGTAAGCTTCCATTCCTAATTGTAATCTTGTTTTAAATCTCGCAAGTGTTGTCTCCAATAGAAATGTAGGAATTTGATGGATGAGTTTAAAATGAGAACGACTCAATGATAGATACAAGTCAGGAAGGAGGGACATTGCCCAGCTGCACTGGGAAAGGTATTTTTTAAATTAATTTTTTTTGCAGTAGGTTATTTTTTTAAATGGGAAAGGGGGGAAGTCACTGTGAATCGAGTAACCATTTCCAGTGTTTTTCCAGTGTTTTCCGGTGTTTATTGGCTATACACTGATTTCATTTTTTGTATCTGGGGCGTTGTATCGGTTTTTATCGGTTAAACCGAAAATCAGAAGCCCTAGTTATATTGCAACTCATAGCATGTACACAGACCTTATCTTCAATCATCAGTCAGTTCACTTCTGCTTGTGCCCTCATACACAGGCCTTCGCCATCCCCTAACACTAAAATACAGGTCAGGGAGGAATTTGCATAAGAAAAAGACAGCCCATTTACCAAACATGTGTGCTACATTTACAGGTGTTTCTATTGTTTCTGTCCAGCTCCCGTACTGCTGACCAAATTGTACATGTATTTACAAGTCTTCCTTTTTAGTGGAGTGGAAGATTTGATACTAGAAATAAGTGTTTGCTTGCCAGTTTACCAAGTTCTATTCAAAGCTTTCTCCCACATTCCTATCTACTGTAGAGCTGCCTTTCCTTTTAGGGCTCCCCTCTAGTTCACTAGAGCAGTGTTCTTTCCCATGCTTATTTCGGAGTCACTGTACAAAATGAAGTCGTTTTCCATAAATATGCAGTTATTCATAGAGAGTGTACACATTCTGAATGAGTCCCATAACTATTAAAACTACAGTATGGGGATGAATCTTGCAGTACCTCAATCCGAGAAGCACCCAATAGCTTGCTTTATTGAACGTTTAACAATTAGAAATTTGGGGCAGGATCCCTCAGGATCATCTAGTGGAGTTCTTGTTAACAGGTTGTTTCTCTCATCAAGGGAACTGCTAATAAAAGCATTGTTTTATAACTATATTTGAGATGCATTGTTGTTTTGGGGGTTACCTTGTGTGTGTGTGTGTGTGTGTGTGTGTGTGTTTTTTTGTTTGTTTCTGGATAGGCAGTAGTATTTTTTAAATCTTGTTTGATTTAAAAATGTTTACAGTGGAGGGATTGAATAAGCATGAAAATTATTGCATTATTTTGACAAGAAGTATTTTTGATGTTGTTTGTCTTTGAATTTATTATGTTTCGTTTAGTATTTCTATATTTAAAGAGAACTGAAAAAAAAACCTCACACTCATTAGTTACGTTTCTGTAGAGACTGTAGAGAAAAATGATAAACAATTACTTTTAAAGATGAATTATATACACAGCTGAACCTGTCATATCTGATCCTGTAAGACACAATACCCTGTATTAACCGATGGACCTCTGACATGTGTCATTTACACATGCTACTACAACCAAACAGCAGAGATGGAAACAAATCAATACACATTTTTATTATGCGTCTAAAACGTAAATTCAGCTCTTAGTGAGACAGAATGAGTTCAGTTGCAGATAAAAAAAATTAAGAAAAGACGGTGCGTTTGGGAATTAGTTTCACTTTTTACATGCTATCACTTCACATAAAACAAAGCGCCCAGTTTAACCATGTTAAAAAAAAAAGAAAACAAGAAAGCATGGGATTAAAATAATTACTATCTGGTTAAAAAATTCAGTGCAAGAATACTGTCAGATTACTGTATAGTATACATGCAGTACCGCACTTTGGTGTTTTAGACACACTGATGTACCTGACATTGTTAATTTAATAAAACAACTACAACATAGTATAACATCTCCCTCTGAGATATGATATTGTCACATATCCGATGGACCCCTGGAACCAATTACATTGTATAATATATACAGTATATAATATATACTGTTTGTTTTCAAACACACTTTCCCTTGACAAAGGAATGTTAAACATATCAAAATGTTGGGAAGTTGGCTCTTTTTTATTTTTTATCATTTTCTCCCAATTTAGAATATCCAATTAGCAGTGGAATAGCCTGGACTTGAACCGGCAACATCCAGGCTATAGGGCGCATCCTGCACTCTACGCGGAGCGCCTTTACTGGATGCGCTACTCGGGAGCCCGCAAGTTGGCTCGTTTGAGCAAAAACATTTATACAGTGTAACCCTGTTAATGTCCCCTCGGTTAATATCCCAACCCGCTTATTATCACCTTTTTTTAAAAACTACTTGCCACTCACCATAGGTTTCTATGTTAAATTAACTCTTTTAATATCATTAGGAACCCTGCTTATTATCCCCTCAACACCCACCAGGCAACATTCCATGACTTTTTAAAATAAGGACAATATGTTTTTCAACCAATGTTCTCTTTTCACAATCAAAAAATTTAAGGTAGGATCTGTTGTACTGTTTTATATGGTAAAGTACACTATGTTGCAGCGTTACCAAGCCAACCACATACATTGGTTTGAAATGTGTTTAACGTTAGTGTAGGCTAATCATTTTCACTAGCAACAGCTAGCTAAGAAATTGAAAGAAACAGTAACTAACGTTAACATTAAATATAGTAACTGTAGCTGGCTTTGTTGTTCCTGATTTTATTAGATTGTACACATAGCGTTGTTTGAGTTGTTAGCTACAGTAATTATGTTACAGCAATAAACTTAAGCTTATGGTGCGGTAAGTGTTTTAGTGGACTGGTTTCCCCCTGCACTGATATAATGTCAGCTAGCTAATTAAAGTATGCAGCAATTGTTCGCGTTTGTTTGAGCTATCTAGACAAATAATTAATTTCTGCTATTGTTTAATTAAAGTAAACATTCTTTAGAAAACCTATTTGATGTTACAGTACTGTAATATTAGTACAATATTGCAATACTGCGTGGTGGCGCCATAGGACAACATGAGACCCTGTTTATATCCCAACCCGCATAATATCCCCAAATAACTCTGCACGGTAATGGGGATATTAAGCAGGTTACACTGTATTGGAAATTGCTTAAGTGCTTTTTTTTTTTTTATAAAGATTGTTTGTTAAACTACAAGAAACTGTGTATTTTGGTCTTTGTCATATTAATTATTGGCTAATGCTTCTATTAAACATATTTTCTTGAATGATCTTATGTTAAGTGTGGGGTGCCAATACTTTTGTCTGCGATTGTATATATTATTTCAAAATTTAGGTAGATTACAACACACAAGAAACACATTTGTTATCTATATCCTTTGCAAGAGCTATGTATGTTACTTGTCCTACATTGTCTGATCCCTTGGGTATTTGCATGCAATCTATCTGTTTTCTTTTCTCTTCTTATACTATGTAGACTGCCTAACTGGTGCACTTGCTTTCCTATTTCCCAAAAATAACTGTTGTTATCTGTTGCAATACTTGACCCTGCCTTTGTAACCAACCACCTTCCCTTTCTGTGTGTCCGGCATGCCACAGTCTCCTCTTTCTGTCCTCCTGAAGAATGGAACTTCATAACCCACTAAATTCTAAGCCAGTGGAGGTGAGGGGGGGAAAGCTGAAAGGTAAAACTCCATTACGGTGTTACCTTCTCTTCACTTGCTACGTTTCATACGTGTTTATTTTTTAGCTTGGCTCTTCGTCAGAGCAATACAATCAACAGAACACACACACAAAAAAACTTACAAATGTACAATTGATCAAAAATACAAAATATTTGAAAAAACATTTTTCTTTTTAATACATTCATGTGAGTTCTTGACTTCATAACATCTGCATTTTTCAAAATATTGTATTTCTTACCTCTATTGATGTTTCTGCTATGCAAAAATGACAGCAAAAATGTATGTTTTCAGTCTTAACAGCATAATTTCGGAAGGTGTTTTTAGCAGTGGCGAGCTTTCAAACCACCTTACTTTAGTGGTTTAATTTGTTTGCTTGAATAACAGGAACAACTTTGGATAATGTTAAAGAAAACATGATTTGATATTAAAAATAAGTTAGTACAATAATCCGTCTCATATCCGACTGCGACCAGAGTAAGGGCAGATATGTAAAAAGTCAGATGAATGAATCCTGTTTTAAATACCATTATACACAGCTATAACAATTACTATATTTACACAATTATTGTTTTGAGATTCAGCTTTGGGGAGCTCCCCTAAATCCCTTGTTTAGAAAGATACAGGGTATTAATTCTTGTGACAGAGTAGCCGTGTGGGTACATGCATTCGCTGCTGAGTGACAGGCAGGAGATCGAGATGGAAGTTGAAGTTGGTACGCCCCCCAGGTGAACAGGATTTATTTACACATCAAGTCAACACACTGAACAATTCATGTGACACTACCAGCAATGGCAGCGCACAGATCACATACAACACAGTGTACGGAAACTTTGTCAGGATCTACAATATCTGAACTAATCTTCTCTGTTCAATAATAAACTAATGTTGCTGAAGAGGTTGATCATGGTGGATATGCGACGGATTACTGTAGTTTAGTTTATAGAGTTTATATAAAGTTTATAGCATTTAAACGAGAAACTGTCAAAGTCAACCAACCATTAAAATGCAATATAGAATATAAATTGTAATGCCTAAAAAAGTCCATTATACATTAAAGCATATCTCTTTACTCCATTTGAAATGTCAACCCCCTGCACTGCTGCTACACCAATCCACTATAGCAAGAGGATAGCCCTTGACAGTTACAGTATGACAGATCTGCACTGTTACAAGCCTGCCAGTGCCCACGCTAATACATTGCAAATCCAGTCTATGGAGAGCTTTCGGCAGACTGTCATTTTAAGATGGTAAGAAGGCAACAAATCAAGATTTTGTCACAAAATGCATTCACCAAAGACATGTTCAGAAATAAATTAAGAGATTTTGACAGCAGAGCAAAACTGTTGATTTGGATTCAGAAACCAAGAGGTAGGTGATAACAGTGCCAGGCTTCGAAGGAGGTCTATGTAGTGTAGATAGGACTTTCACTTTAATTTTCCTTTGAAGAGTTTCCTACCTTGCAGCGCTCTTCAAAAGATTATACTATAATTCAAGCTGTTTTTGGAACTTGAATAGCTTTCCACAAACAGTCTATTTTTAACAGCTCTCTGGGGATAAAATGATCTAGTTGACAAAAAGTACATTGCTATATTTGGTAATTAATTTATTATAAACGCATTAAAATAAAATGTCAATCTGTTTAGCAATTACATTAACCTGAAAAGCTATCAAAACATAAGTTGGTTATGCACTGTAATAATTATCTCTGTTATATGAAGGGCCATTCTTTTGCTAGAATAGGATACAATGAGCTGAGCTAAAACCAACTCTGGTGATTTCTTTGATGATAATACCTGATGTGAGCAGTACTGTATCTGTATTTGTTTTTAACTGGCAATGTATTTAGTATTTTATATAAACTTCTTCTATGGTTCGTATAATTGTATATCAAACAGGTAGCTCAGAATATTTATTAAATTATAATTGTTTATTGCAGACACTGGAAGGGTTTATTTTCGGCAAAGAAGACAATCATCCTGAGGTGAGTGACACATACTAGTTTATGTATAGTTAATGCTTAAATAATGTTAACTAGTCTTAAAATAATATTTATTGTTGTGGTAAATTAATAAGGAAAACATTACATTAGTAGAATGGTACATTTGTTGCTCTGATAACTCATCGATATAAAACTAATGGCTAGCCAAACGATTTTGTGTTGATTGGTCAAAGTTTGATCATTAAAAAAATCTTAGGCTTGCCAGAATTATTTGTAGACATTGGCCCATGTGCATAAAAGATGGCAGTAATTTCTGGCCATTAACAAAACATGTCTGGGCAGTATTTAAAGTGTGATTTATTAAATGACTGCCTGGTTATTTTACTGGCCAGTAATGGTTTTAGATGTGATTTAACATCACAGATTGTTACCAAGAGATTTTATCTAACCAATTGTCAGAGGTATGCAAATGAGCTGTGTCGCCTACTTCACCGTCTGTTTACACAGTCACGTTATGGCTACGGGACATGTCTGGAGACAGGTTGTCTGAAATATCAAGACGTCAGGTTAGAAAAAGTTAAAATAAATTGCACACACACACACATATTTATAGTGCTTGGTTTATTTTAAATATATAAATTATTGTGCTGAAATAACATTAATGTATTCTCCGTTCAAATATAAATCTGCACATTAGGCATACAGCTGTGGCCAGACGTTTTGCATTACCTTATAGAATGAACATAATTTTCTTCATAAAGTCAAATAAAGCCTCCTGAACAATGTTACGTTAACATATTGAATTACATACCGCTATGTCATTTTCCATATAATAATGAAAACCTGACAAAAAATGTAAAATTTGACATCCCCATAAAACCAGCGCACAGCAAGTACCTGCGGTTTGCCTTTCAGGGAACAGTGTATGAGTTCCGGGTCTTGTCGTTTGGCCTCTCTCTAGCTCTCTGTGGCTTTTTGAAGTGCATGAAAGCTATCCTGGCCCCAATGAGACTCAAAGGCATCAGAGTTTGTGCCCAGTCTCCAGCATAGGCAGACGCCCACACAGAACTTGTCACCGGCCACCTTCAACGGTTGGGCCTAACGGTGAATCATGCGAAGAGCCAGGTCACACCTTCTCAGACAGCCTCCTATCTAGGAGTGTGCTTGGACTCCAGGTCCATGCTGTCCACTCTGTCAGACGGCAGAGTGCAGAGAATGGCTGCCTGTTTAGAGCTCTTTCAGCTCAACAGAGTACTCACGGTAGTGACATTCTAGAAACTTCTGGGCTTGATGGCAGCAGCTTCTCCGATCCTCCCTTTGGGTCTCCTACGTATGCGCCCTCTGCAGGTCTGGTTCAACAGCAGGGTTTTTCAGCTTGCATTGAACCGCGACCGCCAATTGACAGTGTCTCGTCACTGTCTAAAGACACTCTGTTGGCCTCGGTGTAGCGCTGGGCAGTGTCACCAGAAGGGAGGTCGTCACCTGAGCTGGGGCGCTTTGTGGAATGGCAGGGGGGGCGCAGAGGGTGTGGAACCCCCCTTGGCAGGGTCTCCAGATCAGTGTTTTGGAGCGAGTCTTGCAGAATTTTTTGCAGGAGGTTCAAGGGAGACGTGTGCTTGTCCGTACGGACAACACAACAGTGGTGGTGTATATAAACCACCAGGGCGGCCTCAGGTCGCCCAGTCAGTGACAGCCTGGGCAGCAGATCTCCTCTCAATGGTGGTGAGCCTCATTTGGGAGAGATTCGGGAGAGCAGATATTGATCTCTTTGCCTTCCAGTAATCGACCCACTGTCCCCTCTGGTTCTCCATAATAGGAAGTGGGAACCTGCTGGCGATAGATGCCTTGGCACACCAGTGGCAACTGTTATATGCTTTCCCACCGCTCACAATGTTCCTGCTGTGTGTGGAGAAAATCAGGCAGGCCAGGGTGATTTTAGTAGCTCCTTATTGGCCCAGGAGGCTGTGGTTTTCAGCCCTGATGCAGCTCCTGAGTGGCCAGCCATGGAGACTGCCCAAGTGTCGTGACCTGCTCAGTCAGGCACGGGGACCGTATGGCACCCCAACCCAATCGAGCCTGCAACACTGGGTCTGGCCCCTGAATGGCTGCATTTGAGCCGCCTGGGTCTGTCCAATAGGGTTATTGACACCCTGCAAAATGCCAGAGCACTCTAAAAACCTGATTTGGTATAATTTAATTAAAATGCTATTAATATTATCATGGTTATAGCAGCAGTTTTTAAGTATTCTGGAAATATTTGGTCTAATAGTTAAACAGTACAATGCTTATGGGGCTGAGGGCTTGTTTTCAAAAGATATCGACACAGACATTATATACAAACCAATGGAATACCTTGTGTGTGTGTGTATATATACAGTACTGTGGAAAAGTTTTAGGCAGGTGTGAAAAAATGCTGTAAAGTAAGAATGCTTTCAAAAATAGACATGTTAATAGATTCTATTTATCAATTAACTAAATGCAAAGTGAGTGAACAGAAGAAAAATCTAAATCAAATCCATATTTGGTGTGACCACCCTTTGCCTTCAAAACAGCATCAATTCTTCTAGGTACACTTGGACAAAGTCAGGGATTTTGTAGGCATATAGTCAGGTGTATGATTAAACAATTATACCAAACAGGTGCTAATGACCATCAATTCAATATGTAGGTTGAAACACAATCATTAACTGAAACAGAAACAGCTGTGTAGGAGGAATAAAACTGGGTGAGGAACAGCCAAACTCAGCTAACAAGGTGAGGTTGCTGAAGACAGTTTACTGTCAAAAGTCATACACCATGGCAAGACTGAGCACAGCAACAAGACACAAGGTAGTTATACTGCATCAGCAAGGTCTCTCCCAGGCAGAAATTTCAAGGCAGACAGGGGTTTCCAGATGTGCTGTCCAAGCTCTTTTGAAGAAGCACAAAGAAACGGGCAACGTTGAGGACCGTGAGACGCAGTGGTCGGCCAAGGAAACTTACTGCAGCAGATGAAAGACACATCATGCTTACTTCCTTCGCAATCGGAAGATGTCCAGCAGTGCCATCAGCTCAGAATTGGCAGAAAACAGTGGGACCCTGGTACACCCATCTACTGTCCGGAGAAGTCTGGTCAGAAGTGGCCTTCATGGAAGACTTGCGGCAAAAAAAAGCCATACCTCCGACGTGGAAACAAGGCAAGCGACTCAACTATGCACGAAAACACAGGAACTGGGGTGCAGAAAAATGGCAGCAGGTGCTCTGGACTGATGAGTCAAAATTTGAAATATTTGGCTGTAGCAGAAGGCAGTTTGTTCGCCGAAGGGCTGGAGAGCGGTACACGAATGAGTGTCTGCAGGCAACAGTGAAGCATGGTGGAGGTTCCTTGCAAGTTTGGGACTGCATTTCTGCAAATGGAGTTGGGGATTTGGTCAGAATTAATGGTCTCCTCAATGCTGAGAAGTACAGGCAGATACTTATCCATCATGCAATACCATCAGGGAGGCATCTGATTGGCCCCAAATTTATTCTGCAGCATGACAACGACCCCAAACATACAGCGAAAGTCATTAAGAACTATCTTCAGCGTAAAGAAGAACAAGGAGTCCTGGAAGTGATGGTATGGCCCCCACAGAGCCCTGATCTCAACATCATCAAGTCTGTCTGGGATTACATGAAGAGAGAGAAGCAACTGAGGCTGCCTAAATCCACAGAAGAACTGTGGTTAGTTCTCCAAGATGTTTGGGCCAACCTACCTGCCGAGTTCCTTCAAAAACTGTGCAAGTGTACCTAGAAGAATTGATGCTGTTTTGAAGGCAAAGGGTGGTCACACCAAATATTGATTTGATGTAGATTTTTCTTCTGTTCACTCACTTTGCATTTTGTTAATTGATAAATATAAACTATTAACATGTCTATTTTTGAAAGCATTCTTACTTTACTGCATTTTTTCACACCTGCCTAAAACTTTTGCACAGTACTGTATATATATTTTGAATAGATAGAGAATACATGCATGTCTGTCTCCAGTCATATGATTGAATGCGATGAACTCATTGGTTGAGTTTGAGGTTATTCCCATTTAGGGAAGTTCAGTTCTTAGTTTTGTATTACAATAAAATTACATCCACCACAAAACTGTATGACGCAATGTTATGGGCCCATAGGTCCAAATACTTGGAAGTTTGGCCGAAACTGATGTTTACAGTTACTTCTGGGAAAGAGGGTATTTTCAGACACCATTTGGATTAGCTGTTTTACACGCCAATCTTTACATTTCAGTGGGAAAAAAGCAAACTTGGCAAACAATAAAAAGCTACTTTTATTTGTGCAATGTGTGTACAATGCTTACATCTGTAGCAAAGAGTTTTCTTAAATGAAAACTAAAAGGTGTCTGTTTGAAAATCATTGTTTGTTGATGCTGAAATGGAAGACTCCTGGAGAAGATCCAGTAAACTCACATTGAGATATACAGCATTCTACAGCATTCAGTGTGGTGCCGGTGTTGGAGATGACCGTTGCAGAGACTCATTTTGTGCTGTAGAATGAAGAACAAGGGTTAATGGATAATATTTGGAATACCACTGCACTTGTGGGGCAGATGAAAAATTATGCTTGTATTTGAAGACAGGACAATTATCTGTTCAGGAATACGAAGATTCGTAGTGAGCAGAGTTGCAAAACCACCAACAAATGCCCCATTCCCAGTTGCATGTATTCATCTGTCCGAGGAAGTTTGGATCGATTAATAGGGAGCCATATGGCTCACCATTGCTGTGTTGCACCTGACCTAGGTGATTGAGATGGCTCTTCTCAACTTCTTCTTCACGTTACCAGTTGCATGTGTGTGTGTGTGTTAGACTACGCAAAAATACAGTAGGGGTCAGACTGGAAAAAGGAACACAAGCAAAACTGAGACCAGAAGAAATGACTGAATAATCACTCAATTGAAGTGCTGCTACATTGGGTTGAAAATTAGCTGATGCTATTAAAATGTATTAACAAAAACAATTTGCTATATAAAGTATGTTATGCAAGCGTTATGAACAGTTTACAGATTTATTTAAAAGTACATCTGTACTACTTTCACTGATCACAACATATACAAATCCCTGTGCACTCCTTGTGAATCAGTGGGGTAACTCCAAATTAGTTTGCTGACTTTTTGCAGGCCTGTATTGCTCTTTATCATCTTTTTCTAAAACATGTCATAAGGGGGTCTTGCTACCCTCTTGGGTGTTTTGAGGACTGCAAATTTCACCCTTACATTAGCTCTGCTCACCCCTGCTCTAGGATTGTTTGCACAAAAATCAGTAAAAGGGTAACATGAGACCGCACTATTTTATTTGTCTCATTGAGACATCTAAATAAAATCTTCAACACAAATAGAAGTTGTGTATTTTTATTTGAAAACGCAGTTCAAAAGGTTTTCCTATGCTGTATGTGTATTACATTTTCCCTGTAATGAAGTATTTTATTACAGTTGTTAATTACTTGGATCAATAACTCATTCATATTTATAGCTCTCACTTGCAAGGTTACAAGGACATATGCTTATGTCAGCCTATTTTGTATGTATTCTTTAAGCCTTTCTGCACAGGCTGCAGTGAAGGCCTGTATAATTGCTTGTTTAGTCTTCCAGGAGAAAGCATTCTGAAATGTAAAAGTACATTTAGGAGCTTGTATTACCACATTTGTCTGGGTTTTTATTTTTGTTGCAGTAATGAAACAGTGCTCTCACCTCTGAAAGGTCGTCCGCAGAAGTACATGATTTATTGTGTATTAAAAAAGCTCCTGCCAAGTATGTTCAAGTGTTTGGAAGCCAAAGACATCTTTTAAGTCTCTTAAGTCTTAAAAGCCAAGTCAGGAATATAATTCATGTCCTGCTTTTCTATAAACAGCATTGCATCATGCAGATGCTACGTGTGCTGAAACAGGCAATAGAGTTGAAGCTTTTCATTTTTTTCATTTTTAAAGTTAATTAAAAATGGAAACAAAAAATAATCTTGCTTGGAAACCCTTAACAGTCTCCTAGGTACTTAGTGATTCTGTTTCCAAATTGCTTTTGGTTTTTTAAGAGTTCCCTGCAAACAATTGAAAACAAACACCGGAAGAGAGTAATCATGGTCCGTAAAGGAGTGAATACTTGAGTGTCGTATAATTACCTCCAGTTTTCATTTCTTGCTTCCTGGACTGTATTTTGTCATTGAATGTACATCCTGTAGATTTCAGGACTAATTTCCTATGTTAAGCTGTGATAACCTGCAATTTAAATAAAGCAGCAGAGGGCTTAATTTGAATGTTATATAAAATCCAGCCCTCAACAAAGACTCATTTTCAGGGGTTCTTAATCATACCTGGATGAATTCCAAATGAAACTATCCTTGGAGGTAATCAATTCTGTTCATAATTGCAACATAACAGGGAATCCGGCTCTGTGCATATTTCTCCCCAGGATGACATCTAGTTTTCCACAGTGAAAATAGTGTTCCTTTGATTTTACAGCATCAGTTCCATGCTGATATTGTTCATGTAAACAGCATGGCGCATTAATGAAATATGTAAAGTCAAGTGTGATTCTTTCTGCCTATGTTAAGTAACCAATATAATTGGTGGATCTGGCGCGCGGGGGGAGGGGGGACGGACATGCTTTTGTGGCCCATATTGGTTGGGTTTGTAAAGTGGCACGTTTTTTGAAAGGGGATTTTGGAAGTGACAGGTTATTGTTGACTGATAAAAGTACAGTTTTGAGTGCAGGAATGCTCAAGTTAATCCATGAAAGTTCTGCAATATATTGCTTGTTACTCCTTGTAGGAACATAACAGGTTAATATAATTCAAAAGATGTCTGGAGGCAGCTGGTCTGCTCTCTGTATGACAACCAGAGAGATAAGGAGTGTAGCCCCTTTTGTTCTTTGTGTTTAGAATGTATTTATAATTATACTGATTCTGCACATTTGTAAGCAGAAAAGGCAAGGCTGTCAGTGGAAATGCTGACAGCGGCACTGCTGGCTTCTCTAGCTAAGGCCATGCTGTCAGTAGAAATGCTGCCAGCAGCACGGCTGGCTCCTCCAGCCAAGGCAATCCTGGCAGCAGCAATGCTGGCTCCTCCAGCGGAAATGCTGCCAGCGGCACGGCTGGCAGTGGAAAAGCTGACAGCGTTCTGTCACCCTCCAGGCGTGGCGGTGGCGCTAGCAGTGGCAATGCTGCCCTTAGCACGGGACACTCCGGTGGTAGCAGAGGCACTGGGCACTCCGGACATGGCCTTGATGCTGGCAGCGGCCATGCTGCCCTCAGCGCGGGACACTCCAGTCGTGATGGTGGCACTGGCAGCGGTAATGATGCCCTCAGTGCGGGACACTCCGGCAACAGCAGCGGTGTGCCGTACTCCGTCTACTACTCCTTTCCACTGCTTCCATCAGCCCTGGATATCCTCTGCTGATCTTCTTTAGCTGGACTTCTGGCTTCAGCCTAATAAAGTCCAAGAGGATATCCAGGTGGCTGTCCCCCAGTAGGTGTCTCTCCTCTGTTCTCAGCCACAGGGGGGTGCTGGGGTCCCTCAGCCAGCCCTCATATCTCTCAATTTTCTCCAACAAAAAAAACAATCCTCATTCTTAAAAAAAAAAAGTATACCCGCAGTACCTGTTCTGCCTGGGTCCGTGGAAGCGGTACAATCCCACGCTGGACACCATATGTGACAGGTTGGCTCGAGTAGTGATGTACCCAGACCAGGAAGCTGACACAGAGGCAGGTACTTGTGGGGCTGAAAGCGCTGGTGCGTGCGTATTTATTCAAACAACAAAAATAAATCAAAGGGATGTACAAAAACACAGCTCACAGACCAAAATAACAGGTTTGCACACAGCAAATCTTTCACACTAAATAATACCTCCACCCAACAAGCACCGTGCTTCCTGCACGCGTAGCAATAGTTTTACTTTTTACTTTCTGTTTCATTTTCTCACTCTCACTCTCACACTCACACTCACACTCACACTCACACACCTTTTTCCAAACACCCACCCCAGACAAATAATTTTTCTCCCCTTATATCCCATGTGGCTGGAGCCTAATTAATCATCAATTATTCAATAAAGGCTCCAGCCACATTCTCACATGTTTTTGGCAAGGATAGGAATTAACCCCATCCCTGCCAACCACCACCAACACACAAACCAAACAATACATTAAATACAACTAATCAATTTCAACACACCTCGAAACTAATCCCTTTCTTTTTAAATCAACCCACACCAACACATTAATCAAAAGCAGGGCTTATCTGCCGTGCCCTGTGCATGTTCTTCTTGGCTGATAGATTAAAATATATGATGAAAACAAAAACAGTTATCAGTAACAGCAGCAATTAGCTCATTTGCATATAAATGTGCAAAGGTTGCTAGGACTGCAGGGTTATGGGGAAACGGTCTATTGTCTGTTAAATTGCTGTTAATTATTGTATTATTGTTATTGTTGTTGTCATATCAAGCGTTTTTATTAGTAAGTGTTATGTGTTACTGAATGTTGTTCCTGGATTGTTGGTTGTGGTCTGTTTGTGAATTACTATGAGACTACGGTGGCAGAGTACTCAAGGGAAGTTTTGAATTCCATTTGCAATTTATGTTCCTCATTACAGCTCCCCCTCTATTAGCAGATTGTTTAAGTCTCCACTGCTGTTAATTCAGAACCATTCAGAAGCATACAAAAATATAAAAAGGCCAAAATCAGTAAATTAATTAGAAACCGTAACCCACAGAGAAGACAGAAATTAAAAATAGGGTTGTTGTTTAGGAAAAGCTCCCAGCCGTTATTTGTTTAAAATTTTAAACAAAAAATTAAAATAAAGATGTTATAATGTTTGCTCTCCTTATTTCTTAGGATGCCTGCTGTGGCCCAGCCCATGTAACAGAGCAGTGTGAATCAATCAGCGAGAAATTGCTTTCCTTGGAGGACCAGCTGCAAACAGCTATTCTACACCGCGATGAAGACCTTACTCATATCCTTTCAGTTTTAATAAAGAATAGCGAGGGCCTTCACATTAAAACAGGTACAAACAAAAGGACAGTTTGTCCACTTCTCCAAAGGGTGTGAACATGTGTATCTGCTGCTGTTCTATCATTCACATGTATTGAAGATAATTATGTCTTGGCTGGTTAATTTAGGTGATAGTAACTGCAGGTTTAACTGTACCAGTAGGCTGACAGTCTGAAACATAAAACTGCTTCAAGGCTACCTTCCACAACATGATACAAATCGTCCATAAGTGTTTACCCCTGGCTTTAAATAACTCCTGTTTACAGGAAAGGAAAAGAACACCTGGTTTCGTTTCAAGTACGAAATATAACCATTACCGTATGGGTATTTACCTCTTAAAGACCCGAAACCTGAATAACATCTAGCAAAGCTGTTCGCAGATCCTGTTATGGCCCGCCCCCGAGGGCATAAAAGTACTACACTCACAAATCTCAGCGCCATTTTTCTTTTCAAGAACTGGCCTGACATGAGAGCCTGGACTTGTTACTTTTTCTGCTATATATTTCGCATTTATTGTGTTTTTACACAAATTATATGTGATATTAAAATCATCGTCGTATTCATTTTTACTAATTACATGTATTTTGTGCACTACAGCCTGTTGTTTGTTACATCCCACTGTGGCCTTGTGCCCCATGTGAAGCCAGCGGCTTGAGTCACTCGTTCCCAGGGATCCAGCAAAATAAGTCAGCTGACTGTGTGCTCTCCCCCCAGCCTGCAGAGCTCCAGCTGGAGGTATTTTATTTTAAAATACAAGCCGTTTATATTACTAACTGTAATTGTTGAATTAGTTTTTTGTGGAGAAATATTTTGTGTTTATGTGTTTTTTTCACTCAGCAGCGCTGCGCAGGACCAAGATATGTACTTCAGTTGCGATTGCTTGCAAGCTCATCCACAGTATCTTGCTGCTGTTTTGGTAACTACTTTTTGCATCAACCACCAGGGCGGCCTCAGATTGCCCAGTCTCCATCGCGTGGCCCGCAAGCTTTTCCTTTGGGTACACGAGAACCTCTCACTGCGGGCAGTAAATCTGCCCTGGGTGACAAACTGGGCAGCAGACCTCCTCTCAAGGGGAGTTCCCAGAACCTCAGAGTGGAGGCTTCACCCCAAGGTGGTGAGTCTCATTTGGGAGAGGTTTGGGAGAGCAGAGATAGATCTCTTTGCCTTCCAGGAATCAACCCACTGTCCCCTCTGGTTCTCCATAACAGGAGGCGGGGACCCGCTGGCAGTAAATGCCTTGGAGAAAATCAGGCAGGACCGAGCCAAGGTGAAGGGGGAGAACCCTGTTAAACTCTGCGGCACCTCTCTCACTGCGAAAAGGAGTTAGGGAAGAAGCGATGCCCAATGTTTCTGCTCTTCCGTTACAAACTGTCTCAGCATCGACTTCAAGGTCTGATTAAAGTGTTCCACCAAACCGTCCGTCTGTGGATGATAAACAGACGTCTTGATGGGATGTATTTTTAATATTTTATACACCTGCTGTAGCATGTTAGACAGAAAGTTGGTTCCATGATCAGTCAAGATCTCCTTGGGGATCCCTACTCTAGCCATAATCTGTACTAACTCGGTGGCTATTGCAGCGGCACTAGTGCACCTCAGTGCACCTCACTGCCTCTGGATATCGTGTTGCATAATCTACCACTACTAACGTATGCGTATACCTAGAGTCAGAAGGTAGCAAAGGGCCCACTATGTCCATTGCAATGCGTTCAAAAGGAGTGGAAATAATTGGCAGTGGAACCAAAGGGGCGGGGCGCACTCGACCCGACGCTACTCGCTGGCAGTCTAGGCATGTGGCTACATATTTCGACACATCAGTATGAAGACCTACCCAATAGAATCGAGCCAATATCCGGTCCCTTGTCTTGTCAGCTCCGAGGTGCCCCGCAAAAGGGATATCATGCGCCAGCCTCATGACCTTGGTCCGACAAGACGGGGGAACCAATAATTGTGTTACAGGCTGTCCTGTGTCCGCGGCTAGATTTACCCTATATAGTTATTGCCCCTTGATACTAAAGTGTGGATATACTAGCGCCCCAGCGCCATCAACATCCTTACCTTCAATAGACCGGACCTGCCCACAAGCGTGCACTAGTGACGGGTCATTATGTTGGACCCACACTATGTCCGCGCTTGAGTATCACATGTCCGGTATATTGAGAGGGGCCGGAGTAGCATCTGCCCTGGATGGCCCAGTAACCTCGCCCTCCTTTTGACTGGCGTTTGTTACCATTCAAGCATTCTCCCACCAGACCCCAGCCTTGTCTCAGGGATGCTCCCTCCCATTTTGCGGTCCGTCTCTCCTTATTTGTTTTTCTAGGACGATAAATAGGAGAAAACATTTCAGCTTGAAAAGGAAACACATCACCAATTAGTTCCGTTTTCTTCTGCCACGTTTACGTGTGCGGCTGAGACTGCCATTATTTGCATTAATTCTTTAAATTTTGGCCAGTCTTGGCACAGAATAACTGGGTGTGTAGCCTTTCCACCACCCTAACTACTTGGTGGTGTTTTATCGGTCCTACCCCATGGATACAGGAGATGGCCACCTGACCTCGTGGCAGCCACAACACGTCCAAGAGAGCTGTTCTTATGAAGGTTTGCTCACTAACGCATGGGTTTTCACATTGCCTAAAACCACATCAATCATACAAGGCCCCTCCCGACCATTTTCCCCACGCTTACCTATCTCAGGTGCCCAATTACATGCGGCTACGTCACACTCCATGGCAGCGGGGCATGACCTGGCCAGATGTCCCTGTTGGTTGCACTTAAAACAAGTTGGGGGGACAGAGAAAACAGGGGTTAAGTATCTTTCCCGTTGCTGGTATGGCAACAGGGCAGGGGCAGCACCTCTACCCCAGCTGGGGGCCAACCTTGGTCTCCATGGAGGGGAGGCAAGGTGGCCCATTGGGGTCGGCGGTCTCGGAGGTCTGGGTCCCAGGACTGATGGTGGTGGTGATGTTGGAGGAGAGAGAGGTGAGGGCCGGCTGTTCCGAAGGGCAGGAGCTGACAGTATCCCGGTCCGGGCAAAAACTAGGGAGTCCTCGTAGTCCTCGGCCAGTTTCACGGCGGCCTCCAGGGTGTCAGGGTTGTGGCGCTGTATCCAAGCCTGGGTATCGGCGCCGACCACATGGCAGAACTGCTCCACCACTATTGCTTCCCCCATTTGCACATTGGTTTTGGTCTTGGGGGTCAGCCAGTGCACCATGTGGTCACACAACCGCTCTGCAACCACCCCGGGGCGTGTCTCCGGTGATCTTCGGTACTCCCTAAACTGAACCCTGTGGGTCTCTGCCGTTATGTTGAGGCGGCGGAGAATGGCCTGTTTGACCAGGTCATAGCTGGCGGCGTTGAGCTTCCCCAATCAGGCAGGGTCCTAGCTGGCTTGCCCAGAACTCCCGCAGCCAAGCCGCAGTGGTAGCCAGCCGCTCAAACGCCACCAAGTACACCTCCGGGTCGTCCTCCACGGACATCTTCATCGCCCGAGCTTTCGGTGCCGACATCGCTGGTGCTGCGGTAGGGGCTGGCACTGTGGACAATGCCAGCCCCACACGTTCAATGAGCGTGGTGTAGCGCTCCTCTCTCCTTCTCTCCTCTGCGTCCCGTCTGCTCTCCAGTGCCTCTAGCAGCTCCGCTAGCGCGTTGCGATCCATCCCGTGTCTGACACCATGTGTGGTAAAGTGGTAGATTGGTAGCAGGTGTATATCAGGTGCAGTGCAGATGCAGTAATTCCAATAACAAACAGACAACAAAGTATGGGTGAAATGAGGGTTTTAATGATTATAAATCCAATTGTCTGATGACCAGCCAGAAAACAATAATGAGCTGGCAATACACAGCAATGTGTATTGCACAGTAATGAAAAAGGGTTGCAGTCCCGCAAACAATAAACACGGTACAAAACACACACAATTAGACACACACGATCACAGGTCCAAAGTGAGTGCTCTCATAATATATTGTACTTGGTGAAGTACAATATATTATATGCTATTGGTGAAAAACAAGTACTGTGGTGATCCGGCTTTGTGCTGGCCCCTGGCGACAGCTCCGGATTTGTGTTTAGCCGTCTAGTGCTATTTAACAAAAATACACAGACAGTTACTAAATAGAAAATACCAACAAAACACTCACAAACTCTTTATTTTATTTTGGGGATATCTCCTGGTTTACAACCAGAACTCATTATATTTCTGTCTCACGGCTATATTAATATATTTAGTCACTATGTACTTGTGATATTTAAGTAGGCTATGCTCAAAATAACTTTAAAATATACAAAAGAAACTGTAAATGTCCAATAAATGAATGTTGAGGTGCAGTCATAAATACAAGCAATTATTTTCTCTGCTTTGACTGTCTCGCAGGATTGCTGTGATTTGGGACAAGACCCCCACCATCCTCATACGGAGCGCATTTATGTTGTCCCTAATGTTTCACTGAAATTAATGTTCTTGCTGATTCAGCACCAAAAAGCGTTTCATAATTCCCCACCACTTCTTCTGCTAATACATTTAGCTCCTGGTCTGTAAACTTTAGGTTCCTCACTCTGTCCTCCTTGGTTGCTGTCATTGTAATTCTGGTCATTTACTGCCGTTTAGTGAATGAGGCCCTTAGTGTTCGAGTTTAAAGACTTAATAAAAAGCTTTAGCTGCCAGACATGATCAGTTCTGATTAACTGAAGTGTCAATGTAGACTTGATAGAAGATATTGTAATGTCGTGGCAATGCCTACAATTAGGTGACAAGTTAATGTGTGTTGAGTGTTTTTTGCAAATTCTACTTCAAGCAAGAAAACATCTGCACAAAAAGTAATTGGATTAATTCAAGACCTAAACACATATTTTAAAGTTATTAGATGTATGCCACATACAAAGTCCAAAAGATTAATTTGGTAAATGTTATCTTGAATGCAGTTCTTTATGCTGTGCTCGGTTTTGAAATAACCACACTATGGGAAAGTATTATTTTATTTTAGGGAGGATGAGCTGATGCACTAACATAATATTTTCATACATTTTCCACATCAGGGGCATTCATTCATACTGTGTAGGTCTCAAATGCTTAGTTTTGAAATACAGTTTTGTTTTAGCATACATGTTTTTAAATTGTATCTGGTTAAGGGTTAAATAAATCTCTGTTTGAAGGCCTTGCTTTCGGATAGTCTTGCACTTTGATTGTCAGGGTCTTGTTCCCTGTCAGTAACCAACCAGCTGCTTCCCTTAACATCTCACATGCTTTGTAGGAAGCTTGACCCCTAAGATACAGCTGATGGGAAATACTGTAATATAAGACATGCAAGTGACACAGATATCCTGGAAAGGAAGGCAAGCAACCTCAGAACTTTTTTTCGATCTATCAATGAATAACTTCTGAGAGATCTAGCAATCAGTGACCTCTTTTTTAAAACTGTAGTACCGAATGTCACATTTTAAAATGAAAGTACACATTTGAGACCTATATAATGAATGGAAGAGCATGACAGTTTTTACAAAGGCACCTAAATACCCACCATCCTACCAAAAGAGCCGATTGTTTAAAGGCCCTTGGATGACTGTCATTAAACGCCCACTCGTGAAACCTCCAGCTGCTTTCCAGACATTCTGTCAAACATTCCCATAACAACTAACAACACATAAACAAGGCCGACTCCACATTTAACATGCTGTCATATTCATTATCCCTCCTTAATGGGTTTACAATTGCAGTGCTTTACAATTACAGTTTTTTTAAGCTAAAACTTAAACCTTGAAATTAATCTGAACACAGCCATAAAGAACAATAACAATAATAACTAGGGCTCTATTTTTTTCATGGTAAAAAATTGCTTATTTCACAGCGTTTCATGGTCTAAATATAGGTATTTCAAGATATTTCATGATTAAACATAATATTTATTAAAACAGAAAAAATAGCATTGTCACATTCAAAATGTGTAATTTTCTCTAGAGTTATTAGACAACAAATGTTCCTAAATATTTAAATGCTTACCTGAAAAACAGTAAATGCTGATATTTTGTTTTTTTATGTCCACATTCTATTTTCACCATCAGTGAATTAACAAACAAAATAATAACATAAATAACATATAAATAACAATAAATCTCCCCTTCTTGTACTGGACAGAACCATCTTTAGCAGAAATATTTCGGTTCTTTGATGCAACTTGTATCTTGTTCGTTGAACACATTTAAAAAAAAAAAATTATGGATTATTGCTTAAAGTGTCTGTATGTCATTGAAGCTCTTTTGTTCAAGAACACTGTTTTGTAAATGTAGTTATTTTGAAGTAGTTCTAATGAGGTAAGATATGTGTTACTTTTCTAGGTTAGGCCAACTGTAACGTCACCTTTAGTTTACAACTTGGTCTAGCTTTTGCTTAGTTACACTAACAGTATAGTTCCACAGATAGTAAACACTGAACTCTGTTTTTCCAGTAACCACTAAACCAAGCTGTCGCTTACATTTTTATAAGGATTTTCGTTAGAAATGCATTTATTAGTCAGGACATTACATCTGAAACTGATCATAGCAAACAATATTAACTAAAATAGATATACCAGTATTAATTAACATGACAGCTGAGTCTGTGAAACTATAATTAACTCATGTCCAAAGGGACAGAACATTCAAGGTGTCTCTGACATTCATTGTATTGATTGATATATATATATATATAGTTCAGGATTACTGCACAGTATAAATATACAGTGGTGTGCATAGGTGTTGACACCTAGCAGTTTCAGCTGTCTGAAAATACTAGTTAATTAAATACTGTATTTAATTTACTTTTAAAAACATAACTTAAAGTACTGTCACTCATTCAATTATTCAAATTTGGCATAACATCCTTTGAATTTATTAGAGCTTTTAGATGATTTTTGCTACTGTTCTCAACAGATGAATTTGAAATTCTTCTTCAAATGGATCCAGCAATGTTCTACCTGATTCAGAACTGGCCATAGTCTGTGCTATATACAGTATTAGCAACCTTAATGTTTGCACATGGGTCCCTGTGACAGGGTACACCCCGCCCCTGTATTATTATTTGTATTTATGACGGCGAAAAAGCTGTGTTTTTATTGTTTGTTTTTTTAAACCCGTGAGAATGTGACTGGAGCCTCAACAAGGTAATTGTTTTATTGATAATTAAGGCTCCAGCCACAGCTTAAGAGAACCCGCTCCAGGCTGATCGGGGGATATTTTGGAGTCACAGAGACGGGAGTACTGTGTTGAGCTGGCGAATAGATAACAGAAGCAACTGCTACCGCTGTACCACACGGTATTTGTTAGTTGGTTTATTTTGGCCCCCAAGCCCTTTTGTTCTGTGTATTGTAAGTGTTTTGTTTATTATTTTGTTATTATTAAAAGCAGAGCGCAAACGTGTCTCGTTCCGGGTACTTACCTTTGCTGCCTTTTCCTTTGTTTACTTTCTGTCACACGACTCACCATCCTGTCACAGTCCCCCAGTGTCTAGTGGCTCACTTATTAATATATGCACTGCTGCATGGTTTGCGGGGTGAGTCATGTGATCAGGAGGTCGATCTTGGCTGGGGGCCCACAGGGTGCACAGCATTGATCTTTGCACTTCCAAGGTCCAGACAGGGAAATCAGCTGGGGTTGGTTCGCCTCACCTACAGTGATGGTTGGATACTACAGCACATGGACATGTAGGTCAAGTATGATGAAGTATGTTGACATGAACAATCCGAGTGTGTGTTCTGTCTACGTGCCTACATTGTGTCATTTCAACCCCACTCTACACAGAATTAACCTCTCGGGCCTGTATATACAGTAAATGGGGTTAAAGGATACCTTATGCAAGGCCAACCTTTTTGGCTAAACAAACCATGCTAATGACCAGGAAGATCTTAAAGAGCCACACCAAATATAAAACATATATAAAATAAAAAAAACTAAAAGGCTCTCTTTATAGTAGAAAATAAATTGAGAAAGCAGATTTAAAGTACATGCTGACACAGCTTTAGTAGTTTTGTATTCGTTAAACATGTTGCAGGTTTAAACACATGAGTATACCTTTGACTGTACTTGCTTCTACCAACCTTTGCAGTCTTTTCAAATCCATTAACAGCCTTAAATGAGATAAATCAAAAGAACCATGATGTTTGGAGCTCAGTCAGCCATCCCTAGGACAGGCCTGCCATATGCCATCTACATTGATGGAAAATTATATTTCTTAAAGAGTAAGTAGCAGGGTTCTGAAAAGTATTATACGTCCCCAAGTGTTGCTACAACTGTTTAAAACCTGTAATTTTTCTTTTCAATGTTAACTTTTTACACGTATAACTTTAAAGTGTGTTTCAAAGCTCTTTCAAAGGTGGGGTTTGATATCTGTTCTCTAAATCACTGCAGGAAGAGTGATAAAAAAAAAAAAAAAAACATAATAAACATAAACATAAGTGCTCTGGTTTTTCTTTTCCGTACCACATCATGGACCGTTCTTGCTGGCAATAATCCTTATGCTATCAGTGCACTAGAGCGGCCATTTTGAAAAGAGCTTTGAAATAGACTTCACAGTTGTAAGTGTAAAAAGTTGTCAGGATGTTAATAATGAAAAGAAAAATTACAGGTACATTATTTAAACAGTTGTAGCAACACATGGGGATGTGTAACGCTAGATTTATCTGTTTAATATCCTGTTTCTGCTAAACAAACTTTTTATAAAATAAATTCAGCTTTTAGAAATATTTTTAAAAGGTTGGAAAATGACATTATTCCTGGTATATAATGGTCTAAACAAAAAGCAATATAGAATTATACAAAACACACATACAATAATAGTATATTAAATATCCCTTTAATCTGTCTTAGAGGTGTAATATATAGATATAATGTTATACAATATATTACTTTCATTCAGTTGTTCATTGTATAATTTATTTAATTAATGAAGATTATTGTAATAGCTGTCATAAGAATCAATATTATTCTTAGATATACAGTAGCACTGATTCAGGGCACTGTTAGAAAATGTCCAGGTTGCACCAGATGCTGCCAAATAATATGTTTAAAAATCAAATCATAAATCATAACTATCATCTTATAGAGGGATTTTAAAGGATGGCATGACATACACACACCGACACTTTCACATGCGATTAAAATGTAATCAGAATTATTGGGAAGCGTTTGAGAGTACAATCAGGTAGCCTCTCCCATCTGTTCGGAATGGCAGAGCAGCAATTCATTAAATACTGTACCTCCAACAGAAAAAAGTGCCAATCATCTCCCGATATTTTCCTTAATAAGGAAAGCACAGTCTCTGCAGAGGGAGATCCAGATGGTGAAAGCAACTCTGCAGGCAATGCTGGAGCAGTTACAGGCCTCCTCCGAGGAAGGGGAAAAGGAGATGGAAGACTTCTTCAGTGACAGCTGGTGACTGGGGCTGGGAGAATGAATGCACTGCATCATATTTTATAGCAATGCACAGGGGACAGTTTTTAGTAACTAAACACTGCTTTTTCAAGCCCCAGGGAACTAGTATAGGGGCCTGACCCAGCATCGGGTAGAGCAGCTGAATCAATTATATAGAAAATGAGCCGTGGTGTCTAACAGCACTGCCCTGCACAATCATTTGCACTTGCTGACACCAGCACATGTTTTACTGTGGCTTTTTCAGCTGGTGTGTTCAGAAGTTCTGCTTCTTTTAATGGATTGGCTCACTATAAAATGATACAGCCTAATTTCTTGGAGTATCTTAATGTGCATGTATCTATTCATTCTGTACAGCATGAATGATCAAAGAACAGCGTTTGTATAAACTAGACTAGGTTTTTTACCACTTGAATATTGCACGTTTTGAAAGGCATTTTTGATTCAGTTTTAAAGTTCAGGGTAAACATAAAGGTGTAGTGCCTACATTTTAAAAATAGTTCTGACATATTTGGTTGTTGACTTTTAAAGCATTGTTGGAAATATCTTGCCTTTTTCACAAAACTAGTTATTAAAGGAGTGCTAACCTATTATCACCAGCTACATTATCACTGCCCCCCCTTCTCTTGAAATGCTTTAGATTCTCAGTTTGGAATATGCAGATACCTCAAAGTCTATATGCTATAGCTGAAAGGTTCCTGCTTCAGCCTAATCACTTCATGTATTTTAGACTCATTGTAATTGTCCGTGTAACCTACAGCAAAGGCACACATCATGCAGCAGTTTATCTATGTTTGAAATATTTGAAAAAAAAAGAGCCAAAAGATTCTGAACACAATAACAGGTGGGCCAGTAATAGAGATAATAAAGCAAATAAAAGCTTAGAAATGTAATTGGTTGGCTCTCCTTTAGAATTTTTTTTTGGAAGATGGTTTGAATGGATTAAAGAAACAGTATTGTGTCTTGAAATATGGATGCTTAATAAAATTAAATAAAAAATATTGAAAAAGTTAAATATTTTGATGACGGTAACCACTTTGTGGCTCAAACCACATCCCACTATGTTGATAATCCCTTGTGTAAGTGTTTGTATCAGGTAGCTTTTTTATATAAATGCAAAAGGATAAACATTCCTAGGATGAGATTACACAGTTCTGCAAAGCAATGCACTGTGTTATTTCAAAACTAGAATGAATCAAAATCAGATGTAGCAGTCTGTGATTAAGTAATGTTCTCAATATACTAAGAAGCTTGAAGCATTGCCCAAAACTGTGCCATGAAGCTTAGGGATAGTTGAAGGAGGAAATGACAAAATGAATTATGACATTGCAGAATGTCTAGCTTCTTATGCACGGGGTGAGGAGGGCTTTGAGTTGCTGGCAATATTCTAAGGATTGTAAGATGTTTTATGCTTTACCAGAAGAGTGATCATTTTATATAAATATAAAAGGACACTTTAACTGTATATATTTTATATAATCTATGCGCCACATTAATGGAGTTATGATTTGTAAAATGTATGACCTGTAACATTTCTTATAAGTAAACAATTTATATGTGTGTTAGTCAGGCTTAGCAGATGGTTGTCATTGGTCACCAACTCACTTATGCCTTTCAAACATCATGGGCCCTATTTAGCAACAAGTGTAAGGACAACATTTTTTTTAAAGGAATAAAACCATTTTAACAACATAGAACTAGCAGAAAATTGATCCAGACAATGATTTATCAACCCATAGCAACTAAGTTGGTTCTTGCTAGCTTTATATTATTAAAATCTTTTATTTTGCCTCTGCTGATTAGGGCCCTTTATCATAATTCCCATGACATTTTACCCACTGATGGGTACCTTATTTTTGCTTCATGCTTTCACCCAGCTTGTGGGGTCATCACAGTCCCCTAGGTATACAGTATACCAATCTTATAAACTATATATTTCTTTATGTAGAGACCATAGATCTTGTTCATTAGTTATTTTTATGATATGAAGTCAAATATGGCATTCTGTGATATTCCCTAAAACTGTATTTTTTTACACTAATTACACTAACTACGTTTTGTGGTTTAATGAAGTAATATTTGATTGAGCAATATTATGAAGGGTACTACCACTGTATGTCATAATACCTTAACAGTAAACAAACAAACAAACACATTTAATAACCATGTTCTGCATGTCAATTTGTAACCAGTAAGTACGGTACAATCAGTATTTAGTATTTATGGATATTGTTTTTATATCCTGAAAAATACAACTTATGATTGAATTGAGATATTTACAGGGAATGTGGGTTTCATTTGGAATTCTGAAGGTACATTTTTGTGTATTGTGTACTGTTCAAAACAATGAATTACTTACATAATAAAAGAGAGCCACTCTGAGGGACTGATAACACTCCTGATGATTAAAGCTGTGGAGGCACAGTATATCAAATCTACTGCCAAAAAGCTGTAACAGTCTCAAGCCCATTTTCTATTATAAAGGAAACATTTGTTTTATCCCAATGACTGAGCCCATGTGGGGAAAAAGAAACGTAATTGTCCTGTATCTAAAAGTGGATAACAAATTATCTAATGACATATGAGGCCAGATTTATTAAGCTTTTACTACAATCTAAATTTTGAAATAAAACAAAAAGAGAGCTCTATCGCTATTAGAAAATATCTCATTATTTCTCATCAAACCCTAGATTTACCTTGAACTTCTAGTAATTCATTGGGTACCTTTCCGCTGAGAGAAAATGTAGGAAAATAGACCTGAAAATGTTCATAAAGGATTACATACATAATGAGAGAAAAAAATAATTATAAACAAATAACTTTTTACTTGTCAGAGTTGTGAATGAAGCAATATTACTGCACTGTCCATGTGTTGGATTGTTACTGTTGAAAGATGAGGAGCTCCAGTTGAGCTGACTGGCTGTGACTGGCTGATTCATCAGTTATGGGTACAGGACTGGTTGCTTTTGTTGGAACAAAATATGGCAAGGTTTTATATAACTTGTAATAATTTTATGTGCCCATTTAAATGGCAGAGAAGTGAAAAATCATTGAAACTCTGTCTCTGGGGCTCCCGAGTGGTGCATCCAGTAAAAGCACTCGCTAGGGTGCAGGATGCGCTGTATAGCCTGGACTTCGCCGGTTCGAGTCCAGGCTATTCCACAGCCGACCGTGGACGGGAGCTCCCAGGGGCGGCGCTCAATTGGCCGAGCGTCGTCCGGGGGGAGGGAGGGTTAGGTTGGCCAGGGTGTCCTCGGCTCACCGCGCACCAGCGACCCCTGTAGTCTGGCCAGGCGCCTGCGGGCTTGCCTATAAGCTGCCCAGAGCTGCGTTGTCCTCCGACGCTGTAGCTCTGAGGCGGCTGCACGGTGAGTCTGCAGAGTGTAAAGAAGCGGGCGGCTGAAGGCACACGCTTCGGAGGACAGCGTGTGTTCATCTTCGCCCCTCCCGAGTCAGCGCAGGGATGGTAGCGGTGAGCTGAGCCTAAAAATAATTGGGCATTTCAAATTGGGGAGAAAACAATAAAAACTAATTGGCAACGACTAATTTTTTAATGTAATGTAATGTAAGGCTTTTCAAATATACTGCTTAATGTTGTCCTGTCCTTTAAACACAGCTCGGGGTGCCTTCATGTTTGAGAGTTATGATAAGAAACTTTTTTTTTATGGCTCAAAGAGCAGTTGTGACCTCGAGCTGATGACTCTTGTTTATGCAGGAGTTGTTTCTACATAAAAAGCTGATTTTAATCACAGGTGCAAACCACAATCAACCCAGCTAAAACTGGCCCTAATCCACTTCCTCTTGGTGGAGCTCCACTCCCAGTGGGCAGTAACCAGCCCAGTATATTAATGTCTGTAACTATTGTTTCGGGGCTCGAAGACCACCTGTCGAGACCTGCAGCTGTGTTGCTCAATATTTCACCTGCTGAGACCTGTAGCTTTGCTTACGGTATGATCCTGTGATTGCATCCTGTATTGTATTTGGATTTGATTTGTTCCTGAATAAAACTCTTTTGATTGAAGATCACCTGAAAAGACTGACTTATTATTGTTAAGAAGAAAACTAACCTTACAGTATTGATTGGCTGGTTTTGGTGGATAATAAAATTAATTTGGACCAATTCTGTCTTTAGTATTTGTTGTCCAATAGATGTGAACTGAGCTTTCATTACAGCAAGTCAAAATGAAAAAGCTGGTACTTGTGAGCATTTATGTTAAATTTGATTCACAGTTGATGCCGTGATGTAGGAGTGGGCATCTACCGCCTGACAGAAGTCTGCTAGAGCTGGAAGCTGATTGGCTGATGGTACTGAATCGTTTTTACTACAATGTAATACAAATAACAGGCTGTTAAATTTGTGAATTCAGTCTAGTATGTGTGTGCATTCCACCATGACAGCTTAATATGACTGACTTAAAATGTGGCATACAAAGGGCACTTACCCTGTGCTTATTTATACAAATGTCCATTTGCTTTTTCTGGCAAAGGCATGCCAAGGGTTGAGGGCATTTTGACTTGTTTCACCGTAATTGGCCAGCTGTGATATATCCTTCATAGGCAAGATCCCATTCTTACACTTCACAGTATGGCATCTGTGTTCATTACATCAAGAAAAAGTGTAAACAGGGCCATCAAATAGTGGATGTTTTGAAAGCAAATTTAAAACCATCTGTTCAAAAGCTACTTAAGACACAGATACCACTTTGAGATGGGAAAGCTATTCTCTGAGCAAGGAACTGAATTTGATTTTAATCACTGTTCACAATCCAATTGCCAATTAATTCATTTTAATCACTGTTCACAATCCAATTGCCAATTAATTAAAATTTAAAAAAGACAAAAAACAGCCAAACCAAAGAGCAATAGAAATCGCCCTGCTGAATAGGTATTGTTCAATAACCAGATGCTCTCCCACCACCAAAAAAATATTACTTGAATTACTGTATGGCAATTGCCATTTGCAAATTCCAGTAGCTTCCAGCAGAAAATTATGAATGATTTAAGATGACTGATGATTTTTACTTTTATTATTTTATATATTTACAATTTGGTCTCAAATATGATGTCCTGTTCTTGCCTTCAATATTAAACAAATGTGTATTTTGCCTATATTTTCTACTACTGAAGGATGTGTTCATTAAGGTGAAAAAATGATTTACTTGAGCATCTGATCCATTTATAAAATAAAATAATACAAAACCATACAAAACATATTGTATGTTACAGAGGTTCCCAAAATGTAATTGTCCACCATGACATTAGGCATCTTGGCTGAGGACTCTATGAATCCATAGAAATGTGACATTTTAGTACATACTGTTAAAGTGGGTCTAAAAAATGATTATAAACACAATATCAGTACAGTAAGTGTTATATTGGAAATGCAGGAAACTTAAGTAACTTTCACGTAAATAATTGAATTGCCCAGCCTAGGGAAAGTTGTTTTGTTAGGTGTCATGGTCAGTTGGGGGAGAATATTTCTGCACTGTATGTGCTGAGGGTCCCCTGAAATCTTCTCATCATCTCCTCACACCCCAGTTTGAGAAATTGGTACAGTCAAAAATGCTCTGTGCATATGGAAGTTGTTCAGTTGTAACTAATCTACTCTATGCAGCCATGAAAGCAGTGCAGTCGATGACATTAAAATGCCTTTTGCTGACCTTTCTTTAAGCCTTTGGCACTGCAGATCTTGCATTACTGATTCAAAGACTGGTATGTAAAGCTACTGGCTAGTTTCCAAACTACAAAACCAACAGTATTACAACTGGTGAATATAAGAGTTCATACAGATGAACAAAGGGCTTCCCCTGGGCAGGTTCTGTTAACAACTTACATTTACAATATTGGAAACAAAAGACTTTGCAAATGTCACATACCTGTGGCTCCTCAGGATAAAATCAGTAAAATTGCATTTAATTCAGTCCAGCATAATCTGACTTATTTAAAGCTTGTGGTAAATTCCGATAAACAGAATCGGTGGTATGTACCAAATGTTACAGAACATTTACAGTTGTTTGCACTGGGTGGATCTTGTATATATTCAGTGAAAAATTACAAATATTTGGATCTTTGGTTGAATAAAAAGATTCACATTATGCCCAAATTAAAGGTTGAAATATATCAGTTATCTATATATTATTTCCTTTTTTTTACATTCCTTTTATTGTTTTGTGCTGTTTGCAATTATTCTGCGTGGGTTTGGATTATGTTGCTCTGATATTGTATTATTATCAGTTTTCTTAAATATCTGCCTTTACCTGGCCCTGAACTTCTAACAGACTTCCTCATTTCATTCAAATAATGTGGCCTTCCAACTCTGCTGGCACCACGTACCGGACTCTACTGAGAGATAGATCAGGCCAGCTGAGCTGAAAGGTCACTTTGTCACTTAATTTCAATTAAATGAGGAAGCCTGTTCAGTTCTGGCATGCTCAAAGTCAGGTAAAGAAAGACCTAGAAAGCCTATTACAGTATTTTGTTATTTGTAACGCATACATTAAATTGCATTCTCCACCTGGTCTGAGCCACGTGTTATTTATGATGCCGGTGAGGGTCAGTTAACGGCACGATACAGATTTATGAATCAGACGAATAATATGTTTAATGAGAAAATTGGTCTCTAAGGACATGTTATTCTAACGTTGCGATGAGTTTTTGACAGTAAATAGCATTTATGCATCACCCAATGAAATACTGTCATGAATACGGGCCAACATGTTTTAAAATAAAAATGCATGTTTATAATCACACATGTTTCCTTCAAAGCGGCACATTTGAGACCTATATAAAGAATGGTAGTGCACAACAGGTAAGATTTATGGGATTATTTTCTTTGCCACAAGTAAGGTGACCAGATTTTTAAGTCCTTAAACTGGGACAGTATGGACATATTGTGCATAACTTCCAATGTCCAAGCTATGGGGAAGATCTCTGACTTTTATTTTCTTTGGAAATGTTTAATCTAAAATCATATTGAAAGTGAATGCAGAGGTGATCTTCAGAGTGGAATCTTTTACTTTCAAAAACTTTTTTTGTGAATAAATGATTTTACTGTCTTTGTAATGCCATTTCTACACAACAGGTATGGTCATTATATTACACAGTAGCAATTCAATATCAAATTCTGAGATTCTATTTTATTGCTGATTATGCTGCAAATATAGTCCCTTTTTTGCCTAAGAAACTGCATCTTCTCTCTCTGATTTCTACTGCATCTTGCTCTCTCTCTATCTCTATGCTGTCCTCCAGTGTCCAATCTGCAAACCAGGCCCTTCCTGTATGACAACATTACATATCTCAATATTTCTATTTATTGAATGGTTACTTCATAGAATCTATTTTTTTCAAAATATTTAATTTCTTACCATTTAATATGACACGGTATTTGTTCTGTATATTTTTTCTATTGCAGTTTCTGCTTGGATCATTAGTGTGCAGTTATTAATAGATACTAGGATTTTTTAAGCCACTTTCTACAATTAAACTATTACTATTAAGGTGATTAAATGTGTTAAATATCCTCTTTTGACTGTGTGCAATAAATGAAGCCCACTAATCAGCTTTTCTGAGTTTTGTTTAGAAGCTGCCCTAATTGCAGAAACAGGAATTTCCTTCTAAAGTACTTATTAAGTATGGTAAATAGTAATCCATGTAGGTAAACCCGTTAAGTTTCTCAGAATAGTTGTGTTTTCAAATTCCCCCTTTAACATGCTGTAAACTGATGGGCATATCGCTTAAAATGGAAAGGAACCTGTTAAAAACATGTTAATTGCATGATGACATTTCCTGCCTATTCGCTTTCTCATTATCACTGATATAGACTGCATAGACAAGGCAGGAAATGTCATCATACAATTAACACGTTTTTAACAGGATCCGTTCTGTTTTAAGTGATATCTGTTGGCTTAAAACATGTTAAAAAGGAAATTTAGAAATAAAACTATTTGTAGAAACTTAAAGGGATCTCCAGTAATTTGAGGCCTGACATTTGCCTCTTTTACTGAAGGACAAACATGTTTTTTATCAATGTGTTATTTTTCTTCTATTAAACTAAAAGTAATGTAAAATACTTCTAAAATACTTTATAGAGCTATCACACCTATGCAACAGATAGCATTCATCTTAAATATGAGTACTCCATTGTCTCTATTTTTCTTCTTAAACTTTGCAGGATAAAATATACTTCTTCTATAATACATTTAACACAGAAATAAAAATAAGGGGTCAACAAATTAAAAAGAGATGCCTCTAAGGCAGCTTATTACATCTTTTTTTTACAGAAAGGTCAAATGAAACGAGCATGTGGTTCTTTTTTTTTGTATTTGTTTTAAACTATTTGTATCATATACAGTAGGGGAGACCGGGGACAGTTGTAACACGGTACGGTTGTAACACCTTGAATTTCTCCAATCAGAAACAAGCTAGAGTGCCATCACTCACTTGCACATGCTCAGTTCAGGTCTCTGTCTGCCTGTGGAAGAGGAGCTGTCTGTGTCAAAGCCCTGAGATTTTATCTACAAAAATCGATTTTTGATCTAGTAGAGTACATTCTTTCCCCCAGTTTTCGTTTTGTGTTATATTCCTGTGTTACCCAGTTTATGGACCCAGGCTTTTAGAATTCTCATCCCTGATCGCTGTACTTATAATTGACACAATTGATTGCTCTTAGTTTTGTTGTTTCTTGCTGGAACATGAGGTCTGGTAATGGATCCCTGGGTTGGGACCAGTTTTAACATGTGTTACAATTGACCCCATATACCATTAGCTGAACTATATTTGGGCAAATGAATCTTGCACTGAAGGAAACAAAATGTTCACATATCACAATCGTGACTCAGCGTGACAAATTCTTGCTTGATAAGGCCTATAATTTTAGGTTCTAAAAGTAGGACAACAACAAAACAAATCCCTTATGTGAACGTTTTTATTTTTCAATAAAGATATTCAGTTTTTGAGTTAAATAAAAAACAAACATATTTGCTTCATGTGAAAATTGATCTTAATAAAACATTACATTCTTGAGTTAAATTGTTATGTTATTTATTTAATTATTCTTCACAGAATGTTATATCTGACCCGACCCCCCGATACAACTGACCCTGGCCATGGGGGGTCAATTGTAACATCGGACACCTTACATTTCAAGCCCTCTTGCCATATGTCAACTAAGGGATTAACCACTGTGGCATACTTGGGGATAAAGTGGCGGTAATAACCGGCTAACCCCAGTAGAGACCTCACCTGAGCCTTGGTTTTGGGGATTGCCGTGTCCACCAAGGCCTGGACCTTAGTGACAACAGGTTTCACCCTGCCATTCCCCAGTGTGGAGTAGTGGTTAGGGCTCTGGACTCTTGACCGGAGGGTCGTGGGTTCAATCCCAGGTGGGGGACACTGCTGCTGTACCCTTGAACAAGGTACTTTACCTAGATTGCTCCAGTAAAAACCCATCTGTATAAATGGGTGATTGTATGTAAAAATAATGTGATGTCTTGTAACAATTGTAAGTCGCCCTGGATAAGAGCGTCTGCTAAGAAATAAATAATTATAATAATAATATGTATATCAGTGCTTAAAACAGGATAACTATGGGGATTGGTAGAGGACAGATGTAAGTTGTTTGTATCAAAGTCTGGTCAAACTAGCTCAAATCATCTGTGCATAATGGAGAGAAAGTAAAAAAATGTTACAACTGTCCCCGTTTTTAACTATCAATGTAAATATATATATTTTTTTAAATTAAATTGGCACCAGGGGACCTGAAACTATTCTATTTCATTATTACTAAAAACAACATAACATGTATACTTAAAGAAATAAAACTTGTAAAATATGGGGACACTGGGACCAGTGTTCCAAAAGTGGGACTGTCCCGTCCAAAACGGGACATCTGGTCACCTGAACTTTTAGATACAGATATGTAACATTCAAAGTCACGTTTCCGTTTATTTTTCTGGAAATACACAGCTGTGCATAAGATGGTACTGCTTACTAATATAAATATTGTTTGGTGGATCTACTGTAGCCTACATATCATATGTCTGTGGCTGGCCTTTAGAACAGAAGAGCTACTGAACTCAAGGTCAAAGCATCGTAACAAAGACCAAGTAAAAAAAAAATGATGCTACTTACTGGTTGAAACCAGGTCCTGTATTGGAATGGGCAGAACAAGTCACGAATAAGCACCCCCTGTACAGAGTTAAACTGCAAACAAAGAGCTATATTCAGCCTAAACTAGAGGTGTATTCAAGATAAACTATCAATTTTGTATGAAATTGTTTAAATCTGAGCCATTGCACAGACTGTTGCTATGGTTACACTTTCAATTCACTTTGTCTTGATTGGTTGTGAAAAATTAAGTATAAAGACAATTACTAAACAATTTCATTTTCTATATATTATTATGTCAGCAATATGAAAAAAAAAATCATAATAGGGATTCAGGTTAATTTTGAACAATATCAGCAAATCCATAAAAGAATGTGCCATGTATACCAATGTGAGAAAGCTAGGATTGTTGTGAACTAAGATGCAAGCTTAGTTCACAACTCGCATACTTATATTAGGTTCTTAATACACATGTTTAAATCACACTGCATCTCCTGAGGCATACAGCTGAGTTATGTACCATAATGCAGAAGTATTGCATCCACAAAGCCAAAAAGCTGCTCCATACATTCGATTGACAATGGATAATTGCAAAGCATATGACATGGTTTAATTAGATTTGCAGAAAGCTTTTGACAAAGTCCTGCATAAAAGATTAATCCTCAAACTGAACGCAGTAGGGATTCAAGGAAATGCATGCACATGGATTAGGGAGTGGTTAACATGTAGAAAACAGAAAGTACTGATTAGAGGAGAAACCTCAAAATGGAGCGAGGTAACCAGTGGTGTACCACAAGGATCAGTATTAGGTCCTCTGTTATTCCTAATCTACATTAATGATTTAGATTCTGGTATAGTAAGCAAACTTGTTAAATTTGCAGATGACACAAACATAGCTGGAGTGGCAAACACTGTTGCAGCAGCAAAGGTCATTCAAAATGATCTAGACAGCATTTAGAACTGGGCAGACACATGGCAAATGACATTTAATAGAGAAAAGTGTAAGGTACTGCACGCAGACAATACAAATGTGCATTATAAATATCATATGAAAGATACTGAAATTGAAGAAGGAATATATGAAAAAGACCTAGGAGTTTACTCAGAAATGTCTTCATGTAGACAATGTGGGGAAGCTATAAAAAAGGCCAACAAGATGCTCGGATATATTGTGAAAAGTGTTGAATTTAAATCAAGGGAAGTAATGTTAAAACTTTACAATGCATTAGTAAGACCTCATCTAGAATATTGTGTTGAGTTCTGGTCACCTAGTTACAAAAAGGATATTGCTGCTCTAGAAAGAGTGCAAAGAAGAGCGACCAGAATTATCTCTGGTTTAAAAGGCATGTGAAAACAGACATCTCTATTTTTAAAAAAAAAATGTTTAAACACACTTGCTGTAGCCTTTTGCATTGGCGCTGTCCACATGACTGATGTTGATATTGCTGCTCTAGAAAGAGTGCAAAGAAGAGCAACCAGAATTATCCCGGGTTTAAAAGGCATGTCGTATGCAGACAGGCTAAAATAATTGAATCTATTCAGTCTTGAACAAAGAAGACTACGCGGTGATCTGATTCAAGCATTCAAAATCTTAAAAGGTATAGACAATGTCGACCCAGGGGATGTTTTTGACCTAAAAAAAGAAACAAGGACCAGGGGTCACAAATGGAGATTAGATAAAGGAGCATTCAGGTCAGAAAATAGGAGGCACTTTTTTACACAGAGAATTGTGAGGGTCTGGAACTCCCCAGTAATGTTGCTGAAGCTGACACCCTGGGATCCTTCAAGAAGCTGCTTGATGAGATTCTGGGATCAATAAGCTACTAACAACCAAACGAGCAAGATGGGCTGAATGGCCTCCTCTCATTTGTAAACTTTCTTATGTTCTTATGATGAAACTATATATATATATAGCATGTATAGCAATATTTACTTTAATTACTGCAGTACCTTTTTCCCAGAACCTTTGTTTACTTCAATTTTAAATTGTCTTCACTGTGTAACATCTGAATGCAGGCTGGAAGCAGCCCTCTCCTCTGTTAGCCACAGGTATATTGGTAGGTCTCTGTGGCAGGTCAGAAGCCCTGCCGATGTAAACAGTGTGGGGATGTGTTTTTTATTTAAGTTTGGCAGGGATGGGTTTGATTGAATAATTGAACATCAATCAAGACCCAGCCACATGGTATAAAAGCAAGAGAAATCCTTTGTTTGGGAAGTGGAGGTTTGGCCAAGTGCTGGTACTGTGTTTAGGGAAGGCCAACACCCACCCTGAGCAGTAGTATCTGTTTAAACTGATCTGTTTTGTTTTTCTGTTGTGTATAATAAACCTGCCATTGAGCAGCCTTGACAGCAATGCTCCCCTGCTACATATGGTGGCAGCGGTGAAATAGCGACCCCTAGCGACCCAGAGAGAACTGCAGTTTAAAAATAAATAAATAAATGGATAACAGGATTATTAGCAAGTGCAACAAATCTGAATATCATAGCTGCAATTTCCCATTTATTGTGGGATTATTGCATTCCACAGAGTGCCCCCTGTTGTTAAATATTGTAATTGCCACTCAGATCTTAGATGTATAATAAACCTGTGCAACAGCGCTTAAAACTGCAGCTTCTGTCTCTGGGTTTGCTTTCCTGCCACTGCCTTGATGGGATTGACCTGTAGATTTCTATTTTCTAACATCAGCGTTTTTCATGCAGTTGCTGTCTTATCTTTTGTGCAACCTCATTAATAATGAACAAAAAAATCCCCAAAAGCATGGGAATCGGTGCATTCTTCTTGGAACAGAAACTTGCTATTTCCTTTTTAAAATGTAATTGAACAGACATTTTCCTTTTAAAGTGTCATAAATAATACATTTTTTTATATTTTGTATAACTCACCAAAACATTCCATTCCACAGAAATAAAGTACTTTCTTTGACTTCTTGATGATGTTATGTATCCTGGACTGACACGATTTTAGGAACGCCAATCTATGTGCTCACAAAACAGTCTACAGAAGGCCTTTCACAGAGCTGGAATGAGATGTAGGGGACCCTCTATATTGCAAATAAAGTAAGGGGTTTTCCTAATGTTTTTGGTAACGGAGTCTGAGGAAGTACTAATTTGATCAATTTAAGTCAGCTAACCACAGACATATTTTGTTATTATAAATAGAGCAAACTAATATACATGAAGTACTGTGTAAGTACATTGCAGTTGCATGTTTATAAATTAGTAATAACTATGTACAGTAAAACCTGTACGCCGTGCTCAACATATTGTGTGTGGTGCTCTTTTGCCATAGAAAATTGGCTGACCAGGCCTCAATCTCTGGTATTTACAGTACAGTGTAGTACTGTATGTTATATATTTTAAAGGTGTTCATAACATCTCACCCTCCCATATATTACAAAATCACAAAACTAAATCAACATTTAAGCTTTGTCCTGTATTTCCGTCACTTTTATTTTCCATTTTACCATTATTTACTGTAAAATATTTGACTGTTCACCTTCCTGGTGCCTTGGTTAAAAGACATGATTATTTTACCACAACCAGTCTGAATGAGTCTCATAAAGATTATAAATAGCAGAATCAGCACCTCTCACATTCTACAGTAAAAAAAAACAAAAAAAACAGCTCTCAACAGCCGTGTGCTTGTATTATCAGTGCAATAACAGTTACATGAGAGCTGATGAAGTCTGGAAACATTGAGATTTGGCAAAGGAAGCCTGTATACCACATTCATAGTCTAGTCCTGGCCTGGTACTTGAATGTTACTGTATACTGCATTTATTATTGCAGTCTGAAGTTTCTTTAATTTCTTTATTGTTCCAATGTAAAGGCCCCTGAATCCTCAAGATGTCAACTTTTCTGTTGGGTTTCCATTAGGAAATGCCCTCCTCATTTACAGTCACATCTGGTATTTATCTTCAGGAACATTATCCCATGTCTAAAGTTTGATAAATGGAAATGTTATTCACTTGTTTTACTTATACTGCTCACATTATGCCTAAAATTTCCCCCAGATTTTTAGCAGAAGTGACAAATATATTTGACATCTTTACCCCTTTACACCAGGACTCGTGCATTTTTAATACTGATATCTCTGGTAAAGTTTTCTTTGCAATATCTGGTGTTATAACTTTCATGTAGAAAAAAAGAGAACCACACACTTAATTGCGCTCCAAAAATGTATATCTTTAATTCATAAAAACATATCACCAACGTTTCGACAAAAAGTGCCTTCGCCAGAGTGTAAAAATGCAAGTGTTGGATTACAGAGTTAAATACTATTAAGGTTATGAACAGCATGTGAATATAACTACACATTAGAAATTGAAAAATGACAGCCGATTTCTTTCAATTTCTAATGTGTAATTAGCAAACCACACAGTCCGTAACAGCTCCAAAAAACAAAAAAACACAAACACACTAACAACTATACACACTGAGTGAAGCAGCATTTGTCCAAGGTTGTGTGCAAATCTGAAAAACGACAAAAGGTAAAACACAATTCCTTTTTTACTTTAACAGCAGGATTTATTAGTTAATAGTCAATAAATTAATTGACTAATAGTTAATTAGTCCAGCATTTTTTGGAGCTATTAATATGGAACCTTGTAAATGTCTAAAGATTATTATTAAAAATACCCCTTACATATCAAGCTGTTGGTGTTTAATGAAGTCCCCAAGTAAACATTGCAAATTTCTCAGACAGTGGCGAGGAACAACCAGTATGACCTCTACGTTATAAAAATGTAGTTTTCTGGCCATCCAGGTAGTCAGGACTTGTAAAGAGAGAATGTGCTGGAAGCTAGATAGACAAAATAATACTAAAATATTCAAACCACACTCCCTTTCTGAATGTAAAATTCATCTGCCCTCTTCTATATCGAATCTATTTTTCTATAAACATTTTTTCTCAATGTTAAATCCTTAATTATACCATCTGCACAAAAACAAAGCAGCAAGAATTTTAAAATGAATTAGAAACAGATAGGAAAATGTGCAACAAATCCTTTCAGTAAAGCTGAAGCAATTCAAAATATGTATGAATGGGTCAATTGTAAGAACCTTGGAAAAAAATGAAATGCCTAATACTGATGATGATTATCAATTAGCAATTATGTGGCTAAGCAACATAATTGCTTAGCAACATAAGCAGCAGAGTGGAGTAGTGGTTAGGGCTCTGGACTCTTGACTGGAGGTTTGTGGGTTCAATCCCAGGTGGGGGACACTGCTGCTGTACCCTTGAGCAAGGTACTTTACCTAGATTGCTCCAGTAAAAACCCAACTGTATAAATGGGTAATTGTATGTAAAAAATAATGTGATATCTTGTAACAATTGTAAGTCACCCTGGATAAGGGCATCTGCTAAGAAATAAATAATAAGCAGCATTTTGTTGACGTAGGTGAAAATTATTTGTATTTGGGGCAGCACAGACAACCACTAAAAGCTCCAAGCTTACCTCTAGCTTTACAATATGATTGGCTGTATCTCAAGCTAAATATAGCAATCTGTAACTGACTTTCAGGCCATTTCAATAGCCATTTGGAATCATTTTGTATATTTGTTTTAACTAAAAGTGGACTTTTGCTTATTATATTATGGAAAGCTAGATTTTGTACATTATCTCACAACAGTGAGCTTCACAAGAGTCGTGGTTTCTCCAAAATCAGAAAGCATGCTATCTTTAGTTCTTTAAACAATGTTATAGTTACCAAATACATACTGTATAATACACCAAGACTACAGACTTGACATGACAGCTCTGTCACACCTAGAATCACAACAAATCAAGCAGAACATGACACTTGAATACAATTCTCGCTCTGTATCTGGTAAAAATTAATACCCCCATCGTCCCACTACAATAAAAATGAATTGTGCAGTAGATAATTCATGGTTTCCTCATGTGTCTCATATTCCTTACAGCAGTATTTCTGTGGCTTAATAATGTTTAATAAAATACCTGATTGATGAATATTCAAGTACACTTCTACGCTCCATATCATTTCACACAATTTGTTAAGAAATCCAGGTATTTGTAGGTTTCACCATGACTAATGTCCGTTTGACAAGCCAAGTGTTTTAATCAGTGTTCTTTCAGTCTGTCAGATCTGCTATTTTTCCCATCATGACTGAAGCTGACTTACAACAGAAATATGTAGCTTAAGTATTCATTACAGAATACAGATCAGGGTTTCTAACAAATGATTTGTTATTAACAAGTAACAAATAAATATGTGTTTTTTGCCCAGCCTTATGCAGTGTCCCATCACCAAATGTAATTCAGAGAACAGAAGCAAAACAGATGCAGGAATAATTTTCATTTAAAGAGTAAATTGCTTCAAATTAAACATAACTTTGTTTTTGTTTTCTTTTCCCTTACATTTGTTTGGTGTTTACTAACATTCTGAGTGGTTTATATATCAGTTAATCAATACTGTAAAAATGATTGAAAACAGCACAAAAAGGTAAGGAGAAGAACGTGACATTTGAAGGTACTTGAAAAGATATGGTGCCCCTGAAATCTAGAGTTGACACTAGCACCAAAACTCAAAGCCTTTGTGTGCAGACAAAGCTGGCAAAGCTCCTAGATTCTGTGTAGTGTTGAACTAGTGTTTCTTTGCCCATAGTTTAATTTATCCATTTCTGACCTCTTGAAAAACTACCAATTATGCTCAATTGCCTATTTTGAATGGGCTTGTAATCTTGTGCACTTGGGGCTTGGATAATTAGATGTTAAACTGTGCCGTGGTCTGATCGGAATGTATTTGGTATATTATTATTTAAAAACAAGACACACAAGGAAAAGGCAAGTGACTACTAAGTGACCCTCCCTACCTGGACAGTGCTTGGCCAACTGTGCGCTGCCCCCTAGGAACCCCCGGTCACAGTCGGCAGTGACACAGCCTGGATTCGAACCTGCGATCTCCAGGCTATAGGGCACATCCTGCACTCCACGTGGAGCGCCTTTACTGGATGCACCACTCGGGATCCCTTCTTTTTTTGTTATGTGAATAACAAAAAATGAACAACAAACCCGTTATTTTTTTGTTCCTCGTTCAAATTTTGAATAACAAAAAACGAACTGTGAGCAAGAGCAGCAGCGGGGCAAGCTTTTTACTCCTAAAATCCAAATTAATTGTATTTAAAAATACTGAAAAGTCTGCCGGCTCCTCCATCAGTGGTGGAAAGGCTGCCAGCTCCTCCGGCAGTGGTGGTGGGGCTAATGCTGGCCACTCAGAGGGAGGCTGTGGCAGTGCTGGCTCCCTCTGCTGTGGTGGCTGGGCTGGTCTGCGCCGTGCTCCCCTCAGCAGCATAAACAGAGGCTGCTGGGGGACACCAGCATCCTGCCCTTCTCCCCCACAAAAAAATTCAGGGGGGTGAGCCTGAAACTCCTCCCCCTCTGGCCCTGGAGATGGCGGTAATGGCTCCTCCCCCTCTGGCTCGTGGGATGGCAGCGATGGCTCCTCCCTCTCTGGTGCCTCGCCCAGCCTTGTTCGGGCAACCTGTTCCACCTCCCCGCAAGGGAAGGGGCAGCTGGGGGTTGTGTGCACGAAGTCGGCACAAGCAAGGCACCACGGCGCTGCTTCTGGTTGGTGTTGCTTTGCCGAGATGGGTCTTTAGTAGGGGCAATCCGTCCAGCTGTGCCCATACCCATTACAGCGGGTGCACCAGTCTGGGGGAACTTCTGGACATCTCCTCCAGCGGTGCTCTTCCTGGCCACACCACGTGCACGTGGGCCAGATGTCCCAGGGCTCCTCCCCCTCTTGCTGCGGGTGCTGCCATTGTGGTTGCTATGGTTGTTGTGGCCGGCTTTTTCTTTGTTTTCTTCGCATTTCTTCTCTTTTTCCTTCCCGTTTCTTTTTTTTCTTGCCTATGGTCTTCTCCCGGTACAGCAAGGTCTGCTACCTCCTATTTCTGACAACCATATGTGGCGGGGTGAAGGTTTTGTGATGACGTCAGCTCTTGCTGACGGACCCAGAAGACAGACACACAGGCAGGGGAATGCGTTTATATAGCGCATATTTAATAAACATACAAAAGAAAAGGCAGCAAACAAAACAAACAGGAACACAAAACAAAAGGGCTCGATGACCAAAACAAAGGCATAGGTATATAATTACTCGGGATCTGGATCTCGATCCCCGTTCTCCTTTGTCTCTCCGTCTCTCTCGTTAACTCCTATCTCCCTTCCTGAGCGGAGCTGGTGATGTTTTTATGCGGCCAAGTTTCAATTGATTCTCATTATTCAATTGAAACTCGACCGCATATCCATCACACTGCATTATGGAGCTAAGTACTAAAAGTGAAGGACTTGTGAATGGGAAGTTTATTTAAAAAAAAAACGTTCTGACGTATCTACTGTCAAATTGAAACTTTCAGTATCACAAACATAGGCTACATCTAATCTGAAGTACCACCTGTGTGCTAAACACGTTTTCAGTTCTCAAAATACACTTTCTTTTTTAAACGGCAATGAAAACCATCAGTAAAGGATATCCTTTTAAAGGAAACACTCTACAGTATAATTTGAAATGCATCAAGGTGATTAATAAACTGACTCCATTGTGATTTAGTAGTTGGTTCAAATAATTTAAGCAAATGTTTGTGCTAGCATTCCTGATATGAATCGGATGAGGCGCATTATATCTAAATCCCCTGGTTTCTACAGAGTTCGAATGGATTTTAGGGACTGTCAGAAGATTAGCATTTTCCGATCTGAAGGAACGATCAGGGACATATGTGGTCAGCATATCTTGAAGATAAGAAGGTCCCAGATCATATAAGGCCTTATAGGTAATAAAAAGAATAACTTTAAAATAATAATAATAATAATAATAATAATAATAATAATAATAATAATAGCATCAGTAATAAAGCAAACTTGAATGAGATGGATGCAGTAATTGTATTAATTAAATATGCGATTAAAACCAAGATTAGCAAAGGTTAAATTCTTTAATCGAGATTCATTTTTTCACTTGACAGCCTGTAACAAGGGGGCGATCTGTGCTGACTCTTCTGGTGTATTCATAGTGCTACAGGAAGAGGGCAGCAGCTGTTCAGTATCCGGCTGTTGGTCATGGCAGTGACACGGAGAGGTGGGAGAGTGGGTGTGCAGGCTTTCCTTCTCTCTGAATGGCTGAGAGGCGGGTCTTGGGGGGATTGCTGGCCCTATAAAATAACATTCTGCTGTTCCCTCAGGTCTGCCCTCTGAGACGTACTGAGCGTGCGGAAGCTCTGGTCCAGGACCGAGAACTGCCGGGAAAGAAATCCAACAGAAAAGAAAACAAAAGAAAAGTAGTGGTAGCAGGGAAAACCTTGGGCAGACCCCATAAGTATTTTTACAGCAGGCTGAGGGAGCAGCAAGTGTAGGACAGAGCGGGTAGCGACGGTCGGGGTGACGCTACTGAGTGCAGCACCTTTTATTTGTATTTCGATTACTGTCTTTTATTTTCCTTTTTCCTTTCACCTTTTGTTTATTTCTTTTGAGCACCTGTGAGTGCGCCCTCCCTTGAACTTTGTACCGTCTCTGGTATTACTGTGGTCCTGTCTACCATCGTTGGTAGGCAGACCACGGTCAACAGCGCCCTCTGCAGGCTAAAACGTGGTAGCACCCACCATTAATAAAACTGGGCACCTGTGCTGTGTTTCAAGTTCACCTTTCTGTCACCCCTGTGTCAGTGAATTACCCACCACCTTTCCACACAGCCCTAATATATATATATATATATATATATATATATATATATATATATATATATATATATATATATATATATATATATATATATATATATATATAGATCTCTCTCTCTCTCTCTCTCTCTCTCTATATATATATTAGGCCTAATGGATCTCAAAAATTCATGACTATTAGTCACACAAATGCACTCAAATGATGAATTTTCAATTCCAGTACTTTTTGTTTGTAAAAGTGTTAGAAAAACATGATATAAATACTATGTTGGTTTTCAAAGTGATTGGCTTTCATTGAGAAAAACAAGCAATTGACTACTGTGAACTTGGTGACTGACAAATACAAAATACGAACAAAAGCTATTGATGTATTTCACAAGAGATACTCACAATGGGAAGTAGTATAAAGAGACCAAGCAGGTAACTGAGTGTAATTAATAGTACTGTAACTTGGAAAGTTCTTCAGCAAAATGATCAGATCGCTTTTGATTCAAATAAATGGCTGGGGAGGAAATCTGATGTTTTCTACCAGTGCCGTTCCTCTGAGAGTAAACTCTAAGCAACCCTTTTTATATCCGTATGTAGTTAGTTGAAACTGTGACATCTCTCCATGCCCTGCAAATTGTAAGCCACCCAAGCAATTCTCTCTTTCCTTTACAAAATCTGTTCTAATAAATTTAAATTAAAAATTTTTTGGTTTAACATCATGAAACTTCAGCCAGCACCTTAACAATGAAGGTGGGTTGACTAAAGCCCCTTTCACACTGGCACTCTGGGTCTTGGCTAACCGGGTCACAATCCCACGTAGTGTGAAACCAGGTACCTGGGTAGGACCCAGTGATCCACCTCAGGATGTTGCGTGAAAGTTTTATTTCTGTGTCACAGATGGCTAGAGTGGTGCATGTGGGTGGTGACGTTAGACCAGGAAATGAAAACAAACAACAGAATGTACAGGTGAAACGGAGTCGCTATGGCTGCGCTCATTTATTATTATTAAATAAAACAAACAGTTTAACAAAACACAAAGAAAAGGGCACGTTGGCTAAACAAAACAGGTAAATAACAAATAATTCCTCTACATAAAACAAGTACCTTTGTTCGCTGGCTTGGTAGCATTCACTCTTTTTATCCTTATCTTATTTCTCCTCACAACAACTCTCTGTCTGAACCCGGAGTAGGTGTTTTTATAGCCTTGCATGTTTTTTGCAAATGTAAAACAAAAAATTCTCTGACAGGATAGAAAATCTGTGTTTTTCCACGTTGTTCCGCAGCAAACTGATTCCTAGGATTCCTGATAATTAGTTTTGATGGACTTATATTGCTGGAGGCAACTGTCTACAGAAGCACTCTGGAAGTGGTCCCCATGGCAATTTTATAGGGGAGAAGTCCAGCATACCCAAGAGTATTCATTATTTTTCACTTTAAGGTTAAGAAAACTGTTTCTTTACTTATGCATATTACATAGGCCTTCAGTTCGTAAATCTAGTTACGGAATGATGAGTAGATGTATTAATACAAATCTGTGAGTGAGATACTGTGCAAGAAGCAATTCACCTGAATTATTGCAAGAGCATTTAACTTATGGGAAATTTAGTGAACAGGAAAGGAATTGAGGGATACTAGACATACTTGAACTTGTGACCAACAGTTTATCTAATTAGGCTCAGATGTTGCAGACTAAGATACAAATATAAAATGCCCTTTTCCATTGTTGAATTGTTATAGTTTTTTGTATTTGATGGGACTCTGGGGTCAGGTCGGGCAGATTTCTAATAACAGCACAGGAAGTGAACAAAGAAAGGAATGTTCACAAATGTATTTGTGTTGTGCCAGGAAAAGTGGGCATCAGCCAAGAGAGAATTCTGGAAAACATCTTCAGCAAAATGACTGGAGAGAATGTTGTTACAAGCTAACCCATGTGTTTTTTTTTTTTTTTTTTTTTATAGTCGTGGCCATAACACAATAGCTTACTATAGTATACAACAGTAAATAGAATACTATAGTAAACTTTAACGTTTTGGAGAATAAATACTATAGAATGTTATTAGATCGGAATGAGAGGTATAGCTCTTTAATTCATTCTTGGAAAGAATATGTATCACATTGTTTCTCTCTCAAGGAAACTTTTCATGGTACAGTGACCATTATCTAAATAGTTCGCGGCATGGACGTGAGCAGTAAGTCTCAGGTTTGGTTCGTATCCACAAGTGTGTTTACAGCAAAAAGAAATTAGCATAATTTAAGTATCCTGAAGGAGACATCTCATTCGCTCTGGATCAAAAACAAATCTTCTCCTTTTAAGGGACAGAAGCATGGAATAGAACAGCTTGGTCAATGGGGTATGGGGTACAGAAACACTTGCCAACTAAAACTTTTCACTAAGTAAATTGTCCATGTACAGTATAATAAGCTAATAGTGATGTATTGAAGAGTTCCTTCATGTATAAGCATGTTTAAAGAAAAGAAAAACAACACTGTACTGGTATATTGTGAGAGGTACACTTGTGGTCTGCCCCATATGTTGTGACTGAAGATATTTTTGGAATTAAATTAGCAGGATTATCAATGCCCATACTTGGATTTTAGTTATTCAAAATCTATCTACATAGATTCTGTATTGCCTTTATTGCAGCATGGTCTTATTTTCCAAATACAGTATGTTCACCACCAGTCATCCATAAAAAAAGCCTTCAAAAAGTATCAGGCTGTTCTATTTACCATTAGTTGCACTGCATACTTGCTTACTACTGGAAATTAATTCTTAGCTAAACATCAATCTTACATTAAACTTACTTAAATATTGTTGACGCTTAGCAGGGTGTAATCCAAAAGGCATGAAACAACCATGAAGCACACTTCATGTTAGTGAATGTTAAAACAATAAAACATCAGTTATAGACAATAGCGTTTACTGTTTGCTTTTTCAAAATCTGTAAGCCATAAGATTTTGTATTTTGGCAACATTCCACTATAATACCAGTAAATGTACATTTAAATCCCTTGTTCAAGCCATGCTGCTGTATTTTTATATAATTTAGAGTACCCAATTATTTTACCCCTGTTTTTGTCCCAAATTTTGAATGCCCACTTATGTTCCCTCACCACAGCAACTCCCTGCAACAGCTTAGGAGAACTGAACACCACAGCCAAGCCAATCAGTTGTTTACTCCCAGGAGCTCGGCAGCAGATGTCGACAAACCATCTGCCACAAGAGGACAAGTGCAAGTGTCCAGTTCAGCTTCCCAGTTCCAGGCCAGTAGGGTCTACTGTGGCATGGTTGGGTGATTCAGTCCTTGACAAATTTGCTTCCCTTGCTAATGCTATTACTGCTTAAAGTGTCCAAAATCATCAGTTATTTTTATCACCATTGTTGCTTGTTTTGTTATTTGCCACTAAAAGAGAATGGTACCATTAATAAAATGAAATCCTAGGTATAAAAGAATCCATGCCCTGTACACCCCATATCCCAACATGAATCACTTACAAGATGTATTGTTAATTGCAGGTATATAAAGGCAAAAAAGGAATTCAAAGTTTTAGACCTCCAAACTAAAATGATGTTCCCAAGAGAAAATATGCATGTGAATATTCCTGGGATTCCACTTGCTTGAAATGTAGACACAGAATAACATACTGGGGGTTATTTTCAAAGGAGATCCGCTGGAAGATCGCATTATTTTGACTATTTTTTTTCTGCACCCCTGTTTTTCCCACCGATTCAGTATTTTCTAAAGCTGTGGAAAACACAGCAGGACTCTATTCGCTAGTTTGGTTCATTAGTTATACTCACATTAGTACTTCTGAAATATATAAATAAATAAACTGGATTTGATGATTTTATTTAAAAACATATGCCTGCAATGCATGTATTTATTACTTTTAAAATTTGTATTTCCAAAGTATAGTTTGACACATATGGGGCTAATGTGAAAATAACTAGTCTCACTTTGACACAAAGGGGTGGTCAGACCTTGTTCTGGTATTTGTTCTAATTCAGGTTGTCTTTGGTAAAGTAAATTGTTTGCACAAGCCGAATAAGACCTTGACTTTCTAATAATGTCACTTGAACGGTCCTCATTATTATTATTATTATTATTATTATTATTATTATTATTATTATTATTATGTACACAATAGGTTTACATGATTAAAAAAATATTTATTTCAGATCGTATTAGACTAAAGCCTGTCTTCATCTGTGTAAAGAGAAAAAATTAAGCATTCTGAAATAAATGATAAATTATTAATTTAAACCTTTTGTGTACATCCAAAAAACAAGTTTTCATTCATTTTCATTTTTGTGCACTGCAATTATACCTCCTTTCAAACCTATAACTCCATAATCTGTTCCGATCATGTTTGTTTGTTTTATGTTGTCCTAATTAAACAAGCGATTGGTAAGACTGAATGGAAATAAGAATTTGCTCTTGTGTTTGCATTTGCGTTTTGACTAATTTTTCCGCTGGTTTGGTACAATTTTCGATTGTGTTTATGTAGCATTTGCTAACACAATTAAACCGGAAGTATTATTTTGGCAGATAAAACTGCTTAAATGCTCACTTCTTATTCATTTAGCACCACAGAAAATTATGCATGAAATGTGATCAAGTTAGAAAATAGACGGATATTTTTTAACTTATTAACAGGTTTTTGCCATTTCCACCGAAAATGAAGCCCCTTTCGAAAATCGGGCTCGTTATGAGATTAAAAAACGACTTAAACAAAGCCGGCACTGTCAGCTTTAGCTAAGAGACATAAAATGGCTGTTCTCATGGGAACAGTGTGCTATGATTACATTTATTGACACGTAGCTGAGAGTAGACTCTCTTAATTTTTAAATTCTTCCATACAACTAGTAATAATTGGCAGGATTATGTACACATGCATATCAGATGGCATTCCCAAAGGCACTGTGTGCGCCCTGATGCCTGTTATATAAAGTGTTGAAGACATTGACAAATGCAGTAACACATCCCAGTTTTCTAATAACAGCCTTCTTAATAGTTTGCAATAACCCAGGTATGGGCTAGCAGATATACATTTGGAAGACAAAGCTTAGGCGATACAAGGTAAGTGGTTTGAAATGGAGTAGAACAATATTTTTACACTTCACTTGAGCCAATATTTATGTCATGAGCCTCTATTATGGCTGGACTGAGGATAAACCAATGTTAGAAAAAACCATTGACCCAATGATTCTTTCTACAAAGAAATATATCAAAGAGTATGGCCATATGAAGACTGATAGTGCAGTGTGTACTTAAATGGACATAGATACAGAAAAGCATCTTATACTAGGTATCCACATTGATCTAAGCACTCTAAGCAAACATTTTCTGAGAAGAAAAGCAGGATGCAAAAAGTTACTCAGAAGAATAATGTAGGCGCTCATCCTGCAACTCAGTTGCTTCTTGATTCATAAGGTTACAATCATATTGCTCCTCTCAGAAAAAGTACCTCCATTAAAAATAGGGCCACAAGGAACTGTGCAAAATTTATCAACGGGGTCAGTTAGAGTATAAGATACCTTGTCAAGTCGATTTTATTTTTTCAAACAGATAATTAAGAACATAAGAACATAAGAAAGTTTACAAATGAGAGGAGGCCATTCAGCCCACCTTGCTCGTTTGGTTGTTAGTAGCTTATTGATCCCAGAATCTCATCAAGCAGCTTCTTGAAGGATCCCAGGGTGTCAGCTTCAACAACATTACTGGGGAGTTGGTTCCAGACTCCCACAATTCTCTATGTAAAAAAGTGCCTCCTGTCTTCTGTTCTGAATGCCCCTTTATCTAATCTCCATTTGTGACCCCTAGTCCTTGTTTCTTTTTTCAGGTCAAAAAAGTCCCCTGGGTCGACATTGTCTATACCTTTTAGGATTTTGAATGTTTGAATCAGATCACCCTGTAGTCTTCTTTGTTCAAGACTGAATAGATTCAATTCTTTTAGCCTGTCTGCATTCGACATGCCTTTTAAACCCGGGGTAATTATGGTTGCTCTTCTTTGCACTCTTTCTAGAGCAGCAATATCCTTTTTGTAACGAGGTGACCAGAACTGAACACAATATTCTGGGTGAGGTCTTACTAATGCATTGTAAAGTTTTAATATTACTTCCCTTGATTTAAATTCAACACTTCTCACAATATATCCGAGTATATTGTTGGCCTTTTTTTAATAGCTTCCCCACATTGTCTACATGAAGACATAAACATAAACTCCTAAGTCTTTTTCATAGTTCCCTTCTTCAATTTCAGTATCTCCCATATGATATTTATAATGCACATTTTTATTGCCTGCATGCAATACTTTACACTTTTCTCTATTAAATGTAATTTGCCATGTGTCTGCCCAGTTCTGAATGCTGTCTAGATCATTTTGAATGACCTTTGCTGCTGCAACAGTGTTTGCCACTCCTATTTTTGTGTCGTCTGCAAATTTAACAAGTTTGCTTACTATACCAGAATCTAAATCATGAATGTAGATGTAATTCCTCCTTTCTGCTTCTAACTGCGCTGTACTTGTCCACGACTGTACTTCTCCCACGCGACAGTACGCTGTAACATTGACTAACTTTACATATTCTTGTGCTATTTGTGGCAGATTTGTTTCAGGCCCTTCACAGGCTTACACGCAAGTACAGTATTTTCCACACTTCTGCAGAGATCCATAAGGGCAGCAGTGTGGAGTAGTGGTTAGGGCTCTGGACTCTTGACCGGGGGATCGTGGGGTCAATCCCAGATGGGGGACACTGCTGCTGTACCCTTGAGCAAGGTACTTTACTTAGATTGCTCCAGTAAAAACCCAACTGTATAAATGGGTAATTGTATGTAAAAAAAGGGCATCTGCTAAGAAATAAATAATAATAATAATAATAATAATAATAATAATAATAAGCACCACATGAAAGATAAAACATAAACTATCCCACCTTGCTGTTCCAAATGTATTTGGTCAAAAATCTACAAACGGAAAGAAAATCATACCGTTCCACTGCTACAAGTTGCAGGGATTTACAGGCTGAATTGGAAACACTGTAACTGTGTGTTTGGGTGTGTTTGTTATTTCTGTATACCCCAAGGTGTCTGAATCATGCAATGAAATATTGCGCAGTTAAGAGCTTTTTCTTTCAAGCAATTATTGAAGCCTTTATATTTACCCATCACAGAAGCTGCCCCGTCAGAACAACATGCAACAAGGGTTTCATATGGCAGGCAGTGTGCTGTAAAGTACAATCCACTTCTCGAAAAATATCTTCACCGTTGAGGTGGAAAGGTTTGTAGACATTAAGGTATCTTGCTTGAGTTCAGTTTCATCAATGTAACGCACATAAACAAGTAGCATCGCATCATCTGCGACTGTGGTTGACTCATCCAGCTGGATAGCAAAATGACTCCTTTTTTAAATTTTTCAATTACAGTTTTTTCACAACTTGCTGCCATTTTGTTTATTCTGTCCTTCACTGTATTGTTTGACAGTGGAACAGCCTTTAACTTGTCTGCAATTTGGGGTCCGCATATTGTCTGAACCATTTCAATACAAGCTGGTTTGATCAGCTCCTCACTGATAGTGTGCTGTTTTTTTACTTTTGCAATTAAAAGTGAACAGCGAAAAGAAGCTTCGCTGGCCTTCTGTGCATCACTCCCTATTTGGCAAACGCATCCTGTATACTCATTAGTTTATTTCTAATTCCAATGTCTTTCTTTCTTAAAAAGTACTCACAGTCTTTATTTGTAGTTTCAGGGTGTTTTAGTTCCTGGTGTCTTTTTAATTTGCTCAGCTTCATACTGTCGTTTGCGAGCATTTCACCGCAGATTACACACTGGGGCCTTGTTTTGTCAGTAAGCCCTTCCATAAATCCAAATATCAGATAGCTGTCAAGGTATGAACGCGTCTTCTTTTTTTCTGTTTTAGGCAAAGGTTCAGTTGCAGGACACCGCTTTGAAGTCATTTTCAATTTTCGATTCCAGAAGCACCTGATTTTCACAAAATGTCAGAAAAGTTACCACACTGTTTCATGGTTGAATTCAAATTCTCGCAATATCATCCATGTACAGAAGGACCAAGGGAAAATGCGGATAACCTTTATTGCAATGTAGCATATCCTAACAAAGTTGTACAAATGTATTATTAACAGACAGCTGAACTTGGAAGTTTTGTACGTTGATAACTATATTTTGTGAAACTCCAAACTAAATTACTAATATATTACTTAAGCTTGACGGACCCACTGTAATGTTCGACAGCCCCCAGAAGGGGGCGCGCACCCCAGGTTGGGAACCTTTGTCCTATACTATGTATTGCGTGATGTGTATGGGCTGGATAGTAGCTGTAGATAGTTATCAATGGGGAACTGGGTTTCCTGTAAAATTAGGATCATACCTGTCTGTGCACAATAAGGCTCTAGTGTGAGATCCAGAATAAACCAAATAGGTTAGAATAGGGCCTGAACAAACCCTAGTCAAACAATGTTTGACAGGGAGTTTCACAAGGGTGAATGAGAAATGTGTATTGGGCCAGCTCTGCTGGCAACTGTGTTTGTGAAGAGAATGATGGCATCTATATATTTTCAAAAGATTGTTTCTTGTATGTCGTTTTTATTCGTTGTGCAATATTGGGTGCATGGAGTCCTGTAAATGTGCCATTGATTTATAGTGGGTCCATTGTTTGGAAACCATTATGTTAAAATGTTTAGTTGCTTAAGGCAAGTCAGAGGCTAGGAAAGAGAATTTTGAAAAGATGAAAGCAGGATACCTTTGTTCAATTAAGTATTATTTGGCAAGGAAGCTTGTATACACTTGGCTTTAAGTCTTTTTTTTTTTTTTACTCAGTTAGTATGGAAAACCTCTTAGCTGTAAAACAAATGATCACTTCCACAATGACAGTCATGCAGGATTGCATCTGTCATCTGTATTTATGATAAATAACACATTCAACATAATGGAAAAAGTCAAGATCAGACTTTAAAAAACACCACATTTCCAATTGCTGATATACAGTCACATGCTGTATAATTAGGGTTTCCGATTTTCGGTTTTAACCGATAAAAACTGATAAAACATCCCGATTAAAAAAAAAAAAAAAAAAAAAAAAAAAAATCGGTGTATGTCCAATGAACACCGGAAAAACACTGGAAATGGTTAGTCAAATCACGTCAACTTAACCCATTTCCCTGTGAAAAAAAAAAAAAGTCCAATGCAGTTGGGCAATGTCCCCCGTTCCTGACTTATATCTCACATTGATTTGTTCTGAATACTTTAAACCCACCCCAACTACTGAGTGGCAAACAAATTCCTACATTTCTATTGGAGGATTATAACATGCTTGTGAGATTTAAAACAAGATGTTCTTGCTCGCGAGATTCAAATAGTTAAAAATAAGCACCAAAAAGTGAAAAAAAAAATAAAAACCAAAAAACAGAAGCCCTATGTATAATGCAATACACTAATAACATTAAAAGTGTTTTAATTTGTTCAATATTTAATGGAGAACCTGACATGCTGTCTGGGACATGCTACTTGCAGCTGGTGATTGACCAGCTGCCGATTCCTAACCAGCACGGAAAGTGTTCCAGCGAAGCGTCATGTATAAAATGGTCCCGGTTATACACCTCAGAGCTGATGCAAGGTCATGACGAGCACCAGGATAAAGGTCATCCACTCTACTCGGAGAGGGAAATCTATTGTAGCAAAACTCCTCCGATTGCCCATGAGTTGAACCGCCAACGACCATGTGTATATCCGGGGTCAGGGTTTTATGGAAATCTATAAAGAGGAAGCTGCAACCTGCAATGACTGTGTGTATATCCAGGGTCAGGGTTGTTTAATCTATGTAGAAACTGCAGAGAATGCTGAGGAAGCCAAAGCCGACAACAATCTTGTGGATATCCAGGGTTTGGGTTTTGGTTAACAGGAGTTAGTTAGGGATTCTATATCCCATGCACTATAGCGAATTGTATAAGCGGGACCTCCATTATTAGCCAATGAAAACCCCCAGTCTGACTCCTGTCAATCAGTGAACGAACACCTCCCTATTTTACCCTTCTACAGGGTGTAATAAGGGTGTGGGTGTGCGAGACAGGAGAGATTGGAAAGAGACTGGATGTTGTCTTTGGCACACCACACAGGCACACAGGATTTATTTACAATATTTACAATTCATATGCAACTCAGTTGCAGTGGCATGTGGCCAACACCAGGGTACTAACAATGGTAGTCCTAGTGCGGGACAACATACACAAACACAAAAATAAATACAAAAGGGTAAAAAACAAAGCTAAATAAAGTCGACCAAGAGTGGTCAAGCGCTACCTCCTCTAACTGTAGTCAACTGCAGTGACACACCCTAATTTCATAAGAACATAAAAAATTCAAGAACAAGAAAAGGCCATTCGGCCCACCTATGCTGGCTCGCTGTGGTGCCAGTGTGGTCCATTAACTCAGGAAAGCAAAAAAAATAAAATAAAACCCAACAGGTTAGTAGGGGAAATGAAAACTCTGGGAATCCGTGGCTAGACAGACCGCCCTTCCCCCAGACGGCGAGCTAAAGGTCTTATTGTGGTCACAGAGAGGGTTATACAATATTGTTCATGACAGGATCCAGTCTATTCTTGAAGGATCCGAGAGTCTCTGCTTCAACAACACTGTCCGGCAGCCTGTTCCAATGGTTGACCACCCTTTCTGTGAAAAAGCTCCTATGCTAAACACTAGTGGTTTGTTGCTTTGGTTGCTCCCCCTGGTTCCACACACAGTCGTGAGGTTTCTCCACCTACTCACAGCCCATCACCTCTGGCTTGTAGAGAACAAAGACGAACAAAGGACTGGCTTTTCTAGACCCTTTTTAAAGCATGTGGACAGGGTTAATTGATAATCAATTAACACCTGGCCACATTCCACACTTGTTCTAGGTATTCTCAATCCCAGCCCTGCCGTATCTAGCACATCCTTTTACAATCATAATGAAGCGTTCTTACCTTTGTATAAGTTAGTGATCAGTAGATGTGTCAGCCGCACGAAGAGCACAGCTTGTGGTTTTCACTAACTTTACTGTGCAGAATAAATGATTTTTTTTCTATGGGTAAATATCAGGACTTTTTCCTATGCATCGGGATGCGGGACATTTGCTAGGAAATCGGGACTGTCCTGACCATATAGGGACTGTTGGCATGTATGCTTTCTTAAGCAGCCGCAGTGGAGTGCTAACCAATGCTTTAAAATATAAACACTTCAATTTAGAATGATTAACATTACTACTGATCCCCCAATGTCTGCGCTTTTTAAATGTTATTTTGGGGGATATTAATATAATGCAATTGACAAACTGCTGCATCCTGATAACTTTGCTCAAGGTAACTGCTCTAGGTCTGATCATTGGGGGCACATTTAAACTACAATCCCTGAAGTGAACTAGCTTTGTGGAACTGTATATAATTTTGGATTCTGGATCAATAATCAGAATCTTTTGCACAGGCTTATCAGTACCTAAGAACCTTTAGTGGTTCTCCCTGCCCTACTTCTTATTGAACTGAACAGTAATGAAGCTAAAGGATTGTTAAACAAGGTTTTAAAATCAATTTTCTTACCCCTTATTAGCACTTCCAGCATTAGCATTTGTCCCCCTTTTCTCCTGTTCAATATTTGTAAAACACTGTACAAAAACTGGTATCTAATCGCTTCCTGTGCTGTTGGTCACATGGTGATTGAAGCTAAATCACTGCCGTGAAACTAAGTGGTAGCTCACTGGAAGATTTAGTTTCAGGAAGCAGCAGACACTTCTCATTTTATAGTGTTGACTTTGAAATATCTGCATATTCCAAATAAAAATATAAAATAAAGAACCACATTATCTTCAACAGAAGAAAAGGAGGGCCAACGATAACGTTTCTAGTGCTAAGAACAGATAAGAAAATAAATGAGTTTTATGATCCTTTGATCCTTTTATGCTGGTTTCACATTTGACTGCTCCGGTACTCCAATACCAATGATAGCACTTTAATTTAGATAAAGAAAACTTCTCAATAGATAATCCTATGTGTACTCCCGTCAGGGTATAGGACTACCAGGACTCCAAATTGCATTACTATTAATTACACTTGGTTCACTGATCCAGAAAATTAATTAACTAATTACATATTAATTAAGACACATTCTGTATAACATCAATTCCTTAAAAAGCAAGTAGCTCCCAATGACATTTTAAGTTTCACTGTCCTCCCACCCTTAATGATGAAATGGCTATGAGTATGTCTGAGCGTCGTTTCTCGCATAATAACATATGCTTATAATTAGGGCTTATTTCATATATTGCACTGTCTAAAAATAAATATTTCAAGGTATTTCGTAATTAAACATATTTATTACAGCAGAAAAAAAGAGTTACATAAAAAATGAATGTATCATTTTCTCTAGAGTTATTATACAATTAAAATGTTCCTATATGTTTAAATGCTTACCTGAAAAACAGTAAATGTTGAACTGTAAAAGGCTTGTATATTAATTGTTACACAATAAGTGCATTCAAAGGGCTTTATTGGGAGAATAGACGGTAAGAGAATGTGTACAGAGAAAAAGGGTTACTGCAGCTGTTTAGTCTTGCAAGTCTCACCCATATTTCTCACTCATTCTCACTTCCTGTATCTACATAAAAGTCAAACCCCAATCAATATACGGGAATCCTAACTCGAAATACAAACGTGAATGAATTCAAACTTGTAATTTAAAGTTGTAGACACACATTGTAAACATAGTGTAAACAATACATATGACTTATTTTCTGTCTTACAAGTCTTTAAAAAAATCTGCTATTGATTTCTGGTTGCTTCTCTTCATTTAACTGACTTTTTAAAAGATTTAAAAGATTTAATACCGGTCAATTGTTTCAGCAGGAATGATTGTGTTTCTCAAAGCACTTTAAATAACTAAAAAAAAAAAAAGTGGTTTGAGCATAGCAACAACAACGATGTCAGCATACTGACGTTTTAAAAACATGTGTTTTCTTGAGTCTTATTGACGACACCCCTTAAAAAAACAGTGTTGTCAGTGTATTCGCTGGTTCCCAGTCTCTGTAAGGTCGAAAGTGTTTAGAGAAACACAATCCTATGCGGTAGCTACAGGATAGAAATACTGTGAACCAGCGAGGCAGTGCACTGCTCGAGATGAAGCACACGTGTATTTGGGTATAAATATCATCTGTATAAATTTAATTTCCCAGCAGAAAGACATTGTTAGTGCAAAATCTATTTTCTGCCGGGGATGAAAATTGAAATGGGATAAAAAAAAATAAAAAAAAGCAGATGTATACATATATAGGCATGTGGTTTATGTAAGCACATCCTTCTAAGGGTAATAAAAAAAACGTCTACCACAAACGTATATTTCAATGCAGGCCTAGCGGCAGCATGGACGCTGTGGGGGGGCATCCACTTATTTAAGACGGGCTCATTTTGGAAAAGACAAATCAATTAGATCGTATTCTCTACTATTTCACTTCACTGTGATGACAATAAATAAATAAATAAATCATATGACAGCACAATATCATGAACTATCCACACCGCACGAATTACCACAGCTCTTTCTGGAAAAGTTTTTTTTGTTTTGTTTTGTTTTGTTTTTAATTATTATTATTACCGCATTAGCTGCAACAGGGTCTCTGAGCAACAGTACTTGAAATGAATACAATCATACAGTCCCTGTACATATAATGCTTACTTTCAACTGACTATTCAATACAGAATATAAAAAGCATACCCTCTTGTAACCAATCCGACAAGGCGGCCCTACAAAGGGGTTTCCAAACACCAGAAGCAACAAGACATTTTTAAATTATTATTATTATTATTATTATTATTATTATTATTATTATGCTTTGCTTTACTTAAATTTGATTTGATTAATGACTTCTCATAGATTTTTTATTTAAGCGATTGTGCCCGTCGATGATAGCTCCACCATGATAGTTGACGGCGACAGGAGTTATGCGTCCCGAGTCGAAAGCGAGGGCACTGACGAAAGTCAATGTCAACTATCACACGGTAGAGCCATCACCGACAGGGCACTATCTCTATTAGAAAATTATTTTACCATTGTTTTCTTTAAAAAAAACACCTTAGAACCTAAATTTACCTTGAATTTTTACTGATTCGTCGGGTACCTTTCTGCTGAGTAAAGACGTTCTAAGAAAATAGTCCCGAACACTTTTTTTTAAATAAAAAAACAAGGATGACATACATATAAAGAGAAAAACTATGCATTAGGGTTTTAAACCCCTATTTATAATCTGGACATTGCCTAAGAAATTAACAGAGCAATTACTGGACAGTCCGTGTACGATGGAGTCTGAACTACCAATACAAACTGTCATTAAATACCACTCTAAAATGTCTCCTAACTCATCATGTTTCTACCTTCAGCCAAAACCTTTCTCTCCTGAATCTACTGAATTGAGCAAGATTACTGAACTGTCTGCATCTCGCTTTGTTGTTGTTGAAAGATTCTGTGTCTGTGCTCCAGTCGAGCTGACAGTCTATGATTGGCTCTCAGCAGTTGCAGGTACTGGATTGGTTGCTTTAGCCGATGCAAAGTATTGATTGGGTACATTTTTTATATTAAGTCAATTAATTCAGGCAATATCTTACCTGGCAGATCTTTACTTGGCTGATAACTAATTGTAATTTTGCTCCCATATTTATAGGACTCTCCCTTTGTGCATCAGAAGGCTTAATTAAACCTAAACATCTGGTTTGTTAGACAGCCTTTATACAATTAATAATATACTTTCTGGTACAAGCCTACTCCTTAAAACTAATAATATGCAGTACCAGGCTCTCTCCCACTTTTCTAAGATAAGGATATATGAGTTTTTGTCTAAAACTAATATGTGTTTCTTGTATCATGGAGTTCCTCTCACTTCTTTAAAATAAAAATTTTAAAAGCGAGGGGCCCTTAAGTTAGAACACCTGCTCTGTCAGAAAGTTTCGCATCGGTTGTTAAAACATATTTTTCTTTTACCATGAGAATCCGGGTACTACCACAAGATAAGAATAAAAAGTGAGAGGCACTCCTGTGCCAAGGTGGCACTGTTATCCTGTTATTTAAAATTTAAATACTTCTGTTAAAATATATAGTACTGTACCAACAAAACCAATACAGTACATCTAAATGGAAGCCTACGTATTTTAAAACACAGTCCTTTCAGCTATGTCTTTTTGATATTGTGTCTTTTTTGTGTTCCCTGAAAAATGGACAAGGGTTGGAACGGGCCAAAATGAAATAATCAGATATGCGTCAGACACGTTTAACTGTCACTGAAATCAAAATTTTATAGGGTCGGATATGTGAGTGCTCACTGTAGTATTTCTGCTTGTAGATTTTTAACATGTTCTAAACCATTACAGAGTTTTACAATAATATTATTGCCCAATGGCTTTTTGAACACAGTATCCAGTCTGTGTCCAAGATATAAGAGTGCTCCCAGCAGGATTGGAAATCCTTTTCTGGTTCTGTTCTTAAAAGCCACCACAGGGTCTGGAATCCAGCTCTAAGCATCACAAGTGTGTTTTACTAAATCAGTTACCTGGTGTGAACAGGTTGGCTTGCAGTGGTGACATCAGACCAGAAACACAGACTCAGGAAGTAGCGGGGCAAAACTGAAACGCTATGGCGCTCAGCTTTTATTAAATAATAACAAAAACAAAAGATTTAAACAAAACAAACATCACAAAACAAAAAGGCACGCTGGCCAAACAAACAGAAACTAACAAGTATCGTGCTGGTTTTTAGCCAGCACGTATATAGCAATTGTTAACTCTCGTTCTCGTTCTCCCACAGACTTACGTCTCTCCTCTGACACTCTTCCTAAGTGCAGACAGCTGCAGGCTTTTATATTCTGGCCAAGGGGTTAACTAGCTGTGATATTAGCGGCCATAGTCTGCACAAGTTTAATAAGAATGCGTGACTGTCAGCTAGTTAAATAATCAGTAGCTGATCAGTCACGCATCCTCACAAGATTTTAATAATCAAAAATACAAAACAATAACAAATAATATTGGCTTTTGCCGTCATATAAACATATAACTCATAATATAAATAAATAATAGACAAAGGGGCGGGACACTCCGCCACACCTAGTATCTACAGGATATCTGAATCCTTGTAGCGATTTTCACATCTTTACATTACAACTTTCTCAATTGACCCCATCTCACCTGGTGAGTCTCATCACATCTCAAACATTAAATTCTCCTTACATTGTCTAATTTAACATTTAAATGGGAAAAGGATAATCCTTGTGAGTCATTATGGGCACATTCAAACATTATTCTACAATGCTTTACCAGATGTGAACAGGCGGGACACGGTTCTGGTTCTGCTAGTGGTAGCCCGGTTCTACACCTTTGACATCCACATATTAATCTGGCTGTATGCAGGTCTCTCCTCCTTTTCAGGGAGAGTTTCCAATAGGCAGTAATGGTACTGGACTGTAACTATTTAGTTCATACATTTCAATTTGATCACAGAAGGCTATTTTGTTAGGTAGTCCTTCCATCCAAAATGTATGAGTTGGCCAGAATTGACTGTTTTTCATATCAGAGGATTCCCAAGCTAGTTATCATCCCCATCATCAGTGGGGAACCCCCCGAGAAATTAAGCTAGTTTAATCGAAGGACCAGTTATTTTGGCTGCATAGACCTTCCATTAAAAAAGAATAAATACCTTATACAAGAGAGAAGGGTCACTTGTGACAAATGTTTGCAAATTGAAGCATTTCCCGAACACCACCATAACTCCAGTTGCAGAACTAGTAATTAAGTTCACAAGTGATCTAGTGTAATCTTGTCATGTTCGTGGAGGTTGTAATGCACTGTGGGAACATAAAGACAGAACTTAGCAATGGCTGCTATTCAGAGGATACAGCAATATTTCACAATATAGAGAGAAACAAAGCACCATTCCCTGAAGAAGATGTATTGGATGAGCCTGAAGAAGATATGGCTGAGATATGTTTGGAGAATGGAAATAATTTTAGTGATGGGGGAGCTGTGCATACACAGCTCATCAACAACATATTTTGAAGATAAAACATATAATAAAAATAAACATTACAAACCTACAATATATTATTTAGTGTTTTTTTTTTTTTTTTTTTTTTTTACTTAAATTAAGATTGTCCTTATGAAAATTTGTATAGATCTGCATTTGAGGACAAGATTGTAGGCTTACCGTATTAAAGTATGTGAACATACACCCCCTCTCCGTTAATAACAAAAATCTTTGTTTAAAAATGTATTACAGGAGAAAAAGTGTTTTTATTTTATTTACACGTTGTCTGAATATATAATAAATACAAATGCATAGCCTTTTCTTTGCAACATTTAAATTCAATATGAAAGATTACAAAAAATACAAATGTGGCACTGCCTGAATAATTGTTGTTGTCACTGTAAATATTATTTGTGTTTGTGCATATGATTTATTTTGTACTATTAAATATAGATTTTATTGACAATTAGTATAGTTGATTGGGGCAGGGTCTGCGTCATCTCCTCTGGAAACATCTGTTTTTGAATGGGGTACAGTTGCAGGGGAGGGTTAGAAACATTTATTTTAGTAACACAATGTGACAATGTGGTTTCCAGTGTACAGGTGCCCGATTGATATGGTGTGTAAATAGCAGACAGAGATTTGTAATCCAGTCGGAAAAGTATTTTATTTTCTTAACAATCCAGGTCTGGTGACCAAATAATGATCCCCGGCAATACACAGCAATGTGTAGTGCACGGGGTAAATAATAACGGGTTTGCAGTCCCAAATAATAAACACAAGTATCCTTACCACAATGTACAAACACGGTCACCAGTTCTGGGTGCGTGCTCTAGTGCTTGTGGTGGGTGATACCAAGGGCGTAGGTTTGGTTTGAACATTGGTGGGGACACAATTTTTTATGGGGGTGGAGTCGCGGTCGCTAAGGGGGTCCGGGGGCATGCGCGCCCGGGAAGAAATTTTTTAGGAGACAGCTATTAAATGGTCACTTCTGGGGGCTTGAAATGAATGCTGGACATGAATCGAGGACAATTTGATTGACATGAAGTTGGCTGGTATACACTCAAAACACTATGATAAAGTGTCCCTCCTGGAAGCTGGTTTGACATCCCTGCTATAGAATTACTAATAACCTGAATTATAACCTATCCCAGCCTTACTGTAAGCTACCAATACCCCTGCCGCTACAAGCATGAGCACATGCAAGCTTACACACACACACACACACACACACACACACACACACACACACACACACACACACAAAGATACTGCATTGTAAAGGGCATAAGTTTCAAAAAACAGTTATAGGTTTATTCACATAGAGTGCAGTTAACAGTCTTGCTTTTAGGTCTGTAGTTATCTGACACAAACATTTATCCCTAGCTAACATTAGCTGGCTTGCCAGCTACATTTGCTTCCTCCTGCTGAAAAGTGCAGCTTCCTCTTCCTTGCTTCTATGTAAAAGACCCAAACACATGCCTACGTCTGTCATTGACAGAAACGAATTGTTGGCAGATCAATAAGGTCCAGTTTGTCCTGATGGACAAGGCACACTGCAGCGTTGTTTAGGCGCATTTGTGACATTGTGGATCTGAGCCACGTTTTCAGTCTTCTGAGTGCGCTGAAGCTTCTTTCAGCTTCTGCTGAGGACACAGGAATGACCAACAACAGCCTAACAAGGGCCTCAACCTGATCAAACAAGCCTCTAACCTCAACTGACATTCCTCTTAGGATATCTGCAGCTTGAGCGCTGGACTTGTAGGTGTTGTTTGAGAGGAACACAGGTAGTTGCACTTTCAAACTCTCCCTGTTCAGCTCTGGGTACTGATCTACAACCTCATCCATTTCCCCAGTAAGGAGAACTTTCTCCAGTTTCAGAAGGATTTGTAAATCTGTCTGGTTAAACCGCTCTGTAAACTGCAAATCCACTGTGTCTAACATTTTGTAGAATTCAATCCTGTAGTATTCTTCAGGTGACTTTGGAGCATGCTGGCTTGCCCTACCAGTATACCATTTCGGTGGCTGTCTTTGGTGAGGCATTTGAATGGGCTCAATACCAAGGAGTCAACCATTGCCACTGCCTTGTCAAACACATCCTGGAAGCTTTCCTTATTTCTTTTGCCTTGAAGAGTGGATTTAACATACTCTATTGCAGCTTGCATTCCTGCAATGGTGTGTGTCTGTTTTTGCAGAGACTTATTCAAACACTCTAGTTCCCCTATCACTTCTGATGCTAGAAGGAGTCCAAGGACAGTTTTCCCTTTCTGGAATCTGTCTAGGAGACCATTAGCCCTCACACCTGTGTCTGATCCATTAGAAGCCATCTCTTCCAAACTAGACAACACACTGTCATACTGACAGAGAACTGAGTTCACAGCCTTCCCTCGGACCGTCCACCTGGTCGGACATAGTGGTTTTAGTGTTGTGTGGTGTCCTTCTGATCCTGCCTTTACCTCAAACATCGCCTTGAATTTTCCTGATTGATTGCTCAGATTCCCCAGCTCATGGACCCACTGCAAGGAGTCACGTATTAAGGGAGAGGCTGTGCAAGCAGACTGTGTGATAAGATTCAAACAGTGTGCACCACAGTGCACATAGAGAGCCAATGGCTGCTGTCTCTTCAGCACAGCCTGTGCTCCTGTGTACTTCCCTGCCATATTGGCAGCACCATCATATGTCTGACCGCGTAAGCCAGACATTGGAAGATTCAATCTCAAAAGGACATCAACAGCTACTTTTGATATCTCCTCTCCAGTGGTCCCTGAGACTGCATACAAACCAATGAATAACTCATGTGGCACCAGGTCATGGTCCACATATCTGAAACATACAGACTCTTGCTCTTTCCCTGCTACATCTTGAGTGCCATCAATTATTATGGAGTACTGCAGAACTGGTAGAGACCTGATGGATATTGCAATGTCTCTGACAATTGTATTGCCCAACAAGTTCAAAAACTCATTTTGGGCCTGAGGACTGGCATAATCATGACAACGGGATAACCAAGTAGAGAGAGTGGGGTCATCCTTCCCTATGAATTTTAAAAGGTGGAATACATTCCCATCATTTGCCTCATGGCCTCGAAAGGCTCCACCCTGCCTAGCAAGGTACTGCACTGAACCCACAATCTTCTCAAGACAATGCCTTGCCTCTTTCTGTTTTTTTGCCCAGACACTTGACAGCTGTGCATCTATTGGCCTTGCCTCTTGGGCGTTAACTGTGACAGCATGATGGTGGGATTTACTACATTGATGACGATCAAAGCTAACTAGAGCATTCTTCCAGTTATTGAATCCCTTTGAGGAAAAAGCAGTGTCTGCTTTTTTTCCAATGTGCACTTCTTGATGTTGTATGCTTTGACACACTGGAAACATAGAACTCTTTTCAAGGAGGGGCTATAGTGAAGCCATGGATATTGCTTGTACCAGCTGTCTTGAAAACGCAGGACCTTATTTGACAATCTCTGTACTTCTATATACTTAGGGTCAGGTTGGTTTGGCTTGTTTTCAACAATGTCCATAACATTGACATCTTCGCTGCTACACTGATCTTCACTGGAACCGTCACTGCCACTCTCACTGTCACTGCTACTGTCACTGTTGCTGTCTACATCCTTCCTAGCATGCAACCCTATTGCTCTGCCTGCCTCTCCTGTGTCTGTGCTGCTGCTCGCACCTGGTTGCATTGCTTCATTCACCTGATAAAATAATAAATTGATGCATGCCATATAAAGAGAAAATATATGGCTATACTAACTTTATTTGCTGAGTATTACTATACAGCATTAGCCTACTATCATATCACAATGTGCCTCAAACAATAATATAGCTCAAAACTGAGTCTAACACTTTCACTGTTATAATCACTAAGTCATTACAGACCTCACCTGCGACCCTGTTGCTCCACCTGCCTCTGTACTGCTTTTACCAGGTTGCACTGCTTCATTTGCCTGATAAAATGATAAATTGATGCATGCTGTTTAGAGAGAAAGTATGACTCTGCTAACTTCATTAGTAAATTATTTTTACATTTGCTATGAGAATCATTATTAATTGTGTTTATTACTTTAACGACATCTTCCTACTTACACTTTGACTTTTTGTAAAAAAAACTTCCTTATGTCCATCTTTCTTTTTTTGGCTGCCATTCTGCTTTAGTCACCTAAAGCCAAACTGAAGTGATTAGCTAACGTTAGTTGATTGACGATATCAAAACATGCTCACGCACACGCACACACTCTCTCTCTCTCTCTCTCTCTCTCTCTCTCACACAATGATTTAGCTGTGAAACAAGCTACAGGGTTCATACACTTTTTCAACATCAAAATTCCGTACTTTTTCCAGACTTCCATTTGTTTTTCCCAGACTTGTGTTTCAGTTAGTTTCTACTAGTTTTTTTTATAGTTATCCACATAGGCGGGCAGCCGCAGAGCATTATAGCTTTTTGATCCAGAGAAGAAGTTGCTCCTGGTTTTCTAAAAGTATTTGTCAGAATCTGGAGGTGCATATCTAGCAAGAGACAATGCAGGTATGCAAAAGAGAAGTAAGATACAATCTAAGAAATGCCCAATATTTGAGAACTATGTTGCATTATTTACAAAGAGAATATAAAAGGTTGTATACTGCAAGTATACTTGTGCCAAAATAGGATAGTATAATGGTACCAATAGTATATTAAAACCAGACAACCCTGTTTGGGTTCAAAACCTTTTGTTCACTATAGTAAAAGGACAATACAAAACGAACAATATAAACTGCTGGAGTAAGTTAAGGAAGTCACTTTGGATAAAGGCATTAGCTAGATTATTAATAATATTAGTACTGTTTTTATTCTTTGATTTTCTTTATTATTACAGTATGTGTCACTACTACCACTTATATAATAATAATAATAATAATAATAATAATAATAATAATAATAATAATAATCAGCAATGAGATTGTGTGAATAAAAGTAGAATTACAACTACAGTACATATTTGTGGCGTGCTGCAGACAGTATTCTGGCTATATCCTATTCGTTGAAGAACACAGTACACCCCCCCCCCCCCCCAAAAAAAAAAACGCATTAACAAAGCTTCAGTTTTGTGTTTCCTTATTAACAAAAAAAAAACACACACACATCAATGTTCCTTTGCGTGGCGGTTGCATAGAGCTGTACAAGCCAACATCAGCAGCAGTTTTATAATTTTTTTTATTTATTATTATTTTTTTTAAATCAGTATTTAATCGTATAACGAAGGCCATATAGCGAGGATGTAAATAGTATATCTACACTCGGCTGACGGTTTGGAGACTGTTGCTGCACTTGGGACTGTAAGTTACAAGCAAGCACCATACATTTAAAATACAATTACCGGTACATTTTATTAATCACATTATATAAATGAAAAAAGCGACGTTAACATGCTACGTTTATACACACCATAGGGGCTACAGAAAACTTTTTTTTTTTTTTAAATCCGAGTCAGTGATGACAATAACTTGTTTTGTATTCGTATTTTTTCCCCCCTGGGTTGGGAAATAACGTTAATGATTTAATAAAGGTAACAACAAGATAACAAAATGTGAATCTGGGTGAACAGAGTAAGTAGCTTGTAATTCTTTTGCCCTTCGTTTCACTGGAGCAGACAGGGTCATGTGACATATACCAGTGTGCTGACTGGATAGGATTGCTTGAGTTGTGATGACGTTGTCAGCGGTGATACACGGGGCAATCCTCGCGCGATTTGGTCGCAAGCAATATAGTTGCTACTACTATCAAATTGCTTAGACAGTTGTCGCTGCTGACCCTCTTTCAAAAGCAATTATTATTAATAATAAAAAATAAAAATAAAAGCGGAATTATTTTCATTCTCCCGTGATACTAATAAAGTTCCAGACTTTTTCAAGACTTTCATAACGGAGACATGGTTTTTCAAGCATTTTAAAAGCCCTGGAAATCAGTTTGGCATTTTTCCAGACTTCCAGACTAACGTACGAACCCTGAAGCTAGCTAGCTAGCCACCAAGGATGTGGGGTTAGCAGCTAGCAATGGGTCGCTAACGTAATAAACCTACCTACCTGCCCATTAGGTAGGTAGGTAGGTTTATTCACTCAAACTATGTTGCTGACGACCTGACAATACCTTAAGCCCAGGCACCTGGCTTTGTTTCATTCAGTCAGTGGCTCACACTCATAATCAGACTGACCGGCAAGCGGCAACTTGAGCGTCTTTCCAGAGTCCAGCCTAAGCCAGCGGTTCTCAACCTTTTTTTACTCACGCCCCACTGAAATTTATTTTTACATCTGCCCCCCCTTTTTAATTTAACTTTTTAATATATATTTTTTATTCCTGGCTATATAATATAGTGCGTTTATTGAGCCTCCTGGATAGTCACACTGTCCATTCAATCAAATACACTGTTCGTGTTCGCTTTTTATACACACGATACAAAAAATATCAAGCAAGGAGTAAGTTAGTTACAAAGGAAGGTGGAGGATAGAAATAATGTGACAACGCATTAACCAACAAACTAAATATCGAATTAAACTGATTATATTTATTCTTTTTTTTTAAGTAAATGTGAAAATTGTGGCACAATATACACCGTTTGAGAGTGACTAGGTTTTTTTTTTATTTTAAACCCGGATAATTACCTTTCACTCCCGAGTCCTTGTGTACTTTCGCGCCTCAATGAAAACAACACAGACTCTGCTTGGTCCCTGACGTCAGCCGCGCACTGAGTCTGTGTTACAGTGATGCATTATGGAATTTGTAGTTTTCTTGTCTGCTGATTGCACCCCAAAACCCCACCAAACACCTACAAATCCCAGGGTGCCATTCTTTTTAAAGCTACCGGTATCTATTTTTCTCTCTTTAATAACTCGCTGCACTCAAAGGGCGAAATCGGGAGTATCGTTTGGCACGTCACTGTTATTATTACTAGAACGTTATTATTCAAACGTTCACCGCGAGGGAGGAGCAACGAGGGGATCTTGAGAGAGTTAACCCTTTGTGAAGCGGATAAAATGACTTGACAAAAGACGTTTCAGATTTATCAAAATTATTGGTAGGGACAATTCAACGGTCCCTTGACATTGGTAGGGACATGTCCCTACCATCCCTAGCTAAATCTACGCCGATGGGTGATACAGTTTATTGCGTTCCGGGTTTTGTGCTGGCCCTTGGCGACAGCTCCAGAACATGTTAGCCACCTACTAATACAACAAGCAACAATTAGAGACAAAACAAAACAAACACGATACGTTGTCACAATACTACACAGGTCCTTCCAGGTTATTTTCTCGAAACCAAAGCGAAGGAACAGATTGCGTCTCTCCGTCCCCTTTTATGCCGTCATGAACCCTGTGAAAGAACTGTCGGGCCAACCCATCCAACGTACTCTGTTCTCGCTACTTATCAAGAATCACTGTATTTCTGTCACACACGACTATTCCGAAATCGCGCACACAATGATATACATATACAAACATACACCTTGCCCTTCCGGGTCTGTCATTATGAGGGGGATTTGAATTGAGGGTTTCAGAAACTGAGCTTTGGCAATTGGAATCCCCCTTTGCGGGGTTTGTAGTCATGTCTTTTATAAACACATACAATGTGCCTAATCGGCCAGTCGGGGTCATTCATTACATATTTCCCCTGCTTAGAGAAAGCTTGTCCTTGAGTGTAGAGCAACTGTGCAGCATACATCTGAACTCAGCAATGAGACTACACATCCCGTGTGAGTCGTACCACTAGTTGGGCGCCACTTGTAACGCTTTTATTATTATTATTTATTTATGTTTTTATTTATATTATTTATTAATTCATTTTATTTTCTCTGTGGTCTGGATTTGAATCGCTGACTCTTGGCACCGAAGGCAGACACGTTACAGTTTCGCTGAAGGGGAATCCCCCCTAGTGGGGGTTTTTAGTCATGTCTTTTATGCACACATACAATGTGCCTATTCGGCCAGTAGGGGTCACTCATTACAGTGTTCTAATTTAACTTTATTCAAACCAATTATTTCGTTGTCTTGAGGTTTTTGTTGCAAATGTCCTTCAAGATTACTGTTGATTTTACCTAGGGTATCAAGTTTACTCTTTTCAAGACCGATTAACTCCTGGCTGCATCCACAGATTTTCTTTTTTGACTCCGATGTTGCCAATACCCTGATTGTAGTTTCTTTGGGTGTTACATTATTTACATCAGCATCTTCTTCTGATGGTGTTAGTTCCATATGTTCTTTACGTTTTTTTAAACTGGAGGCAATGTGGCTGTAGCAGGAAATTCCTGTCTGAAAACATTAATGCTTCCAGGGATGCCTATATAAACACCACATATTCTTCTTCAGGAGTTAATTTTAAAGAGCACTGACACACACCTGTTTGATTGTGCTGCTTTTTAATTTCAGCAGCTTTTCTGCTGGCAATACTTGAGAAATCCTGCCATTTCTTGCAAACCTCTTTGCTATCCCGTGGAGGACCAGTGTTTGAAGCATTTATTTCAATTGCAATTTCCTCCTACTTCCACTTTTTTGTTTGATTCGTTACGTTATTTTTTTGTGTATATCCTTGTTTATTTCTACTTACTTAATATTTCTACCTCATTTTGGGAAAATATATTTATTTTTTTCACTTCTTTTGCCTGCATTTTCAACCAGCGGTGCATTTTCCGTTTGATTTACAAGAAAATTATCATTTATATATAGGCAACTCCATAAATTATTATCAAATGTGTTTCCCAACAAAGCTCTGAAGAAGCTCTTCAAAGCCTAATGACGCACGTGAACATCACAAACAAGCTGCACTTTCACGTGGGGTTTTGGGAAACGCACATCAAGAGAGACAATGATCATGAGCTCCAAGTACGACTGTTATCGGGAAACGAGCCCCAGGAGGCAGGCTGAGACCACTCGTCATTTTACTGTTGTTACATCACTCACTTCTGTTCAGGAACAGCAATTATATACAGTAGTCATGGGGGTTGTTACCATTTTTTTCATTTAAACAAAGAACAGATAATACAGCAATGAGACACACTTATAAAAGCTTCCCATAGTAAAAGCATATTAAAGTGTAATAAAGCACAGTGAAAGCATAGTGAAGCAAAGGTAAGCACCAGCAAAAATATGGCAAGCCAGGGTAAACTATGATAAATGCATAGTATAACTATGGGAAAAGCATGGTAACACTGCAAAAATGCTGTGCAAAATTACTGTGCTAAACTTTCAAAGGGCAATTAGGACAGCTTTACAAAGTGGACAGAAAAGGTTTTCTGTTTTGAAGCTGTATCCAGCTGGAGATTCTCATATTTTTGTGGTTGCATTTTCCAAGGGAGAGAAGCAGGATATTGATCATTAAGTCAGTGAAGATTACCAAGCACACTAATAATGTTGAAACACATCCTTCATTTTTGCTGGCATGTGGAAATCCAGTTGAAAGAAAGCTTCTCAGATAAAACTCTGGAACCAAGGTTATCCAAGTTCATCGTCTTGTCTTTCACATTTGATCTGGACTACCCTGCATGGTATAAACTGTTTTAATCTAAAACCTTTTAATTGTATTTTGCTGGAAAGAGGGTATTTACCCTGCCCATAAATGTTACTAGTATTGCAATATAGTGTAGCCAGGAAAACAGTTAATACTCTAAGCTCTACCTAATGACTCAAAACATTGACCACCCCCTATTTAATCTCTTCCTCTGTGATAAATATATATGGACAAACAATGGTATTAACATATATTTACCTAAATATTAGTGTGTCTGTAAGTTTAATCAAACTATCTTTTAATTACTATGAATATGCTACTGTCACAGATGGCTTGAGTGGTGCGTGTGGGTGGTGCCATCAGACCAGGAAATGAAACAGAAAGAAACCAAAAGGTACGGGGTAAACTGAGGTGCAATGAAAAATGAATAAACTGAAGTGCAAACAAAAGGGCACACGGGCCAAAAATAATAAACACACACTATAATTATTTTATACAAACGAGTACCTTGTTTGCTGGCTGGTAGCATTAGCATTCGCATTCGCATTCGCATTCGCTCTCGCTCTCGCTCTCCTTAACTCTCAATCTTTAGTGAGCCAAGGCGGTCTCTTATATTCTGTGGCTGGAGCCTTAACTACCCATTGATTAAACAATTACCTTATTAAGGCTCCAGCCACATTCTCACATGTTTATTTAATGATTGGGAAGCAACCCCATCCTTGCCAAATAAGAACAATAATAAACAATAACGTTGGCTTTTGTCCGTCCGCACACAAATACAATATACAATAATAATAATGATGATAATAATACAACACAAATACAGAATACTCTATCCACAGGCATTTTTTAAAATCATTTTCAATAAGTTGCCCCTGAATCCAAGACGAAACCCTAATAGCAAGACAAAAAAAAAAGACTGTGAATCCAAGTCACTCTCAAATCAAAACTGCACCCCACGTGCTTTAATTTCTGTCAAAAAAGTGTGACTTGATTCAAAGAATTATGGTATATGTGGTTTATATACTGTACAGCTATGGCCAAAAGTTTTGCATCACCCTATAGAATTAGAAAATGTTGCTTCATAAAGTCGAATTAAACCTGAATAATGTTATGTAGACTTTTGCGGTATCATTTTGTAGTTTCTTTGATTATACAATGTTAAATTAAATATATATATATATATATATATATATACAGTACTGTGCAAAAGTTTTAGGCAGGTGTGAAAAAATGCTGTAAAGTAAGAATGCTTTCAAAAATAGACATGTTAATAGATTATATTTATCAATTAACTAAATGCAAAGTGAGTGAACAGAAAAAAAATCTAAATCAAATCCATATTTGGTGTGACCACCCTTTGCCTTCAAACAGCATTAATTCTTCTAGGTACACTTGGACAAAGTCAGGGATTTTGTAGGCATATAGTCAGGTGTATGATTAAACAATTATACCAAACAGGTGCTAATGACCATCAATTCAATATGTAGGTTGAAACACAATCATTAACTGAAACAGAAACAGCTGTGTAGGAGGAATAAAACTGGGTGAGGAACAGCCAAACTCAGCTAACAAGGTGAGGTTGCTGAAGACAGTTTACTGTCAAAAGTCATACACCATGGCAAGACTGAGCACAGCAACAAGACACAAGGTAGTTATACTGCATCAGCAAGGTCTCTCCCAGGCAGAAATTTCAAGGCAGACAGGGGTTTCCAGATGTGCTGTCCAAGCTCTTTTGAAGAAGCACAAAGAAACGGGCAACGTTGAGGACCGTAGACGCAGTGGTCGGCCAAGGAAACTTACTGCAGCAGATGAAAGACACATCATGCTTACTTCCCTTCGCAATCGGAAGATGTCCAGCAGTGCCGTCAGCTCAGAATTGGCAGAAAACAGTGGGACCCTGGTACACCCATCTACTGTCCGGAGAAGTCTGGTCAGAAGTGGCCTTCATGGAAGACTTGCGGCCAAAAAGCCATACCTCCGACGTGGAAACAAGGCCAACAGACTCAACTATGCACGAAAACACAGGAACTGGGGTGCAGAAAAATGGCAGCAGGTGCTCTGGACTGATGAGTCAAAATTTGAAATATTTGGCTGTAGCAGAAGGCAGTTTGTTCGCCGAAGGGCTGGAGAGCGGTACACGAATGAGTGTCTGCAGGCAACAGTGAAGCATGGTGGAGGTTCCTTGCAAGTTTGGGGCTGCATTTCTGCAAATGGAGTTGGGGATTTGGTCAGAATTAATGGTCTCCTCAATACTGAGAAGTACAGGCAGATACTTATCCATCATGCAATACCATCAGGGAGGCATCTGATTGGCCCCAAATTTATTCTGCAGCATGACAACGACCCCAAACATACAGCGAAAGTCATTAAGAACTATCTTCAGCGTAAAGAAGAACAAGGAGTCCTGGAAGTGATGGTATGGCCCCACAGAGCCCTGATCTCAACATCATCGAGTCTGTCTGGGATTACATGAAGAGAGAGAAGCAACTGAGGCTGCCTAAATCCACAGAAGAACTGTGGTTAGTTCTCCAAGATGTTTGGGCCAACCTACCTGCCGAGTTCCTTCAAAAAACTGTGCAAGTGTACCTAGAAGAATTGATGCTGTTTTGAAGGCAAAGGGTGGTCACACCAAATATTGATTTGATGTAGATTTTTCTTCTGTTCACTCACTTTGCATTTTGTTAATTGATAAATATAAACTATTAACATGTCTATTTTTGAAAGCATTCTTACTTTACAGCATTTTATCACACCTGCCTAAAAAACTTTTGCACAGTACTGTATATATATATATATATATATATATATATATATATATATATATATATATATATATATATATATATATATATATATATATATATATATATATATATATATATATATATATATATATATATATATATATATATATATATATATATATATATATATATATATATATATATAGTATATATATATATATATATATATATATATATATATATATATATATATATATATATATATATACAGTATATATATATATATATAATTTTTATTTTAATTGTCTCAATACTAAAATTCTAGGTGATGCTAAACTTTTAGCCATAGCTGTACAACATGCCTGACTACAGCCATCTCTCACCTTATTACTGTTCTTATTTGGAAAAACTACCACAGTATTGGGTCATTCCAACTCAAGCAGACCATGTGGTGGGTCAGTGACTTATGTCAATTTATTTGTCCTTTGTTGGAAAAAGGTCATCAAAATGGGCATGTTACTACTTTAGACATGCTCGTACCAGGTGGCATGAGTTAAATAGCCATTGAGCTGGAATAATGCATATAAGAAACCAAATTATATATATATTTTTTACCAAAACCAAAAATTAGTGAATCTTGGAGTAAATATGTCATCTTCAAATATACATTCCACATGATGCTTTAATTTTATTTGAACCTAAACTAATGTTATATTGTCCATTTTAGGTTTCTGAATGTTGTAAAGTAAATATGCACAAATTATGATTTAACTGTATATTTTATTACCCAAGATAAAGTTGATCAAGCTTTACAAATATACTGTAACCCTCAGAAACCTTTGTGTACATATTAGGGTTATTGTGGTTTTTTTCTCAATCTTAAAATTAGGTGATGCAACACTTTTGGCCACCGCTGTTTATATGTATATACTGTTTACAGAATGCATCGAGAACTGTCTGCAACTGGGGATGTGCAGAGCTGCCCTTGAATTTGTAGCTAATACCTACTTCCAAGATCTATCAAAAGCCATACACATTTCTGGTTTAAAAATTACTAAGGTGATAAAGATATCTGAATCTAAATATTGTCTTTTATGTAAAAATAAACCCATATTCAAATAATGTTGCTTGCAAAGGCATTGCAAAGTCTAAATTAATTACCAGTTCAGTACAGTTCTGTTCCCTTTGAGAATCAATGTCCTTGTTTTTTTCAGAGCACATGGTTTCAGGGTTTGTTTAATCTGTCTACACTCTGTTGATGGTTCCTTTCATAGTTACTGGATGCATAACGCTGATCAGATTTTTATTGCATCTGTGCCTAAGAGATATGCTGCTGTCTGTGACGAAGATCCCCGGAGAGGTCTGGAGAAAGTATAACTCATACACTAATGAAGCTGTCCTTTCTCCCTGGAGCAATGATATTAATGCTTTATATCGTATTTTTGTTATCTCAAAGCTTTTGCAATTACAAAGCAGTTCATGTGAGACCTAATCATGCCTTTAGTCAATTTTTACTTTCTGAAATAGTTCAGGTGTTAAGTTAAGTTAATTAATTTAGGTTAAAACAGCAAACACTCTTCTTTATTAAATATGCTGCACCAATGTCCTAAATAGTGAGTTTTTATTTACAATGGAAATTCTTCCTATTCACCCAGTTAGTTAGCCTTACTACAAGCCTTACATTTGATCGCATAAAGATATTGATTTAAGCAGTAAAGAACACATATGTCCTGATAGTTAAATTGTTGTGCATAGCAACTCATACTACTACCTTTACATCACACATCATCATGGCCACCAATGTAAGTTACAGAGAAACAGCAAACACAGCTCACTCTGCAAAGTCAAACAAGGGGGAGAGTACAGGTACGCTGCCAACATCTTAAATGTAATTTCACTGTAGATCTAAATATTGCCTGGAAGCATTTATGCAATCTGAAAGGATGTCTTTTGAACATAAAAAAATAAACCTGTGACTTACAGATACGACGCAGCAAATTTAGATTAAGTATTTACTTAGCTATATTAACTGAGTTTTAGATTGTATGGTATTTAGCTGTTAATTTAGAAGAAAGCTATAAATGAGGCAACATAAAGTGAACTTGATACACAAGCACCTGTATAGAATAACAGAGTAAATAGCACGGTAACATCAATAAACAAAATTAAAATAAGGAATCTGTTGCATTAAAAAAAAAAAAATGAAATGTTATATTGTGGTAATTTACCTATAAATAGAAACATTTTGTAAATAAATGTCAACCTTTGAAACCTCCTCATGTAGCACTGGTCCTTCCTAATTGGAGCCAGAGAGTGAAGGCCCCTCCATAGCCTCCTCCCCTGCAACCAAAACATTTTGACCATAATTGGGCTAAAGGCGTTCGGTCCCCATATAGCTCTTCTAAAGCACCGAACACTAAAGTACTGGTTGCTCGGTGTGAGGGCCCCAAAACTAACACCTCTCACTTAGCATCTCCTATTAAGGCATTCATTACAAAATCTACTTTCTGTTATTCATTCAGCACTTGAGGCCTCAGCATCGCCAGTACCTGAGCCCACCAATCTTTAAACCGGAGGTCCCCTGTGTGCCCCTTAAATTTCGGGACCCAAAGGGCTCCCATAAACAAAGGCATAACCAGGATAGTAGCTGGTACAGGTGCAATTACCACAGCCGCCTCTGGGGGCAGCTCTAACTCTGGCAGCTCCTGTCCCTCCATGTTTCCCCTGGTCCTGGTGGTCACAACTGGAATCCTGCCAACTACGCCATAAAAAGGTCACTATCAACCTTTTGAAACGGTAAGTATAATAAACTATACTTTATTAACCTTTGTATTTCTTTCTTTTTATTTTACACAGGTAATTTTGGATTCCAGGTTACCACCAAGGACCACGCACGGAGGAACAAAGGCAGGCAGACCAGGTATGTGCAATAATACAAATTTTATTTTCAAACAGAAACGTATTCTATACAGCAAAAATTTCCCATTGCCACCAAAGTTTTAATTGTGTAAATACTATTTATAAAAAACATAACACCGCAAGCCAATCAATAAAACGTGACGTCTAAAACAGTACGAACAATATAAACTAATAAAAAGTATTTACAAAAATAAAGTCTTGATGTCCAGGTCCTTACACGCTCAGTTCCAGTTCGTCCATGTCCAGTATAGCAATACCGCTGGTTCAGAAAGTGAACAGAAATCCCAGAGTGTCTCCCTTGACTCACAATACCCTCCGCGCTGGCGCTGCCCTGATCGCCTCGTTGGCGTGCCTCCAGATGCTAGTGGGAGAGAGAGAGAGAGAGAGAGAGAGAGAGCGAGCAAGAGAGAGAGAGAGAAAACACAGCCACTTAGCCACCAACCAACTGCAAGCCTAGCTCCTTGCTACACCTCCATCCCCCTTTACCCCAACTCTGATAAAGCACCACAGAGCTATGCCTTAATCATATAGTACTCCTGCACCTAGACTGGCTTGAATAACATATTTAACTCAAACCAGAGCGGGGAGCCTTGGGGGTAATTGCAGTGACTCCGGTCTCCTTGGCAGTTCTTTGCTCGTCACCGTATACTACCAAAACTACTTTGCTTACTGTCCGCTTATGTCCATTAACCACAGTTGTATTTACTAACAAAATAAACAGCATACTCCCCTGGTTACTTTCCAGTGTCCTTTGCCTCCCGTTCACCTGGCTTATTCCGTTCCTTTGTGCTGCGCTCTCTGTGCAGTAGACTCTCCTGCTCGGTTTGCTGCTCACAATGCCCCCTTCCCGTTCCCGTTCTCCGTGCTCCTCTCTGCATCTCTGTTCTCCCCCTTTTTCTCTGCCTTCGCTTTCTGTTTCTATCCAGTTTATATAAGCGGGTCTAATACAATGGATCTCCAACTGGTGTGCTGAACTGCTGCACTTGAAGGTAATTGATGGTGGCTGGTTCCTTGGAAGCCAAGTCTGTACTCCAGTTATCCCTCGTTTAACCCAGTGTCCAATACAAAAACAACATTTACTATTACAAATGAAATAATCAAAAGAAAAACATTAGTATTGCACACCAAATTATAATACACAAACAAATCAATAATGAATCAAAACCAATGACTGTGTCAATCTGCTAATTAATGAATTAAATAAACCCTCAATCCTTTGGAAACAGTTTTGACATAAATAAAATAGCATATTTTTAACTTATACATTAAATTGTGTTGTGTTATTTTAACTGAAAGAAAATAATTGTTATAAAATAAAATGGGACTGTGCCGACCTAAAATTAGTTAATTAACTGTATTGCGGTAAATCATTAAAGAAAATTATTAACAAGAGAGTTTTAAAGGAAAATGTACATTTGATAAATATGCATTACAGGTAATGTTCAGTTTAGATTCCCATGTGGAGAGTAATATTTCATTTGAACAGAATTGTGGGGTAGTTGTTGGCAAACTGTTAAAGAAGTTGACTTGGACTACAGAAGAAAAAAACAGGCGATGATTTTCTTTGGCTGGCATTCAGAAAGCTCACTTAAATGATTGCTGAGGGGTCACTTCAGTGAGCAGCTAGGAATAATAACAGTAAGGCACCACCAAGTATGTACTATATTCAGAAAGCAAAGTCAGAGCTCCCTTCATGGAGTGTAACCTTAATACTTGAAGCCATTGACAGCTTGTTAGGTTTGTGGAGTGATATTGTTCTACTGCAGCAGGTGAGTACTCTGTCAATCTGGAGTTATGCTCAATTTGCTATACGTGATTGCCATTTACGCATACCCTCCAGCCAATCAGAGAGCAGGATTTCTCTACATTGTGGTTGAATTATTAATGAGGTATGCTTATTTCTCAGAGTAATTTTAATGAAACAAACATCAAATAACGACAAAAGTAATATATATATATATATATATATATAGTGAAAGAGTGGTAGTGTGGTGCTACTGTACATCGACGTTTTCTTCCCGACGGACAGAACTGGACTTGCTGCGTATTCAGGTGGGTAACTTTATTTACAATATTTACACAGGATTATACTTAAAGAAAAACACAGGTAAGTAGAGTACGGGCTCCCTCTGGTGGAGTGAGCCGGGAACACAGGTAAGCAGAGTGCGGACTCCCTCTGGTGGAGTGAGTCGGGAACACAGGTAAGTAGAGTGCAGGCTCCCTCTGGTGGAGTGAGCCGGGAACACAGGTAAGCAGAGTGCAGGCTCCCTCTGGTGGTAATCGCCTCGAACACAGACAAACAGACAACAATGTCTCCCCTTTCTGGAGTGAGCCAGGAGCACAAACATGTGGGAGCAGGAGAGTGCAGGAAGGCTCCCACCACTGAAGTATTCCAGAACGTCCACGGATTGAGGCTGGCTTCTCTACCAGAATGGTGGGGTACTGGCGCCCCCACAGGAACGGCTGGGTTTGTACAAACCAGGCAGTAAATAAACAATTTATACAACCACAGTCCCGTATCTGAGTTTCTTGTTCTTTGAGCACCTCCCACAACGTGTTGCAGTTCGCTGCTCCTGCAGCTAACAAACATAAACAGTGCCCTAACCAGTCCCGGGTCTGTTTCTCTTCGTTTACAAACACTTATAGTAATCCCGCGCAGGCTGCCGTGTCTGCGCACAACAAGCACCCTATTATACAGAATGCGACACCTAATAATGGCGGCGTAGCAGACAGTAATAAAACACAGCAGGAAAACAAATCAACAGAATAAACCGAAACAAAAAGGCTGCCTCAACAAGAGGTAAACGCGCTAGACTACACTTTCTATAAATGACTATGACTGGAAAGTCACGTACTTACTATTCCTTTGCACGGAGTAACGAAAGTCAGAATAAATCCCAAAGGCTTGCGCAGGCAGAACAATCCGGCGGTGTTCCCCACGATCACAACCCCCGATTGTTCTGCTCAGCTTCCTTTAAAACAGTGTAACCCCGCCTTTCCAATCCACGCTGAGTTTCTCTTCCAGTGACGCCATTCCTTAAAGGAGTTGCTGCTATTATTTCTTCAATATATATATATATATATATATATATATATATATATATATATATATATATATATATATATATATATATATATATATATTGTAACAAAGTAGGGGTGCCTTGCTACAATTCAGGACCTTCTTGTATGAAAAATAAACTTTTACTGGATCACAGATGTTATTTAAACAGGACAGGGCCTGTATATTTATTCATAAGCACCCCAAACAAACAAACAAAAGCCTAACTCCTCAAAGGAGTACTAACTAAACACACAGGAACACCCTGACTACAAGTGGGACAGCTAGGCCGTTTCCCCACCAAACAATAAACAAAAATCACACAGGTTTAATACAGCACACTTTTACCTCACAACTGCCAGGAAGCAGAGCACTCCTTTCTGCCTCCTTCTCCTCAGCAGCCTAGAGCAGACTGACTGTTCTCCTTATAAACCCTGCACCTGGCTCTAATTTACAATCATAGCCAGGTGCAGGTGATAATTAACAATAAAACAATTAACAGAAAAACAATTAACCCAGACAAATGTGCATTCCGCACATGTTTTTACTGCAGAGAGGTTTTAACCCCCTCCCTGCTGTCTCACAATATATACACAGTGCCTATAGAAAGTCTACACCCCCTTTCACAATTTTCACTTTTTGTTGCCTTATAGCCTGGAATTAAAATGCATTAAAATATTTTTTTTTCATTTATCTACACATCCTACCCCACAACTTCCAAGTGAAAAAAATATTCTAGAAATTTGTAGAAAATTAGGTGCAGTAGTTAATTTAAATTAGGTTTCTTTTTTTTTCTCTGTACTAGTCCGGTATGCATGGGCCCCTAAAGAGATGTATTTTGCGGTGACCTCTCAATTAATTAAAGTAGTGAAAAAAAGCAAAAGTATTCAAATCAATTTAAAACTCAACATTCTGATCGCTCTCTGCTCCTTCTCCGTGAACTACAGCATTTCCCTATCCCATTCTGAAAATAAATAGTTTAAAAAAAAAAAAAAATCTTAAACTTGGGTTGCTCTTAAAAGAGCCTTTGGCGGTTAAACAAATGTTTTGTTGCCACTGCCCCAGGTCTGTCTGTTCTGCTCTGGTTAGCTTGTCTGCCTGCTGCCAATGGTCCCACCACTGCACAGCTGTGTGTGATCTGATGTAGAATATTTCTAAATGCATCTTGACAATTCCTGCCGTACCTTTCTCTCCACATACATTCGTCCATGTACGATGGTATCATCTCTTCTGCTGTGCCCTGCATTGTTTTAAATGGTTTCTTAACACAGGCTCAGTAGTTCTCCACGTCCAGCCATAAACTGCAAAGTCAGTTTGATGAGTAACCAGGTATTACATAATCCAAATAAAGCTGTGTAATTGTAATCCTAGCACTGTGTGGTCTTGCATTGTCCTGCTGGGAAATCGACACTTCCAGATTGGCTTGGAGGAACGTAAAAACTGTTGCCTCAAGGACTTCGTCAATGTATCGCTGAGCAGTAAGGTTGCCCTTAATCTGCACCAAAGGCTTTCTTGTGTTAAAGGAGATTCCTCCCCACATCATCACACTTCCACCTCCCCACTGGTTGGCTTGAACAACGCAACAGTCAGCATAACGGTCCTGGGCCGGTGTGGTGATCCTCTGCTTTCCAGGACATAGCCAACTTCTCTTACAGACTGATAGCAGCCAGGCAATCTTCATTACTCAGGCGGGGCATGGTCGTATCTTTCGCTGTTCTTGCGTTAATTAAAATCATGTCTTTTTGAATGACTATTTATATAGATTATTAATCAACTCATTTTGGCAATTTTAACTCAACTCAAATACCAAACACTGAGCAACTGGCGTTTTTATGAAATCACATAAGTATTTGGGCTCAGTATTTTGTTATCCCAAGGAACGATACTACTGAAACAATCAACAAACCTGTCTGCTAACTATTTAAAATGTAAATAACATTATGTATGCGTCCAATGAGCTATTGATGTAAAACTTAGACTGTTGCATTTTCACTGTGCATCAGTATATATGAAAATCAACATTTGTCCAATATTCTATGTTACCATGGCAACAGACCCCTAAACTGGAAAAAATGAATCCTGGTATCAGTTAGGTTCATACATATGTACATGGCTAATAATTTTTATCAGACTTCTACCTACATCATCACATAAAATGGGGTCGACTTTAAACAAATTTCTCTTCGAAGCATAGCATAGGTTTATTCCAGCTCAGAGACTAATGTAGCTTGAAATGTTAGATTCTTCTCCATGGGCTACAATTTTATTTTGCATGGATGTAAAATTCTTGTACCCAAGTGTCCCTCGTAAAGAAACTTTAGAAGCTTGTCAAAAAGCACTAGATAATAGACTAGATAAATCAATACCAACAGCAGAGGTGCTGAACATGATCAACGTAGTTTTAGAAAATAGTTATTTTACATTTGTTTAACAGCTAAAATTAGACAATGCGATATATAGAAGAATAAAAGAAAGTAAATGGATAAATAGACTGAACACGATTATGCCAGCGGGACTCAACAGAAAAGAATGAACTAATTAACTTCAATAAATATATAACATTTAAATAAATAAATAAACAAAATTCATTCAAAAGTTGTGCATGCTGATGCGCTGAGGAGGCCAAATCAAGACTGATCCTCAGAGCCAGCATTACATGATAATATAAATATAAGTTTATATAAAGTAATGTTAATTAGAATTAATACATATTTTAAGATAGAAGTAAAAATGATGTCACAATTTACAGAACACCATTACATCATGGTATGTAAATATATATATACAGGCTAACTTCACTATAACGGACCTGGAGAAATGTTCGTTATATCAGGGTGTTCACTATAATAGGGTTTGGCATTTTTTGTATCAGAATAATGACAAAATGGCAAATTTGAATTGAACATCAATATATAGTACTTTTATGAAGATTCCTTCACATTGATCAACATTTAAATGGTATTGTGACAAGGTATTCGTGTCTCATGTGTGGGTAACCACATTGCAAGACAGAGAGACATGGAGTTGAAACGCCAGCACAGGCGCGCAGGATTTATTAAACACAAAACAGAAGACAGGCAGGCAGTAAGTCTCAATTGAGCACCCGTCTGTAAACAATCATTTGATCAGACATAACTCCAAAAAGCACACAAAACAAACCTTTTTCCACATATAAATTACATTGATTTGTTTATTTATTTTTAGAACGGGGTCTCACCCTCCGCCTCTGGGTTATTGTGTATTATGATTTATTTATTATTGTATTTATATGACGATGAAGCGCCACGGGTTTTGTTATTGTTTTGTTATTTATAAATGTGACGACGTAGCCGTGTGTTTTTGTTCTTAATATTGTTTAGTAGCGTGGATGGGTAGCCCCATCCACAGTAATTAAAAAAAACTCGTGCAGATTGTGGCCGAGGGGTAATAGAATAATTGCCTGCTAGTTAAACCCCTCGGCCACGATATATAAACCTGCAGCTCTCCATGTTCAGTGTGGGTGTTAGGAGCGAGAGTGGAGAGAGCGAGAGGAGCGAGAGAGAAAACGAAAGAGAAAACGAAAGAGAAAACGAAACAGATAATGAAACTTAAAAGAAATACCGGATCAGTGAAGGCTACTGTCCAGCCTGACCGGTATTGTTTATTTATTGTTCGAGATTTGTTTTGTTTAAATATTTTATTTTGCTCTGTGAGCAAGTGTTTTCTGTTTAAATCTTTTAATTTTATTTTTGTATTATTTGAATAAACGGCACCCCGCGTCTTTTTGAACTGCAGTACTTCCTCTGTGTCAGTGTTTCCCTTCCTGCTTCTGGCCTGATGTCACCGCACAGCCACCCTGTCACACCATCCTTTGAAGTTTCTATATAATTGCAATTCAACTGAAAGATGTGGATTCACCACAGAAAACTGGATCAAAGTGACACACACATTGCAAAACTGGATGTCACTTAATAATACTTCTTTACACTGAAAAATACACGTATTTTATTCCAATTGTAAATTACTCTGTAATTACACTGTAGGAAAGTATAATGCAAATAATTATATTGCTAGTGTGACATGACATTCCAGTGCTGAACAATTGATTGGTAATCCTTCCTGGACACAGCTGCTGGCGTATGTAAGGGTGGTTGGGTGGTGTTGACTTAAGAGAACCTTTCTGAGGATTCAGTTCCAAAATTATTGACGTTTAGAGTTACATTATTTCTTGATGATGAAGCAACACTTCATGAAAGCAGATGGATGAGGATTAAGATGGCACTAATTACAATGCCTTAGCTGCTGCCTACCATCTGCCATTGGACTTTGTAAACCATAGTTTGGTACAACACACTATGCAAATCCCCCCAATTTCCATCTACAAAATGTTCCCTGGGGTAAATTACCCTTTTTGGTTCTAGATCCTACCAATGTGGAAAACTGTATTGACGTATTTGACATATCTAAGCCTTTAAATAGTGAAAATGGACCAGTGTATTTTTAAACCTACAGTATAATTACCGCAGTTCTAGCTGTTTTATAAATAAATGTATTTCATTTAATAGCGTACAACTATGATCATGGCAAAACAAAGTAGATCAATGTTTTGGCTAACTCCTTCAGAGGGGAAAGGCATGAAAGCCCAGTGTATTAGCCGGCTGTACCACTAATAATAATAATAATAATAATAATAATAATAATAATAGCATCAGTAATAAAACAAACTTAAATGAGATGGATTCAGTAATTGTATCAATTAAATATGCGTTTCAAACCAAGATTAACAAAGATTAATTTTTTTTATCTCAACATAAATCGCGATTCATTTTTTGAATCGCTGGACAGCCCTAATAATAACAATATACACCTAACTGTGCATAATAAGGCTGTCATTCTATCGAGGGCTTCTGGTGACAAATATCACTTTCGCCAGAAACCAAGGATAGAATCACAGCCTTACACTGAATGTACTGTACAGTTGTGGTGTATATGTTACACTCATAGTCAGGATTCGGTCACTCACCGAAAAAAAATAACCATTTCGCGATTTGAGCATTTACAAATTATCAAAGAATGAAATGAAAGGTTATTCCGGTCTTTGAGCAAATGATCTTGCTCAAATTGTGAAATGGAAAATATCAAACAAGCAAAGAGCAAAACGCAAAAAGAAGAGGCAGCTTCTAAAGATGATGCTCAATCTGCGATTAGCAATTAATTGCGGGGTGTTCAAATTTTTTTTTTTATTGAATGAACATAAAATCAGTAAATGATATTTATGAGATACACGTCATTATTTATGTATTCATTATTTATGCATTCATTATTTATGCAGGAAATTGAGACCGTCGCCTCATTTGCAAGGGGGTCATGGTAAGCAATTTAGGAGGATAGTGATCTCAAACATTAAACTCCAAGCGAGTTTGAAATAATGTTCATAATGTTTTAGAGGAAAAAACAAACACAATTAAAAATGTATTGTTTTATTCATATTATAAGACTACTGCATACATAGTATTTAAACTGCAAAATCAAATGTCAATCCACGTTTGTCTAAAAAAGAAAGACCAAAGAAAGAAAATAGAAAGAAAGGTATGCTTCTTAAACGTTTAATATTCTCATAAATCACAGGAAGGGGTGAACTACCACTTTTTAGAAAACAGGTTTTGCAGACCCGATCAGCACCAGACAGTGCTGTGCCTGTGGAATAATGACAGTGACTGCTTTTTGACAGCAAGAAATTTTTGTTTTTGCAAGTGTAGTACTTGAAAAGCGAAAGCAATGTTAAATGCACTCAAAAGAAAAGTTTTTTTTATTTGCTATTGGACCTATTCTTACACCAGCCAGTAGGTGGTGTTGCAGTATCTACGTCGGCGCTAGAGGAGAGAGAGAGTAGAGTATGAAAAAAAAAGTTAACACTGAAGAGAAGCAGTCGCCATGTGCTGTTTAAGAAAAGTAATAGAAAGAGAATAAGGACAACCAGAGAAAGGGAGATTGCCCTGATATGCTGACCCTCTCTGCTGCAGCGTCTACGGTGTGTGAGTAACTCAAGTGACATTCTGCTGCTGTTAAAGAAAAAGACGAGTGTTCTGAACCAACTTTGCAAAATAAAGAAAATAATATTTCAACGAACTACAGGAGTGCTCATTCAGTCATCCCGGGTGTAACAAAATTTGGAGGTCCCACCGAGATAAAGTATTATTTTTCAATATTATTCGTTTAAATCCCAGAAGAAGATAATTAATAGACGGTGAAAAAGTGTGTGTGAACGGAAAAGTGGAAGAGCGAGTAGTATACGCAGAGTACTATTGTCTTACCAGAGACATCTTATGTTCACTACAAAATAATTATTCTTAATGGGAAGCAAAATGTCGGAACACAGAGATGAACTTTTGATAGAAATTGAGCAGAGTTTGTTTGGTTTGTCTGAGGAAAAGCTACAGCGTGTGTGTGTCCACAGTAACATAGCAGGCAAGGATAGAGAGAAAATAAATGGAAAGAACCGCCGTGCTTTGATTAAGCATATTGTGGAGTACTGCGAGAGCGAACATTTAATGGGATTAGAGGATGACGGTGTGTCAGAGCTGCTAGCTTTACAAGATTTCATCCAAGCAACACGATGTGAAAATACAGTGAGTTCTGTTGTACAAAATGATGTGATTGAAACTGCTGCAATAGAAGCCACTGTAATAGTAAACAATGATGATGCAGTGCAACAGCAAGCAGCTGGAACACCGGACGAAAACTGCATTGTAAACAGCAATGATAGACGTTCAGTGGGAAGCAATGCTACATATTCAAACATGAATATATACAGGAAAGATTTTAAAATCTTTGGACAGATAGGTGAGCCAAACCAAAAGGATAAATTGAGTTTTAGTAGTCTTGAGCACCAGGTTGAGAATGGTTTGAGAAAGGGATATACTGAATTAGAAATTGTTGAAGCCGTCATTCGCTCAGTGAACCCTGGACTGAAACTAAGAAGCTCTCTAGAAGGGAAAATGGACCTTACACTGCAAAACCTGAGGCAGATCCTAAGAGCAAACTATGCAGAGAAAGATGCTACTGAATTATACCAAAAACTGACCAAAGCTGTACAGGAAGCTGGTGAATCACCATTAGATTTCCTTGTAAGAGTGCTGGACCTGTGCCAAAAGGTACTATTTGCATCTGAGCGTGCCAAATCTGGACTAAAATATGGCAAAGAGCTAGTTCAGAGTCAATGCTTGCAGTCCATTCGCAAAGGAGTAACAAATGATAATATTAGGACAGAGATGAGGATGTACTTGCAAGATCTTGATGTCAGTGATGAGCTTCTGCTTGAGAAGATGCAGCTGGCACACTGCAATGAAAATGAGCGTCTACAGAAAGCCAAGTCCTTTTCCAAAGCTAAAACACTGTATGTAAAGTCAGCTCAAAGCACTGAAAGGGAGGGGAGTTTGCCTGATGAACCAGTGAAGGCCAAAGCCACTAAACCAGTAAAAAAAAATCCCCTTCTCAACAAGATAGAAACAAGTAATGAAGCAATTAGAGAATTAACCAGCAAAGTAGCTACATTAGTCCAGTCTGTACATCAAGAGGGAGTTACCAGCAACTCAAAGTTTTCTGTGAAGACATTCAGGAAAGAAAGGAAACGTTGCAAAGAGTGTACAGCAATGGCAGCAATACACATTGGGCCAGAGGTTGCAGATTTGGAGCTGCAATACAGCTGTCGGGAAACGGACAGGGGTCACAACCGATGGACAGGGAATGACCCTGACAACACCAAGATCCCACCAGTATTGCGGTAGCTGTAGTAGAATGGAAAGCAAACCTGCAGAATTGAAGATCTGCTCAAGGTGTCATTTTACAGTATATTGTTCTAATGTTTGCCAGCAGAAAGACTGGAAAAGGCATAGATCAGACTGCAATGTTGCTCCAGCACGGAAAGGACGTCAGCACACAGACCCAACGCCTCACATGGTGAGCACACCAGTAAAACAGAAAAGTGTTGCACAGCTCATTGGAAAAAAATGTCTTGTATGGTGCTTTGTTGACAATGTCAAGACTCTTGCTTTATGGGACACTGGAGCTCAAGTGTCCATAATGAGTGAAGATTGGAGGTTAAAATACTTACCTCATGCACAAGTAAGACCCATTAGTGACATTTTTAAAGGTGAAGAAATGCTAGATCTGAGAGCTGTTAACGGCACTGAAATTCCTTTCCTGGGATGGATAGAAGTCAATTTTAGTTTAATGGACTTGCATACTAATGTAGCTGAGGGAAATGAACTACTTGTACCCGTATTGGTTAGTAAAGAGATGATGGAGAGACCTATAATTGGCTTCAATGCAATTGAAGAAATGGTTAACAGTAATAACAAGAAAGACCATCTTGGACTTTCAATAAACAACATACAAATGTTGAGAAACACTCTGAAAGTAGGAAAAGGTAAAGCTGAAGCCCTGCTTAGTTTACTCCAACAACGCACTAATCAAACTGAAACATGCCTAGTCAATGTGGGGAAGGCTGATACGGTCATTCCAGGTGGACAGCTAAAAGAAGTCAGGTGCTCTCTTCCAAGAAAGTGCAGGCCAGATGAAGAAACTGTGCTGTTTGAACCGGATGAAAGGATGACCTGGGACGAAGGCCTACAGATCCATGGACGGTTGGCAAGAATTACTAAATGACTTTCTGGCAAAGTTGACATCATTGTGAACAATACAACACAACATGACATTACCTTACCTAGTAAAACCATTCTAGGCAGGTTGCAGAGGGTACAGAGCTATTATCCTGTTGCCATTGAACATTGCATGGAGCCTCATGGATATCAGGGGGAAGTAACTGCTGCCTCTGTCCAAGAAATATCCCCACCTGAATCTCACTTAGTTGCAGAGACTATGCTGTGGGATCCGCCAGTTAATCTTCAGCACTTAAACAGCGAACAACAAGAAATAATCAGAAAAATGCTCAGGGAGGAATGTGGAACCTTCGCCAGGGATGTTAAAGACATTGGATGTATGGACAGTCTTAAAATGGACATTAAAGTAAATGATGATGTTCCTGTGGCTAAGACATATAATGCTGTACCACATCCCCTATATGAGGAAGTAAAGAACCACATCCAGGATCTGCTGAATCGGAATTTCATAAGAAAGTCAAAGTCGTCATATGCCTCACCAGTTGTGTGCATTAGAAAAAAAGACGGAAGTCTCAGGCTGTGTGTGGACTATAGGGAGTTAAATAAAAAGACAGTCCCTGACAGGCACCCTATACCACGCATACAAGAAATACTTGATGGGTTAGGAGGAAACTCCTGGTTTACAGTACTCGATCAGGGGAAAGCCTACCATCAGGGGTTTGTTAATGAAGACTCAAGAAAGCTCACTGCCTTCATTACGCCATGGGGTCTCTACGAATGGAATCGAATACCATTCGGCCTTACAAACGCCCCGTTGGTTTTTCAACGCAGTATGGAGGAGAGCTTAGAGGGAATGAGAGACAAGATTTGCATCCCCTACCTCGATGATGTATTGGTGTATAGCCAGACTTTTGCACATGTAGAAGATGTTCGTCAGGTCCTGAGGCGTCAGCGGGAGCATGGCATCAAACTGCGACCAAACAAGTGTGAGGTTTGCTATATTGGAAGAGTCATCTCAGCAGATGGATACAGGATGGATGAAAAGGAGATAGCTGCGGTACAAGCCTTGAAGAGTAAAGTCCCATCCAATGTGAGGGAAGTAAGGAAGCTGCTGGGTTTCTTAGGATATTACAGGAGTTACGTACGTGATTTCTCCAGACATGCAAAATGCCTGTATGACTTGCTGACTGAAAAACCTGATTACAGCGCAACTGGTAAAAAAACATCTAAGAAAAGAGCACAAGGAATGGGACAAGCGCCACCACATCAGAAAGTAGTCTGGACTGATGTCCATCAGAGAGCACTGGAATATCTAGTTGATGTCCTGACAAGCCCATCAGTGATGGCCTACCCAAACTTCCAGGATCTGTTCATTCTGCACATAGATGCCTCTGAAGAAGGACTCGGAGCAGTCTTATACCAGAGACAGGAAGGTAAACTTCGAGTTATCGCTTATGGTTCACGCACTTTGACACCTGCTGAGAAGAATTATCATTTACACTCTGGAAAGTTGGAATTTCTTGCTCTCAAATGGTCAGTGACGGAGAGGTTTAGAGATTACCTTTTCTATGCTCTGTCGGTAACTGTGTACAGTGATAACAATCCGTTAACCTATGTGATGACAACAGCAAAGCTTAACGCAACAGGTCATCGCTGGGTAGTTGAGTTGTCGGATTTCAAACTCACCTTAAAGTACCGGCCTGGAAAAGCAAATATCGATGCAGACTTCCTATCTAGAACACCATTGGACATGGGAGAATTACATGAGAGAGTGCACACAGAAATGTTCTTCTGAGGTGGTGAGTGCAATAGTTTGTGCCAATATAGCACAACAGCAAGATTATGCTAACTGGATTTCAGCTATCACTTTTAACTCTTCAGTCCAGGATGAGATAATAGCATTAGAAGACGCGTCAGAACTAAGAGTGTCTCAAAAAGAACTGTTGCAAGCCCAGTTATTATTATTATTATTATTATTACATTTCTTAGCAGACGCCCTTATCCAGGGCGACTTACAATTGTTACATACAATTACCCATTTATACAGCTGGGTTTTTACTGGAGCAATCTAGGTAAAGTACCTTGCTCAAGAGTACAACAGCAGTGTCCCCCACTGGGGATTGATCCCACAACCCTCCGGTCAGGAGGCCAGAGCCCTAACCACTACTCCACACTGCTGCCCTTAAATGATGCTACTATCTCCAGAGTTCTGCACCAAATTGTGTTACCGGAAAAGTACAAAGAATTGGTCTTCAAGTATTTGCACACAGAAATGGGTCACTTAGGAGTTGAACGAGTAATGAATCTAGCCAGAGACAGATTCTACTGGACTCGCATGCAACACGACATTGAACATTTCATTACTAAAGTTTGCAAATGTATGAAACAGAAGAAACCAAACACAGTAACCAGAGCACCAATGCAGCATGTGATTGCAACCTCTCCTTTTGAAATGATTTCTATTGACTATTTGCATCTTGAAAAGAGTAAAGGAGGGTATGAGTATATTTTGGTTATTGTTGACAACTTCACCAAATTCACTCAAGCTTACCCTACTAGAAATAAATCAGGCAAGACTGCCGCTGAGAAGATTTTTAATGATTACACTCTAAAATTTGAATTTCCGGCAAAAATCCACCATGACCAAGGAAAGGAGTTCGAAAATCACTTGTTCAACAAGCTCCAAAAGTATACAGGGATTACAAATTCTAAAACCTCACCATACCATCCCCAAGCAAATCCTGCAGAGCGATTTAATCGTACGCTGTTGTCAATGCTGCGGACGCTTGATGAGGAGAAAAAGGCAAACTGGAGTGAGTATTTGAATAAAGTAATTCATGCCTATAACTGTACAACAAGTGAAGCTACGGGGTATTGCCCATTTTATCTGCTATTCGGGAGAGCTCCTCGGTTGCCAATTGATCTAGTTTTCGGACTGAAAGATGAAAAAGATGTAATATCGCACCAAGAATATGCACTGAAATGGCAACAACAAATGAGAGAAGCATATGATATCGCTTCCAAGAATATCCAGAAGTCTACAGTTAGGGGTAAGACTTACTATGACAGAAAACGCCAAAGCTCAGTTCTTTATCCAGGAGACAGAGTTCTAGTCAGGAATATGTCGGAGCGTGGAGGACCAGGAAAACTGCGTGCATACTGGGAAGATCAAATGCATATTGTAGTGGCTCGGAAAGGCGATGACAGTCCAGTTTATGAAGTCAAGCCAGAGAGAGGTAGTGGAAGAACATGGATTCTCCATCATAATATGCTAATGTCATGTAATTCGCTGCCCATTGAAGAACTAGCTCCTTGTTCTGTACAAGATCAGAGGAAAGGCTATAATAACCGGAACAAACATCCCACAAAACATCGGGAGATAGAGATGGTGGAAAACTCAGAAAGTTTGGACAAAGAGGACTACAACTTGGTTTCCATTACACCTCAGCAAAAGAGCATTTGGAGAAGAGAGACACCGGTAGGTGAAAAGGAAGTCCATAGAGCTTTGAATCCAGAAGTAGAAGTATTTAGACCCAGTGAGCAGGTACTGTGTGAAGCTGGAACTGAAAATGAAGAGGTTGTTACATCACTATCAGAGAAGATAGTGAGGACACGAGAACCCAGTGTTCAAGATAGCAGAGAAGAGTCAGAGTCACCCATGGTACCTTGTAACAGGGGGAGACCTGTACTGACTCTTCTGATGTGTTCGAAGTGCTGCAGGAAGAGGGCAGCAGCCCGTCAATATTTGCCTGTCAGTCATGGCAGTGACACGGAGAGGTGGGAGAGTAGGTGTGCGGGCTTTCCTTCTCCCTGAATGGCTGAGAGGCGGGTCTTGGGGGGCATTGCTGGCCCTATAAAATTAAAATTCTGCTGTTCCCTCAGGTCTGCCCTTTTGAGAGAGAACAGACGTACGGACGCACTGGTCCCGATCCAGAACATGGCCGGGGAGGAAAACTCCAAAAGAAATAAAAGAGAACAGAATGAAAACAAGGTTAGCGGGGAAAACCGTGGGCAGACCCCATCAGCATTTGTTTAGCAGTCTGAGGGAGCGGCGAGGGTAGGACGGAGACCCGGACCGTGCGGGTAGCGACGGTCGGGGTGAAGCTGCCGAGTGCAGCACCTTTTATTTGTAGTTTTTTGATTACTGTGTTTTATTTTCCTTGTTCTTTTCTCCTTTTGCTTATTTTTGGTTTGAGCACCTGCGAGTGCACCTGTACTATATAACGGTACCGCCTCTGGTATCTCTGTGGCTCTGTTTTAGCATCGCTGATAGGCAGACCACAGACAACAGCGCCCTCTGCGGGCCAAAACGTGGAACTGCCCCACTAATAATAAAACTGGGCACCTGTGCGGTGTTGTCAAGATCACCCGTGTCTCCCGTGTGTCAGTGAATTACCCACCACCCTTCCACACGTGGTGTCAGAGTGGGATTCACTGGCACTGCCCCCTGTAAGCAGTGCACACCAACATGGATGATACCCAATTCGCGGAGATGATGGATCTCCTGCGCCAGACCCTGACTGCTGCAGTGCAAGGGGCTGCTAGACCGGCGGGACCTGACCCCTGGTTAATGAGACCGACCAAAATGACGGCAGAGGATCGACCCGAAGCCTACCTTGAGGTGTTCGAGGCCCTGGCGACCTCTGCCGGGTGGGATCAGGCCCAATGGGCCAGTTACCTCTTGCCCCAGTTAACAGGGGGAGGCGCAAGCAGCAGCGAGGACGCTGTCTCCCGACCGGATGATGGACTACCCCACGCTAAAAGCCACCATCTTGAATCGCGTGGGGGCCACATCGGAGGAAGTTTCGGGAGGAGCGCTTCTCGCCTGAGGAGCACCCCAGAACCATTGCCCGTCGCCTGAACGAGTACGCTATGGGGTGGTTAAACCCGGATGCGACCACGAAAGCCAGGCTGGTGGAAGTCATTGTGGTGGAGCGGTTTCTGGAGTGTTTAGCTCCGGAACCACGGCTGTGGGTACAGTGGCAGGCACCCACCACCCTGGATCGAGCGGTCGCATTGGCAGAGCAGTACCAGGCAGCCGAACCGACGCCAGCCAGGCTGCCTGGGCGAAGCACTGCGGGATCATCCGCACCACTGGCCCCGGATAGGGCGAAGGGACTGGGGGGGAAGGGTGTACAAGGTTTTGGACGGGGGGACGATGAGAGCTCCCGGCCCAGGAACGATCCCCGTGGGCTGCTGCGGTGTCGGACCGGGATCTCGCACGGCCTCCTTACCGTCGAGCCCCTTTGATGGCTCCTGTGTTTCCACCTCTTGCTGAGGCTCCAGGGCGAGAAACTAGCCCACTGCGGTGTTGGACGTGCCGGGAGGTGGGCCACCTCACGCGGGATTACCCCGTGACCTCAGCCGACCAGGTAAGCATGTTCAATTACCTCAGTCACTTCAGCAAACGGGTTTTGTTATTCCTGTGACAGTGGATGGTACAAAAACCCAGGCGCTCCTGGATTCAGGGTGTGGTCAGTCTGTTGCCAACGAGCTCGTGAAGGTTTTCTCCCGGGTGGGGATCCCCAGGGAGATACTGACCGACCAAGGCACCAACTTTATGTCCCGGCTAATCCGCGGAACATGTAAGCTTTTGGGGATTAAGACCATTAGGACCTCTGTGTTTCATCCTCAGACCGATGGTCTTGTGGAGCGCTTTAATAAGACCCTTAAGGACATGTTGTGCAGATTTATTCGTAGTGATGTGCGTTACTGGGACCAGCTGATTCCTCCCCTTCTGTTTGCGATCAGAGAGGTACCCCAGGCTTCCATGGGTTTTTCGCCATTCGAGCTGCTGTATGGGCGAAGACCCCGGGGTGTGCTCGATCTGGTCAGAGAGATGTGGGAGGAACAGCAGGATAATTCGACCAATACAGTCCGGTATGTGTTGGACCTGCGCAAACATCTTGAGTCTGTAGGAAAATGGGTGCATGACAATTTGCAGCAGGCTCAGCACAGACAGGAGACACAATACAACAGAGGAGCCCGGTTGCGCACATTTCAGCCAGGGGATAAAGTACTTCTATTATTACCCAGTTCTGAGTCGAAACTTCTGGCTGTGGCAAGGATCCTTTGAGGTTACATGCCGGGTTGGGAAGGTGGACTATGAGATCTGCCAGCCGGAGAGACGGTGAGAGAAACATATTTATCATATAAACCTCTTGAAGCCCTGGCTGCAACCGGAGGCATTGGTAGTGGCGCAAGCAGATGACGTCCCAGATCTGGGACCTATCTTTCTGTGCTGGGGAGAGAAGGGTCGGTACAGATTGCGGAGAATCTGACACCAGCACAGAAGGGTCAGGCTCGAGCTCTGGTGATGGAATTTTCTGATGTGTTTTCTCCCGTCCCGGGGCAGACTTGAGTAGCCCATCATCACATTGACATTGAGCCGGGGGCGCCAGTTCGCCAGAGGCCATACCGTATACCTGAACGTAATAAAGATGGAAATTGATGAAATGCTTAGACTAGGGGTAATAGAAGAGTCCCAAAGTGACTGGAACAGTCCTGTTGTTTTAGTGGATAAGCCAGACGGGTCAACTCGATTTTGCATTGACTTCAGGCGAGTTAATGAGAAATCAAAGTCTGATGCTTATCCCATGCCCCAGGTAGATGAATTGCTGGAGCGTCTGGGCACGGCTCATTTTATGACGACACTGGATTTAACAAAGGGGTAGTGGCAGATACCCCTGACCCCAGAATCCAGAGAGAGGACGGCGTTTTCGACTCCCTTCGGGTTGTACCAATTTAGGACCATGCCCTTTGGGTTGCACGGAGCACCAGCCACTTTCCAGCGGATGATGGATCGCGTTTTGCGGCCCCATCAGCAGTACTCTGTTGCTTACATAGATGACGTGGTTATCCACAGTGAGGATTGGCTGAGTCATCTGTGTAAGGTAGCGGCGGTATTGCAATCCTTGCGGGAGGCTGGGCTCACTGCTAACCCAAAGAAATGTGCCATTGGGAAGAGTGAGTCGGAGTATTTGGGGTATCGAGTAGGGAGTGGCCAGATCAGACCGCTGATTGCTAAGGTGAAAGCCTTGGCTGACTGGCCGGTCCCTATGACCAAAACCCAGGTGTGCTCTTTCTTGGGACTAGCGGGCTATTACAGGAAGTTCATCCCGAGCTTCGCCACGCTTGCTGCTCCCTTGACAGACCTCACCAGGAAGGCTGCCCCAAATATGGTTCAGTGGACGGAGCCGTGCCAGAGGGCCTTTCTCGCTCTGAAGCGGAGACTGTGTAGTAAGCCAGAGCTGTGCAGTCCGGATTTCGGTAAGAGGTTCACCCTGCAGACGGATGCGTCAGAGACAGGTCTTGGGGCAGTGTTGTCTCAGGAGGTGCAGGGAAGTGAGCACCCGGTCCTGTACATCAGCAGGAAGCTCCTTCCCCGCTTCTAATGCAGAATGACAATTACCTTGTAAAACTCACATCAATTTGTATAAATCACATACAACCAGTTACTAGACTGTTCATTAACTCAAAGCATGAATTGAAAGCAATAATACTTTTCTTACATTCTACCTAAAACAAAACATTAATTTTACTTTAAGGTCTGCTTATTTGCGAGTTCATAAGAGGGTTAAAACACTACTTGTCTTTGCAAAGAACAAGAGTGTGACAGAGATCGAATGGTGGTTGGTGTTAGATCTCCCTCTCGACCTGTGAGGGCACTGTATAACGGGAACAGAGTACCCTTAACTAAATGGCACGACAATTTATTCCGTAGGGTAGGTGGAAGTTGGTCATTTAGGAAAGGGGCGCAGCTACGGTATCCAAACTCAATGACCCTGACAATAAACGGTGTGGCATCTGAGGATTGGAGGAGCGGATGCACTTGTTAACCTAGGGGTCATGAGCGAGGATATAAATAGGTGACTTAGCATACGTGATCTGTTCCTTGTAAATGGTTAGTGCTAAAAACCTACAAGGAGTCTGTGTGCTGTTTCGTGAACCGTGAGTTTTGTCTTGTGTGTTTTGTTAACTGTCGTCTGCACGATCCGGAGCTGTAGCGAAAGCCAGCATAAACCCGGACATCACTTTCACCCCTGCATTTCACAGAGAACTGTATTACACCACTTGCACATATTCACTATCACTAAGATCTGTGTTTGTGTTTTGTGTTTTGTGTTTAGTGTTGGTGTGTAAAACTGGACTTTTTGGTTACGGGTCAAACCCGGGGAATTACAAATACCGAGTGATACATGCCGCTGTATCACTCCAACATTATTATTTACAGGTGTTTGCCATAAGGCTCTGGACATTGTTAATGAAATCAATAAACACCCTTGCACCTGGAAATCACTGTCTGTCTGTTTTATATTCGCTCTGCACTGCACTCACCTGTATTCACTCACCACTTTGCCACAAAGAGTCATTAACTATTTAGGTATTCCACTGAAACAGCAATTCCTCCACCAATATATGCTCTCTTCGTCCGGTTATGTCTGGGATATTTCACTGCAAAACTCCAGCACTGCTAGCTCAATAAACTGAATATATTTCAATTAATGTCAACTTCAAATGTTCATCCAACTCTTTCTCAGGGGATCAATCGGGGGTAAGTTAGAGATTTGATTACAAGAACTTTTAGGATTTTAGACGTCTTACGCAGCGGACTCCCACACCAAGGCAAACACTAGAATAGTTATCTCGTATTAGAGTGTCCGAAAACGGTATCTCTGTTCCAGTTGGTCGCAGGCTGGATCTTCAGCTTGTCACAGTTCATAGACTTGTTTGCGTATCGATAACCTTGGATTTCGTGTCCGGAGCTCTGTTTGAGTGTCGCACTCATGCTTTAGTAGTCTTCTCTTTACCACTGTGATTGGATAGTTTGATTATTTTGGGTGGTGCCTGAGTCCACGTGAAATGCTTCCCATCGAATGTTCTCGTTCCGATGTGGCTCCTTGTTCTCAATTGGTCCGCTATTCCGCCCCCTGTTGGCTGGATTTATGTGATGGACTGGTTCCTGTCTTAGGTGTCAAAGCACCCAAAACTGTCTGGCTTGTGGCATCAATGGAGTCATTCAGCGATCGTGAAATAAGCCATTTGTCCAGTATTTAGTTTACGACTCTTTTTAACCCTTTGCAGTCCATTTATTAAGTGCGCGTCAGGCGCGTCAGGTCCAATTTATTTTCACACGCGCAGTTAATTTTAGACGCGCTGTTTAAAATGTATTTTTTTCCACAGTCAAACGGGTTTAAATGGCCCTGCATATCAACAAAGCACTCACTAGGCTTCTCCAGCCCCGCCACACCCTTTCTTTCGCTATCGCTTTCATCTATGTAAGAAATAAATAATAATAAAAATAATAGTCGTACATACCGATCAATCATCTCCGGATCACTCGTTTTATCACCAAACTCCTCAATATTGCGATCAAAGTCATTATTTTATTACTATAACATCTGAAAAAAGCTCTGCAAATGTCCATGATAGTCTCTGTGCGCTGACGCACTCAGCCAGCTTGTTTACTATGACTGCCCCGTTATCTGATACCAGGGCCATATATGACTATTCATGTGATACGCCTTTTTTTTTTTTTTTTTTTTTTTTTTTTCCGACTTGTTTCGGCTCCTGTCGCTCCCACTCGGCAATTGAATGGTTTTCTCGGCTTTTTCCGGAGAAAAAACGACTAGAAACCCGTTTTTTGCATTGCTATAATGATGTCGGACCCAGTCTGACAAAGGACCTGAGAGGAATAATTGCAATGTCGGACCCAGTCCGACAATGGACCGCAAAGGGTTAAAAGCATTCTTTGTCAGTGGGGGAGTTTGTGACCAGAAACCAAGAAGACACAGAGAATAGCTTAGCATCCCCCTCTGTATATTTCAATTCTGTTAATTTCATACACAGAATGATATTATGACCCACTCTGATGCTACTTTGATCATTTGTAAATGCTCAAATTGCGAAATGGTTATTTTTTTGGTGACTATTAGTGTAACATTGTCACAAAGACGGCCGGAGTGGGTGGCGTCAGACCAGATGCAGGAAGTAACACACAGAGACTTGGAGTTTTGGTGAATCTGAGCGCGTGATCGCGCTCAGCATTTAATAACCAAACAGAACAGAAAATAAAGGGTTTTCAACACAAAAACAGGACACGGCACTTGCGCCAAAATAAACATGTAAACAAAACGGACTAGACAGTGCACAGACAGACAAACGAAACACGGTGAGTGAGAACACTAATTACTTGGCTTTGCTTTGCTTTGCTTTGCTTTGCTTTCTTTTCTCCTCTCTCTCCCGTTCTCCACTCACCGAACACCAACCCCCAGTGAGTGAAAACATGCAGCTTTTATGCAGTTGTACCGAGATTCGATTGCTAGTCAATCATTCAATTGGAATCTCGGCACAACTGCACGTGAATTAATTAAAGTGCAATTCCCGTGCTCACATATTTTTTTTACTTGCACGTGATGTGATGTGCCATCCCCGTGCCTAAATACAAATATACAATTTACACACACGTGAAACACAGACCCGCTTATATCCCGTGTACCAATGCCTATACACCAACATTTACACACAACACGTAACATATAACATACACGGGGGCACTTTGCCACAAACAAATATATATATATATATATATATATATATATATATATATATATATATATATATATATATATATATATATATATATCCAGGACAACTGGAAGCTGCTAGAGACTGGAAAATGCTGGCAGATGTTGGTCAACGGCTTATTTTTCCATCTGAGATTGCCACCACTAACCTTCGACCAGATATTGTCTTGTAGTCTGGATCAGCACGCCTTGTTGACATGGTAGAGTTAACTGTGTCATGGGAGGATGCTGTAGATGAGGCGTATGAGAGGAAGAAACTGCGGTATGCTCAACTAGCCACTGAAGCGGAACAGGGAGGATGGAGAGTCCGGGTTTACCCAATGGAGGTGGGTTGTCGAGGATTTGTGGCACAATGTTGGACAACACGGTTAACGACTTAGGAACGGAAACGGATATGAGTATGGAGAGTACCTCACAAAAGACTAGTTCAAGATCTGCAGTTAGCAAAGACATGGAACTCCAGGTTTGTGTCTGCGGCTGGAGCAAGGTGACAACGGTCAGGGGTTTGAAGATTCATCAAGGGAGAATGAAATGCTTGAGGGAGAAGGGACAAGGGCCTCGCATTGATCAGTACTTCTTACGAAGTCAGTCAAGTCAGTCGAATGAAATCCAGCGACAGGATGCAAACCACAGTTCGCAGGATATCAGCACCCCTGTCATAGACGTGAGGAGGACTTGCATGGACACAGTTAGTGATGAACCTAATGATCCTTGTGAACCCGGTCAGACAAACCAGCATAAGAGAGAAAAGAACCTCAACGGGCACAAGCCTGGAGTTAAATGGCCAAGAGCTTGTGAGAAAACTGCATGGGACACAGTAAACACAGATCTCTGCTTTGCATTGGAAAGGTTAAGTGGAACAGTTGAAAAGAAGCTGGATAAATTTGGGGACATCATCTACGGGTTAGAAGAGGCATAGTGGGTCAGATGAGGCATAGCTTTACAGATACTGCTGCATTGAGGTACATGTTCGCGCTGACAATAAAAGAACATACTGAAAAATAAGCGACACATTAAACTAAAACAAAAAAGAGAACTGAGAGACAAGCAATCCATTTATGCGACATTTACAAACGCTTTAATAAAATGAGCGCAGAATCACTGCTAATGAGTTTGTCAGAGCACTGAACAGCCACTGTTTATTGCAGAGAGGTATGTATTGGTGACTTTGTGCGACATTATTGTCTATCAGCTAAAAACAGCCTAACATTGACAATCTTAATTGTAAATATTTGACAGAAAATGGTGATGCTTTAGTTTGTAAACTTATGGAACACATTGATGTAAATGTCCAATGTGGTTTTGGACACGTCTCCCAATGGCTTGCACTACCCAGTTCTGCCAATTTTCTTTTATTTTTTATGATTTTAAGGCGAATAAAACTGGCTTTTTTGTGCTGATGTCATGTTAACACTTTCTGTAATACTATTTACGTCAGCACAGCGATTGCCCAAACGTTTGCAAAGTACCAGCTAACTTTGGAAAATGTGACCTTGACTTGCACAGACTCTGCTTTATCATACATGCCAGGGACAATAAACTTAATCAGAAACCAGAACTGCTACGCATCACATTCCACATGTAAAGTGTGTATACTGAAATTTTTTTTGCCCCGATTTTTACCGGTGTTTCAATTAAAAACTTTTTTTTTTTTTTACCAAGTTTATCCCTATTTTAATATATGTAAAATAAACTCAGAAAATATTTTTAAAGATAAAAAACGAAAATGCGGAACACTACTTATGGTGACATTACAGACAGAAATTAGCAGGGTTTATTTTAAACAACTGAAGTTTTATTAACTTTTTGGGCAAGGTGGGTGGGGAGGTGGGCTACTTAATTTGCTTGGCTTTTTTGGAGGGTGAAGTTGGATGCTTTCTGAGGGTCATCAGTGTAAACTGCCTAACATCCCACAGAAGGCATGTGGCTGAGGTAATTTCTTACCAAATTTATGTTGCGTTTTGTTTTTCTAAGAGTACTTGTGATATTCTGCTTTCCCGCAATTTTTTCCCTCTCTTCTGTGGATAAAACTTAACATTTGCAGGCCATTGTTGTTTTGGTAAAGTATATAACTGTGTTTTGTTGTGTTCATGTACTGGTGGTAGAGTTTGTTTTAAAAACTTGAGGTTAGCAGTTTTATCATCAACCTTATCATACATGGGTAATCTTATTATATATGGGTCTCGCACCACCACCTTGTGTAATAAGACTGTAAAACATCAAAGTTTATAGGACAAGTATCATTAACCATGTAATAATAATAATAATGATAAACCTATCCCAGCAAATATATACAGACGTGCTCAAATTTGTTGGTACCCTTACAGCTCATTGAAATAATGCTTCATTCCTCCTGAAAAGTGATGAAATTAAAAGCTATTTTATCATGTATACTTGCATGCCTTTGGTATGTAATAGAATAAAGCAAAGAAGCTGTGAAAAGAGATGAATTATTGCTTATTCTACAAAGATATTCTAAAATGGCCTGGACACATTTGTTGGTACCCCTTAGAAAAGATAATAAATAATTGGATTATAGTGATATTTCAAACTAATTAGTTTCTTTAATTAGTATCACACATGTCTCCAATCTTGTAATCAGTCATTCAGCCTATTTAAATGGAGAAAAGTAGTCACTGTGCTGTTTGGTATCATTGTGTGCACCACACTGAACATGGACCAGAGAAAGCAAAGGAGAGAGTTGTCTGAGGAGATCAGAAAGAAAATAATAGACAAGCATGGTAAAGGTAAAGGCTACAAGACCATCTCCAAGCAACTTGATGTTCCTGTGACAACAGTTGCAGATATTATTAAGAAGTTTAAGGTCCATGGAACTGTAGCCAACCTCCTGGGCGCGGACGCAAGAGGAAAATCGACCCCAGATTGAACAGAAGGATAGTGCGAATGGTAGAAAAAGAACCAAGGATAACTGCCAAAGAGATACAAGCTGAACTCCAAGGTGAAGGTGCGTCAGTTTCTGATCGCACCATCCGTCGCTTTTTTGAGCGAAAGTGGGCTCCATGGAAGAAGACCCAGGAGGACTCCACTTTTGAAAGAAAAACATAAAAAAGCCAGACTGGAATTTGCTAAAATGCATATTGACAAGCCACAATCCTTCTGGGAGAATGTCCTTTGGACAGATGAGTCAAAACTGGAGCTTTTTTGGCAAGTCACATCAGCTCTATGTTCACAGAGCGAAAAAATGAAGCTTTCAAAGAAAAGAACACCATACCTACAGTGAAACATGGAAGAGGCTCGGTTATGTTTTGGGGCTGCTTTGCTGCGCCTGGCACAGGGTACCTTGAATCTGTGCAGGGCACAATGAAATCTCAAGACTATCAAGGCATTCTGGAGCGAAACGTACTGCCCAGTGTCAGAAAGCTCTGTCTCAGTCGCAGGTCATGGGTCCTCCAACAGGATAATGACCCAAAACACACAGCTAAAAGAACCCAAGAATGGATAAGAACAAAACATTGGACTATTCTGAAGTGGCATTCTATGAGTCCTGATCTGAATCCTATCAAACATCTATGGAAAGAGCTGAAACTTGCAGTCTGGAGAAGGCACCCATCAAACCTGAGACAGCTGGAGCAGTTTGCTCAGGAAGAGTGGGCCAAACTACCTGTTAACAGGTGCAGAAGTCTCATTGAGAGCTCCAGAAAACATTTGATTGCAGTGATTGCCTCTAAAGGTTGTGCAACAAAATATTAGGTTAGCGGTCCCATCATTTTTGTCCATGCCATTTTCATTTGTTTTCTTATTTACAATATTATGTTGAATAAAAAATCAAAAGCAAAGTCTGATTTCTATTAAATATGGAATAAACAATGGTGGATGCCAATTACTTTTGTCAGTTTCAAGTTATTTCAGAGAAAATTGTGCATTCTTCGTTTTTTGTGGAGGGGTACCAACAAATTTGAGCACGTCTGTATATGTTAGGTTTTATGCTAATTTATACATCTAGACATCTAAGACACTTAAACACTTTTATTGAAGAACAAGTTGTTTTTTCAATCTACCGGGCTGTATAATAATTCTTAGGAGTATGCCTGAGTCCGAGTGCAAAAGAGTATTTGTAACAAGTGAGACAATTTATTCAGAGTACGAGTAATACATAAGTCATTTTGCTATTATTCGCTATTCGGAGAAAAAATATATACAGTATATGTAAAACAATGCATCAAATCAGCTTCTGGTTCCAATAGTGCAGTAATGACTGTAAATTTCAGTCTTGAGATAGAGAGACAATCCAAGAGTGAATGAGGAGAGACCAGTGTAACTCAGTGGAGCTAAGCAGCATTCTGTGTTGTACGAGGAGGTCAGGAAGATGGAACGTTCGGTTCAGATATATTACTTTCTCTTAGAAAAAAGGATTTCCTAACAACTTTTATAAAATAATATAATTTATAAAATATAACTAAAAGAAAGTTTTTGGAGTTGATACTGGGTAACTATGTTTTTCAAACGTTAGTTTGTGCATGTGCTCAAGCGTGCAAATAATTGTATTTTCGTTTGAAGAAAGGAGTAACGCAGGCATATCTTTGTCGTGAATATAGGTTATCAAAAAGCACTCTGTTTTTTCTTTTTTTTTTTAAAAAAGCACTCTGTTTTTTGGTTGTTCGGCAACCATGCGCCAAAGCAAAATTGATTAAAGCAACAAAAACAAAAACAACAAAAAAAAAAACTAGAGGATCTGATTAACTTTTAATGTCGGGTTGATTTTGAATAAAAGCTCAGTTTGGGATTCTTACATGTTGGATTAAGATTTGGTGCACTTTGAAATGATTCATGTAAGATTGCTTTTGTATAAAAGTTCAGCTTCAATTCGGGGTTTTAGTTTTTTGTACTGCGTTTTAATTCTTTAACAAATAAGATAAAGCAAAGGCAGAATACTGCATACATGAGACGAGCAGGTACATGTAATTCTACTTTTATTCACAATCTCATCTCATTAACGTACTCCAACGGTTTATCATTCATTTTGATTGTCTTTTCGCTATAACAAACCCCTCGATATAACGAACAAAAGGCTTGGACCCCAACAGGTTCGTTATAGTGAGGATGTACTGTACCAGTAAATCGTGTTGATGCAGAACGATCATGTTCTGCAAACAAAAATGTACTTCGGGATGACCAGCGCTCCATAAAGGCATCAAACAAGGTATCAGAATAATATATAAACAAACAAACAAAAACATAAAATAACTGGAAACTGTACCACAGCAGAAGCAACAGATGCACATAGAGTCTTTTTGAACTTCAAACGTTATTTTTTAAAGGTATGTAAAACCTACAGTTTGTGTTTGCTGTCCTGTAGAAAACCCACCGAATGTTATGTAAAACAGACATTTTTGTTTATAGTGTATATGCTGTGAAGTTTACCAATTTACAGGATTAAAACTTGAACCTACTTATATAGACAGACTCATTTTATTTTTATGTAGGTATATCGGGTACTTGTTACCATTATGGAGCAGCACGGCTTTGAAGCTCCTGGATGAGCTGTCAATGAAGAGGCGCCACTCATTCTGGTTACAGGCGATTCCGATTGCCTCGAACAGACTGGTCACATTGTGGCAGAAGCAGAGCCCATCTTGACGGGTGAAGAAGCTGGAAAAAGGTTGGTGACGCTTCCTCTGATCTGCGACTTGCACACTTTCGTCCAACAAGTTCCACTGCTTGAGCCTAGACGTCAAAAGCTCGGCATTGGACTTGGTGAGACCAAGATCTCTAATCAAGTCGTTGAGGTCTTTTTGGTTGGGGTAATGTGGGTTTCTCTCCTCAGCTCCACCTCTGAAATTGTCATCTGGATCTACAACGTCTTCCTCGCTCTCTGACTTGCTGCTCTCTTCTAAAGACGGCTGCTCTCTCTCCGGAGGAGTGGGTGCGGGAGCTCATGGCAGTGTGGCACCGAGGCGATGGATAAAGGAAGGTCGGATACGTGATAGCAGGTGCATTCTTGCCAGTCCGACGTTTGGAAGGGTCCACCATGCAGAAGTAGCAGTTGCTTGAGTGGTCAGTGGGTTCCCGCCAAATTCTTGGGATAGCGAACTTCATGGCTCTCTTTTCCCCTCTGTACCATCCCTAAAAAATACATTTATTTCACCCATGACTAATGTGTAAGAGATTCTTGCAACATTTTTCATATATGATATATTTTTTCAATAACATTGAAAATTGTAAAACATTTTAAAATTAAAAACTTTTACAATTTTAAAAATTTTAACAAATATTATAACATAAAAATTCGAGCAACAATTGTCCATCTTACCTTCCAGAGTTTTTTTTTTTTGCAGTGCTCTTGAGGTGAAATGAGGTACCCAGGGTTTGTCTTGATCCCCGACAGGCATGCGAAATATGCCTTGTAGGCCTCACACATCTTAGCAGATGCTTCCACGGAGTACTTTTTCGCTCATGTCTTGATAAATTGGCCGCAGACATAGCAAAATGCGTCTGCCGGATGCTTGCAGCCTCTTGATGCCATCTCAGAAAAATGCAGATATGTATCCACTTAGGCAGCTGGAACTAAACTGAACTGGTGGGCTTAAGGCCCCTGTATTTATACTACTATTTATATTACTGGAAAGTTCTAGAAGTTACTCCAAGTTTACTCAGCACTGAATCTATCTGGAATGTTCTGGAAAATAGGTAAATTTCAAAATATCACTGTCCTGGTCACAAAAGCAAAGTTTGTGGGGAATAATAGCCATTTTCTATACTTTTGAGGCATAAGCAATTAGGAAATAACACTTACTACCCAGGAACAAAAAAAAAAAAAAAAAAAAAAATTGTTACACAGTGTTATCAATACAACTGTAGCCTATTTGACCTCTACTGTAAATTTTATTTGAATTGTACAAGTAAAAACCTAATAGTAAATAATTAAATCTTGGTATAGAAAACGGCATACTATTACAATAAAGTTTCCTTACAGGTGATTGCGGATTTGCAATGCGTCCTTGTTAGGGACTTCTATCGTAATTTTAAAAGCTTAATAAATATATAATGAAATGTTACATACATGGTATACATGCATAATAACTAACAACTACAAACACAAATGGCACTTCAAACATATTTATTTATATCCTACAATCGTACCTACTAAAAGACATACAAAAGTAATGTCAACATAAGAAAATAAATTCCAACCAAGCCTACATAGATGGCCCCCGCCCCATCCAAAAAAAAAGGTATTTTTTTCTTTTTAACCAAAAAAAAGATAGCAAAATTCACTAAAAGAGTATATAATAAACGAAAGTTACAAAATATCCTCCCAAATGAGGGTAACTGACTACTGGGGTTTACGTTTTATTTATTTATTTATTTTTAAATCTGTGCCATCCAATTTTTACCCACAAGCCAGATAATCATAAATCAGCATTTTATGTGAAGTGTTCTAAATAAATGTACATTCTAGATAGATATTCCCATTATTTTGTATTTCCATTTGGCTGCTGCTCGCTGGTGGGAGAGCTTTCTCCCTGTACGCTAGTAGTTTCCGTAACAGCGAATTATGCTTCCATTCATTTTTCTTGGTCTCATTAACATGCATTTTGATTAATGAGTTCCCCTTATCTAGTCATTGAGACTAGATAAGGGGAACTCATTAACTCATTACTTATCTAGTCAATGATGTGGGTGACCTGTGACAATTAAGCTTTTTAACAAGAAATGTGTTCATTAACGACGTCATTGACTCCATTTCAGAGCATTATCAGATCGATTTTATTAACAAATTGTGTTTGAAAATCACTTGCTACTAAAGCTGTTGTTACAATACCATAAGTTCCATACAATAACGCGGATGTTTGAAAATCCCCCCCATTGTATTTAAAAAAAACATAGTTGAATTTTCAACCACGTGGCTTCACACACCATTTCCCCCTTCCTCTGTGATTTTGAACAAATTTACCACGACTGATCCGTGATAAAATCCTAGCCTTAATAACAAATAATACATCTTTGGCAACAATAATTGAAATGACACATAAGAACTTTCAAACAATAAAACACACTGTTAAATAAACAATAAAAGGTTCTGCATCACCTAGAATTTTAGGATTGAGGCATAGTTAAAAAAAACTTTTATTTAACATCATGTAATCAAAGAACCTACGATAATTATATTGCAAAAGTCTACCATAAGCCATAATAGTAGTACAGTATTTTATGTTAGATTTAGTCTGTTTTTCGAAGTATATGAGAAACTACAAAGTGGTATGTAATTCAATATGTTAACATTATTCAACTTTATGAAGCACAATTAATTAATTCTATAGAGGGTGATGCAAAGCTTTTGGCCATAGCTGTAGTTGTTTCATTAATTAATGTTATGAACACACAAGTTCAGAATATTTTGCAGGAGCAAACTTTTAGGGACTCACTTTTCCAGAAAAGAATCCTTAAATAAAAATAAGCCAATTCCACTCAATCACTAAAATGTTAATGAAAAATAAGTTTACCTTTGAGAAGTGTGGTTTCATTCAAATAGACTTAAGAATGGTAGAGTCAGTTATCAGTACTGTCTGATAATGCTGGTGATCAAGCAGGTGCGAACCCATGCTTGTACCATAGCCAGTGCAACAGTATTTAGAAATGGTCTGCTTCAGTGTGCGGGTCTATTGGAGTTGTGCCATTTCTTATCATAATTTTGCTTCATAATTTAATCAGCATGACCTTTCAAAACATAACTAGAGAAAATGACTGGTATTATTTCAGTTCAAAACTTTCAAGAAAACAAAACTTAATAAACCTTCAATATAAAAAAAAAACTGTAACATGTGTTTGGGCAAAACGACTCAAATAAACACTATTATCCTGCTTCTATATGGTATGCTATAGTTTCAAGCCTATATTTCAGATTGCAAATCTGTACATGAAGTAACAAATATTTCTCTAAGTTTCCTTCATACCTGCCACTCAGATTCCCCCCGGTGAAATGACCCAGGAGTTTCTTTGTGCTGTGTTCATGTATACTGAATTCACACAATCTCACTTCTGTTCAAAATTTAAATGTGAGGATTAATCATTCTGTGTGGATTCAACTCAGTATTGGAATAGTGTGAAAATCTACTGTTCTATTCATTAAGTGGAGTCACACATTAATTTATACTTTCTAGTTTATACAGAGTTCAAAATAGCTTTTGAAAAATGTGTGTGTTCTAATTAGATGTTCAGCCAATTAGTCAGATTACAGTTTAAAATCAGACATTTTATAATTAAGATAACCAGAGATGAAACATAAGAATTTCTTACACAGATTTAAACAAAAACGATTCTGCAACATCTACAGGTCATGGTCATGATTTAAATACATAGTTATAAAGGAAGGGATTCATTTTGAAAACTATTTAATTGCTTATTTAACTTCAGTGCTGATCTGTAATTCCTAACAGATCGAAATGTTGTACTATAATGAGAATGCAGGATTGAATGCAGACCTTATCTTTATTGAACTAAGCTAATGCTGTGATAGTGCTGCATACTGCTTAGCTGACTATAGAATCTAAACCTTGGGCTTACAAGGAACATTGGAGTACACATTCACCATAAATTAAACCAGAACTATTTATACAGTTTTATTATAATTATATTTATTAGTAGTACTTGGGATGTGCCAAGAAACTAACCCTAACTATAACCCAATAATTAATATACAAGTAAAAAAAATCCTTTAAAAAAGGAATTAATAAGGTCTTGGTTCCAACAAGGCAGTGATGACTGTCAATCTCAAGTCTATATATAGAAGGCACCAGCAGCTGCACTCTAGCCAAAATAATCCATTAGCACAAAGATATGTGCTGTTCATGGGTCATTTTATTTGAGATCAGGTGTCTGGTTAAATACTGTTGTGTGCTCTGTTTAAAAGGGCAACAGATTTTACCAAACTTCAACTGTTATAAAAAAAAAAAACTATGGTGGTTAAGAAGTGCAAAGAGGTAGCAAATCTACACAGAGACGTAGCTGCAACAAGGGGACTGAAATGGGGTGGTAACATCTAAAGAACTGCAGATGCATTAAAAAAAAGGCAAGAAAGTGTCTGCTGGCAGTAAAAAATTGTGCCTGAAGTTCAATTTTATGCCAGAAATTATTTTTTGGGGGGGAGGGATAAAATAGAATTCTGGTGAATGTCGCCATATTTACGGGTTAACAATACTTACTTGCAGTAATATTAAATGTTGCTGACTCGTAAATATAGTGCCATCACTAGAAACTTGCTTTACCCCCCCCCCCCCCAAAAAAACCTTTTCTGAACAATGCACCTGCTTTTTTTATGCGACTCCAGTTTTTTAGATGACACCACCCCTTTCTGTGATGTTGCCTCCCCCCCCCTTTTCAGTCCCCTGGTTGCTGCTACATCTCTGTGTAGATTTACTTCTTCTTCGCACTTCTCGGCTACCGTAAAAGCACCTCAATAAACACCTGAAACTCAATGTTGAGATAGAAAAATTCAATCACAAAAGACAGCAGTCTTTTAAAAGGATCCTACTTGAATTACATCTGTCCTGAAGATGAGACGTAAAACTGAGGTCCTACTGTAAGTGACTGCAGAAGCAGTTGTGATGCATACTGTGGTTCACCCCCACGTCTCTGTAAGTCGCTTTGGATAAAAGCATCTGTTAAGTGACTAAATAATAATAAATGATTACATAATTTAAAAAATATGCTTCCACTGAGAACCCTGCTGTCCTTGCTGTGGAAGAAATGACACAATACTCTACTGTCACGTACCTCTGTCTGATTGCTATTGAGGTGAAAACTGCAAAGATATATTTCACAGCATGTATGTACATTTTCAATAGTAAAATGCAAAAAACAGTACCAAGTGCATCTCGCTGTTTCCCAGTGCAAGACAACAATTCTAACATTATACATCTAAGAAAGTTGTCACACTGAGGCTCTAACACACCAAAAATCCTTATTTCACTCAAGTCAGCATTTCTGTATTTCACATTTCTTTCGATCTAATAAATCATGACTAGATTCTAAAGCTTTACTACAAATTGTTATTAGCATGATTTATTTTTTCAAAAGGAAAAACTCAACCAGTAAAGTTATCAAACCAGAAATAATGAACTCAGACATTTTCTTAAGGGGCTTGTAAATAGATTTACAGCATTTGCTGAAGAATGTTAAGAATCTCATAAATAATGTCTATGGGTATATTTCACAGTAACTGGGGAAAAGAAGTATTGTATATGTTTTACTGTAAAGTCAAAATACCGTGGCTGCTTAAAAAGCTCACACCAGAAAGGATGTCTCTGCTGTCAACATTTTAGAATAAAATATACATAAATAAAATAAAAAAACAAGCCAAATGTTTAATAGTTGAAGTTGGAATAGATATGCAGGAATGCTCAGACAGTTTGTATATCAGAGGTTGGACTAAGCCTATATGAAGTCAAGAAATGCTACTTTAAATGATTAACATCAAACTGCAATCAGAAAGTGGAAGCCAGGCATCAAAGTCAGTGGTGAAGAAGACCCTAACATACAGGAATAGACAACGATGATAAGTGCTGAGAGTATATTCAGACTCTGAAGAAAGAATCAAGTGAAGGAAGAGTAAAGAAAGCTTTACAGACTATGAGGGAAGACAATTTATTTGTAATCTTTGCTATTTCTGACTGTGCAAGGGTAGAGTTGAGGTTAAGGCTAGCATCAGGAATAGCAGAGGTAGAAGACAGGAGATTGCAGTTATAAGTGCTTGGTCACACACTTTTATTAAAAATTAAGCAGAATACTTAAACAAAAATACACCCAAGCTAATGCTAATGCTATCATGGTGCAGAGAGCACAGAGAGCAACCAGAAAGTCCTTTCTCAAAAACGAACTCCTGAACAATGGCTGGCTTGTCTGCTTGTTGGAAGGGAACCCAGAAACATGGCATGGATTCAAATTAAAAGAATCTCTGCTTTTACATACAAATATTTCCAAATATTTCTCACATACCTAAACCTTATTTAATGCTCCTTATTTCACACATTGGGCCATATTTTATTTTTAATAGTTTTGTCAATGTATGTTTTTATGAAAATAATACAGTTTCCCTCAAGTTTACTGTGGTATACCATGGTAAAAGCACAGTAAGATAAATTAAAAAACAACATTCAGCACGGAGAATCCGCAATGTGGATGACTTAAATTGCAATTGAACAAACGAATTAATGATGGATGATGAATTTGGCCGGAGACCTTGTCCATGGGAGCTGACAGCTATCCGCAATGTTGGCCGACTAGCCAATACACGATGATATCATGTAGTCTAGTGCTGCAGATAAGAAGTGGCTCATAGGGCCACCTCCCCCCAAAAGACAAAGCCGCCAAACCATGACTGGATAAAATGAAGATGATGAATGGTTAACGCAACAACTGCAGTGTCGCAGTGCCACCTACCACCAAAAAATAGAAAAAGGATGAATGAAAAGTAAGCAGCTGAGACACAGGCCCACCCCCCAGAGCATATAATGCACTCAGGGAGAACCAAGCCTCTCCGGCCTGCCACGCACCCTGCAGAAACTAAATACAAACCGCTCAGCACTCAGGTAAGGAAAAAAACCCTACTCGCTGGTAGGAGGAAACCTCAGGGAATCCATGGCTGAGGGTAGCCCTTCCTCCAGGCTCTAAAGATGGCTGTCTCCCTGTTTGGCCTCGCTGTGCGTGACTGAGAGGCCAAACAAAAGCGACATGGATGAAAGCCACACAGAGTTTTTATGGCGCTTTAATATGACTTGTTGATTAGTGGGCAGATTCTCCTTCCAGAAATGCAACCATTTTTTCCAAGAAAGCTCAATAAGTCACATATAAGTTTTTTAAAAAGATGGTGTCAGTCCCTCCTTTTTTTATTTACTGTTTTAGTCTTTTATCAATAGCCGGCATGTCTGACATATGGATACATCTATGCATAAAAAGATAAATTATACAGTCCAGTAACAGATGTACTGACAGGTTTACCATAACTTTAATAACATGACAACTGGTGCAGTAAATATTACAGTTCTAAATAAAATGTGGTTTTTTTTTAATTCTCTCATAATGAAAAGTTCCAAAACCAGATGATGCCCCACTTTTTCATGAACATTACACCCCCAAAAGTCTATTACCTTATGTCCACAAGTCCCTTAGGAATTTTGTAAATTAAGTTTAATATTGAGAATGCATGTAAAATGCAGATTGTATTTATACTGTAGGTTTGGGTTTTCTGTGTATTACCTTTTATAATTGTTTTGTGTAACACTTAGTAATTGCATAGTTTTTGTCATTTTGTTCATGTCAGTTTAAATGTAGTCATCTGAGAATTTTTTGTATTTAAAAATCAAAACACCTTTTGCTAACAGATGCCTGGAACTAAAAGGCTTTTTAAATTAATTTAACTCCTTGCATGTAGCCCATTCTCATAGGGAATATGGAATCACTTTGAGTGTTTGACCTACGGCAGGGACACGCAACTCATGGCCCGTCGGCCGCATGTGGCCCGTTTATCGTCTGACTGCGGCCCAGTGTATTAATTCCATTTCACTTATGAATATATCGTAAATTTTTTTTATTTAACTTTGTTGACTTGATTTTTCTAATTTTTCTCATAAAAAGCAGCACACCATTTTAATTCGTAGGGCGGAGGGAAATTGTTTCTCATCAGCTTGTCTCCAACTAATTTTATGAGTCTTCCTCTCCTTTCTTAAATGCACAAACCCGCTGCATTGAAAGAACCCATTCCCAACATAGGAGGCTTGTTGCTAGGGAAGTGATGTCACTACCCTGTGACTTTTGCTACATTGCTGCCTGCTACAACTGAACAACTCGTCTGCTAAAATAAAAACCACTATATATATATATATATATATATATATATATATAAGCCTGTAGATTTACTGTTTTGTGTTGTTTGCTGCTCCTGCGGTGTACGTTAAATTACATCAACCTAATTACAGTTTTTTTTTAAACGGTAAAAACTCTAATCAGAAAATAGTAAAACGATTTTCATAGGGCCCTAACTATTAATGTTAATTTGTGATGTTAGAAATCACATTAAAAATCCCCATTTCTGTAATGCTAATAATACAGAATACGGAAAAAAATAAATAGTACTTTGTTTAAATTTCCAATGTTATTGCAAATGTTATCCCTTTACAAGAGATTGCAGATCTTAGAAAAAAAATGATACATTATACACTGCACGAGTTGGTGCTGTATCTGTTTAGGAATGCAGAATGTGTCTGACCTTTTATGGAAAGAAAAAAATAATCCAATTTAAGATTGTATGTTTTACTGGGAAAATAATTATATAGCAATTTTTATAAGTTTTAAGAGTTAGTTCAAAAAACCCAAATAAATTCCTAATTAAAAGGATTTTGTCTGTTTCTTTTTTACTTCAGCTTATTTTTATTTTTTTGTGAGGTTCATTAATGTGAGTAAGAGCTTCATGGGGTGCCTGGAGTCTTCACTTCAGTATACAGGTTGCACAACTGATTAAAGATGCCCTGGTGATAATTGCTTCTTTGTGCATTATTTGTTAGATCAAACTGTATTAATGACATATGCTGCTAATATGTTCTTAAGTAATGTAAAATAAGCCTTTACTTCAGAATAGGGGCTGCAAACCCCTTTATTAATAACCTACATACTTCTAATAAGCTCTTAATTAATGATAATGAAACCTTCACTTCAGAATTGGGGCTGCAAAACCCTTTATTAATGACCTACAGGTAGCGGACAAAAAAATGGAAACACCAATGTAAAGTCACTTAATAGGGTATTGGGCCACTATGGTATCCCGCTCTGTGGAGTTCTCGGCGGACCGTTTTTGATGAAACTGGCTGCTCGCACCCCAGGTTGAAATCAATTGATCACCTGTTTTGCCTTGTACTTTGAATGAATGCACGGATATCACGATACACTGGAGTATGCTCTTCCGCCCACTGTTGACCTTTGCTGATGATGTCTTTCCCTTGGAGTTCTATGCCGACATCAGCTTAGAGACCATTGCTCGTGAAACATCAACAAGTTGAGCCGTCTTGGTCACTGAAGCTCCTGCCAAAAGCGCCCCAACAATCACCCCTCTTTCAAAGTCACTGAGGTCTCCTCTTGTAGCCACGCTAGCCATAATTATAGGCAACCAGGCCTGTCCAGCATTTTTATACATGACCCTAAGCATCCTGGGATGTTATTTGCTTAATTAACGCATGAGCCGTTGCTTTCAATATACTTGGTGTCCCTCATTTACCCAGGCATTTCCATTTCTTTGTCCACTACCTGTATATGCTTCTAATAAGCTCTTAATTAATGAAAATCAAACCTTCACTTCAGAATAGGGGCTGCAAAACTCTTTACTAGTGACCAACATCCTCCTAATAAGCCCTTGTCACAAAGACGGCCGGAGTGGGTGGTGTCAGACCAGAAGCAGGAAATAAACAGACAGAGATGTGTGGTTTTGGGAGGCTGAGCGTGATCGCTCAGCATTTAATAATTAACAGACAGAACAGAAAATAAAAAGGTTTTAACAGACAAAAACACAGGACACGGCACTCGAGCCAAAACAAAAGACAAACAAAACGCGTACTACACTTAAACAGACAGACGAACAAACACGGTGAGTGAAAACACTTCTAATTTACGTTCTTACTTTGTTTTATTTTCTCCTTCTCTCTCTCCCGTTCTCCACTCACCGAACACCCAACCCCGACTGAATGAAAATGTGTCTATATATACTGTTGTGCTGGGATTCAATTACTAATTAATTATTCACTTGAATCCCAGCACGTGAATTAATTCTGTGCAACCCCGTGCTCACATATTACATTTAACCAGCACGTGAAGTGATTTGTGCCCTCCTCGTGCCTAAATACAAATCTACACTTTTTAAATACACGTGAAACACAGACCCGTTTATATCCCGTGTACCAATGACTATACACCAACATTTACACACGCACGCAACATACAACACATAATATGCACACAGGGGCGGGGCACATTGCCACATATACCCCCCCCTGTGCAAAGCACACATGGCCTCAACGGCCACCTCCCCCCTTAAAAATCCAGCAGTCCAGGACAAAGTCTCGAGCTGGGAAGGGAGGCTTCAGTGGGCCCATGGCTGGCCATGCTGTCAGCACCCCTGCCGGTAGCCTGCTAGTCCATGCTTGCAGCGAAATTGCTGCGGGGGATGCTGGTCTCCTGACCTCTCCCCCTTTCTTCGTAGCCGGTAGCTCCCCTTGGTGGGGCTCCGACCACAGTACTTCCGGCAACGAAGAAGCTGCAGCGGGAGCAGGTCTCCGGACCTCCCCCACGATCTCCGGCAGCGAAACTGCTGCAGTGGGAGCAGGTCTCCTGACCTCCCCCACGATCTCCGGCAGCGAAACTGCTGCTGGGGTTGGTGGTCTCAGACCTCCTCCCCCTTCTTCGTGGCTGACAGCTCCCCTTTCTGGGGCTCCGGCCACCGTACTCCCTGTGGTGGAGGTACGGGAAGCAGAGACAGCTCCTGCTGCTCTGCTTCTGGCGGTGGTGGAGGCAGAGGCAGCTCCTGCTCCTCTGCTCCTGGCGGTGGTGGAGGCAGAGGCAGCTCCTGCTCCTCTGCTCCTGGCGGTGGTGGAGGCAGAGGCAGCTCCTGCTCCTCTGCTCCTAGTGGAGGAAGCGGTGGAGGTGGCGGAGGCAGAGGCAGCTCCTGCTGCTCTGCTCCTTGCGGTGGTGGTGGCGGAGGCAGAGGCAGCTCCTGCTCCTCTGCTCCTGGCGGTGGTGGAGGCAGAGGCAGCTCCTGCTCCTCTGCTCCTAGTGGAGGAAGCGGTGGAGGTGGCGGAGGCAGAGGCAGCTCCTGCTGCTCTGCTCCTTGCGGTGGAGGCAGAGGCCATGGGGCTGATGCTGGCCACTCAGAGGGAGGCTGTGGCGGTTGGGCTGGTGTGCGCCGTGCTCCCTTCAGCAGCATAAATAGAGGCTGCTGGGGGACACCAGCATCCTGCCCTTCTCCCCCCCAGAAAAATTCAGGGGGTTGAGCCTGTAACTCCTCCCCTTCTGGCTCTTGGGACGGCAGCGATGGCTCCTCCCCCTTTAGCTCTCGGGATGGCAGCAGCAGGTGAACCAACAGGTATTCTCCCTCTGCTGGCAGCTTGGGTCCTAGGGCTGTGGAAGCCCCGACTTCCCTCTCTTCGGGCTGTGGACGCACCGACTCCTCCCTTTTGGGCTGTGGACGCACCGACTCCTCCCTTTTGGGCTGTGGACGCACCGACTCCCCCCTCTTGGGCTGTGGACGTTCGGGCTCCCCCCACTCAGGCGTAGGACGTTCGGGCTCCTCCCACTCAGGCGTAGGACGTTCGGGCTCCTCCCACTCAGGCGTAGGACGTTCGGGCTCCTCCGCTTGGGCTGTGGACGCTCAGGCTCCTCCCGCTTGGGCTGTGGACGCTCAGGCTCCTCCCGCTTGGGCTGTGGACGCTCAGGCTCCTCCCGCTCGGGCTGTGGACGCTCAGGCTCCTCCCGCTCGGGCTGTGGACGCTCTGGCTCCTCCCGCTCGGGCTGTGGGACGCTCTGGCTCCTCCCGCTCGGGCTGTGGACGCTCTGGCTCCTCCCGCTTGGGCTGTGGAGGCAAAACCAGCAGGCATTCTTCCTCTGCTGGTGGAGACGGGACAGCAGGCATTCTTCCTCTGCTGGTGGATCTGCTACTGGGCTGTCGAAAGTTATGACCGCCTCCAGGTAGCTGAGGACCAACTCCACACCTTCCTCCCAGGTGCTTAGGGTCTGTTCCCTCGCATATGCCTCCCATCGCTCTCTGTCCATAAACCGCAGGAACCGGACGGCTACTGGGATAGACTGGGCCTCCAGCCCAGCATTCTCCAGGATCCAGTCCGCAGTTTGATGGCGTCTTCTGCCATTTTTTTTTTTTTTAAATCCAAATATGCGGTTCCTGCTCTGGCCTGAGTCCTGGAGGCGCTGTAGATCCCACGCAGGACACCACGTGTCACAAAGACGGCCGGAGTGGGTGGTGTCAGACCAGAAGCAGGAAATAAACAGACAGAGATGTGTGGTTTTGGTGAGGCTGAGCGCGTGATCGCGCTCAGCATTTAATAATTAACAGACAGAACAGAAAATAAAAGGTTTTAACAGACAAAAACACAGGACACGGCACTCGAGCCAAAACAAAAAGACAAACAAAACGTACTACACTTAAACAGACAGACGAACAAACACGGTGAGTGAAAACACTTCTAATTTACGTTCTTACTTTGTTTTATTTTCTCCTTCTCTCTCTCCCGTTCTCCACTCACCGAACACCCAACCCCGACTGAATGAAAATGTGTCTATATATACTGTTGTGCTGGGATTCAATTACTAATTAATTATTCACTTGAATCCCAGCACGTGAATTAATTCTGTGCAACCCCGTGCTCACATATTACATTTAACCAGCACGTGAAGTGATTTGTGCCCTCCTCGTGCCTAAATACAAATCTACACTTTTTAAATACACGTGAAACACAGACCCGTTTATATCCCGTGTACCAATGACTATACACCAACATTTACACACGCACGCAACATACAACACATAATATGCACACAGGGGCGGGGCACATTGCCACAGCCCTTTACTGGAAACAAAGTCCAGCTCTGGGATAGAGTGTTATCCATGCATGGTCCACTTTGTTTTGCTGCTTTATTACCAAGTGTGACAGAAATACAATGAATCTCCCTCCTGACCTGTGAGGGCGCTAAGTAGCGAGAACAGAGTTCTTTGGATGGGCTGGTCTGACAGTTCTTTCCCGGGGTCGGGAAGTTGGCCAGTTTGGATGAAGGTGAGAACGCATTGACCCGGAAGGAAAACGACATGGCAGCCGCAGATTGGAGGGCTGGCTGCACTCGTTTACCAAGGGGTCATGTATGACGGCATAAAAGGAGGCGGAGAATCGCAATCTGTTCCTTCGCTTTGGTTTGTATTTTGAACTTGAAAGGGCCCGTGAGAGAACAGTGATTATACGTATTGTGAGTGTTTTGTTTGTTTGTTTGTAATTGTCTTGTCTGTTATTATTAGATGGCTAACATGTTCCGGAGCTGTCGCCAAGGGCCAGCACCAAAACCCGGAAAAGCACTGCACTATTGTCACTGTTATAAACCTGTATCACCCACCACGAGCACTACTGCACGCACCCAGGACTGGTGAACGTGTTAGTATATTGTGGGATGGATATTTGTGTTTATTATTTGGGACTGCAACCCTGTTGTTATTTACCCCGTGCACTACACATTGTTGTGTATTGCCGGGGATTATTATTTGTTCACTAGATCTGGATATAAATAAAAACCATTTTCAAACTGGATTACAAACCTCTCTGTCTGCTTAATTACGCACTGCATCACTCCTGTACCCAATCAACCACTTTGCCACACCAAGGTATTAATCATTTACAAGCAGCTAATAGGACCTAATATGGCAAAGAACAGTCTTCACTTCAGAATAAGGTATGCAAATCCTTTATTAATGTCCAGTAGCCTATTAGACACATATACTTCTGCTAACAAACTTCGCCAAGATTACTTACCTAATGTGTTTGAAGTAACACAAGAATGAGCTGAAAGAATGCCTAAAAAAATGCTGATTCTGTTTGCCATGTATGTGATGAGTCAACAGATGACAAGGATAATTACGTGTTATACATACTCGCTGGACCCCAAATGGCTGGTTCGGAAAAGCTAAGCATTTTTTGACAGTGCTGTACTTGAACTGGTAAACTGGACAACTGTGTCGCAAGCAGTCCTCACATGTCTGTCCGATTTTAAAATTGAGTTTAACAAAGTGTCGGGAATAGTGACAGACAACGTCACATACTGTACTGTGGCATATAATCAAGTCATACATGGTCTTCCGCCTAATTCAGTGCATGTAACGTAAAATGCCCACACTGCAAGCCTGGCTAGCAACCAGTGGCAAATTCATTTTTCTAAAGTCGACAGATTTATGCTGCAATGAATAAAATGTTCAAACACTGCCCAGCCCACACATTGCTGTTCAAAGCTTTTCTTGCAGACAAACAAGAGACTGATCCCAGTAAAGTGTCACTTTGTCCGGAACCTATGGAGCGCCATTTGTGCCAAAACTATCCAGCCGTTAGTTTGTCATATGTTTGTCAATTCGTTTGTCAATTCGTGAATTTGTCAATTTGTTTGTTAATTCGTGAATTTGTCAATTTGTCCAGCAATTCGTACATAAATTTGTAAATTCATACAGTTATTCATAAACGTATTTGTTAATTCATCTAATAATTCATTAATTAATTTGTCAATTCATTAATACGAAAGGCTGTACAGACCTGAAAATTTCCAATCAACCAGACAAACTTCCCAACAACCAGACAAACTTCCAACTGTCAATCTCGCACTGTGCCGAAAACACTGCAACCTTTCTAGCCAATGGGAGCACACACTAATATTTAAATCAATGAAAATCCAGCCTCACTCAAAACTGCTTCAGCCAATAATATTTAGAAGGGCGTTTCAAAAGATATTCTATTTCACAAGATACTCGACTCCGCTGATTTTCAATGGAGACTTCCGTCTCACTGCGGTCAAAGCATTGTGGTATATAGAGAGTTAGGCAAAAAAATTCTATGGAGAGTTAATGCAGGCATAAGAAATGTTGCTGGTTTTCGCCGACAAACAAATTGATAAATTCACAAACTGACAAACAAATTGACAAACTAACGGCTGGATAGTTTTGGCACAAATGGCGTTCCATAGGAACCAGTGATAACAATGGAACTCTCAGTTTGAAGCACTTCTGTATCACACTGACTTCTGCATCACGTTGAGCATGTTAATGTACTGTATACTGTGAGTTCATCAAAAGAGAGATGGAGATGTCACCTGATACACAAGTGCTAGACACACTGATCTCACTTTTAAATGACCAGCAACTGCCACCGGACATTGCCTTCATCGCTAAGAATGCCAAATAGTTGATGAAAAAGTCTTTCGAGTCATGTTCTGCTTTTATCCATGAAGCACACAACACTGTAATGGGATTGTTGCAATGGACAAACTACAATGTAAAGGAAAAGCAAAGTGTGATTCGGATCACAACTAGGGATGTCACGGTATCAAATTTTGACGTAAAAAAATATACCACTGTTATCGTCGTACCGCGGTATAATGTCATTTTTAATGATAAAAAACAACGGTTTTATTCACACTTTTACATTCTCAGGCCATGTCCCATTACTTTTTGTGCCACTCTGTAAAGCAGTTCTTGTCTGGCACATGAACAATGGATAAAATCCTATCTCTCGCTCTCAAGCTGCCTGTCTCAAAGCCTGCAGCTTCTCTCTAGTGCCCTATCTCGCACTGAATTACATATGTAATTAGATTCTAAGCTTTCCAACGATACCGCCTCTTTCCCTCTAGCTGCTACAATGACGGAGCAATTGACTGAAAACGAAACCTAAATTGTGAACTCTGTCACATGATAAGAGGCTTACATTCAGGCGATCGTATCTCTGGCTAGGAGTACCGTATACACACACTGAAAATGTCATTGGAAAGCGCAGGGTCTGTACTTTTAAACAAGCCTGAGTAATATGCACGTAACCGTCGGTGCGCTGTGTACTACATACCCATATTCAATACAGAAATAAAAACATGTTTTTTTTTTTAATAAACAAAAACACAGCTAATAACAATGATAATAATAATAATAATTAGTAATTATCAAATAAAAATCAAACAACATCAAAACGTGTGCCACTATCGACTTGCTCTGTGCCATTTATTGAAATGTTCAATACAACAGAACCCGGGGTTGCCTTCGCAACCACTGCACATTTTTCTTGTGTCTTTTCTTTTGTTTTCATTTTTGTAGCAGACCCTGTATCTTTTTTACTGTCTCTGCTTCCCTTGTGTCGGAAGGATAGTCACAAATGCGTGTACACAGATACTTTGCGCAGGCATTGTGATGGATCTGGCTGCCACATTGCCTGTACCCAGTGCTGTGTTTTGATAGTATTTCAAAAATAATAATTTAAAACACTATATATATATATATATATATATATATATATATATATATATACTTGTAAAAGTTGAATGGCTTTCTACAAAATATCTCAGTCTTCTAAACGCCCACAGCTAGATTGGAATCGCTACATGACACGCAATTGGATACAAATGTCACCTTACCCTCCCCCGCCTTTCATTGCACGTTCCACAGTACTGCCTTAGAGAATGAAACCTGAAACGCTAGACTGAGAAACCGATCATAGAATAGAATGGGAAACTTGACGTACGCAGGTACGGCATGGTACTGTAAGTGGGTTTTCATTTGACGTACGTGCGTATGTCATGGTGTTGAAGTGGTTAAGGTGGGTATGACACCGCTGCAAAGTTAAGCGGCATCTAGGGGACTTTTTTTTTTTTTTAAATGGGAATAAAATTGTATTAATTTTTGAATACATAAAACCAAAATCCCTACAACGCTATCAACTCGAGGAGACGGCAACATAATTACAATACCATTTAAAATAAAAATGATACAAATGCCTGTAGCATCTTAGACTTGGTTATATAGTAGTAAATATAGACTTTTTGATCTGCATTGGTGCTTTGCTTACTGCATTTCTCTTGACCGATACGATAGACAATAGCTGCTGTTACTACTTTGGTTTGGTAAATTAATAGGAAGGCAGTGATGAAAAGTTATAATGCCTTGTTCTTGCTGATATTTTCGAGTATTGGTGTTTCATTTACTGACAATCACGTTTGCTAGCGATCATTGTTTAGTAGGGTGGTTTATATTAAATATGACATCACTTATTTAATAGCCTACTCGGATAATCTAGAATTTGAGATGTCTGTGTTCATTAGTTACTTCTAATGAACACACTGGCTCACTGATGGACAAACGGTGAATAAAAAATCATGAGCATATCACCTTAAACCGTGTGAACTCGGTAATCATGGTATAGAAAAATGTTTGCAGTTTCAAAACCGTGGTAGTTTACGGTTTACCGTAAAACCAGTATACCGTGACATCCCTAATCGCAACACATTTCTACAGGGAGTTTTCCACCAAACAGCAAACAAATTTATAAAATACTACTGCACCAGGGAGACAGGACAAACAGTTTGAAGGGGACCAAGGTTTACACAGCCTGGACTGGCATTTATTAAAGCAGTTCGAGTTTTTGATACATAACAGGTGAATATTTTATCGGAGGAGGCACTACCTCTGGATGTGATCCCCCAGTTGTGAAGCTAAAGCACAGCTTGCCCCAAACAAACATTTTGCATGTCAGTGAAGTTAATGATCTCTGGAGATTTTGGGATTCACCTTCAGTTCAATGTTTCAAACAGCTAGCAGCAATAGCAAAGCGATCCCTGTCTGTCTTGCCTAATTCTTTTGATGCAGATAGTGCAGTGTCTCAGTATGGACAAGTTTTCTCAAAGCAAAGGCAAGGAATGAATAAAAAGACAGCAAGTGGGTATACCCTACTGACCTTTTAATGCTGGTAAAATGTAAATGAAAGCCTAAAGTTTACTCAACACACTTTTCTTTTGCACAGTGGAATTTATGTTTGAAAATGTGATACAAGTAGTTTGTTTCAAGAAACTATAGTTGCACTTAGTTATTTTCAGTGGGAGCGAGATTTTATTTTATGAATGTGATCATTTCAAGCAAGTGGCTTTTGTGTTCTGAATGAAAAAAAAAGAAATTTCAAACGTTGCATGAAGCTTTTGTAAAGACTATAAAATAATAAGAAAATGAAACACCCTTTGTTTTGTGGCTTTTTTTAATGACCCCAATTAATAAGTCACTAGAACTACATTTCCACAATTTTTCATTTTTTTGAAGAGCCTGTCGCTATTTAGGTAGGGTGTTATTTATTTATGTATTTATTTATACAGTATGTACTATGCAACAATAAATATATAGTTTTTACGCTGAGGCAGCCATCCAATCCAAATTCTCCACTCAGTCATCGATGTACATTCAGAGGAGGCAGACGTGCTCTTGTCTCCTCTGTAATTAGTAGTAGCACGTCTGTTAGCCAATCATATTCTTCCATTTTTTCAGATGGCTTGCATAGAACACTGAGTAAAGCTGTCTTAAAAATAGCCAAGGGTGGCATGCCTCACCTCCTCACTGTGAACAAGTTGCTAACAAGCAGCACAGTCAGCATTAACACAAATAAGCTACCAGATATTATAATTAATTTTTTTTTTTTTTTAGTTTCATCTAAGAAATGCTGGAACCTAACCGTAATTTAAATACTAAAACTTTCACTAATACACAAATGTGCATTCAAATGCAAATATTTAAAAAATCCTGACTTACTGGTACTTTTATTCCCTTACATGCTTTTAAATTGTTTAAAAGGTAGATAATGACAAACAGTTCACAAACCATACGAGGTACCTGAACTTAAGAACAGTTCCATGTAAGGCGATTTTAGTTTTTTTTAATATCAAGTTATTATTTACACTGTTGGAAATAACTACGTCGTCCACCGGTGGGATACTGAAGCTTGAAGGCTACCAGACCACATGGAACATTCCTGAGCAAACCACATTACTCATGGAATACTGATGAAAACATTTGCATTCATTAGCAACAAAAACTAGTGCTGTATAAAATGATGAATATTTTGTCACATATTCATTTTCTAATAGCAGTATAATCCTCATAAGAGGGCTTTACCATCTGGTAAGGCCCTTCTCATTATGTTACATTATGTTTACCTCTTTGTTTGTTTTTTTGCTTAAATAACTTTGCTTAAATAACTTAAAAAATTCTAAAAGGTCAATTTAACAGAGATTTAAAGTTATGTTAATATTGTCATAACAGTTTGTCCATAGTATAAAATCCAGGATACTTTTGAGGGTACTGATTCTTAAATTAAGAAATCTTTAAATATACTTTTTTTTTCCCCAGGCTTTCAGGCAGCACATGGGCTGCCATTTCCAAATTGTAAAGCAGAGGAGGCATGAGCAATTCTAGAAACAGTTGGCCTGCTAATCACTTCATTAATTTGTTGTGGTTAGTGGATTATTTGGTCTATTGTCTAACTTTTATTTTTTTTTATGGCATTCCCTGAATCCCAGAGATAATATGTCCGGTTTGTCATGTAACTCAGATAGGTGGCCCATCCAGAAATCTAATTGAGTGTCACTGCTTTATACTGAGAAAAGCATTAAGCGTTTAATTTCCTCACGTTCAACTCAAATCACACATGGCTGTCTAAGCTTGATAAGCCTTTCACTGAGAATATATCCGTGGCTATGTCTTACATTTATTTAGTATATATTTTTTAGTGCGTACTGCATACCCAGTGGAATTTGCCTAACAAACCCTGTACAGAATGCTTGGTTATATGAGTGATTACATTACTTTGTTTGAAATATTGCCCTAGCCATAACCACATCTCCAGCACGAAGAATAGAGTGTAACCCTTGTGGAACAGCTTAATTTGTATTAGTTTAGCTTTGATCTCATGGGAGACAGCATGTGCATTCAGCCTCATCTCCTCATCAGTCCTCATGGTAAGTCATAATGGTCAAATCTCTTCCCCAAAGGATTTTACTATCTGACAAAGGAGTGCAATGAAAATTAATCAAATTTTGTTTTCTGTATAGAGACACAAAGGAATCAGAACGAGTAATGTTATTCCACATCCCTATCACACTTACACACACAGAGCATGGCCATAGGTGCAAACACGGCACACACTCACAGTAAAGTATAGGTAATAAACATTTTAAACACTTCGAATAAGATCTACGCCCTTAGATAAAATACATACAAATATGGTGTTCTAATTTTTTAGAATACCATATTTGTATGTATTTTAGAAAATTATTTTTTATTTTTTTTAAATATGCATTTCAGTAGTAAATATGTTTCTTTATGATGAAAGGGTGTCTTTGCATGCGCACTTTTGTTGGTACAACTGCACATATCCAATCATACCCCTTAATTCAACGAACAAGATGTTATGTATCACAGGCATGTTAATTTAGTGATAATGGCAGGACAGATTGAGTGTATGTGGAGATACCAGTCTTCTGAGTGGATAACATTTTGTCTCCAACTAATAACTATATAGTTATGGTTATTATATGGCAAGTGGACAAGGTCACTTGTTATATCATACACTATTGATCATATGAATCCCATCTAAGAGGCTTATGAATACAAGATCTTTTTTGGGGTTAGATTTTTCTTTTGATCTGCCTCAGAGCTACTGTCTTACAACAGTAAGGAGATATATCGGTACAACATAAAGAGATATATCAAGTCTGCCTTGCAAATAGCTTGAGGCGTCTTTGGGTTATTATAATATGCACAATTTGGTTTTAAATTAGCCACTGCATTATTTCTATGCCATGTGTTACATTTGCTAATGTATTATGCTTTAAGAAAGCCACATCTAATCATGCTTGAAAACAGCTTGGAGGGTAATTATGCATACACTATGTCTGTGGTTTGTTCGTGGAACACACCATACTTTCTGGCAGTGAAGGTGGTTTTGATAAATTGATTAGGGCAGGGGTGTCCAATCACGGTCCTGGAGGGCCATTCCACTCCAGGTTTAACAGATAAAATTAGATAATGAATTCAGGGTCTGGATGGAGGTTTAATTTAAACCATTTAGAACAGGTTGGAACAAACACCAGGACTGAAGCGGCCAACTTTGGCCACCCCTGGTTTAGGGCTTTGGATTTAGTTCAGAAGACTTGTTTTCCGCTCATTTGTAATAATTTTTGGAGGATTTAGAATGACCACATTTAATGAATTGTGATTTAATACAGTATATGGGTAAACACAATAAGTGAGTTTCCGTCTATGAAATGTGACATCAAAAGGTCACAATTCCTCGATGTGTCATCACATCTAGAAATGATACTTTTCCCAACTTATTTTGTTGAAATTCTCAGTGTATTTCTTACTTACAATGGGGCCATACTCTACTCTAGATAAATGTAATATTTCAGACCCGTACGAAGTTGCCCCTAAATGTATAATAGCACTTCTTCATTGACATTTTCTATCTTGCTATTTCTCACGTTACAAGGGCATTTGTAAGTTTTTCTCAGCTGCTGAAAGATTTGACATTAGAAACTTGCGATACTGGTATACACATTTTCACATTCTTTCAAAGGACCTTCCCTACTGATGTCAAAAGCTTGACAAAAGCTTCAGTATAGACATCTGTGTTGTTTTTTAAGATTAAGTGAGAGCAAGTTTACATTATAAAACAGAGTAGTGTTTTGAGGACTCCTTAAGGTAAGTATATCACATTAAAAATAAAATTACATGATGATGCGGTTAGAATGTAGGGTTTTATAATAAAAGGAAATTAAACTAAAATTACTTATATTTTAACAGTCATTGTTACTGGTAAGAATGTAGGGTGTTATTAGTTTGGTCCCTGTGGTCTCCCCTTACTTTTCTGTTCCTTGACAGTGTTTCCAGAAGAAGACTTATTGGCTAAGACTTGTGTTTCCTTTTTATTTTTTACCCCCTTGAGCGTCTATTTTCTTTTTTTTTTTTTTTTTGCATTTCCACATTGACAGTCTGTCAGCATTAACCATACAGGATCCCCCTGTCTGCCACTGATTTGAGAGTGGAAAGTGTTTCCCCTGAAGAAACAGTCGAAACAGACTGTGCTGCAAAGTTGAAATAAAGTTAAGGGTGGAGGGTGAAGTGACACAAAGAGGAAGGAGAGCTGGAGATAGCCCAGTAGGGAAAGAGGGGCAGGTAGTAACATGGAAAAGGGAGACTGAAATGCTGTGAGGTGTTGGGCATAAGGATTTACATTTTCCTGTTAGGTTTGGATTCAGTCTGCCAGAGACTTGGTTCTTAGAATGCTGTTTATGGCTCTAGGGCAGCAGTACTCAATAGGCGGTCTCCGGTCCGAATCCGGACCGCCAAGTCATATGCCAATCTACGTTTTTACTTGCATTCACATTGGAAATGCTGTGAATTTTTCAGACGACATAGTTCTTATGAGAGTATGGTACGGGATGGTACAGTAGGTGTTGCTGTGATAGTAAGATAGCAAGTAGTAAGTAAATAGCAGATACAGTGCGAGCTGTAAATCAAACAAAATGTACAAGAAGTCAACAGTATTAGCAGCTCAAATTAAGTTAAACAGTGCGCTGGCTGCAGTGGCCTGTTTTGTAAGCATCAACATATCCCTTCTCTATGGCTAATAAAACAATTAGTAATTTTTTTGAAAGTACACAATTAAGATACAATTTTCATATCTTATAGTAAAATCGCACTTCACAAAGACCATGAAAACAATGACAAGTACCGGTGCTACAAAGCCCATTTTTTTAAAGTAGCTTTTCCAAGCTGATTAAAAAATAATACCTGTAAAACATACAATATGATGCCCTTTTCAAAAACTCATACCAGTTGACGCGTATTTGTGTTACTGTTGGTACTCCTGACTCGGGGAAAGCACACAATACGGTACTGTACTGTACTACTCGTGTGTACGAAGCTTCACTTTGCAAGCAATGGTCCAAGTCAGGCTTACAACACATGCAGTTAAAATGATTCCTGTCTTAAGTATCTGCAGATCACATTATGTGTGCAGATATTCGTTCTCCATACAAACATTATTAATATCAGCGTTCTGTTGTGACTGATGCAAATCTTTGTGCCTTTTTATTGCTGTTGCTGAGCTCACCTGTAACTCAAGGCCTTTGAGGACCTGCCACTTCTCCCACTTACTGTGAGTATTAGCCGATTGTAAATGTACTGAATGTAAAATTACTGTATTTCTTAATATTTGTAAGGTGTTTTTATTTTTAATTCACTTGAAAGAGAAAGCACAGTGATTTTTTTTTCAGTTCAGTTTTTTTCTTCTTGTGCTTCAGTTTTGTTTGCTACAATTTGCTTTGTTTTTGCAATGGTGAAACACAATGTTTGGCTCTGCTAATGTAACCCCCTATAAAATAATACATTATTTTATTATTATTTTATAGTGTATGTTACCAACAAAGGACTAGAGTTGTTTTATTACTGTTAAAAAGTTCATTAAATCAAAATAAGACTTTATTAATATTTAGTCGGCAGACTTATTTTAATTTGGCACCGTACCTTTAAGAGCCCTTACTACAACGTGCTCTCCAGTGAAGATAGAAAACTAAGATGGACGCCGCCAGGCTGTAATGTGTGTCTGTGATTTTAGGATCAAATCCTTAATAAAAGACCTGAAGTAGCTGAGAGGGCTAGGAATATTTTAGTTCACAATATTTTATTTTAGGTAAGTGTTGCCAAATTAACTTTAGATGATGTTTCTGAAATTAGAGTAATATTCAAACTTTACTTGAAAGTTATGTTAAACCTTTAATCTGCGCAGTGTACACTGTACTGAATACATGTATATCTGTAGTAATTCATAATACTGTATTTTGCCAGCAAATATGTTTTATAAATTCAGTGTATCGAGAATGTTTATTTGAAATTCAGAGTTATTTAAAGAAATTACAATTAGTAACCAATCCGATTTATTTGATTGTGGTTGTTTTGGTTAGTTTAGTAATACAACGTGCTCTCCAGTGAATATAGAAAACTAAGATGGACGCCGCCAGGCTGTGATGTGTGTCTGAGATTTTAGGATCAAATCCTTAATAAAAGACCTGAAGTAGCTGAGAGGGCTAGGAATATTTTAGTTCTCAATATTTTATTTTAGGTTGAAGAACTACGTTGAACTGCGATCAAGACATCACACTGGACATCGCTTTAAGGATCCCGGACTCATCGATATGCAGCTGGAAAGAGGAGAACAAGGACAAATAATACACTTAGTTCGAAATAAACAAACCAAGACCCCCTTTCTTTACCCATCCTTTTTTAAATGTTTTAAATATAAAGAATACATGACTTGAGATAGACGTTTGAGGTCTCTGATGCAGAGGTCCAAGGATGGATCGAAGGACTGGTTTCGGGAGGTGATTTCACTGCACTGGAGGAACCACAGTAATCTGAGACGAACATCGCTTTCAAGAGAGCGTCCTTGTATGGGGAGAAGCATCCGGAGTGCAGAGTGCTGACAAAGGAGTCCAGAATTTCCTTTGTGATAGGCAGTTTGGAAGATTTGGAAGGGTTGGGAGATGATCTTTGGATGCCTCGCAGAAACATTGGTATCCGAGGTAGTGAGGTTAGAGTGGGAACATTAACTGTGAGTAGACGAAAATGATGTTGTAAACCTCACAATTAATGGCGTATTGTTGAGAGAGACAAACTGCATTGAATGAAGCAAAAAGTAATACATTCTATGAGAGAATTTTCAGTAGGCGACGTAAAACGAAAGTAATATTGGGTACAGAATCTGATAAACAGTTGCCACCCTGTGTTATAGGATGCTTGGGTGCTTTGGGGAACTGAATTAGAGATTAGTTTGAAAGCTGAATCGGAAATGTGTATCTCTGAATTGGTTGGTTGAGTCAGTACATTGGGCAAGAGACTATTGGACGGTCCCCTTCTGTAAACAGCGCATGGAATTTCTGAAAGTTAAATCAAGATAATGAGTCATCAACTACATTTTTTGAGCCTGGGACAGTGGAAACTTTAATTTTGAAATTACCAAGCACTGAAACCCAAGTGAGTTTCCGCATGGACTTAATTATGGCAGGGGATGAGGATCTGCCTTTGTTAATTATTGTCATGGTACATAGATTATCACAATTAAAAGCTACTACTTTTTTAGACCACTGATGACCCCATGTTACAGCTGCAATTCCGATAGGATACAGCTCAAATATCTGGTATCACAACTCCTGTTACTTCAATACAGTAATACAAATAGTTATCATATGCTTAGCCTTCAGGCTATAAAATGCAAAAAGCTAAAGTGCCCACCGCTACGTTCTAGAACATTCAATATATCACTCTCGACAGCTAAAATATAAATCCTATACCTTATAGCAATGCATCCAATATAAAAGAGATATTAAATCCAAATATATGCTTACCTTCCAGTTTATGGAAGAGTAGTGTAGGATATAAGAAAAAAAAGAAATGTCTTCAAAAGGCAGAGACTTGACTTCGACCAAACAGCAATCAGTTTTTCAGAGATCCTCAGAGTATGGACCACACAACTTGTAGTTAGCAAGTCACGTGATACTTGACTGGGGTTTTACGTTGGTTTTTATAGGATTTTCCCTCCATTGAATACATCAGGAGTCCCAATTAAATCTGATCATCAATCTGCCTTGACAGTTCCTATCTTTGAGTTAATGATATTTTCTAGAAGGATCCAGTCAACTCTGTTTTCAAAATTAACTGAATGTGAGCTCATGGTTCACTATCTTCCACCCCTCCTTTCCCTAAAAATTAGGTGAACTGGAGTTCACAAGGGTCCTTGCTACCAAATACAATACAAGTATATGTGTATATATGAGAGATGTTTTTTTTAATATGTAACACCAAATATATTTAATTCTATTAACCTGGGTCAAAAAAACATATGTCCCTCTTATTATATTATCTTTTCAGTGTGTTGTCAATGGGTCAGTTTAACTTCATATACAAATGTGTGTTAGCAAAGTATTTGACAAAGAGTATAGGGGTTTATCATAAGCCTTTGAATAAGACCACTAAGCATACAGTGGCGAGTCCAGTTATTTTCATTTAAATTTAAGCTATAATAAAACATGTTAAATATTATAGCCTTATATTAACTTATACCATGCTTGGACTAAAACCGACCTCTCTCTGTTTCTAAAAGTTGTCTGCACAAGCAGGTTTCAGACACCCTATTTTCTTGCCAAGGCTAGTGTTTTAATTAATATGAAACTCCACTGTAAGCACTTTTCCATATTCACCGCATGAAGTCATTTTTTGGCCGATTCAGGAGACACCTGGACCGGTATCTTTTCAGATAATAAGAAAAAGCTTACATCCTAATTTTTATAGCTCAGCTCTCATTATTTTCTTATAATATAATGAGATACATAATCCTGTCTTTCTTAGCACCTTCCGTTGGTTATCATTCAAGGTTAGCAAATCCCGCTTTTAAGAGCCAACACCGGATCTTGCTTTGAGGTGCCAAAGACTAAGCTTTATTTTTTGAAGTTCTAAAGCCCTTCCAGAATTCTACTGTGTGTCTGAGACAAACATTTAAATATTTCACTTTTAAACTGTACAGTTTCCGTGTAAATAAATACCTCTGTTCCATACTGCAGTAAAACCTTTATATAAACTAAACATTTATATTCTTTAGTTTCATTGATATTGTAATGTCTAAAAGACTTTTTGTTTAGTTGAAAAAATTTGAACTAATTTTTAAATTAATTAAATTAAATGAACATTATCTCAAATGTGTCTTAACAATATAACCTCCTATCTTCTGTTATCTGAAAAGGTATTTTGTTTGTTAATATTAACGAGATCGCTCATCATAGGGAGGATTTTGGCTTTTAAATGGCTGACCATCAAATTATTCGAGCTACACTGGCCAAAACCAATGAGTCATTTTCAACACTGCTTTTACTACAGGCAGGTAAGGACGAGGTTACAAATCGGTTCACTGTATGTGTAAATTTACAGTTTATACTTTAAATGATTTTATAACATGTAGTTCTAATTAAGATATGTCAATATAGCAATCTCTTATAAACTGCAATTTTATTTTACTTCATTGATATACACAGAAGGCAAGAGGCTAATTTTTAATTAGGCACCTGCTTAGGAGCAAATGTAACCCTGAATATTAAAACTTAGGACTGCTCATACATTTACTTAATGTTATTATAATAGGTTTCTTATTTATTTAAATACTTTTGTTTTTCCTTACTATAATCAAACCTAGTTCGATTGCTTCTTGCATATTAACTGTGCTCCATAGATTCTACCATTCTGCTCTCGCTGGATCAGAATGTTTTGAGACTCTGAGTCTAATTAAAAAAGATGCTTTTGCCTGATAAGGGATGTTTGGAACTTTCAGCAGGCCAGTCTGACCTTCAATGTAATGAACCCCTTCTCACAGGCCTTACATAGATCTGTTAATAATATTTTCTACTGGTTTTATATTCTTTAAAACACATTACAGTCATTACAATATTTGTTGCAGTTTCACAAATGTTCAATTTGTTTCCCAAAGATTAGCCTGCTTCCAGTAGCTGTGACAGTCTTGGGTCAGTTTCTGCTCTCAGTGAGTCAGTTTCTGCTCACAGGTGTGGGTGACAGTCTTTAAAAACTTAAATCTTGGTAGCTGGACTCCCATCTTTACATTCTCATTTCCATCGTCATTGGGCAAACACATTTTAACTGAATCTGGGTTCATCAAAGAACCGTACACTCGTGCAACTGAGGCCTTCCATGCAAAAGGATCTAATGACTTATAGCACAAAAGGAACATGCCAGGACCATCTGTGACACCTTCCCCAACATCGGAGTAACCTCTCCAGTGACCGTACAAATGTGTACAGTCGTAGGCTCCAGTCGAGTCCTCTCTGGCAGAACATCAGGATGGAGAAGCGTAACTGTAGACCCTGTAACTGTAGACCCTATATCTATCAGGGCATGGCAGGGCAGAAGCGTTGGATGTGGCCTGGTTGACCGCAGCGCGAGCAGAGATGGCCCCGGGGCTCAGGTGGGGGTCTCTGTGGTGAGGCATCAGCCTGCAGGGGGGTGGCGGTCCCCTCTTCCACTTCAAGGCCCTCAGAGTCGATTCCTTCAAGGCTCCGGGCCTGGCGGGCCCGTGGTCTCGGCCGGCCCGGCGGACCTCCTTCAGGTGCCCAGGTAAGCTGGCTCTCTTCTAAAACTTATTCCACCATCTTGGCTTGCATTAAAGCGAGTTCCAGGGAGGCTGGCGCAGTGAGCCTGATGTGGCAGCGCAGGGCCTCGGGGGTTAACTACTGGAGGAAGGCCTCAGTGGCCAGATCCTCCTGTACCTCTGCTGTGAAGTGTGGGTAGCTCATCCTGGTGAGGTAGCGGATCTCAGCTGCAAACACGCCTAACTTTTCCCCGGGACAGCAAAAGCGAAAGGCCCGGTGCTGGCATAGGCTTGTAGCAGGCTATGTGCCTCTAAAGCAGTGATCCAGGGTAGTGACAACAGCCTGATAATCTGCTAGCTCCTTGTCACGCAAATCAAGTAATGCCCTCAGTGCTTCCCCCTCCAAGGCCGCTGCTAACTGTACTGCTTTCTCTGGCTGGTTCCAGCCATTGGCCTGGGATACCATCTGGAACTTAGCCCGATAGGCCTTCCAGGATGTACGCTCGTCATAGCGTCCGGCCTTCACTCTATCCCGGTGGGCCAGTGACCCGGTCCGCCCTGCGGCCTGTTCAGTTTTGGTTCCCCCATCCTCAATTTCCCTGCTGCCAGCGGAGCAGCGGCCATGTCGGGCCTTATCTAAGCTTTCCTCTTTCTCATGTTCATCCAAGCATTCAAAAACAGTCTTGTATGTTACAGCCTTTTTCTGCAAAAGCGATTCAATTTTCTTAAACTTCTCTTCATGTGAACGTGAATTGCATTAATTTAGCTTCACTATTCCATGTTTTCATTACAGCTTTTTCTTCAAACTGCTCTTTGAAAATTTGCCAGTTTTGCTCACCCAATTCATGATTCGCCGAGCTTTGTTATTGTTTTGGTCCTCCGCAAAATGACCGCTCTTCCGCCCCGCACCAGCTGCTCTTGCTTCCACCCGCATTGACGTAATTTCGGTTTCCGGCGCGTCCTTCTCTTCCAGTGTGGCATCCACGATGCTGCCTAGCACAGCAGCCATCGTGTGTCACACCATGCGCTTTCCAGTCAGCAGTTCAACAACCTCTCTCCCTCGCTGCCGCAGCTCCTCAATAGCTCCTTTCACGCTCTCTCCTTCAGACACATGGACACAACTTTGTAAGGGCATGTCAAATAAAGTGAAATTCAAGAAAGGGTGCTGTGGTCGGAAATTAGCATATATGACTGGTACCACATTGAATGTTTGTGTAAAATAACGACAAAAAGTAATTTTGGTAGTAAATTAATAATGTATTACTAAAGTTGCGGCACATGCTGTTATAAATATTTACTCTGAAAGACATGAATTGAAAATGTGAACAAAATGTATTTGTATAAGAAGCCCAGCTGGCATCCCTGTGTGGAGTAGTGGTTAGGGCTCTGGACTCTTGACCGGAGGGTTGTGGGTTCAATCCCTGGTAGGGGACACTGCTGCTGTACCCTTGAGCAAGGTACTTTACCTAGATTGCTCCAGTAAAAACCCAACTGTATAAATGGGTAACTGTATGTAAAAAATAATGTGATATCTTGTAACAATTGTAAGTCGCCCTGGATAAGGGCGTCTGCTAAGAAATAAATAATAATAATAATAATAATAATAATAATAATCTCATACTTTTTGCTTGCAGAAAATGCAACACTTGAATCACTGTTCCCTTGACAAGTAACCTAATTGACCCAGTTATCTTAAAAAAGATCCAGTAAAGCAGAAAACATACATGCAAGTAAGCAGTAAAATCAAATTAATGTAAAAGTACCAAATGTGCCATTCTCTGCAGCAAAATTAGCACCAAGCCAGACAAAATAAATCAAAAAAGCCGTAACTTCGAGGAGATGGCAATTAAATAAACACCCTACAGTGCAAACAAAATGTCAGTTGCATAATAAAGAAATGGTATAAGGAAAATGAAGCAACTCTATATCAGCCCCATGGTAACCCCCAACGAGTGACTTTGAAATGTAAGAAACTGTATGACAAACAACAATGTGTAGAAGATCATGCCAAAATGTGTCACCTTGTTATCCAACATCAGCAATTTCTATTGTTTGAAAATCACGGCAATGAATGTAGATTTCAGAGGCAGGAGGCCTGGAGAAATTACTGGAAAAATCAAAGTGCTTCAAAGACACTACATCTTGTATATCATTTTCAGGCAGTGTTTTTTTTTCTGTAATGTTTTCTGGTCACTCTTTATACAGTGTCTCTGAATGCTAGTAAAATTTAATATGCTATATATACATACATACATACAAACACCAGGGGCAGCCGGTTAACAGTGTTCGCTTGCTCACTGAACCCCTAGTCTCTTATTAATGAATTATGCTTCCCTTCTCCTGGGTGATATGCTTTTCTTTTACCCCCTCTCACGTGACACTAGCACATCAACAATGCCGTTCATCCCATCTGTTTAATGGGCTGAAGCCGGGTTGTGCTCGCTCAGAAATGCGAGCGCCCAAATCCGCCTTACACATGCGCAGTAGCAGCCAGCCTTCAGCCAGGACTGGCTATGATTGCCTATGATCAGGAGAGCAGCATGCATGTGCCAAGACAACAAAGGCTATAAATATGAGTAGCATACTGGGGCAACCCTGGCCAGCACAAAGGAAATAAGCACAACTGAAAAAGCGGTGGGGGTCAAGGTTGCCCCAGTTGTTTCTGCTAACTTGGTTTTATTCGATCCACAATAAAAGTGGATTGAACTTGCATCAAAAATGCAAGACCACTAACCAGTTCACCACTCCAGGAATACTCCAAGCGTTCCTGCACTTCACAGACCTCATATACGTGACACAGCTCCCCCCTTCTAAGTTCCCTTGTCCTTGAAGGGTCCAACAAAGTCCTGATAACGTAGGGGGGTTCTGCATTGTCGTCTTGGCCTTGCTAAGGGGCTGTGACTGTCCTCGGCTGGAGGAGGTGGAGAAACCCTCACCAGAGCCGGAAAGCCCGCCTCCGAGTGAGGCGACCCACTGGTCGAGGGAGTGGGGGACCCCAGGGGCTCTGGTGGGTCAGGGTCGGGTAAGTGGGAGACGGTGGAACCAGGGTTAGGTTGGACCTGCCCAGGCCCCAGTATGAGGTTAACCGGTCCAGGTGCAGTACTACTCCCAGGCCCCTGGACGGCATCTGGACCCCGTAGGTGACCTCGCCAAGGTGCTCCAGTACCTCACAAAGTCCTGTCCAGGCACTGTCAAGCTTCGGGCAGAGCCCCCATTGGTGCCAAAGATTGAAGACCCAAACCAAATCTCCTGCGTCAAACTGCCGCCCCCTTACCTGAGTGTCGTAGTGCTGCTTTTAGTGGTGGCCCGCAGCCTGTAGTCAGTCCCTGGCGAAGCGATGAGCCACCTCCGTGCGGACCTGTAGTTGTCTGGCGAACTCAAGCCCAGGTGGTGCCAGATCACCATCCGGAGGTCTCCCAAATGCTAGGTCGCTTGCAGTGCGAAGTTCGTAACCTAACATTAAGAGGGCAGGAGTGGAGGTGGCCGATTCTTGGACAGCAGAACGACAGGTGATAGCAAGCTGGTCAGCCAAGGTGAGGTTGAACCTATCGACTAGCCCATTGCTCTGTGGGTGTAGTGGGGTCATTTGTCTTGTGTATTCCCAGTCAGCTGCACATGTCTGCGAATAAACAAGACTTGGAGTGCAGCTCCTGGGGGTTCCCGAACCGGCTGAAGAACCCCCCCGACAGCGCTTCAACCACTGTTACTGCCTCTTGGTCAGGGAGGTCATAGGCTTCGGGCCACTTTGTGAAGTAGTCCATGGCTAATAACACAAAGCGGTTACCCCTTTCGGAACAGGGAAACTGACCGACCACGTTGATACCCACCCTTTCCATGGGGCCACCTGCAATGAGTGGTACACTCGTCGCACTGCCTGCAGTGGTCCTCCACAGTAGAAATCTCTGCTGTAGCCAGTGCAACGTCTCGGTCACCCCAAAATGGCCGGTTCCTGGGGCTCTATGGTATGCCCGTAGTACTGATTCTTGGAGGTTTTTGGGTATCTACCTGCCACCAGTCTTGTCCTGTGGCTGGCTCCCTCCAGCTTCACTGTAGGACCCCTGCTTGCACATACAAAAAGCTATTACATGTTTCAAGTAGAAGTTCCCCGAGTTATGAAACGATTAGGAGATAATACTAGTGAACAAAACACAATCTTGAGAAATGCATCGATTTCTGTTTTGATTTATTTTTGTGTAATACATTCTCACTTATTTTCCTGAATCGAGTGTCCAGCAATGCACCATAATAAAACTGTAAATCATTTGCAACTGTAAATTTCAAGAACTGTGAAATGATGTAGTCTCTCAATGTGAACATCTAAAATTATGTACATCCAGCTGTTCGTCATTGTGATGCAGAGCCCTCTCCACTGCCTGACAAAGTTTCTATTTTGAGTGTTTTTTTGTTTTTTTGAAACCCGCATTATTTGTACAGGTTGTACAGGTTACAGCGGTTAGCAAACTATAGTTGCGCAGAGACACTGCAGACTGAACAACTAATTTGACCACTATCGTTATTAAACTCCAACCATGGGTAAATCTTCTGCCAGTTTGCCTGAAAATCTATCTTTTTTAACTTTCCCTTCACTGACATCGCTTATTTGTGCCGTTGTATCACTAAGGCTGTATCTAAGGCTGTAGTCTAATCTATGCATTAGCCAGTGGTGTGTAACCGAGTTTGGTAAAAAATACCCTGAATATTTATTGTTTGCCAAATTACCCTTTGTATTTTTTCATTATGAAAGTTTTTTTTTATTCCATCCCATATGAAATTTTACCATGGTTTACTGTAGTACGTACTGTAAGTTAATACGTCGTGTGAAGGTGTCTCTTATTGTATAACAGATGTCATCTCGTGCAGTTTGGGTGAGAGGACCGCGAAGGTTCTGGCTGCACAAACTGCGCGAAATGATGTCTCTTATACCATAAGAAATACCCATTCACATGACGTATTAACTTATTATAAATCACACACATAAGGATTATCAGTGATATTGGGACTGTCATTAGATCACCTTGGTGATTTCTGGTCTGTAATGCTGATGTTTGAGTGACATAATCACGGCCAGTGCCATCGGTAAGTACAACATTTTTACAGAGATTAGCGGTGTTTGTTTCCTCATCTACAAAAGAAAAACTGTATCTTGAACCATACTTTATAGAGCAAGTTAGTAGATGTTTTTTCACTCAAAGTTCTAGACATATACAGTTTCTTCAGATCTGTTCTTGAAATCGGCTTTTTATGATTTACATAATTTAAGTTGCATGTTTAGCTTGTAGATTTAGGTGTTTGTTTGCCTGATGGAATTCACAATATTTAGCGATATCAGTAATTATACTCCAGGGGTGCTACTGAAGGAAACGGTTAATCCCACTTCTAATGTTTATGAGGCTGCCCCTTGTACAGACTGCCGTCACTTTGTCTCAGGGAGAGATAGAAGTCGGACAGTAGTTTCGCTAGTTCTTCATTGGGTAGAACTTCAAAGTCTACAGATTTGCCTTTCTCAAAACAGATATCTTTTCAAATTTTAACAGCCCAGGTTTGTTGATATTTTGTGTTTTTTCTTTTTGGTCGTCACTCCCTCTAGTAAGCGAATGTCCTCAGGTTTTAGTTTTGGAAAACTACTATTACATTGCTCCACAGATGGCTGGGATTTCATTAGTTGCTTTTCTGTTTCTGCAATTTCTGTCAAATTTTCTTCGGAAAAGCTACTGTCCAGTTTATCCAAAGATAATAACAGAATTCTCCATTTTGCTTTGTTTTTATTCAGAGCTTTTTATTGTTAAAACATTTCTACACAAAATCAGAGGTATAAGTATGTTTGGAAATGCTGCTCTGTGATTGGCTGATTTCTCATATGTGATTTATAATATGGTAAACCAGGGGGCTCCCGAGTGGCGCATCCAGTAAAGGTGCTCCACGTGAGTGCAGGATGCGCTCTATAGCCTGCAAGTCGCGAGTTCGAATCCAGGCTATTCCTTTGCCGATCGAGGACGGGAGCTCCCAAGGGCGCAAGACAATTGGCCGGCGTCGCCCGGGGAGGAGGGTTAGGTCGGTCAGGGTGTCCTCGGCTCACCGCGCACCAGCGACCCCTGTAGTCTGGCCGGGCGCCTGCGGGCTTGCCTGTAGCTGCCCGAGAGCTGCGTTGTCCTCCGACGCTGTAGCTCTTGGGTGGCTGCATGGTGAGTCTGCAGTGTGAAAAGCGGTCGCGGTTGACGGCTGCGCTTCAGAGGACAGCGTGTGTTCGTCTTCGCCCTCCTGAGTCAGCGCAGGGGTGGTAGCAGTGAGCCGACCGTAATAAATAATTGGCCATTCCAAATTGGGAGAAAATAATAAAAATAATTGGCAACGACTAAATTTAAAAAATATATATATATATATAATATGGTAAACCATGGTAATACTATGGGCTGTACTATGGTAGATGATTCTGTACCATGTAGTACCAATGTACAATATATAACATGTACCATAGAATACCTTGAATATCATAGGTGTTACCATGGTACACATGGTACATTTCCAAGATTTGCCATGGTACAATGTTGGTACCATAGCATACCTTAAATACTATGGTAACTGTTGTATTTTGTAGTACTCCTAAGCTATACTATAATTTTAAAGCCTGCATGTATACCAATTTCCTATCAAATTATTGCGACACAGCATACTTGGCTAAGTATACTATTATCAGTAACTGCATCTTTTGAAAAAATACCCTTTAGTCAACAGAATCATGTTTATACAGCGATATTATATATATAGGTAGTGACCTCGAGCTAGGTGAGCTTTGGTGACTTTAAATGCGGGAAGACCACGCACAGACATTCCACTACCGTTATCTGGCAGAATCATTTCGTCTAGTTGTGTTTCCGACCATAACAATCTTCCTTAGAGGTATACTGACATTTGGTCTAGCCAGTTTATTTCAGCCCAATATGGGAAAGTTTGCTGTCTTGGAATTTTGTGACATGTCTGTAGACACCAGGGAGACGTCCGGGATTGATGGTGATTTCGATCCCGCAGACAAGAACAAGGAGTATCTCGTCAGAATGCCATGGGAATAAAGTGGAATAAGTATGTACAGCTAAAGTATTAGCTACAGGAGGTAAGCTTTCAATTTGAGTATCTCACTAACCATATCTTTCTTGTATATATATATATATATATATATATATATATATATATATATATATATATATATATATATATATATATATATATATATACACACACACACACACACACACATACAGTAGAACCTCATTTATCAGTGGATCCCTAACGAGTTTTATCTCTGGAATACAGTACATTATTACCAATGTAGACTTTACCGCCCGCGGTGCACACAGACATGCATCAGACTAAAGTCATTTGGTATGAACAGCAGAAGGATGCCGATTCTGTAAAATTAGTTCTCCTGAGGCAGTTACTTGAATCCCAGCAAACATATTTTGTCTCACTGAAACAAAAGACTATGATGGACTTTCTCAGGGTTCAAAAGAACGACTTGCAGCAGTGAATTGATTAAAAAAGTTGTTACGAAAAAAAACAAACACTTATGCTGTATTTTGTTAAATGTGAGAAAAGTTAAAATTACACAGAAGGCTTGTTTATTTAGTTTTAAAGTAAAAAAAAAAAAAAAAAAAAAACCTTCTATTTTTTGTTTGAAATCTAAGAAAACTAGCAACACCTAGCTACCATTATTTAATATTAATGTGTGGAATAAATTAGTGAAAATACCTTGTGATATTTCTAGCTGCTAGACACACTTAGTTTATAGGAAAATTGTGAGCTCTGATTGGCTGAATCATTTATTCCCGTCATAAAATGTCTTATGATCTTGTTACTTCGTAGTATTTTTATTTAAATATTTATTATTATTATTATTATTATTATTATTATTATTATTATTATTATTAGTAACAGAAAAAGCTAGGGAAATAGGATTGAGGGTGGATCTCATTTTGATTTTGCTAGGACTGTCTTTTATCTTTGTAATGTATTGTGTTGCATACATCTCCAGTAAACGCTAATTTGGTTTACATTAGTTTCTGTATTTTATTCATGCATTCTAGTCACATGCAGTGACAACTCATTTATCCGCGGATTTCACACAAAATTGAAAATTGTCGATCCTTCTCCCTTTCATGACTCACAAGAAAATCTTGACATAGACTGTCTTAAGATACATAATAAATAAAAGGGAAAGAACACTATGAATTAACTACATAATCAGTTCATATGTAATTAATCATGCAATAAGACACTTATTTTAAAGTTCTACGAATTTCTTCATAAAATGTACTAATTCTCCTTCTTTAAAAATCCTGTATCGCCTCATTTAGGCTACAAAGATAATTTAAATGTGATTTTCAACATGTTTTCAACAAAGTTTTAATATTATTATTAATTATTATTATTATAAAAAATTATTTTTATTAATTGATAGGGAAATTTTCTTGAGAAAATTCATTTGAAAATGAGCATGAAATTAGTTTGACTTGACTCATCATTCTTCCCTTCACAAAACGACTCTGACAGACCATTTGGGGAAAATCCTAGATTTCCAGAACCACCAATGGTTTGTTGAAAAATATTAGCAATTTTTGAAAGGTATTGTCAATATTTTTACATTTTGCAATATGTGGTGATTAAAACATTGTTTTCATTGCAAATGACAGGAGACGGCTTGTCATGATCAGAGAAAAGGCCATAAGGGGTGAAAACATCAGTGTCCCAAATGAGAAAATGGGAAAAGGGCAGAGACGGAAAATTACAAAATACATGGACTCAGGTGATGACTAGCTTGAAGAGCAGGTTGCCAATGCAAAAATAAATACAAATATTATTTTTTTCTTCATAACTATTTTAAATGATTAACAGATATTAGGCAGGGTATTTATCAAAAGCTGGGCACCGGGCAAATTATACACCTACCTGAGGTATCGTGCCCAGCTACATGATATGGATGAATGTGTATGTATATCACATATATACTGTATAAGATATGCATTATTTTTATACAGATGAGACCGAAGAAGAAGAAAAAGACTATGACAAATTATGCTGTCGCTTCAAGTAAAAGCATCTTGGCAAAAGATGTAAAAATGCACAGAACGATCACGTATGATTGTAAATATATGTAGTGCTATTTTAGTTACATGCTCATTTGACAGTGGTGGTGCAGTATTGCCAGCTATGTCATACACTTAATGGCACATTTTTCCTATAACTAGGTTTTATATGACTTAATAACGACACTACTTACTTTATACAAAAGCTTGCGAAAACACCTGCTTTCTGGTCTTGTCCAAAAAATGATCTAGGTAAGAAAAATAATTCAACTGCATTATTTTAACAAATATATGTTATTGATAATATTATAAAGGAGAATAGCAGCCATAAAGAAGGGGGTGACACAGAAAGAGAGAATTCTGCAACTGGAAGAGGAAAATGACTCGCTCAGATATGCTCTGCGCATGCTGAAAGGTAACTTGAATAATTTAAATTTTCTTATACTAATATGTGCATTCTCATCAATCATTATCTCATTGGCCTCCTTAAGTTCAACTGATATTATTTAGCTTTCTAACATTAATTTATTATTTATTTCTTAGCAGACGCCCTTATCCAGGGTGACTTACAATTGTTACAAGATATCACATTATACACATTATACATTATTTCACATTATACAGATTATTTTTTTACATACAATTACCCATTTATACAGTTGGGTTTTTACTGGAGCAATCTAGGTAAAGTACCTTGCTCAAAGGTACAGCAGCAGTGTCCCCCACCTGGGATCAAACCCACGACCCTCCAGAGTACAGAGCCCTAACCACTGCTCCATGAAATAAGATGGCTAAGCATGGGCATACCATGTAAGACATACATTACGACTGGAATGACTCATGAACAATGGATTATATCTTGGGATCAATAATGTTATACGTTTGACAAAGATTCTTTTAGTTTCCAGCTTTTATACCCATATTCAAAGTTACATATTAATGTTTCAGGTTTGCCGGAGTCTATCTCCACTTTGGAGGCCCAACTCAATGACGCCAAACAGTGGAGGAAGCAGGGACCAAAGAGGGATTTGCCACCATCTCCAAGACAAAGCAGTTCATCTATGGTTAGACCAGTGGCCTTGCCTTCATCACAACAATCTGATGAGAAGCCTTACCCTCATAATCCTTGGTATGTTTTAATTAATGTAAGTACAGGCAGTGTTTGGTAGTTAAGGATACCAAAGCTGGAGTTCCTTGTTAAGTCAGGTCTGTGTGCAGCCTAAAATTAGTAGCTTTGCATACGTTCTTTAATTTCCTTGTGGTAAAGAGCTTGCATACTATATGCTGAAAATGGTAGTTTTGCCGTTTGAATATAAACTGTAAATATCTAGGCCTTCGTGATATTTGTACACCTTCAGTTAAAGTCTTTATGTTCATCAGCTTGTCTCACAGTTATACTAAATTGTGTCAGGGCGAGGAGCCCTGCACATGAAAAGGGGGCGGGGCAAAGCCCTGCCATGAATGTATTATTTATTTTTAGAACGGGGTACCCCTCCGCAATTTATTATTTTGTATTGGTTTTGTATTATTATTATTATTATTATTATTATTATTATTATTATTATTATTATTATTAATAGTATTGTTATTATTATTATTGTCGTTATTGTTATGGTTTATTTATTTATAAATATGACGGCGGAGCCGTGTTTTGTTATTGTTATGTATTGTTTCGCAGCGTGGATGGGAAGCCCCATCCAAATTAAAAACCTTGTGCAGAAGGTGACCATCTCCCGAGTTAATTAATTTTTTAATTGTTGCTAGTCGGGAGATGGTCACCTGCATATAAGCCTGCAGTTCTCCTTGCTCTGGGTGGGTGTTAAGAAGAGGAGAGAACGAGAGCGGAGGAGACGACAGAAACAAAACTAAAATAAAATAAATCTAGGAACAGTGAAGGCGATTTGCCCAGCCTGACCTGGAATACTTATTTTCTTTTTGTGTTTGTGATTATTTTGTTTAAACTTTTATTTTCACTCTGTGAGCAGTATTTGTTTTGTTAAAACCTTTTATTTATTTTTGTTATTTAAAAATAAACGGCGCACGCCGCGTCTTTTGCCCTGCAGTACCTGCGTTTGTTTTCCTTCCTGCTTCTGGCCTGACGTCACCTCGTCAGCCATCCTGCCACATAAATATTGATCGATCAATCATTATTGACATGTTTTTAGTGCTAAATATGTCTATTCTGTTTTACTCTCTCCTGATCAGGCTTTCATCACAGTCACTGAGGACCGATATTCTAAGGCAGGGTTCCTCAATTGGGGGCCCGCGGGCCCAATCCGGCCCGCGAGAGCCTTCCTTTTGGCCTGTCGAGCGTCAGCTGTCCTTCATTACAAAAGCTGAAATTGTTGATACGCAAGATTGTAATGTCACCGCTATCTACAGGGTATTTGTGTCCCCTAACACGCGTTTTTTTTTTTTTTTTTTTCGGGGCAACCTAGTTGGAACAATTCAGAGATTTCATTTTGGCATGCGTCACAAATCTCCACCCATTTAATTTAGTGTTATTGCGATATGAAAACAGCTGTATAGAGTAATATTATTTTCTTTAGTGCGGAGAAACTATCTGAATATTTTTACAAACATTGCTGCATTAATTGCATTAATTTGAAGGCAAAAATCCACGCCTGTCTAAAATGCTTCACGCTTTCCAGACACTGGCCAGACTTGCAAGGTAAATGTTACGTATAGTGATCAATGTTTTGTTTTCTTGTGACCCTATTTTCTGTTATAAGGAGAGTAATAACGAAAACCCAAATGGTGTTTTTTTTTCTTTGTACAACACCCCTTCCAAATGTATTTTTTGAAGAGTTTAAGTTAAATTTCTCAAGTAAACCCTAGTAATGCTATTACTTTATGAAAATGTGTCATTTGTCACTTTGTTTATTGTGAAGAAACTACAATGGCAGGGATAAAAAAAAGCGATGGATACTTTTCTACTGTTTTTGCCTGAAATACACAAATGAAAAAGTGTATAAAATTAATTTTGACATCCTCTGCTTTGTAGTTTATTCAGTGGAGCAAAGTAAAGTCTTCACAACCTATTCTGGAATATTACAGTTTTACATATTATTTTCGGATAAATAGTATTGGAAATTGCTTTAATTTTGCTAGATTTATCTGGGAATTGTGCAGTAGTTTTTGTATAAATTTAATTTACCGTAAAACTTCAATTAATTGCCGGTCTCCAATACTCGTCGGTCTCTAATAGGCGCCGGGGCTGCTGGGAAATATGGTAAATATACGCTGGGTCTCTTTTAAACACCGGGTTATGAAAAATAATATAATGCGCATCATACTAGATGTTCTCGCCAATACACCCAAACGGCTGTACAGCGAGCTTACATATTTGTTTTTCAACAGCTATGAAAAGACCCTGAGGCTCAGGATGAATGATAAGAAAACTGTATTTAATTTATTTTAAAAGTTACACATAATGCATAGTTTTTTTTAATGACGTTATTCATTTTAAAACCAGTTGTGAAGCTTTTTTAGCGTGCTGAAAGTAAGCCAAATACAAACTTCTTTTCTGATATTTTTTTTTGTATTGAATTTGAGTCTTGCAATGAATATTCGTATTTTGCTCAATTTCCAGTGTTCTTATTTATCAATGTACACGTTATAAAAACAAATTAGTCACTTTTTCTTGTGATAAAACTGGTACTTGTATTGATTTTACTGTTACTCTTAAAAACAGTTTGAAGCATTTTTGAGTGTGTTGTGGGCCAACAATATGAACTTATTTTTCGATATTTACAGGGTTGCATTTTTTTCATATTATCACAGTATTTCATGCGGTTGTTTTCCAATGAAGATTCATTGCTGGTTAATTTTTCATCAATTGTCTATGCTTACCAATGTACACGTTTTGAGGGTGAACAATACATATGTGTTAATAAAGATTATACTTATTGCTTTTATTAATTTTAAAAACAGTTTTTTTTATTTTTATTGTGCTGTTAAGCCTACCTTATTACACGCTTGTGTTCCGATATTTACAGGGCTGTATTTAGTGGATTTTACTGTTTTTATTTATTTATTATTATTATTATTATTATTATTATTATTATTATTATTAAGTGTGGTAGATGAAATTGAGATTTGCAATACAGATTTGTTCTTTTCCAACGTTTTGCATATCCTTGTTTATCCCATATATATATATATATATATATATATATATATATATATATATATATATAATGTAAGGAAAAGTTTTTTTAAAAGATGTACACAAAAAGTTTAAAAGATTAAAAAATATTTTATTTTCAGGAAGTTTAGGGCAAAAGCCTTTCTTCAGCTGTTTAAAAAGAAAAGTAAACACAGTGTAGTAAACTTGTTGTTATTCAAGAATTGTAATTATACAAAAATTCTGTGGATGATGTCATGATTATTAGAATAGAATGTTCATTCCAAAAGGTTCCAAAGTTCCCAGTTTGAAGATAAACTCTCGTTCCTTTTGTTTCTGAGCAACATTTGTTCCGTAGCACTGATTGATCACACAGATTGTGATGTCTTCAGCAGTGTGATCATCACTCTTGAAGTGATGGGCTACAGGAAATGCAGTGGTGTTAATGCGAATGCTTCTTAAGTGTTCTACAAACCGGTCTGCTAAATGCCTTTTAGTTTCCCCAATATACAATTTGTTGCATTTCTTGCAGATAATGCCGTAGACTATTCCTTTAGAGGTACATGTAAAATGTTCATGAATGTTGAATGAAGATTTAATGCCGCTAATCTCTGTTTCAGAATGAAAGTGTTACATTGTGGTCTGTTACATGGATATGTGCCTTTCAAAGGTTCCCCAGAAGGACAAATTAAAATTCTTTAATTTCCTTGTGGTAAAGAGCTTGCATACTATACGCTGAAAATGGTAGTTTTGCCATGTTTGAATATAAACTGTAAATATCTAGGCCTTCATGATATCTGTACACCTTCAGTTAAAGTCTTTATGTTCATCAGCTTGTCCTTCTGGGGAACCTTTGAAAGGCACATATCCATGTAATAGACCACAGTGTATTACCTGTAAATACATTCATTCTGAAACAGAGATTAGAGGCATTAAATTAAAAGCAACTAGAGATGTTTTTGTTACATATGTAATGTGTAAGCAGTACTGTAAGGATAGGTATGCGAGCGATTATCAAAAAGTTAAAGCACGATTTTCTGTCATGGACAGAATTGAGCTCCATGCTGCGGCTACCAACTTAGGACACGATGCACAGGATCATTGATGCACTTGTATTATTATTATTTATTATGCGCTTTGTTCTTTCATTTATTTTTACAGACAGTACACATTTTTATTTTCCAACCTAGGTCCATAGGCTACATGACAAAACTCCTGTTCCTATTCAAACAAAAAAAACTAAACATGTTTACTAATTTAGCTATCATGTTTGATGCCTTTTTTTTTTAACTAGGATGTTAACGTTTCGCCTTTGTAAATTGTGATAGTTAACGCTAGGCCTACTGACAAAATAATAATAGACCTTGCAATACTACAATAATATTGTATGATTGTATGTCATTAGAATATATTACTAAAACATTTGAATTTCTGATTTTGCGGATCTGAGCAATACACATACAGTAGCCCCAGCACCACAGAGATAACACAGTCATAAACAAACAAGATAGCTGCTTTTGCATCCAGCACTCAAAGAATATGACGGACATTTGCAGAGCTTTTTGAGATGTTATAGTAATAAAATAATGACTTGGATCGCATTATTGAGGAGTTTGGTGATAAAACAAGTGATCAGGAGATTATTTATCAGTATACACGACTATGAAGAGGTATAATACAGCAAACAAGGGGTGGGGCGGGGCTGGAGATGCAGTACTGAGTGTCCTGTTGATATGCAGTGCCTTTTAAACCTGTTTTACTGTGAAAAAAAATACTTTTAAACAGTGCGTCTAAAATAAACTGTGTGCGTGAAAATAAATTGGACCTGATGCGCCTGAGACGCACTGAATAAATGGACCGCAAAGGGTTAATCAAACTGCTGCTGTGCCTTCCTTTTGCCTTACTGCGCTTGCGCGATCCACTTTGTCCCCGGTCTACTAATTCCCTACGACACCGGTACTAATTGTAATGTATTGGGTTAGGTGTCCCACTCCCTCTTTAGCATACCAGTAGTCCCTTTATGACAATGATGTGGTGCACTGCACCGACACTGACCTGTCATTTGACACCACTGAGGACCATTCATCTCTGAAGTGCCTAAACCCCTCCTTCACATCTCTGAATGGTATGCATGGAACTCATGCCTAAACCCCTCCTTCACATCTCTGAATGGTATGCACAGAACTCATGCCCAAACCCCTCCTTCACATCTCTGAATGGTATGCACAGATCTCATGCCTAAACCCCTCCTTCACATCTCTGAATGGTATGCACAGATCTCATGCCTAAACCCCTCCTTCACATCTCTTAATGGTATGTGTGGAACTCATGCCTAAACCCCTCCTTCACACTCAAACCTCCAACACAACAACAAATACAGATACAGAATAATTGTTTACAGTTCAAACACGAGCTTCCGAGGTGGGTACTCACAGGCCCAGGCACAGGCAGTCCAACATTCACAGACATAGTCCTGAATAGTCCCACCATCAGTACAATAACCACCGCTGTCATTTGCTCCACAGCCTGGTGCCATTGCAGCAAAATATCAAAATGGTTTCCAATGGCTCCACAGTGAGCAGTGTACGACGTTCACTCCTGTGGGACAATACAAATGCTTTTGGGAGGTATATGGCTTCCTCTGCCTCCAAGGCAGCACTCTTGAAGCTGGGCTGGTCAGCAGCTCTCACTTGCAGCTTGGGCGTGCAGCTCGAAATTGTTAAAAATACGTCCACCAACTGCCCTTGTCAGCAGGCCGTGCTACAGCTGTGGCACTGGTCGCCTCCTGATGAAGCAGCCCATCACTCCGGTTTATTGAATAGATATAAACTATTATTGAAATACTGACTACTCTGACTGCCTTCGAACAGATGTATTAACTGAGTCATCTGAGAGAGTTCCTATGTTACTGGCTCACTGGTGTGAGTCTTATTGTGTGGATTAACTCAGAACAATTTGCTTAATACAACAATTAGTCAGTTTAATACTAATACTTTATTAAACGTTAAAATCAGCATGCAGATACGAAAAAGGCATTAAGTCAACAGTGTGCAGTCTTAATTTCTTCCTCTGGCCTAACAAAGGTTATACATAACCTGTGGTTACATCATTCTTCAACAATTCTTTCTTTTTGTAAAAGTTTTCCAGTAACGCTTGGTATCCTCTCGTTCCTTTAACATACTTACAATTCATGCATTTGACACACACACCCTGCTCATAAGATATATTACTACAAGAGATTACAAGACACAGGAAGAATACAAGACAGCAACAACCTCCATATATCATACCCAGGGGTTCAATTGGGGCGGAGTGGCGTTCCTCCTCTTACGGATTCAAACCATTAGCATTCCTGGTCTTCTGATTGAAAGAAAAAAGTACCAATCACAGAGCATCCACTAGCATACAGTTTGATGCTACCCACAGGCATGCACAATATATAGTAAAATCACGTACCACAGTATATTCAGTTATAATTTTGATAAGTTTAATGGTAAAATTTTTAAATAAAAATACAACATTGAAAATAAACGTAGGTTGGGATGCATCAATGATAACATAATTCTGGTTATAGTTTTTTTAAGAATATTAATAAATGACAGTGATATAATGTCCATGTTTATGTATAAAACATTTTAATTAGATGAAAAATAAATGCAATTTGAGGTGAGTGTTTCTATTTATGATTTCCATTACATGAGAGTAGGTGTTAAAACTTCATGCTGATATTGGACTCAGCTCTCGCCAAGATAAGCACCAACTAAGACATAGGTTCTTTTACTGTAAACTAATGTGATCCATCTGTGTTTCCTTCCATCTGACGATGTAGATATCCTCCTGTCTGGTGTTGATGGCTGAAGTGTAATGCTGGCTTCACAGATCAGCCTATTTTGCCTCCCTGGCGCACCAGCACACACAATGGCTGTAATGCTGGCTCCAGGGATTAACCACAGTGCGGCCTCCCCAGCGCATCATCATGACAACCATTCTGAGTAGGGTACTTCACTGGGGTCTTTAAGTGGGCACCTTCCATCCTTGGTGTTTTGTCGACTAGCCCATGACACCTTCAGAGGGCTCGACAGTGATTCTGGCGTCCCAGCATCACCCCCCTCCGTCCCCCACTCAGCTAAGCCAAGCTTACTTACCTTCCTTTCCATCGACATTGCTTTTTTCTACTGTGCTTGAGGTCCTCAACCAGAATCTTTTCGTCTCAACCACAGCCAGTTGCTAAGTTCTTCACAAGTTCTTCAACTCTTGACCACTGAATCCGATGTCTCTGAGAAACCAGGTTGTGGAGTGTGCCACAAATCCTCGACAACCCACCTCCACTGGGTAAACCTGGACTCTCCATCCTCACTGTTCCGCTTCAGCAGCTAGTTCAGCGTACCGAAGTTTCTTCCTTTCATGCACCTCATCCATAGCATCCTCCCATGGCACTGTTAACTCTACCAGGTGAACAAGGCGTGCTGATCCAGACCACAAGACAATATCAGGTCGAAGGTTAGTGGTGGCAATCTCAGGTGGGAAAATAAGCCGTTGTCCAACATCTGCCAGCATTTTCCAGTCTCTAGCAGCTTCCAGTTGTCCTAGATGAGTTTTTTTTTCTTGGTGGTTGCTCCCCTGGGCGGAGGAATGTTGTTCTTCGTGTGTCATATATTGCTGGAATTGGTGGCAACCTGTTGGTCATGCTGCACTTGTCTTCCAATGATAAGGCCAAACATCGCAGCACCATCCTTGGCTAAGACCCACCTTACATCCTGTCAAAATGTGTCTTAATGTAGCTGGCGATGAACACAAAGGACACCACGGATTCTCTCTTACCCATAGATAAAGGTTCTGTGGTGATGGAAGAACATCATATGTTGACCTGATGAGGAAACTGATCCTGCTCTTTTCCATTGTCCATAGATCTCGCCAGGTGATCTTGCGTTGTTCCACACTCTCCCATCTTGTCCATTCTCCCTGCTTGGCATGGGAAACTGCCTTTACACACCTCCTCCTCTCTCCTGCTTTTGCACCTCATTGACTACCAGCTTCCTCCGTTGAGCTGGGGCTGCTTTGTGCCATGTAGGAGGAGCTAAACTGAAACCAAGACCTCCTCTTCCATGCTGTACTTGCCCCATGATATCACTGATATGAAGGGCAACCTTTGCATCTTCCATAGCTTACTTTGCCATCAACTTTCTTCCAGTTTTCAACACAGGTGCTGCCTCCCTTACCCATTCATTGTGTGACTCTACCAATGTCATTTCCAATTGAACCTTGGCGCACTTAAACTCCTCGGTTAGAGTTGAGACTGGCAGTTGCAGTATCCCTTTACCATATAGTCCCAATCTGCTGAAGCAGTGTGGAACTCCTAACCATTTCCTGATGTATGAACTTTTTAACGCTTCCAGCTTTTCTACTATTGTCTCAACTACCTCATACACAGTGAGTGGCCACAGAAGTCTTGGCAATAGACCAAACTGGAAGCACCAGAGTTTGCCCGGTAAAGCGCTGCTGTCTATGCTCTTCAACCCTTGCACTTGTTGTCTCACTTCCTTGCGCTTGTTGTCTCACTTCTCCCACACAAACTGTGTCCTTTAGGTCCCCATCATACCATCTCCCAAGACTTTTCACAGGCTTCTCAGTCACTGTTGGTATTGCCTCACCGTTAATGTAGAACTTCTTATCCACTACTTTACCATTAATTATAGAGATACTCCTTGACTTAGTGAGCTTGAATTGCATTCGTGCCCATTGATTAGTTTGCCCAATAACCAATTAGTGCAGGCTACTGTTGTAGTCATGATTGTCATGTCATCCATGTATGTTCTAATTGGTGGCATTGCATGCATCTTCATTGATGAGGCAAGTTTCAACTTGAGCAAAGGGCATCAGCAAGGCAGGAACATCATTGGACAGAGTGCCACCGTGGACACACCTGGACAATGTGGAGGAAACCTCACCATGTGTGCTGCTATAGGCCAAGGAGGGGTTCTTGCTCTTGGTCTATATAATACTGAACAACTCCTTTACATTTCTTGACCTGCGTTGTGCTCAGCTTGTTCAGCCCCACGTGGATAACCAGAGAAACAATGAAGGAAGACAGCCCACAAATTTTGCCACTGTATGGGACAATGTCAGCTTTCAACGAGCACTGCGGGTGCAGCAGTGGTTTGTGCAACATGATGATTTTTCTTTACATTTTCTTCCACCCTACACCCCCTCCCTCAACCCAATTGAGGAGTTTTTCTCCTGTTGGAAATGGAACTTATATGATCACCGCCCATATGACAGGGTTACACTTCTCCAGGCCATGGAGGGTGCCTGTGATGACACTGGGGCAGAAGCCTGTCAAGGCTGGATACGTCACAGCAGGCGTTTTTTCCCTAGGTGCATTGCCAAAGAGAACATCCGCTGTGATGTAGATGAAATAATGTGGCCAGAGAGAGATGAGAGACTCAGTGGTGATGATACTGAATGATGTTAAGACTGTACATTCTTTACCAAACTGTAAATAAATTATTTCACATTGATGCCTTTTGCTGTTATTTATTTCTTATATTGTATATCTAAATACAAAAAGAGGAACAAAGTAATGTAATGAACACAAAATAATAATATGATTGATAGTTTTGCAAACAATGTTGCTATGTTCAGTTATATATTTTGATGTATTGGCTTCAGTATGTTTAAAAAACAGTAGGATTTCATTTTGGTTCAGTAGTTAATTGTAATATCACCTTGTATTTAATGTATTGATATGAGTATTACTTTGTGTGGTGGGGGGGGGGGGGTTATGCTGGGACGCCAGAATCACTGTCGAGCCCTCTTGAGGTGTCGTGGGCTAGTTGACAAAACACCGAGGATGGAAGGTGCCCACTTTAAGAACCCAGAGATGTACCTTACTTAGCTCAATCCAGACAGTTGTCATGCTGATGCGCTTGGGAGACCACTGTGGTTGATCCCCGGAGCCAGCATCACAGCCACTGTGATGGACAATTTGCTTAATACAACAATTAGTTTTTTTTTTTCCTGTTAATAAATATGTTCGGGTTTGGTCTGTTTAAACGGTGGAAACTGTGCAGTTAAAATACTGCTTATTACCACAAGATTGTATCTCATAATTTAATAAGATAGCATAAATAATATTTACAGCATTGCCTCTTGAAAGGTTAAATATTTTAAATATACTGTATAATCACTTGGTGTTGCTGAGAAAGAGCATCATGAAGTACACGCTATCAAAGGAATGACTGGAATGTGAAATCAGTGCATTTGGGGAAAGTAAAGAGAAACAACAAACTTCCTTAAGGAAAACAATAAATGATCACAAAGAGGCAGCTAAAGTCCTTGAAAAGAAAGTTGAAGGTGCATTAGAGGCCGGTTTACTGAAGGCACAGGAAGAGTCTATTTCTTGATCCAAATGTGTGTTTTGTGCAGCATACTATATTGCAAAAAGAAACCAGGCCTTTCACAGATCCTCCAGATCTGTTTAGACTTGCAAAAATTAAATGGTGTAAATACAGGAAGAGATCTGCAATCAAATGTCAGTAGTTCTGACATTACTGATTTAATTGCAGAGGAAATGAAGGATGCTTTAATGTAATATAATATCTACTCAACCTCCAATTTCCATACTTATTGATGAGAGTACATCATTGAGCAAGAAATCTTGTCTGTTTATCTGAAGTGTTCAATTGAAAATTCAGAGCCTACCACATTTTTCTTAGACCTGCTTGAACTTAGTTCTACAAATTCTGATACCATCACTTCTGAATTGCTTGACTGCTTGCATAAGCATGGCCTTGATGACATCCTACTAAAGGAGTGCTTATAAGATTTTGCTCAGATGGAGTATCAGTGATGTTAGGTAAAAAGGTGTTTTTGTGAAACTGAAACACAAATTTCCACGTTTAATTGGGTGGCATTGCCTCAACCACAGGCTGGGGATGCTTTACACTCTTTATAGTCAGTCTCCTAAAAACCAAAGGGAACTAGAGCTGTAACCAAAGGGAACTAGCTGTAGAAACGGGAATCCATTTAAGAAAAATTGGGAGAGTCCTTTGTTTACAATGGGTAGCTTAATCTTTTAGGACAGTAAAGGCAATCTGGAATTCCTATTCAGCACTTTACTCTCATTTCTGCCACGCTAGTCAAGATGATTCAAGAGATTCATGAGAAAGATCCATGTTTGGTGGACTTGCCAAAATATTCTCTTCATCAGAACTTGTGAATTTGGGTTTGATGCTTGGTGCTTTAGAAGAACTTAAAGATTTGTCTGAAGCTCTTCAGTCACGAGATATTGCCCTGCCATATGATATACACCTTATCAGAAGGCGAATTGATATATTCAAGGCTCAAAAAGATAGTGATGGACTACACTTGAAAGAACTAATGAATGCTGCAACACCTGGAGTTTCTAAATGTGTCTCATTGCAGACAGACCACAAACAAAAAATAATTCAGCCACAGCAATATTTCTGTACTTGGCCCTCCTCTTAATATAGTTGGGATCCAACAAAATATGTTAAGAAATAGATGCTACACAGGCGCTCTGCTGATCATGTGGAATGCAGAAAAAGAAGTTGCAAAGAACAGACTTCATCATATGAACCAATCTGGAAACTTACATCTCTGCCTCAAATGTTCATGTTGAAACAAACCCTTGCTATCAATCCCATCCTTTTGATAGCTTTCAGTTACAAAAATGATCAGAAGAAACTTCTCTGTGATTCACATTGGACATTTTGGACCATTTTATTGCCGCATATAGGATTGTGCTAGATAAAGTACTGAACAGAAGATTTTTCGTGGCTGTTAAATTCTTTATTGACAAGTCTTCTAGATGATGGAGGGGTTGTAGTGGGTACTAGAGTGCTTCTAAACATTGCACTGGAAGCTTGTTAATCTGTATAACACTTACAGTTTAGTAAGTGTTATATTCAAAAGTTACTTTTGAAAACCTGCCTTATTGCACTTACTTGCCCCATAAAGTATTTGTATTCAACTCTAAAATAAACTGGGTTATTTAGCTTTTTGCTGTAATTCTAGAGTATTTGTTGTAAAGTATATAAATGAATAACATACAAGACAGCAACATTTAACACGTTTGAATATGTTCTCGGGAAGCGTATGTCCTCTTGTACCACGCTGCTACTGCAAAGTGGATCACAAAAGGGAGTTCCCTCTCTTTTAAAATCCCAATTCAACCACTGATCATACCCAAATAAGGAATGTATCCTTATCAGCAGTTTTCCACAAGCTTGAATTTAAGTAAATACGCAGACAAAGCACAGCAACATATAAAATAGAAAAAAACATTATAAAAACAAAATGGTAACACTTTATTTACATATTAGGCATTTATTATGTACTTCTTTGTGACTAATTAGCACATTATACATCATGTATAGCCTCCTAATAAGGGGTTGTTAGGTATTTATTATGCTAATTCTCAAACATGCCTTACTAACAGGTCACTGGACATTAATAAAGGATTTGCATGCATTATACTGAAGTGAAGACTGTTCTTGGCCACATTAGGTCCTACTAGCTGCTTGTATCTGATTAATACCTTGGTAATAAAGCAGCAAACAAAGTGGACCATGCATGGATAACTCTATCCCAGAGTTGGACTTTGTTTCCAATAAAGGGCTTATTAGGAGGATGTTGGTCACTAGTAAAGCGATTTGCAGCCCCTATTCTGAAGTGAAGGTTTCATTTTCATTAATTAAGAGCTTATTAGAAGCATATAGGTCATTAATAAAGGGGCTTGTAGTCCCTATTCTGAAGTGAAGGTTTCATTTTTGTTAATTAAGAGCTTATTAGAAGCATTTAGGTCATTAATAAAGACTTTTGCAGCCCATATTCTGAAGTAAAGTCTTCTTTTACATGACTTAAGAACTTATTAGCAGCATATGTCATTAATACAGTTTTGATCTAACAAATAATGCACAAAGAAGCAATTATCACCAGGGCATCTTTAATCAGTTGTGCAACCTGTATACTGAAGTGAAGACTCCAGGCACCCCATGAAGCTCTTACTCAGATTAATGAACCTCACAAAAAAATAAAAATAAGTTGAAGTAAAAAATAAACAGACAATTTTTTTTTTTTTTTTTTTTTTAAAGAACTGTTAAAACTTGTAATAAATTGCTATATAGTTATTTTCCCATTAAAAAAAACAATCTTAAATTGGAAATATTTTTTCCAACAAAGGTCAGATACATTCTGCATTCCTAAATAGATACAGAACCAACTGGTGCAATGTATAATGTATCATTTTTTTTTCTTTTTCTAAGGCCATCAGCAATCTCTTGTAAAGGGATAACATATGCAATAACATTGGACATTTAAACAAAGTACTATTTATTTTTTTCCATATTCGGTATTATTAGCATTACAGAAATGGGGATTTTGAATGTGATTTCTAACATGATTTTCAGCTTTAACATCACAAATTAACATGAACAGTTAGGGCCCTATGAAAATCGTTTTATTATTTTCTGATTTCAGTTTTTACCATTTAAAAAATGTAATTAGGTTGATTTAATTGAACTTATATACACTGCAGGCGCCGCGACCAACACAAAACTGTAAATTTAAAGTTTCTCTGTGTTATAAATTCGGCGATCTACTGTTTGTGATTAGTACCAGGTGAGTGGTTCAATTGAATAGAGGTTGATTTGCAGTTTGATTGGTTTCCACACAGCATTTTGTAGTTGTGTGATTCCATTGAAGTGCATTGAAACTATTGTATTGCTTAAGTATTGTCTTTAACGCAGTTTAGTATAATAGACAGCTAGCCTATTTGTGCGCCAGCACGAAGCGGCAGCCAACTGAACAGACTCTCTAATAAAGAGCCGGGAGTCTAGCTGTGGGAGTCCAGCGAGGAGAGGCTGTTGGAGAAAATCCGAACCTAGCAGCGCTCTGGAAGACGCCAACTACTAGACAGGTCTGTACCCTCCCCCCACTGCTCCTGCTCCCACTACTACTGTACCTATCTGTCTCACCTGTACTGCTATGACTGTCTCTCGTATCCCTGTTATTCTGTCCTCTCACTCCCGTCCTCTGTCCTCTCTCTGCCGCCGCTCTCCTAACCCCTCTAACCTCATCACTCTGCCTCTCCCCCCTCCCGCACACTCTCTGGTGCACTCTGGAACTGTCACTCTTCTGCTAACAAAGCTGATTTCATCTCTGCCTTTGTCTCCCACCTCTCTCTCGATATCCTTGCTCTCACTGAAACCTGGCTCTCCTGATAACACTGTAACTCCTGCTGCCCTGTCCTCTCTCTACGTCCTGTCCCATACTCCGCGTCTCACTGAACGGGGAGGTGGGACTGGTCTTCTCTCCTTCCTTACTCTTTTCTGTCCCCTCTGACCTCTCCTCACTCTCTGTTAACACCTTTGAATTTCACGCTGTCCAACTAACCTCTCCCTGTCAACTCCTGCTAATTGTACTGTACCGTCCCCCTGGACCTCTCACTCACTTTCTCGATGAACTCGACTATCTCCTCTCCTCCCCCCTTCTCTGTCTACCCCTTCACTCCTTCAACTTCTCTCTCTCTCTCTCTCTCTCCATCCCCTCCTACCCACAAAGCTGGCTGTCAACTGGACCGCACCTTCTCCAGGGCCTGCTGCCCCTCCACCCTCTCTGTCACCCCTCTGGACCTCTCTAATCACTATTTCATCTCTTTTTTTCTGTCTCTCCCCTCTCTCCCTATTCCACCTACCCCCACTCTGACCTCCCGTCGTAACCTCCGCTCTCTCCCCTGTCCTTGCCTCCACTGCTCTCTCACCTCCCTCCTATCGACTCCTTCTCCCAACTCTCTGTAGACTCTGCTACCTCCACCCTCTTCTCCTCCCTCACCTCCTCCCTCGACTCCCTCTGTCCCCTCACCTCCCGACCTGCCCGCCCCTCCCCTCCCCATCCCTGGCTGTCCACTGTGCTCCGCTCAGCAAGAACCAAACTGCGCTCTGATGAAAAGAAATGGAAGAGAACCAAACTCCCCGCTGCCCTAGACCTCTACCGCTCCCTCCTCTCCTCCTTCTCCTATACTCTCTGCTCTGCTAAATGCTCCTATTTCCAATCTATTATCCAATCGTCCACTAACAACCCCCGGAAACTATTCTCTACCTTCTCCTCCCTCCTCAACCCTCCCTCCTCCTCCCTCCTCTATTTCCTCTGACGACTCTGCCTCTTTCTTCTCCTCTAAAATCTCTGATATCCGCACTCTTTTACACACCCCCCCCCCCTCCCGCTCCAACCCCAACACTCTGTCTCCCCTACTAACTCTCCTTCTCTCCCCTCTCAGACTCCGACCTCTCCTCCCTCCTCCAGGGCCACAAACCCACCATGTGCGCCCTGGACCCCCTCCACACTCATCTCTTTCAAGCTGCTGGTCCTGCTCTACTCCCCTTCATCTGCTCCCTTCTCAACACTCGCATCCCTCTTACCCTTCCTCTCTAAAACCCTTGAGCGGCCAGTATACCACCAGCTCTCTGCTTTCCTCTCTACCCATTCTCTGCTCGACCCTCTCCAATCTGGTTTCCACTCTGCTCACTCCACTAAAACTCCTCTCCTGTCTGTCACTAACTCGCTAAACTCTGCCCGTGCTGCCTCTTTCTCCTCTGTCCTAATTCTCCTTGATCTCTCTGCTGCCTTAGACACTGTCGATCACGCCATTCTCCTATCCTCTCTCGCTAACCTAGGAATCTCTGGCACTGCTCTGGCCTGGTTCTCCTGCTACCTCTCCGACCGCACCTACCAGGTAACCTGGTGTGGCTCAACCTCCACACCTCACCCTCTCTCAACACGAGTCCCCCAAGGATTGGGTCCTCTCTTGTTCTCTCTCTACACCCACTCCCTGGGCCCCCTCATCGCTATGGTTTCTCATACCATTTCTATGCTGATGATGCTCAGATCTTTCTCTCTTCCCCCCCCTCTGACCCAACCTCCCCTCCCATATCTCTACCTGTATGTCTGCTATCTCCTCCTGGATGCACTCGCATCATCTCAAACTCAACCTCTCTAAATCTGACCTCCTCATCTCCCCCTCCTCTGATCTCTCTATCTCCGTTCCTCGGGAATCTCAGTTAAGAACCTCGGAGTAACCCTGGGCCCCTGCCTTTCCTACTCCCAGCACATCTCCACTCTAGCACGCACCTGCCGTTTCTTCCTGAGCAACATACGAAGAATCCTACCCTTCCTCACCAACTACTCCATGCAAGTCCTCGTCAAGGCCCCGGTACTCTCCCGCCTAGACTAATGCAACTCCTTCTTGGCCGGCCTCCCTGCGTCCGTCATCCGTCCGCTCCAGCTCATCCAGAACTCCGCTGCTCGCCTGGTGTTTTCTCTGCCTCGCTTCTCCCACACTACTCCACTGCTCCGCTCACTCCACTGGCTCCCGATCCACTCGCATCCAGTTCAAGACTCTTGTACTCGCCTACCGATGCCTTGACCAGACTGCACCCAGCTACCTCCAGACCCTCATCTCTCCCTATACCCCCACCCGCCTTCTCCGCTCCGCCTGCACTAGAAGACTGGCTGTACCTCCTCTATGCTCCCCTGCCTGCAGAGCCCCGCAGTGGTGGAATGATCATCCTATGGATGTCAGGACTGCCCAGTCCCTGACCACCTTCCAGCACCTCCTTAAGACACACCTCTTCAGACAACACCTGTAAAACTCAGCTCTTCCCTTCTGGACAATATAGTACTCTGCCTTAAATGCACTTTAACTTGCACTTATCTGCTCACTATTTTATCCTGCACTTAACCCAATCTGTAGTATTTTGTATTTCACTTGCACTCGTATCTAACCCTGATGTAACTATCAGCAATGTTATCTGCTCTTGAACTGCCCGGATATCAAATCGTACTGTGTTTTGTATTTGCTCTTATTAGGACTGAAGTACAGTAATTGTATTTTGTATCTTGCTCTTAATCGTACTGTAATTCTTGATATGTATTTTTTGTATATATAACTGTAAATCGCCCAGGGCGTCTGCTAAGAAATAAATAATACTACTACGACTACTACTAAGAGGTCGCACATTTGTGGAGCTCCTCAGTTTCCCCATTAAAAACAATTAAAAACAGTTATTTCAACTTTTTATTTTGGAAAACTTTTTCTATTTTCTATTTTCTAAAGTAGTAGTGCACCTTTTGGTTAAAAAACGTTTTTAATTTAGTGTTTTTATTTTTATAAAAAAAAAACAAAAACACTTTTTTAGTTTTTTCCTTTTCTCTCCCTGCACTTGTGCTATAAGCAAGTGCAGGAGAGATTTTTCTTTCTTTGAATTTTCTTTCTTTTTAAACACTTCTTTTATTGATTTGTTAATTTTACTTTAAAGCTTTCATTTTTGTGTTTTTAGGAAAAATATTTTTATATAATTAACTGGTTTTAGTTTTTGATTTAAAAATCGTTTTGTTTTAAAAATCCCCCATCTCTGCTGTGTGCAGAGTGGGGGAAGGGCAGGCAGGGAGCACAGGCCGTGTGCTCCTTTGTTTGCCCTTAGTTTGGTTTTTGATTTTTCTTTTAAGTTTAAAACTATTTTTTAGTTTTAGACTCTGATTTATTATTGAATTTTTCTTTTACCCCTGCACTATTGGAGTGCAGGGGTGTGTCAATTTATATTTATTTATTTATTTAAAAAAATAAATAAATACGTTTGTTTAAAAAAAAAAAAAAAACCTTTGTGTTCTGTGTGCCCCTGCACTATTGGAGTGCAGGGGTGTGCGACTGTGTTTATTTATTTTAAATAATTTTTTTTGTTTGTCTGTTTTTGTATAATTAAATAAATAAATAAACAAATAAAAATTAAAATCATGAGTGGGCAAGCTCCACAGGCCCCAAAAAAGTGGGCACAGGTGGCTGCAGGGGAGGCTGCAGCCCCCTTTGTAATATACGGGGTCCTCCTGAAGGACACCGTCTCAATAGAGGCCATGGTGAAAGCCATGGCCAAGGTGGTCGGACCATCGACCATCGTGGCGGCCTCAAAGATGTACGGCAAGGTCGTCTTCTTTCTCAAATCTGAGGCCGCCACGCACACCGCTATTGAGAGGGGTCTCGCCGTTGGGGGAATATATATCCCCATAGAACCCTTGGAGGGGTTGGGCAGCAGGGTCGTCCTTTCAAACGTCCCACCTTTTTTAAAGGACGACCTCCTGAAGCCCCATCTTCAGGCCCTAGGGGAGCTAAAAACGGGCATCCACCCCATCCCCCTAGGGTGCAAGGACCAACCCCTCCACCACGTGCTGTCCTTCCCACCCCAGGTGACCATCCACCTGGCGGGGAGGGACGCCGTGGAGGGCAGTTTTGTGGTCCCCTTTCAGGGGACCAATTATGTCATTTTTTATTCCTCGGAGGAGGTGCGGTGCTTTCACTGCAAGGAGCTGGGGCACCAGAAAAAGAGGTGCCCCAAGCTCCAGCAAAGCGCAAAACCACCCGCGCCCGCACCGTGCCCCTCCGAGTCCACCTCGCCCCCGGGGCCCTCAAAAAGGCCCCCAGAGGGGGTCAAAAAAGCACCCGCCCCCCTCCCAGTAACATCCAGGGGGGGGAAGGGAGAGAAGGCCGCCCGAAAGCACGCGGGGGGAGAAGGCCGCCGAGTGGACCGTGGTCGCCCGCCGCACCATCTGGCGGTGGGTCAGGAGGAGTCCCAGAGAAAGGGACTCCCTCGATGGCACCCCCCGCGAGGCAGGGCGGCAAAGCCGCCCGGAAAACGAAGCACCTCATCCCCGGGTACGATGAGAGAAGCGCTGCCGGAGGTGTGCTCCCCGTTGCCGTGACAGGGCAGGGGACAGCCTCAGGGGGAAGAGGAAGGCGCAAGCGCGTCTTCCCACGTGTGCACGCAAGTGCACACGTCTAGGCCTCTTGGTGAGGGTCCCCGGGGGGGGGGTGATAGAGAGCCCCCAAAAACGAAAGCGACCGCCTCGGTGTCCCCCCTCTACCGGCGACAAGGGCTCTGGCCCTCGCGCTGCCACAGAGGAGGAGAAGGATCCACCCCCCAAGACGGTCCAGGGCTCCGCAGAAGCAGCGGAGCCCATGGAAGAGGCCCCCGCTGAGAGGCCAAAGGGGAGGGAGGAACCCGCGAGGGCAGATGGAGCCCTTCGGGTAGATCCTCTCCCCGTCACTAAAGAGACCCCGGAAGCCGGCCCTGACTCTACCATCGAGGGGCCGGCCGCAGCGGAGGTCGCCAAGGGGGCGCAGGAGGGGCCCCCGACAGAACAGCTGCCTCGGGCACCGCCTTCCTCCGACGGCGACACGGGTCCGGAACCCGTGCAGATAACGCGTAGCCCATGCAGGCGACCCCGGCTGAGGGGCCGGAGGGGGAGGAAGAACTATCCCTCCCAGAAAAAGAGCTGCCTCGGGCTCCCGTCTCCGGGGAGGAGGCGGACTCGCCCCGAGGCAGGCGTGGGCTCATGCGGATGGCGGGCCCATGCAGGCGACGGTTGAGGGTCGGGGGGAGCTGAGCCCCCAACCAGAAAAAGAGCTGCCTCAGGCTTCCCTCTCTTGCGGCGACGGGGGTTCCGGCCCTCGTGTTGCCGCGGAAGGGGATAAGAAAACACCCCCTGAGGCAGACGTGGGCTCTGCGGAGCCCACACTTACAATGGTCTCCGGAGCTTAGAAGGGAGGGGAAGAACCAGAGAGGGCAGAAGGTGGTGCCCTCAAGGTAGATCCCCTCCCCGATGTGCAACGGGGCCAAGAAACCGTCCCGACCCAGCATCGGGGGCGGTTCCAGTCACAGGGGGGCGGGAGGAGCCCTGGAAGAACAACCGCCTTAGGCTTCCCTTTCCGGCGGCGACGAGGGCTGAGGCCCTTGCGCGACCGTCAGGGGGGAAACATCGCCCGAGGCGGTCCCGGTGACTGATGCGGAGGGAGGGGAAGGACCCGAAAGGGTGTATCCCCTTTCTCTATGGAAGGGAGGGGAAGGACCCAAGAGGGTGGATCCCCTTCCTTCGAGGAAAGAGGACGGGCCTGAGACCGTGCCTCAGCCCTCAAAGGAGGGATCCAAAGCGGAGACGAGACCGTCCGGCTCGGCGGTGTACGTCGAGCGACCGCCTGCGCCCCCGAAATCAAGGGTGCAGACGGTCCCCGCCAGGGTCCCTCCTGCCGCGTCCCCTGGGGGGGGTGCTGGGGGAGTCGGTTAAAATCAAAATAAGACGCAATGCGCTCACCCAACAACGTGAGTACGTTGTGCTTCTCCATCGCGAGGGGGGCGGTGGAGAACCGGAGGAGCGGGAGGAGGACTCGGAGTCCACATGCACCGTGGACTCGGAGAGTCTGTCCGCCCCTTCTCCGGACATCCCTGCGGCGGAGCTCCTGGATTTCTTGGAGGCCACCATCCACCGCAGGGACAAGGTCCAGCTGGCCCTGGACAAATGGGGGGATTTCCAGAGGATCCTACACTCTGTGAGATCCTTCCTCAGGGCCAGCCACGCCAGCAAGACTTCGGGCACGAGCGTGCACATTCGTGCCCGAAAGCTTCATGACCAGTTGGTGAACTTCGGGAGATCTCAGGATCTCCCGTGAGTGTCGCCAACTACACCTGACAGAGGATCATGTATCGCATCGGGACCGTGAACGTCAACGGAGGCTGTGTGGTCCAGTGGTTAAAGACAAGGGCTTGTAACCAGGAGGTCTCTGGTTCAAATCCCACCTCAGCCACTGACTCATTGTGTGACCCTGAGCAAGTCACTTAACCTCCTTGTGCTCCGTCTTTCGGGTGAGAAGTAATTGTAAGTGACTCTGCAGCTGATGCATAGTTCACACACCCTAGTCTCTGTAAGTCGCCTTGGATAAAGGCGTCTGCTAAATAAACTAATAATAATAATAACGGATGCAAGGACCATTTCCGCAGGGCCCAGGTAATCTCCTTTCTGAAAAAGGGGGTTACTCTGTGTGCTTCCTGTAGAAACCCACTCCACCCCCGCAGGCGAGGCCAACTGGCTGCTGGGTGGGGGAGAGTGTCGTTCAGCCACCTCACCGAGTCATCTTGTGGGGTGGCGGCGCTCTTCTCCGGGTCCTTTGTTCCCCACGGTGCTCGATGTGGTCAACGTCGTGCGGGCCGTCTGTTACACCACGGATCCGGGACGGGGACGCTACCGTTCACCTGGCGAACGCGTACGCTCCGTCCTCGGTTCCGGCAGCTCTGCCGCTTCCTCTGCCAGGATCAACTGGGACAAGTGCTCCGGGTTACTGGTGGGTCCCTGGCGGGTGGACTCCCTCCCCGTCGCGCTCCAGCAGTTCAAGTGGAGCGCGGACAGTTTTAAATATCTGGGAGTCCACCTGAGCCCCGCGGAGACCTCGGTCGCAGCTAACTGGGTGGAGTTGGAGGACAAGGTGGCTGCTAGGATGAGGTTGTGGTCGGGTCTGCTGAAACTGCTTTCCTTCAGGGGCGGGCTTTAGTGATTAACCAGCTGGTGGCGTCGATGCTCTGGCATCGACTCACCGTCTGAGCCCGCCCCTGAGTTTGTGTCCAGGGTCCAGAGGAAGCTGGCGGACTTCTTCTGGGCGGAAAGCACTGGGTCTCTGCGGCGGTTCTGAGCCTCCTCTGGCCGAGGGAGGGCAAGGGTTGGTGTGCATCAAGAGCCAGGTGCACACCTTCCGCCTCCAGACCCTGCAGAGATTCCTGTACGCAGACCCGGCCCCGCAGTGGTGCACGCTGGCGTCCCTCCTTTTGCGCCAGCTGCACGACCTGGGCTACGACCGACAGCTGTTCTGGATCGACCTCCGGGGAATCCGTCTCCCCGAGCTGCCGGACTTCTACCAGGACCTGCTCAAGACCTGGAGCATGTTCAACGTTGGCCGAGACGCCGTTCCGACCGAGGGCGAGGGACTCCTTCTGGAGCCCCTGCTGCACAGCCCCCACCTGGGTGCGCAGGCGTTGGAGTCCCCCTCGGTGCGGCGCGCGCTGATCTCGGCCAGGGTGACCAGAGTCTGGGATCTCCTGGATCGCGAGCGGTCGGAGTGGCTGGCGCCCGAGTCGCTGGTCGCCAGGGCGGCTCGGGCGACCGTCGGGGACGGCCCGGCGGCGATCCCGAGTGCAAAACAGCGTTGCACCCAGACTCTGTGAGGTATCTCGAGGAGTTCTCAGGACCGGGAGCCATCTTCCCCCCCCTTACCCCCGTTCTCGGTACTGCTGATCGAACCCAAGGCGAGCCCCCTCGGCCTCCCTCGAGAACAACCTGAGCAGGATCTTGCAGTTCTCCTCGACCCCCCTCCGATCGGCGTCGAGGAGGACCCTGTACGCGATGACGCTCTACACCCTCCACTTCCTCACCCTCGTCTCCCGCCGGGACACCGCTTGGCGGGAGACCCTCCGACCACCGGAGGGCGAGAGTCCCCAGTGGGAGGCCCTGTACTCCCCGCTGGTCTCCAGGGGAGCTGGGGACTTGGGATGGAGGGTCCTGCGGGCGCTTCGCGTCAGGAGAGATCCTGCGTCACTTTACCGACTCGGACGCCGCATGCCCTTTCTGCGGTCTGTCCGAGTCGGTAAGTCACATTTATTTTTCGTGCGCCAGGCTGCAGCCGTTCTTTTTGTTGTTGAAGAACATGCTGCTGCAGTTCTGGCTGCACTTTTCACCCACCCTCCTCATTTTCGGGCACCCTGTTCGTGGCTCCAGCAAGAAGAGAGACCTCCTTGTGAATCTGCTCCTGGCTCTTGCTAAACTGGCAATTTACAAGACCAGGAAGCGTAAGATGATCGGGGAGGGTCTCTTTGACTGCAGGGCCATGTTCAGGGCCCTGGTCCGATCCCGGATTAATTTAGAGCACGCCCACGCAGAGTCCGCTGGCGACATGGCCACCTTTGTCGACCAGTGGGCTCTAGGGGGCGTGCTCTGTACCACCTCCCCTTTGGTTTTCAACATTTAATTTACAGTCCTTTTTTCTGGTCTTTTCATTTAATTAGTTAAGGCCTGGTTCTTGTTGGCACCTCTATTTTAGGGGTGCTAAATTGAATTTTTTCTCCGGCCGCCTATGGCCGGCCGGTGCACCGGCTGCCATTGGGCAGTCGGTGTAGTCCGGCCTACTAGGCTTTAAATAAGACTACTAATAATAATACTAATACTCATCAGTTATTACGGTACACCAATATTGAATACGCAGTGAACAGATTCCCGCATCAAGCCACTATTACAAAGATGCAATAAAAACAATACATAATAATAAGCGTTGGTGATTGTCGTAAAATACTGGATTATTGTATTAATATAAAGTATGGACATTTAAACACAAACTGCAGTACGGACGTATCATCTGACATTCACACGAACAGGGAGTAGGTAATTAAAATGTTGTTATTTTGGAAATAAAAAACTTATATTTAATGAGAGCGCAACAAAATACATTTACACATCTTAATTGAAGGTACGTGTCACAAATAAGAGTTATTTTTTCATGACATGTGCACCGTTTTTGCCAAGATTTTAAAATATAACTTACTTAAAGTAGGCTAAAAATAATGCATTTATGTTTGTGTACCTCAATAAAATAGCTTTTCATAACAAAGATAAACTTGAACAAATGTTACAGTGCCTATTGGTACCAAGTATTGGAGTCTGACCCAGATTTATTTGTAAAGTTTGCCGCCCTGTCTCCAAACTCCCTTCCTCAGATCTCCGTCATTCTTCTTTTCTGTCAGCTGACAAGGGATCTGTTGATTCCAGCATGCCTTTATTCTTAAAGGAGACTGCCTCTATAATTCCCCAATACCTCATAACAAAAGGAATACATTTTTTTTTTTTGGTACAATAATACCCGAAAATAACGTTTTATTTTCGGGTATTATTGTACCAAAAAAATGAAAAAAAGCGTAAAAAAATTATTTGTGACATGTACCTTCAATTAAGATGTGTAAATGTATATTGTTGCGCTCTCATTAAATATAAGTTTTTTATTTCCAAAATAACAACATTTTAATTACCTACTCCCTGTTCGTGTGAATGTCAGATGATACGTCCGTACTGCAGTTTGTGTTAAAATGTCCATACTTTATATTAATACAATAATCCAGTATTTTACGACAATCACCAACGCTTATTATTATGTATTGTTTTTATTGCATCTTTGTAATAGTGGCTTGATGCGGGAATCTGTTCACTGCGTATTCCATATGTAAATGTTGACTCAGTAGCTACGATTAAATGTTTAAAATGTTTCAACCTCAGTGATTTTCTTTGATGCGCTATTCATTTTAGGCAACTTACAATAAAATGGCACTTCCGTGACAATCCATGAAATGTATTTTTTTTTTATTGTCATTCGTGAATTTCTTGAAAAAGTATCGTGAATTTTCCGTGTCCTAGTAATAACTGATGACTACAGAGAAACTTTTTTTTTTATTTTACTTGGAGTGGAAAAAGAAAAAAAATACGTTTTTTACTTATTCAACCCGTTTTTAAAGTTAACAATACTTTTGTTAAATTCAATTCAATTCAACAAAACATGACTCTTACTCCAATGCACACACCAAATGGAAAAAAAATATAAGCCAGTAGATTTAAGGTTTTGTGTTGGTCACCACGCCTGCGGTGTATATAAGTTCAATTAAATCAACCTAATTACATTTTTTAAAATGTTAAAAACTGAAATTAGAAAATAATAAAATGATTTTCATAGGGCCCTAACTGTTAATGTTAATTTGTGATGTTAAAGCTGAAAATCGTGTTAGAAATCACATTCAAAATCCCCATTTCTGTAATGCTAATAGGCCCTAATACAGAAAAAAATAAATAGTACTTTGTTTAAATGTCCAATGTTATTGCATATGTTATCCCTTTACAAGAGATTGCTGATGGCCTTAGAAAAAAAATGATACATTATACACTGCACCAGTTGGTGCTGTATCTGTTTAAGAATGCAGAATGTATCTGACCCAAATCCAAATACATTCCTAATTAAAAGGATTTTGTCTGTTTCTTTTTTACTTCAACTTATTTTAATTTTTTTGTCAGGTTCATTAATGTGAGTAAGAGCTTCATGGAGTGCCTATGGTGGGACTACATTAAACTCCTGATATATCAAAAGAACACCATTGTGCCATTCACTGGGGAGGTAATTGAACCACGGATGCACCAGACAGAATGGTATTCCATTGGCTGTATGCCTTCAGAAAAGTCATAATTTCTGCTGGAATAATCTACAATATTAGTCTTTTGCTCTTTGAATTTCCGTGCAGTCGCTCATTTTTTCTTCAACAGAAAGCATAAAATCCCCAGGGAGTATGACATTTCCCGCAGAGAGAAAGACGCAACCCTTAACACAGCTGTGACAGTGCAATGAACTCTCTTATAGTTTTTTTTTTTTTTTAATTCCATATGCATATACCGAATGTGCATAACACCCATAGCTAAAATAAGGTTACACAATTATTTTTCTCTGTGTCTTTGCTCATCTGATGCATTACAGCATTGCATGCAAAGGCTTAGTGTTTTGTGGCATTTAAATCTCCTCCAGCCAGGCATTCAGGGCAGGCTGCCCCCCAAGAGAAACGCTAGATCAGCACTTATCAGGAGATTGTACCTAAGGGCTTATTATGCCTGTTTGCCTGTACCACTGCTGACTTTTTATCCAAAATATTTTCTAGGATAATACCATTCCTAATTAACACTGATTGAGCAATTTTATAGCTACACCCCATTCTGTCATACTCAATTGCTTGTGGTTATGTAAAGGAAATGTGAGTGATATGAAGTCAAAACATCAGAATCGGGGTGATTATGAAAGCTACGGTTAACATTTCTGTATGCTTCAGTGCTGATAGGCATTTTTGTATCTGTCAACATTTTGTAATCCACAATCCGTAAGTATGAAAGGGGTATAGGATAGGTGATATTGAAAGACTGGCATAAAATTGATTAGCAAAATGCTGAACAGATCAGTTAGATCAGTTAATTACAGAATGAAACAGCTGTGTGCTGCTGGCATTTCAAAGGAGATTATTCATGATGACCCTATCACGGTCCCATACTATTGTGTGTTCTCTATCTCCCAGACTTCCAGCAATATATTGTTTTGTTGTTTTGTTATTGTTTTGTTGTTTTGTAAAAGGGAAACAGTGCTATAAAACATGTAACAAAGAACAGCCTTGAGACATTAAATTAACATTGTGTCTGCATACAAGGACCGCGTTTGTTGTCACTGATAATGTGACACTTCTTCTATGAGTGGTTATGATATAAAAGTCTACATCTATTCTGCATTTGTGATTTAAACGCTTACTTAAAAATGGAACCTATTATACTAGTAACTGCTGGTTATCTGCTTGGTTAGCTATATTATCTGGATAGGATTTTGTTTTCATGTTATCAGGTTCATTTTCAGGGAATCATTCCTACTATTGTTAAAGAAAGCTTGAACGATTTACAATTACAGAGTGTCGGTTTCTGTTTAACTTAATCAGTGGCAGCCCTGGCTCTTGGGGGCTGCTGTAGTCTAGGACTAAATTATTTAATTGTACATGCATAAGGTTAAATAAATAATCAAGGACCAGGTTAATTAATACAAAGACCAGTACTGAAATAGCCCCTCAGGGTTACACACTAAATAACTGTGTCTTGCAACCCAAGGTTTATTGAAGTCCATAGTTAAAATAGAAAAGCTTTCAAACATCAACAGAAGAGTGAACACCTTTTGAGTAGTTATAGCCTTTCTTTGATAATTAATTGATTTGAAGTTAAAAATCGTACATCTTTTACCAGGCATTTTTTATTAAGTTCATATTACTATGTTGCTGAGTAACCACATATTAACTTACGTTTAACACAACAACTTTAACACAGCACATTAAGGAATCCCATTTGTGCTATGAGGAAATCTTAGTAGAAACATTTCACAAGTTATTACATTTAACCATCCTTGGAGATATAAAAAACAGAGATGACCAATAGCACTCTCCGGTTACATCTGCTGTAAACCCGTATGGCCTTGAGAAGTAAAACTGGAACATTTCTGTAATATCAGTCATTGTCAATACCCTTTTTAATACAATGTGTGATTAATTATTGATATATTCTTATGATGTGTGATATATCAAATATTAGTATAGCCCCTCCTTAATTTCCATAAAATGAAACCCACTGGTGTGGCCATTAGAAGCTTGTCATAAACCCTTGTCAAAATAAAAAAGGACAATATAAGTTTTTTATTATTATTATTTTTCTGAAACAATAGCACTACATTCATAGTGTGCTACCTCTATTTTCATTGTAAGTGTAACCATTGAAAGTGAATGAAGTGGTAATTAAACGAGTTTCAGACAGTACTTTCAGACAGCTAAATGATTGATTGAGTATCTGAAAACACATGGTGTCATGCAGCAGCCATATACTCAATATATCTAAATAGTCCAAATATGCTTTAAACTAGCTAGAAAATTAAGCCTGAAATATCTAGAGATATACAGGTAGTGGACAAAAAAATGGAAACACCATTGTAAAGTCACTTAATAGGACGTTGGGCCACTGTGGTATCCCGCTCTGTGGAGTTCTCGGCGGACCGTTTTTGATGAAATGGCTGCTTGTGCCTCAGGTTGAAATTTGCAGTCAATTGATCTGCAGTTGCTCATCTGTTTTGCCTTGCACTTCGAATGAATGCACAGATATCACAATCCTAGAGTATGCGCTTCCGCCCACTGTTGCCCTTTGCTGATGATGTCTTTCCCTCGGAGTTTCATGCCGACATCACCTTAGACACCACTGCTCATGAAACATCAGCAAGTTGAGCTGTCTTGGTCACTGAAGCTCCTGCCAAACGCGCCCCAACAATAACCCCTCTTTCAAAGTCACTGAGGTCTCCTCTTGCAGCCATGCTAGCCATAATTATAGGCAAGCAGGCCTGTCCAGCATTTTTATACATAATCCTAAGCATGCTGGGATGTTATTTGCTTAATTAACGCATGAGCCACACCTGTGTGGAAGCCCTTGCTTTCAATATACTTGGTGTCCCTCATTTACCCAGGTGTTTCCATTTTTTTGTCCACTACCTGTATTTTGTTGATGTTGTATATGATATTCGAGGAATCCTGTCATGCCATTTAAGAGCCATCTGTGAATGGTTTTGAAAACATTCCACACTGAATAAGACAGAGCTACCAGTTGTCTGCCATACAACTATCACAGCTATTAGAAAACTTGAATCCAGCTGTGCTGCTGTAGGCATATTGTCTTGCATTCCATTTTCAGGATCACTAGACTCCTCTGTTTTCAATTCACACACCTTTTGTTCTCAGGATAACATTATATAGAAAGTGCTGACGAAACGCAGTTTATTAACTTTCTCTTCATACGGATGAAGGCTTTTTTTTTCCCAGAAGCACTCACAAAGAAATAAAGACACAAAAGGACAAAAAATTTGGCCATCAGAACAACATATTACCCATGTTTCTGTGCCATAAATGTCCCTTTCAGTCATAGTTGATAAAACAGAGACATAGAAGAGCTTAATGTTTACTGTCCAGCTTTATCTATAGCGAATGAAGAAAGGTTAGGGTTAAAAAATATAAATTCTGCCTGGAAGAATAACAGGAATTTGTGGCTGAATATGTTAATTTTTGGGTCAAAAGGTTTGCATTCCTTCATTAAAACATTTCCGCTGGGAGATGTGAACCCCTGATTTCCTGTCACAACCAATTAAAGCCATTGAAAGGGTGACTTAGTTAATAGGAGCGAATGTGCTGGGCACGTCTTTGGATATTACTGGTGAGTAGGTTGCGAAGTCAGACAAAATCTCTCTCTCTCTCTCTCTCTCTCTCTCTCTATATATATATATGTTACAGGCATTTTGCACAACGACTGCCGTGAAAGGCATTCTGTTACACTATTTGACTGATTAAAGGTTTTCAGTCATTTTGTGAAATGATTGTTTCACTCTATTATTACATGAAATGCCTAAAAGTTTAATTGCATTTCATGAAATGACTGGCCTTAAGGGTGTTCTATTGCACTATATGACTGATTAAAGTTTAATTAAAAGAGTGAGAAGAATCTGTCATTTTTGTGGTAGCATTAATTACATGAATTTTTAAAATGTCAACTTTTCAGAATGTTTACTGCATTTCTATTCTTGTGGTTTATAATAAGAGGTGATTATAATGAGATATTATATTCAGGGGTTCACATAACTTTTATCATTAGGTTCTCACATGAGTAGCAGAAGAAATGGTTTGGTACACACCAAAATTAGGGGTCATTATCCAAGTCACTGTATAGCTCACCTCCTCCTCTGACAGTTCAAACAATTGGGATATCAAGGATTTGGGGGGCAAATTTGGAGCTAGATTCCAGGGCCAGGGTACCTCATATAGCACGAGCGACATTACATTTTGGCGCCAGTTTCATTTATTGTTTTTATTATTTTCATTTTTTTTATTACTTGTTAGCAGCCATAGATGACGATAGTTTCTCATTGGGTCTGGACTACTCAAATGACCCACTCATCCACATACACAGGAGAGAAGGTTTGTGTTGTGTAAGAAGTTGTAAGGCTCTGGTGCTAAACTTTTCAAAACAGTTTAGCACCATTTTTCAAAGCGATTTGCACCCCTGTCAAGGATGCTGGGTTCAGGACCAAAGGTTTCAGTGGTCATCTTACACACATGAATATGCATCGGGGCAGAAAGCCGTGAGGCTGATGAGCGGGATCAATATTTGTTTTTTAAAATGTTGACATGTGAAAATCCACGCTCACAAGCAGCACTGCTTAATGGCAGTGTCAGAGACAACAACAGTAGTTTCTGAATGTTTAAGTATGAGTCCGGATTGCTGGTGATTACAATGTGTAACAAATCATCAGCCATTCTCTATCTATTTCAACAGCCTATCGTCAAATTCCAGCCCTGGGAATTAAAAAGCAAAAAAAAAAAAAAAAAAAAAACATGTCACAAGTGACGAATTTTAATGGGTTCCTGGGTGTTTATTTTGTATATTTTAAATTCTGTGGAATCTGCTCCTCTTAAACCCCTGCTGTTTTTTTTTTTGCTGTGCTGATTCATGGACAGGGTGCTGTTCTGCCTAGCAACAGGAAACCCCGCCTGGTTAGTGCCACGGCCAATGGCGCTCCAGGTGGGACTATATAAGGCAGGGAGTTGAGACAGGAAGCAGAGACGTGGAGGCAGGAAATAGAAGACTGGACTGGACTGGACTGGACTGGACTGGACTGGACTGGACTGGACTGGACTGGACTGGACTGGACTGGGCTGGGCTGGGCAACAGGAGCGCGTGCAGGCAGAAGCGCGTGCAGGCAGAAGCGCGTAGCCTTGGAGGAATCATCTTGGGAAATCGACTGTTTGCTGGATTATTTTTCTTCTGGCTGGAACGCTGCTGAGGGAACTGGCCAGAGTTTCAATCACTGGGTTTGGAAAAACTATTTTTTTATTCTTATCTTTTTGTGCGGGACAGTATAGGACGGAAGGCTGTATTTTGTGGTTGTTATTATATGTGATAACCAACATAGCTATCTTATCTAAACAAAAAAACGAAGGGATTCACATTCATGTTTTTTTTGTTACTTTATTGTTGAATTAATTTGGACACTTTAATTTTTTCTGTTTTCTTTTGTTCACTCGCTTTTGTTTATTGGACTGTTTCTGGAACAAGATACAGGTTATTGGTTGGTGTCCCAGCTTTTGGACACCTGGGTTTTTCTCCCCACGGATCTGGGAGAGGGGTTATATTTTGAATTCCACCCGCGCTGAAAGAAATAAGAAGAAAGGATTACGTGTGTTATTGTTTACACAGACGGACAAATTCCTAGTCTATTTTTTTTATTGCAGAAAAAAAGAAACTACTTACCTACGCTGGTTGGCCCTTTACCACCCTTCTGGGTGTATTCAAGGCCTACAGTGTATTACTTACCTTACCTCCAGGTTTTCCAGTCCAGCTGCCAGGTCGGGCGTGGTGGCAGTACACAGAGGATCGGGCGAGGTCCGAGGACATGGTAGGAACGTGGGAGAGAGGAGAGAAACGCAAAGTGAAAGACTGGCTGAAGGGAAGTGACCAGAGCTTCTGGGTGGAAGTAGTGATTTATTTACCTGTGTTTCAGTTTCTGACGCTTCCTCCTGCTTCACTCCTCCTTCCCAGGTGCAACGGGGACAGCGGTGGACGGTGGACAGAGGGACGGGACAAGTGCCAGGGAGCGTGGAAAGAGGGAAACACGAAGTGAAAGACTGGCCGAAGGGAAGTGACCAGAACTTGGAGGACGGGGTGCAGTTTACTTACCTGTGGTACAGTTCCTGATGGCCCCTTCTTCTTTACCCTGCTTTCTGGTCGCAGGTTCTTCGGGGTGGTGGTTGATCGGCCGGGAGAGGTCCAGCAGAGAGCGGCTGTCCTATCAGCGACGAGGAGTCCGATTACGGACCAAGCGAGTTGGAGGGAGAGACCCTGGGAGCGTGGGATTTACCCCCGGACTATTTCTTTCTGTTTCGTCCCATCTTTGCGTTACGTCAGTGACTGTGGTGTTTTATGTGGACCTTGTTTTTATTTTTTTCTCGGAGCCAGTGACCGACAGGAGGGGATTGCCTTAGTGTGCTGTGGATTTTTTGCTTTTTTTTCTGTTCTGTTTTTGGCATTCCCTAGGGTGGTCCTTTTTTCGATTTTAGTCTAGCGATCTTTTTTTGTATTGTATTTTTAGTACCCTGTCGAGAACAATAAAATTTGTTTTACCCGATACGGTTTCATTGTGTGTGTGTGGGAACCTGGAGATCAAAGAACCTGAACGGGAGAGTATAATTATCATTCGGTTACTAAGGTCCTTGCCTTATTAAAAACAATGTGGCGTAGTCGTCAGCGTATTATCGTCACGGTTATCTCAGGTCACCCCACCCGTGACAAACACTTCTTCACTTGTTGAACACGTTAGCTTGACGGCACAACAGTATTTATAGAAGGATATAACTGAGGGAAAAAAATATTACTTTAAGTAAAATGCTTAAGTAAATGTGTATTTTTAAATCTCTAGTTTAAATGTAATGGCTCTCAAACATAGAGACCTCCTCGCTTGAGAAGCGAGCTTCCACAACGCCACTCCCCATAACTACATCCCTCTTCTCTGAATGGTCAGCTAAATCGAGAGCCCTGCTATCATTGGTTGTTTCAAGTCGCCATTAAAAGAAAACAATTGATGTAATATTTATGAAGTAGAGTGATTCCACCTATCACTCTCCATATTTTTTTTTATAAAACCTTGAACTAGCCAAATGATAGCACTAGCAGAAATGGACTTTTTAGTGAATTGGAACCCTCTGGCCTTAAGTGAAATTGGGGACTGGTATTTAATTATGGTCAGTGATAATAAGCTCAGTTACCCATAGGTCGTTGACAGATCCCAGAGGCCATGATACTCAATAGAAAATCGGGAGCTTATGCAGGTATGGGTCACAGCCAGATAATATGCCTTGTAAGCGTGAGCACCCTTGCTGTTTATATATAAAAAAAAAACCTGTTAAAAATTTACATGCAGTACACATTTGTGTGTAGAGAGTCTGCTACATCGCTTCAGGACCAAAGCAAAAGGACATGGAAGAAGATCTTCACCAACTGCAAGAGTAATTGAGTCTGCAAGGTTCCACAACACCTCTCACTGGCCAATCAACTCAGGCAATCGATTCTTGAGATGCCGTGTACGTGACTGTCGTACAACCTACTCTTGTGAGAAATGTAACATGCCACTGCACATTGAGTGCTTTACAAAGTTTCATATGCAGTGACAATGAGATAAAAACTTCAAGGGCATTATAACGTGTCATTGCAAACTATTTTCTTTATACAGTTTCATGTTCATGGTAATTGTACATTTTGAGACTGTTTTGCTGAAACCATATGTTAAATGATGAATGATATTGAGCAGTTACTTTTGTTAAAAGCTGAATGTAAAACTCCTGGTGCACCAGCATAAAGAATGTATACGTGAGTGGTCACATGACAAGCACATAAGCCTAAACTTTGATCACAAAATCCTTAAAGTTTGTTTGGATGCATTTTCCTGTTTGACTTGATGTTGATAAGTTTTTAATGTTGCTGTTTCTCATTTTCCATAGTATTAATTGTATTATGGAATTCATATTTTGCATTATAGATGTTTATTTGCACTGTCCATGGTACTGACACTGTGTGTTCCCACCGGTCACAATTGTGACCGACAATAAAACATACTTTTTCACAAACTTTCCATTTTTTTAAAACTGATTTAGAGTATTTGAAAGGGTGATAAATAGAATATTATATTTATAGTCTGGAAAAAAATGGGAACAAATGGGTTAAGCACTGGTAATAATCTGAAGCCGTGGTATTGCAAAATAACAGAGTCATGTTTTTACTTTAGAAATGTGTTTTTTTCATTAAAAACTTGTCCTTTATTAAAATTAATTTTCAGCTTTCATATTGAAGCTTGTTGTGTACTACTCATTCAAGCAGGCCAAGTAGGAATTTTCTTAAGACGTTTTCCAAGTCAAGTAAGCTTATTGGTGTATAAATAATGACAATAGTTTAATATTAATTTGAAGGCATGCACCTGAATGGTAAGGTAATTAAACTGTTTGCTTATATTCTCCCTGCCGTTCTGCACACTGTCAGCCCTGGTTAAAGATATAAATAATGTACCCGATCTGAAGCAAGTGTAAAACTTGCCTGAATATTAAAGTAAAAAATATAAATATTTTAAAACCAGCAAGAAATGACTTGTGCACTAGCAGCAGTTACATTATTGTTTTACATTATTGTTTTGCCCTCTAACTCAATGGACCATATTTAGAAGCAAGCACAAAGGCAAAGACACAATTTCTTAGAGCAATAAGTCCATTTTAAAGGTATAAAACAAGAAACAACTTGACTGGTCCTTCCTGCAATTAAGTTTATACTGTTGAAATTGTTTTATTCAGCAAAAAAAAAAAAAAAAAAGTCTTTGCATTTGCTTCAGAGTAGTATATAGTAAAACAGTGCTTTTGACATGGCAAGTATTTTAAACTGCCTTACTTGGGGAATAATTAATTACCTTCTAAAGAACAGTACTTGCTTTTCTTTGTTTAACGCTTTCCTATAATAAACTACATGTGGGAATTCTAGGTGTAGCACTGTGCAGACTTGCATGTATTTGCATATAATGCGTGCTCAGTAAGTACATACTGTACATTTTATGCTGAAACATCTGCCCAAATTTGTAGGTTTACAATTACTGAAACCGTAACTTCACAACAGGAAGGTTTGCTTGGTTTCTTAGAGCTTCTTAATTGTAAAATAAATAAATAAAACAAATAAACATTGGAGTTTCAGTCAAAATGATCATTGGCCACTTTCACCCATGTGTATGTGTCACCCTTCTATACATTTGATCTTCCACATTCACAAAGTTAATTCCTGCTTGTTGGCTTGTTCCCCATGTGGCTGGCAGTCTGTACTTTCTGGTTCTCTCCCTTAGTTAGCAAGTCCTGTCCTTTCATAGGACCATTCTAATCAGGCGCAGGAGGCAAGCAGTCCCTGGTGAAGACGAGGTTTGGTTGATGGCCCGCTGTGTGTGTGAGTGGGGGGAATGAGGAGAGACCGAAGGCAAAGAGTGAAGAAGGGGAAGAAATCCAGCAGAGTGGTTAGGGTTGGAGAGGTGGATGTTGAAGTCACCTAATAGAACAATGGGGATAGAGGGAGAGGGGAGGGAGGAGAGGAGGAAGTCGAGCTCATCAAGAAAGTGAGTAAGGGGTCCAGGAGGGCGGTACAGAACAATGAGGAGGAAGCGACAAGGGGAGGTGATTTCAACAGCATGAAACTCAAAGGTGCTAACGGAGAGTGAGAGGAGAGAGCAGAGGGATAGAAAAGAGCAGGGAGGGAGATAGCAGAAGTCCTGTTCTCCCACCCCATCCAGAGGGGTGAGGAGAGTGGGACAGGACATAGAGAGAGGAAAGGGCGGCCGGAGTGGTGTTATCAGGGGAGATCCAGGTTTCAGTGAGAGCTAGGAAGTCCAGCGATAGGTGAGAGGTGAAGGCAGAGATAAAGACAACTTTGTTGGAAGCCGAGCGAGAATTCCAGAGTTGCCCAGAGAGGGCACGGGTGGGGGTTGGGGGAGGAGCAGAGGAAAGGTGGAGAGGCAGGGAGATGAGGTTAGAGGAGTTAGGTTTGCAGCGGCAGGGAGAAGCCAGAGGAGAGAGGATTACGGGGATATTGAAGTTAGTCATGGTAGGGAGCAGTAAAGGATAGGAAGTAGAAATGGCTGTGGGAGAGGGTGGTGCTGAGAGGGAGGCGAAAACATACAGGTACTTGAGGAGCGAGAGCATTAAATAATAAAAAGAAAAGAAAGAAATGGTCTGGAGTTGGAGCCTTCAGTTCGAAGGTTGGGGGGAAAGTTTTGCAGTCGGTTTTTGTTGGTCTGTCCTCGTGTGGACGACCAGTGTAGACTACCGGCCCTTTGGTGAGGTGGCACTGAGTGCTGGCGCACTAGGTTAGTGTCAGTGCTTATATACTGCCCTACAGGTTGAGAGCTGGGTGATGCAGACCAGTGTTTGCAAATTATTCTAAATGCAGTCAGTTGTGCCAGAGCGATGTGATCCACTGACTGCTAGCCTTGTCTTTTTCTTTATGTAAAGCCAAACAACAATCCCACCAACCCAACAACCCATTTCCTTATTACACAATCCATTGAACCAACCAGTAAGTGGGCAAAGAAAACTCATTGAAAATAGTGCTACTGTATGCAGGCTTGTGTAAATCATAGAACTCTTTCCTTCTCTTAGATACTATACAGCTGTGTCGCAGGACTGAGACCTGCACCTGTAAATAATATGTTTTTGTTTCATTCTAAATACGGTTTGGTGGGTTTGTAAAGAAAATTTGTATAATTTAAAAGTCTTTTTAAAAAACAAAAGTGCGTGCTAGTCTTCCCTTCCTGCCTAATTGAAGTTTAATGTGTAGGAGGTGGCCAGGTGTTAATTGATTAATTTATTATCAATTAACCCTGGTCACCTGCCTTTAAAAAGTGGCTGGAAAGCCAGTCCTTTGTTTTGCATTTTTTCTCCACAAGCCAAAGAAGGATTGTGAAATCTGGGAAGAGGCCTCATGGCTCTGTGTATATCCAGGATGAGTTATGGGTTATCACTGCATGTATACCGGGATAACTGCAACCAAGAACAACAGTGTGTATACCGGAGTTGTACTTTAATCCCACCAATGTTTATTTCGTTTGTGTAGGAAGAAGGTTTCTGGTGGGGAGTAGCGCACGGCCCGAGCGTGGCCACCTTTTATTTCTCTGCTGTTTTTCCCACTGTGTTTACCCATGCCCTAACAGAAAACCCCTGTTATAAGCTGTTTCCAGGTAGAGTCATCAGAAGTTTTGCACTGCATTGATTCTCTGGAACAACTGATCCCCTGGTCAGTGAAATATTCAAAGCTGTCCTGCATTTATGAAAGCCATCGATTTCCTTTTCTATCCCAGTATGATGTACAATATCTCTTATTGTTAAAACAAGTCTGCTTCTGCTGTCAAGATATGCATATGAAAAAGGTGCTTAAAGTTACTATCTTGTAATTAGCAGGGTGGTTTAATATTTCCAGAGCTCTGACACAATAGTTATTCAATGTGTTTGTAGCCTGGAACTGTATTAGTCTATTACATATGTTGTTGTGACCTCATCATCATAGTATCAAAGCAGTAATTGACTTCAACAGATATACTTCTAAGCTAAACTGCTAGACAACCAAAGTAGATCAATCCTCCGTACTATATGAAATCATTTATAACACTGATGTCTATTTTAATTATCCAGATCAGTGGTTTTCAAACAGAGGGGGTTAAAGTGTTACTGACCAGGCTTTAAGGTTTTAAACACAACACATTACTTTCCCTTGCTTCGTATTCTTGCAATACCGCATCAGTTATGCTTCGGGTCTTCCCGTCACAATGTCTTCTGAATTCACTGCATCAGCAGCTTTAATCCAGCCTGTTCAATCAGAAACATTTCACTGGCTTCAGAATCAGCATTTTGATTGGTTCATCTATCCTACCTGCTCGCTCTGGCACAGGTTCAGAGGGGAGGGAACAGGAACTTGTGCAAATGACATGACAAAATCCGGGATATAACCCTTAAAAAAAAAAAAAGTATTGTATTGTCTCATATATATATATGTGTTATGGACCGCTGCCGAAATCGAGCAGTTGCCATAATGCCCGGGCAGTTGGTGAAGTGCCCACAGCCGCCCGGGTGAAGAAAGACTTTAGTGTGCCCTGTTGTAACAAATGAAAGGCTAATGGAAAGTAACACAGCAGTGTTCATCCTCTGGGTATCTACTGCAGTTCTCAATAATAGTTTGTCAGTCGAATAACTTTATTTAATCATTAGACCGACTGAATCTTTTATATTTATTTTTATTTATTTATTTTAACAAAATGCTGAGGCAAATGTCTAATTCTCAGAGATCTGATGTCAACTAATGTTAGATATGAAATAATATTGTTTGAATGTGTAAAAAATATTTTCTACAGAACGAAAACTAAACTTATTATAAGAAAACGTTTTCTTCTGAGTCAAATTGTCATTCATATTTCTAAATAAGAAATATAAACTTTATGCTGTTGATTAATGATTATTTAATATTGCTATGATAAATTAGTTTTGGCACTGCGTTCTCTCCCCCCTTACTCTAACCTCTATATCTAGTCCCATGAAGAAAATAAACTGTGCATTGATATTTTGTTTAGTTCCGTTGCTATAGCGTTGTCAGAAAGTATTTAAGTTATTTAAATAAACATTGCAACGGGTGGCTTGGTGGCGGAGTGCTTAAAGGAAACAAAGGTAATTCACTCTCTATTTGTAATATACTTTATCTGTTAAAAATCTTTCTTCGCCTGGGTGGCTGTGGGCAGTTAACCAGCAAGGGCAGATGCCAAAATGACATCAAATTCGAAGCTAATTCCGCATCTGCCCGCTGCAGCTGGGCACTTCGCCAACTGCCCGGGCATTACGGCCATATATATATATATATATATATATATATATATATATATATATATATATATAGTTACTATACATATTATATACAGAATAAATATTGTGACAGAATTTTGGAAAGTAACCAAGAACAATTTCATGCAGTATATATAAAAAAGCAAAAGCCCTGGGGAAAAAAAAAAGAAAAAAGATTTTGGGTGTATCTATATAAAACTCAAAAATAGCTAAAAAATAAACACCGAAAAACAGAAGCCCTATTTATCTGTCTGTCCACAAAAAATGAAAACATTTTGACCTAGTATTTAGTGTTGTCTTTTCCCAGACCATCATCTGAGACTTTCATCAGACAAGTGTAGGCCATCAGAGTTAGTTCTGTTAATCTTGACCAGATCTCCTGGGGTTGAAAGTCATTCCCAGAGCCATATGAGAATCCTTTCTGTGTTCAGCAGTACCAGCTGCACTCTACGGTTTTTCTCGATCAATGGACAAACACTAGAGACTTGCTAAAATGTTCTCGTTTCGTTTTGTGATTCCCCAATACAGTGTTGCAGTTTGTATCCACTCTGGCAACCTCTTTTCTTGGATATTATTGGTTTCTTGTTTGTCAGACACTATTCTTAGTTGACACAGCCACTGTGTCATACAAAGACGACCTGTTTCTGTTCTAGTTCTAGAGACCTGTGTTAGTTCCTTAAGTGAGATAGCTCTCCAATTTCATTAATTCTGTACAAATCTTGCCTTCCAGGTTTCTAAAGTAAACAAAATCCCCACTTCTTTAAATCCACTGTTTATGCGTCTAAAATAAAAATAAAATAATCCCCAATCCCTGATCCAACAGTAATTCTTTCTCTGGTGAATCACAGAAATGTTGTGGAATTCCCCTTTGTGAAGTAGTCTCACTAAAAGCCTTGTTATGGTTCATTTAGAAGAAATATAACAGAAATAGTTTTATTGAAACATAATCACTTGTGGTCACATACAGAACATAATCTGGTTGCTGTTGCTGATATCGCAGTCTTTTTGGCTGGCTGTTTGTAAATTGACTTTCTTCTTCCGAACAAAGATTTTACATGAAGAAAACTCTTTGTCTGCTCAAGTGACTTTTTGATACCACCTCAGTTTGAAGCCAACAAGCAGCGAAGTGTAAATACAGCTAGAGTCTGAAGAGATGCCAAATGTCTTACACTGTAAATAAGAATGCTTAGGAGCCAGATCATTAACAAAAACTGCTCATTCTATTGCCCTAATAATGCCACTTATCAGTAACTGTTTAAAAAAACTCACTGACTGTATTCTTATTTCTGATTGATGATGAGACCCCAAGATTAGCCCTCAAGAAATATTTGTTTTCTTATAGCAAATAACATTGTTCCATCTGGTTCCTGATTCTGAAGCATTCTGATGCAGTAATATAGACAGTTTGATCTCCTTAACTGAAGGCAAGCTAACTGTCATGAGTTATGAATGAGTATTTTCACTGAGAATAAATGTTTAATTCCAATGATTCACATTACGTGTACGTTTTCTTTTAGTATACAGCATAGTATTATTTTTACAGCATACAGGTAACCCTCAAGAAGGGTACTGCCATCTCCAAAAGAACATGAAAGTGTGCCTGTTCCTTTGCTAAACAATCAGTATTATTGCCCACAGAATGTGCTACCTGGAAATATAGGGTATGGACAATTTATGACATTACACACAGTAGGGAGTGATTTCCTGTACACTGTTCAAGTTAATGCATATGTGATTTATAATACCTAACTGAGCATAACTATTAAAGCGCAAGCAGCTTCAAATTACATTATTGTATGTGTTTTTTTTGTTGCTATTTTCTTACTTTTTTATGGTGTTTGCTATCATTCACAGTAGTTCATATTGAAATTACTGTACTCAAGTACTTTTTTTTCATTTATAATTTGTGATTAAGTTGTTCTGACCTGGGTTCAGCAGGAGCTCTCCAGCTCCAGGTACTAAATTTGTAGACACAAATAACACAGGCTAGATCAGTAAAGGGTCTAAATGGACATACTGCAATGCAGTAACGAATTGTATTAACCAATTGTCAATAAATAATTGTAATTAGTACTTAATGCACCCAATAAAGTAACCAAACCAGAAATATTTGTTTTAATGTATGTGCTCATTGGTTGGAACAAATTATGTTTTTTTTCAGCACTGGTATGAAATCTGGCTATAACAAGAAGTTAATTTTTATTATTATTTTTATTTAACCAAAAACAAAATAATAACTTCCCAGTTGTATTCTTTTATTTAATATCTTCCAGATCCTGAGGATGGTTAACTGCATAAAAACACGGGAATGTGTGTTTTCCAATTATGCTCAGTTAATATAACAGAATAAAACCAATTGCCTGCTTTCTATTTGTAGATACAAATATGGTTTCCTCCAGCAGAACTTATTAGAAACAAGTATTGTGATTGGCAGGAGTCCAGGAATAGCAATATTTGTTTCTCAGAGCACCATACCCATAATGCCTGCAGATTCCCAACAGGGACTTGTAATGACAGCTGAAATTATAACTCAATCCCTGATTTCAATTCACACTGACCAGGGCTTGTTGTTGAAACTTAATGAAATATGGATAGTTGTTAATATCTAAAAGGGAGTTCTTCATTCAGCTGGGAATAAGGGACATCCCTCAAAATAAACCGTCCCTTTTCTCAGAATTAGATCCAGTCTAAATTGACATAAAATTCTTACAAAGTTGTTCATAGTTGTCTGTTGATTAGATTCATTAGAATTGATTGCTATTTTAAAGGCTGCTGGAGGTGTATGGTTAAAGCTACATTTCTAAAGCAGTTGCAGCTTTATTTTCTATTCAGTTGCTGATTTTATGCTTCAGTGTATAAAGCCGTTGATTTAATTTCTTCCCAGCCATTCTCTGAGATCGCAGAATCCTGATCTGCCAAGAAGTCAATTACAATCTGCTTAGGAGAGTTTTAGTAGCTCACAAATGTAATTCAGTGGAATCCATTGATATTAGGAAAGTCATCACGTTTGAACATTTAAAGTCTATTCCATTTAATAGTTTTTACTATCCCTTACCTTTTCATGATATTTGCTATGGTTCTTAGTAGCTATGAGTACCGTTGCTCAAATATTGAATTTTATTTATTTTCAATGGTAAAAATGCTTTTTTAAATGAAGTATTCCCAAATCTTACTCCTACTTTTTTTATCCCATTCATTTGGATGTTCTGACTTTGGCATCTCTGTGAAAGTGATTTAGATATTATCTCCATGGCTACCAGTAGAGTCCTTGAAACCCTGGTGGCATCACACTTAAAATCCAAAACAATTCCCATATCTGATCCAAGAACAAAGCAGACTTTATAATTTGATTATATGATTACACTTATTGATGTTTCTAAGTATTACTCGGATAAAACTGAAATAACCTCAAGAGGGATGCCGTGTAGCAACACTTTCACAGTATTTTCACTGGTCACCATGGGCGTCCACAGAATTAATTCTAGGGGGGTTCTCCCCTTTTCCACAGACGAGTTATGACGTCTCAGAGCCGCCACTGATGCGGCATTTTGGTTGGCTCAAGGTGGCACTGAACCGTCTTAACTCCTGTGTGGAAGGCTATGCCGGCACTAAAGCGCTATGGTGGGCGTGGATTAAAAGTCAACATCCCACGTGACTGTATACCAGACGTGTTGGGTATTTTTGACGTTGGTGTTACACGCTCTCATTTTTTTCAAATACAATGGCTGATCAAGAACGAGGTAGTAATTGGAATCTGGAAGTTAAGGAATTGTTAACTTTACAGACTGATGAGAAGGTGAATTCACAAATAGAAGGGACAGTGCATGATACTGTAATTTATGGGCAAATCACCATTACCATGAAACTGATCTGTTGACTGACAGGTTTGAAAGTTGTACTCACATGATCCCTTTGGCTGTGAGAAAGGATTATGATGGTATTATACCAGCATAGATTGCTCAATTTCTTGCTGTTTGAATGGGCATTTTAAAGATTTTTTTTAAACTAAAGGGGCTAGTCGTACAAAAAATAAATAAAATGAAACTCAATACAGTATGTGAGCTACAGCACATAGAACTAAACAACATTACCTTCAAATATCTAAAAAAAAGTATATAAAATATAATTTAAAGCAACTTAGTCTTTAATCTTAAGGTTCAATAAAATATAGCACATCTACAGTAGGTTTGTTGTCTCATTTTACGACTACTTATGTACTGTATGTTTGCATTGTAGTATTACTAAATAAAAACATGTAAACTAACCAAGAACCCAAGTGTAATGGTAGCCATATATTTGCTTTTGCATTTATACCCTATTCACACTACCATAGATTGAATAGTCAACCGGGGACTTCTTTGACTTGAAAAAAAAGAAAAAAAAAAAAAAGGATCAGGGGTCATAAATGGAGAGATTAGATAAAGGGGCATTCAGAGCAAGAAAATAGGAGGCATTTTTTTACACAAGGAATTGGTATCAAGAAGCTGCTTGAAAAGATTCTGGGTAAGCTACTAACAACCAAGCGAGCATGAATATTCCTTGACTTACTACCTGTAATGACTAGTAAAAAAAGCAAGCATTTTTACTTCAATTGAGTTGGTCTATCTTTGCCTATGTGTGGTTGTTTTCTTTATCATTGATACTCATATGTTGTTGAAATTCCTGTAGCCAACAGTACACTTGATGTAGAACTATTGTCGCTTTCAGTTTTGTCTTGATTGTTCAGAATGTATCTGCACCTCTTAATCTGTATGTGTATGAGTGTTATTTAGGAAGAATAGGGTGGAGAAAAAACAAACCTTATCTTAGTAAACTGCAATAATATTAATGGAATTAATATAATAATTAATTCAAGTGTGCATCATAAGATGAAAAATACATGTACCTTGTAAGTAATGTGTAAATAAATAAGGTACCTATATAAGCTGTTTTGGCAATCATGTGGTTTCAATGCATGTTGATCACACATTATTTAGGGAGTCAGTATAGTGTATAAGACTAAGGGGTAGATGTACTAAGATGGGCCAGTCACAGTGCAAACATACCGCAATTTGCATTTTCGTTGCAACAATTCGCAAAGTATACATTTTGTCGTATGAACTAAGAGAAAATATGTTAATGAAGAGAGCCGCAATATACTAATTTAAATATTTGTTGTGTCTTCTTAGCGAGATCTATACACTGCGAGAGTCCTGTGACATTGTTCATATAAATAGCGGGAGTTGAGTTGTAGTTTGCTGTAGCAGAAGGTGCCCGAAGGATAACGTCTGTACATGCAAGGGTGCAAGAATAAAAATAACATTGTTTTTGTTAAGTATAAACATCATCTGTACAATGCATTCTGTTCCGTTTTCATTGTACCTGTTTTAATACTGTTACACAATGAAGATACACAATGAAAGGCAGTTTAATCTCATCAGATTCTATAGTGGGGTCCCCATCTTCACCCCCAAAAAGCTTTTCATAATCAAAAGCTTTTCATAAATACGTAAAAATATAAATCTGTACAGTAGGCCTATACAGTATACAGTACAACACACTTTCTTTTTACTTTAGCCTACCAGTAACACAAAATGGGTGTACAATGCGAATACAAGATTTTTTAAATTGACACTAAATGATTATTATTATTATTTTTAACTTGGCCTACTTAGTAGCCTAGACAATTTACACAAAATAGATCATGGTCTTATACAGATGCTCAGAATGAGCTGGAGGGGCTAGTGGCACATGTGTGCAGTCTATTACTCCCAACACGTTGGGGAAACCAGAAATGTCATAGAAATTTGTTTTCTAGGCTTGTAAGTACACCCTGACTTTAGTGAAAATTAGGTACTTGGGTGTTCGCCTCAAAAATGCATTGAGCACAACTGGCAAGGCATGACAAAAAGCAGACGGGGAAATATCAGCAACAATTGCGAGTGTTTAAAATATGCTTTCAAAAGCTCTGAACAAATTGATGCAATTGTAAGTGTCGCAATTGTCTGCAGCTTTAGCACATCTCATTGCAATATTTGAGAACCCTCATTTGCACTATCTCCGCCCCCTTTTTTGTGAATTTACACAGGAATGGCCATAATTACATATTCATCTATGGTTGAACCACAAAGAAAAATTGCTGCCGCAAAGCATTCCCTAAAAAGTCGCTAACGCATTGTGCATGTTTAGTACATTTCACCTAGACTTCTGACTCGTTTGCAACTGGTTTGTGACTATTGCGACAGGCACAACACTTTAGTAAATCTACCCCTAAATATTTATGAATTTTAAGGTGTTCATTCCAAAGAGAATTGTCATAAAAAAATCTTCCATTTTGTAGTTGAAATGTCATGATTTTCTAGAGATGTTAAATCTAAAAAAGATGTATCAAGCCTGGCAGTTAAAAGTGATTGTGAGATGCATCATTAGAGACTTTGTCAGTTATAGAAGCACCATGACAATGCTGTTGCACTTCTTAAGTGGTCCTCTATAAATGCAATATTACCTGCCAACTTTCATTTGCATTCAATTGCTAATGTTCAATATCCTGTCCATCGGAGCTTAAACTCTATGTAGCTAGTGCTAGAATGTCTCTTGCTTCTCAATGTCATGTTAGCTATTTTTTCTACCCTTCTCTACTCTTATTCCAAGTCTACTGTGAATCTTCTATGAGTCTTTAATTCCATATCCAGATCATTTGCATCAAAATTAATTGTTGATTTTTTACAAATAGTCAGTTTATACTACAGTAGCAGAACAGACCATACACCTGTATTGAGGAGCTTTAGGGTGTTTAGTTACTCAGTAGTGTGAGAGCAAGGCAAAAGCTTATAGATAGTTCATTATGAGCCTAAATTGGTAGAATAACGGGTTCCTCAACACTTCAGAGGGTGTAACCTGATAACCCATCCATTAATTGCCCCAAATAGCACTTGAGGGTGGAATCAGGGCGGATAGCCAGTGCTTACTTTTGCTGTCATTTTAATAACTACGCACTGTAAAAAAATATTAAGTTCAATATATTGTAATAAGGAAAAAAATGAAAATATTATTTTGAGAATGCACTTTTATTTCAAAAACATCTCAAGAAGTAAAACTTTAAAATACCCAGATTACAAAATGAATCCATAGCATAATATTATACGTATTCAATGCACGGCCATTGAGCAGTGGACACTTACAACATGGATTTCATGGATTATCAAAGTCTGAAAAAGACTGAAGAACTTTAGCATTTATTTTCAAAAGATGGCCTGGTGTGCACATTTTCACAGTACAAAAGACTTGAGTTAGGTGATGCTTGTGTCGCTGCTAGTTTAGCGCGTGTTGTGAATAAACCATGCCAGCTCGATCATAAATCCTCCAGAAACCGGGCCCCTGTAATAAAACCTGGCCATCTGAGTGGTGTTTTCAATTGCATCCCTCTGTCTCTGGTCATTCAGGGGACACCTATGTAGCAGGAAACAAAACCCCCTGTTACAGTGCTGAATAATAGCTGCTTGGATAGAGGGGCATTGGTTTATTTCTTTTTTTCAGAGAGGACTTCAACTATTTTTTTTAAAAAAGGTTTTCCAGAGTTCTGACATTTATAATCATTCTTAAAACAGTGTTGTCACTGTCCGTGTGGACCTGAGTGCCAGAAATGCATTTTAATGGCTTTCATTTTTGCCCCTGATGTCCTCCAAAACCAATTTAAAAAATCAGAAAGAATGGTCAACCTAAGCTCCCACCATGCCACTGCCTGGCCTCGAGCACCAAACAGGGGAAGGAGTTTACCCACTTTTTTATTTACCACTACACCACTGCCAAAACCCACATTTCATTCACAGAATAAATCAATGTAACCTTTACACATCTATATCACTAAAAGTCTGGATGAAAATAACTTTTGAAGTTCTTGAACTTTTAATACAAAATTACCTGTGGAGACAAGCAGATCGTTTTTGAACAACAACAGGATTGATATAGAACTGCGCAGTGTGTGCGTTGTAATGGGACCGTCACCAAAGTGCGCACTTCCACACACAAGCAAGGGATCTTCTGCCAATTACCAAAATAAAAGGGGGTCTATGATTTTTTGAAATTCTGCACTTTTACTTTGATATTCCCCTGTTCCAGGCTCAACATGTGTATTGCAATGGGATTGTATTTCAGCTTGGGATCGTAATACACACACACACACACACACACAGCTGCTTCTAACATAGGATCCACGTTGAATGCCAGGAGACTCGGTCTGACTTGCTATCACTCTGTTTTTTCCTCAAACAGGCGGAAAGCTAACTGGTGGTAGTTTACATTATTCACCACTTTTGTCTTTAAAAAATAGACACAGATGCTTAGATCATTACGCATTCCACCAAAAGAAACCGTCAGAATAACTCATGAACCAAACTAGCGGATAGAGTCCCGCTGTTTTTTCCGCAGCTTTAGAAAATACTGAATCGGCATTGTCAGATTAAAAATGTATCATTTTCTCTAGAGTTGTTATACAACCAATGTTCCTAAATATTTATGCTTACCTGAAAATCAGTAAATAGTAAACTGTAGGGCTGGACACGAACCGTAAACCGTATGGTTAATAGATGAACGTCTTACCATTCAGCTAAAGAAAAGCACTGTAGTCCAGATGGCAGTATTTATTAACTCATCATTAAAATAAACTATATATTCAATACAAGTGAAGCTGCAGTTGTAATATTTGTGCATATGAGAAAATGCAATATGCAGTACTATTGTAGGTGAAAACTGATCCAAAAAAAAAAAAAAAACTAATTGCAGAGAATCACCTATAAGGATCTCTTTACCTAAGATACCGGAGGGTGACTTTTTTCTTTTTTTTTATCATTACCTTGTGTATATTTTAATCTACCTCGACTTGATAATACATATCAATGACCTGGAAGCACACAACAATGGAGTTCTTTAGTGTGTTTCAGTCGAGCAGGTACATGAAACAAAGCCTTGGAACACGACAAGCCTTTTTTTGTCAGATGGTGTACAGATGTACAGGACTACTGATTAACAAGCATAGTGCCCTCCAGGGCCAGCAAGCACTCTAGGATAAAATGGTGTCAGCCAACATGATTCTTCGTAAGAGTCGTTTAAGCACTGGATAAAATCTATATGTTACATGGTGCTGGTCAGGGACGGCAGTGCAGGTAGATTGGAGGGCAAAGGTTATTGTTTTTCCTTGTTTAAACATAAGTGGTTGTTTTGTTGGCAATGTTACATTCCCTGTTCAGTAAAAGGTACAATAGTCTACTTCATTGGGTATCAGGATTACATTATTAAAATAGCCCCAGAATGATTGCATGTGCAGTCTACTCTACTCATGTGGGGTTCTATTCAATAGATCAAATCACAAAATAGAACCATCTCTGTGATTTTTTTACTGATAGAAGTACACTAACGAGGCACACATGCACTATTAGATGCCTGATTTTCATATCCTTGGGACAGAAATTGTAATGGCCTAATTTTAAGTCTTTAGGTCTGCCGCTATTTAGATTAATTGAATTGACCCCATGAGCTCTATACTGTTCAATAGAAGCATATTTATTACACTGGATATTTAATTTCGTTGTGAATTTGTACTGACATTATTTTTGCAACTCACTTCCACTGTCGGGTGGTGGAGATCTGAGTGCAGCAAAATGTCTAGTTCCAGCTGTCATCATAAACTTCACCTTGTTGGGCCCAGTCTACTGGAGCTGGTACCCTTTTACAATAAAAATACATCAAATTCAAAACATGGAAGTGCTAGTTAAGCAAGGGGACTAGCATGTCAAACCTCTATTCGTAGTGCTCATAGGTTTAAGTGTTAGAGATTTTGATCGTCTGTTAGCAACTGTGTGGAAAATTGTGGATCTTGTTAAATAAGCGCAATCATATCCAGACACCATTAACTGTCTTTACCCTTAATGCGTAAGCATTACATGTCCCCACATGTTGCTACAACTGTTTAAAAAATGTACCTGTCATTTTTATTTTCATTGTTAACATCCTGACAACTTTTTACGCTTATAACTTTAAAGTCTGTTTCAAAGCTCTTTTCAAAATGTCTGCTCTAGTGCACTGATAGTGTAAGGTTTATTGCCCACATTGTCAAACAGGTAACACAGCAATAACAATCCATGATGTGGTACGGAAAAGAAAAGCCAGAGCACTTATTGTTATGTATTTTTTAATTTTTTAAATGAGTTTTGAAACAGATTTTAAAGTAGTAAGTGTAAAAGGTGGTCAGGATGTTAACAATGAAAATAAAAATGACAGGTACGTTATTTAAACAGTTGTAGCAACACGTGGGGATGTATAACACTGTATTTTTCAGAACCCCGCTACTTACACTTTAACTACTGGACCCAGCCGTAAGTTTTTTTCCCCATGGTTACACTATGTATTTACCATAGTTTACCTATGGCTTGTTTATTAAGATAACTCACTGCAGCGCTCCAGATCAGGTTTTGGATCATTGAGTAATTTACTCTCTAATTTTGTAAAATGTATTTTGAGTGAGGAAAAAGGAACATTACTTTGAAGTCATGAGTATGTTCAATCAATACTGTACATACTTTAATGCTAATGTAATTTTACTTTGAACTACTGTGCAAAACTTCCCTTTCCCTATTTTTTACCTGAAAGAATCCAACACAATTCCCAGGGAGGCTACTTTCCCAGCATTTCTATGATCTGTTCTCTAGCTACCGCATGCAGGAGTTTGCCCCTATTGTGGGTTGTTTAACTTACTTTTACATTACATCTGTATAGGTCTGATCCTTTTTATTTGTATATAACTTGGACCCTTATGTAGATATTACATCTTTATATGACTGGTTCCTTTAATTCTAACTTGGCTGTTTTAGTATTATTTCTTACACATTACAGCCACTGTGAAAATAAAAATATTAAAATATTATTTTAGTATCACCAATAGTATGAAACTGAAGAAACATTTGGTTTCTGTGTTCTGATCTTACAGTAAGTCATTGTCTGTTAGTGCTGTTGATTTTTATTGTATTAGTTTGTCTATCAAATAGACTTTGAGCAGCATTGTTATGTCACATATAAATTATTCAATTTATTTCAGAGATAGACCACAATAATGCCTGTCAGCAAATAAGATAATCAATGTTAATATGTGGCAAGCAAAAACACAGGTTGGAATTGTCAAAATCCCAAACACTGCAGTACAAGGGAGTATTTTAATTGACCTGGCATATTCCTACACCAGTTGAGAATGCCCCTTGCATTGAACCATAAACTCCATTGGGGATATGATATAAAATATTTGTCAAAGTAACTTCTTTAGAATATTTTAACATGGGAAAAATATACCAATTTTTACATCTTTTTAAGCATAATACAATTTGAAAAACTATAGCCAAAAATACTTCTGCCTCATTACCTCACCTTGTGTTGCAGCCAGTGTAATCTAATTTAATGTTCTGTAATAAATCATAATCTTTGGAATAATGCAGCTGGGTTCCTGCAGACAATCAGACAAGTTAATATGTCCAGAAAATACAATGGTATCCTATAATTATATGGTTTGATATTAGTTTTGTTATTAATATTTAACTTTTTAATGGGTCATATCTTTATGTATTTTGCAGTTGTTTTATTTTACTTTACAGATTTTATTTGTCTTGCAGTTCATTTCAGTTGCCTGTGTCTCTGTGCCAATTTTGAAGACAAAAATAAGGGATTGCAGGCCGATTTCAAAGATTTTGCTCTTCTCTGCTGTTTGTATGTTAGTATGCTCCTCACTTATACAATCTATTTGCCAAAAGGAACAAATAGAAAACATTTTAATGAAAATGGGGTGCAAGGAAAATAAAAATGATATCCATAATAATAATATTATGATCGCTGTATGTGTATTCAGCTTGCATGATGTGTTATATGGATGACTTTGAAAGTAATTTAGTCTTGAAGTGGGTGGTACATAATGGCACAGATTTTACCTATAATTAACTATAGATTAAAGTTGTTTGACACAATGAAGAATTATACATAAAACCAGCACATCGCTACTTTTGTTAATCAGACTATAACTTCCTGAAAACGAGGTTACATATTCATACAAAAATATAAAGTACTGAAGCTTACACTGTGCACTGCAAAAGTGTTTAAATATTTAGTGAAATGCCAGGCATCATCTTCTGCCTAAGATGAGAGATGCTATAATAATAATAATAATAATAATAATAATAATAATAACTGTTATTTTTAAAAGGATTTTGTAAAAAATTGTTTCCAATTCACTATTTTATAAAATTTGATCGTTCAAAAAAGTATCACAGGAAATAAGTAACATAGGCTGGGTTTACATGCATGTGAAAATCCCACGTCTAGACTCCACTCGGGGAGGACGTCCTTTCTAGGTGAACACAGTCGCCGAGCACCTTTTAGAAACTGGGTCACCAGAATATGGGCTCCCAGAGAAACTGAGTCTATAGGGACGTGGCATGCAGATATAGCTGCCAAGTACACTTTCAGCGTAGAGGGGGACCTGCCCACCTCTAGCAGATATTGCAGAAAATGTAAAATAATTGCTATGGGGCAGTAGATCGGGTCATGACCTCTGGCCATGCACCACTTCTGAAAATACCTCCATTTGATAGCATATAATGGTCTTGTGGAGGAAGTCCTAACATTCTGCAGTGTACTAACTACCACATCTGAGAGCCATAAGGCGGACAGACGGTCCTGTTCAGGGGCCAGACCCACAGCTGGAGTCTGCCCGGTTCTGGGTGCCAGAGGGTGCTTTGTGCCTGACTAATGAGATCCATGCACAGCGGGATCTCCCAGGGCTGGCCATGCAGCAGCTGGCAAAGGTTCAAAAAACAGATTCTCCTGGGCCATTAATTCTCAAGGAAGGCAGGGAGCAGAGGTATCGTTGGGAAAGCGTATAAAAGCGCTTTGGGCCATTCGTTGGCTAGGGCGTCGACGCTTAGTGGACCTCTGCAACGGTGGAGGGAGAACCAAAGGGGGCAATGAGTCGTCTCTGCCGAAGCAGAGCTATCCAAAGCTATTCCAAATGCGCTGCACCACCTGAGGGTGGAGTTGCCATTCTGAAGGGTGAGGACGTCACTACTGACATGTTGTTGGTGCTCACGAGGATATGTCTGTTCTGGAGCACAGGAAGGAAATGCTGGAGAGCAAGGTGCACTGCTCGGAGCTCCAGTGTATTTATGTGCAGGGATGTCCAGCAGCCTGTCTGCTGACTCCTCTGCCTGCCGAGACCACACCCCAACCCATGGTTGGATGCATTTGTTGTCCACACTTGATGGCTGTGTATCACTCCCATCGCTACACCTTCGCGCAGGTGGGAAGTTTGGGAACTTCCCAACAAGTGGGAACTTCCTAACATGAGCGAGACACCGTCAGCCAATGGTGTCTGTCTTCCTTGGGGTGTAGCTGAAAGGCATTGAGCCATGCTGAATGGGGCGCATATGCAGTAACCCCAGTTGCATAGCTGATGAGGCTGCGGCCATCAGACCCAGCAGTTTTTTACACAACACCAGTTGCACTGTGAAAGGCAGCATGGAAAACTCGAATACGCTCCCCTGAAAGGCGAAGCGCTGGACGGATAGGAACGTGAAAATACGCGTCCTTCAAGTCCACTGTTGTAAACCAATTGTCCGGCCGGACAGATTGAAGGATGTGGCGATGCGTGACCATCTGGAACCTCCTCTCCCTCAAGAACCCGTTGAAGTGTTTCAGGTCTAGGATGGGGCTAAGGCCGGCATCCTTTTTTGGCACCAGAAAGTATCTCGAGTAAAAACCCTCTCCTTGAGAAGTGCGTGCTACGAGACGGTGGTTTGTTTGAGAAGTAGTTAATCTACTTCTTGCCTGAGGGCCAGAGCCTGGAGATGGTCATTCACGGATGTAACCATGAAGGTCACACGCGTAACCGGTGTGCACGGTGGCGAGCACCCAGGAGTCCAAGGTGCAGTTGCGCCAGTATTGCAGCTGATGTTGTGTAAACGGGTGGGTCTGAGGCCGCAAGCCTTTAGGGCCCCTGCTGGGGCTGCTGAGGTCGGGGCAGAGCATGCTGAGGCAACTGCCTAGGGCGACGGACCTGGAACTGCCTTCTGGAGCGCTGCTGCATGGGTGTCCTGTGTTCCCACCATGCCCTGTGTTCCCACTTCCTTGTGGAAAGGTCCGGTTGCCTGCTACCGCGGTGGCCTGCAGGTGGTGCCTCAGGTCACCCAGCAGAGCTGTGGGAAACGGGACCGTCCGGCTTTACGTGCGTGCCTTGGGAGATTGCCAGTGCCTTGACCTGCCCCACGCCGGAGCACGGGAAGGGAGTAGCACAGCCACTTGCAGAGGTGCCTTGCGTTTTTGGTGGGAGGGCTGCAGGATCTCTACTGCTGGCCCAAAAGTATGCGCTGGGGATATCGCCACATCCAACAGCGCTGTTTTATCCACGTCAGGGACCCTCGACTGTGACAGCCATAGCTGTCTACAAGCCACCACCAGGCTTGCCAGGCTCCGGCCCATGGCTTGCCCTTGAAGGCCAGAGATCTGGAGCAGCGTGCCTGAAAGGAGGCGTAACTCGCAAGCCACCGGCTCAGGGAGCGGGGCTTCCCGTAGTATGCCATCCATATAGGCGGTCAGGATACTCACCGTATTCACCAGGCAAATCACCTGTGCTTCTGCTGCATAAGCCCGCTTCAAGTGCGTCTCCGTGACCCTGCATTGTGGGTTCGGGTATGCAGGGTCCTTGGGCCCACCGGCGGAAGGACCGCAATGGTGGAGTCCACTGGGGGAAAACCCGCCAGGCCCAGTTTGTCCGTGCCCTCTAAGGAAGCAAGCAGGGCCGCTTGCTTCAGTACACTGGCCACTGTCCCATCAAGGCCGACATGGAGATCGAAAATGGGGGCGCACTAGCTTCCGAGGCAACCTCGGGAGCTGGGCTCGGCCTTGGTAGAGAGCACAGGCTCCTCTCCTTCGTACATCTTAGTGGGGAAGGAGTCCTCATTCCAGGAGGCCGCTATAGAGAGCGCATCCTCCTCCTCTGCTGTCCGTGCCGGTGATTCCAGCTCACTCTGAACTCCCTTGGGGGAGACAGGGGCTGGTACTGGGACAGGAACTGGCAGAACCATGGTCAGAGCAGCGGCAGTCTGCTGCCTTGCCAACAGCTCCAGGACCTGGGCCATCTGTGCCTTCAGGTCCATGATATCCCTCACCTGTCTCGAACGCTTGACCTGCTTCGCCGTCTGTGGGGAAGGGGAGTGACTGCGCGAGGGTGACGACTGAGCCTGTGCGCAGGGAATACCCTGCGAGGGGCTCTGGGACAGTTGGAGGAGGGGGGGAACCGAGGCTCCTAGGGCCTCTGACGGCTCGGTCACAGGGGATGAACATTCTGTCCCCATGGCCCTGTCAAGTGTTTTGCGAAGCACCAGGTGTGGGATAGCCGCACAGATGTCGAAGAACATCTCGTCCCCTGGGCTGGACACCCAAGCATCGCTATGCGCACAGAGGCACCAAAGTACAGTGCGCACTGCGTGCACAGAGCACTGAGCGTGCACCAAGCACCATGCGCACCAAGGCACCGAAGTACCAGGGGCTGAGTGTGCACCAAGGTGCCTACCCCAACCGCATGTAGTCAGCCACCGGGTCAGCGTGCAGCATGCACCAGGGGAGACATACAAGCCGAAGCTGCGACGGGCGAGATCTCAGTTAGTTGATAAAGAACAGAACAGAAGGTAGAACACACCTTTTTTTTTGAAGGCCTAACGCACCGAGGTGGGCGGGCCGAGGCAGGTGGCAAAGTCTACTCGACAGCGGGCAGGCTAAAGCACAGTCCCCGGTGGAGGAACACACAGCTGACTGACTTTGCCTAAACTGTGCGAACAACAGCCGGCAGAGTCACTCAACGATGGGGCGGCAAGCGGTGTTCTCCCTGAAGGTGTAGGTTGAAAGACAACACACACACCAATACTGCACAGGCAGTCACACTCATACGACGGACAGACAACAAAAGACGGCCTGCGACACAAATGAAGCAGACCGTGAAGAAGAAGGAAAAAAGACACTCAAAATGGAGCCGCTGATACCACGACAGCAGCAAGCCAGTTGTCAGCACGAATTACAGTCGACTCATAGAAGCTCCTTCAAAAAACACACTTGGGTTAGTGACACAGAAGCATACCTTACCGTAGGTGAGAGGCAAAAGAGGAAGTGGGCTCCACGAAGCAAATACTTATTCCCTAGGCAGGCTGGACCGAGGACTTCACTCCACGGAGGGGCCTATTGGCAGCTCTGACATAAAATGGTCAGTGAATACCTATCGAAGGCAGACATATCCCAAAAGTATTGGTTGGTGGTTGTCTTCGAATTGAAAGGGAACTGTCATGAGTTGTCCATGTAAACGCCGTCATAAGGAAACATCGCCTTTACTGCACCTGTAAGTCACCTTGGATAAAGACGTCTGCCAAATAAATGAATAATAATAAATAAATAACATGCGTGAAATACAGAATTTAAAAGGAAAGGTTAGTTGAGAATTCAATGCAGATTACAAAGCTAGCTTTCCTTTATCATCCTGTAACAGCTAATTTTGTAAATTGTGAATTAAATTCATGCCTTTAAAAAAGTAGTTTGTGAATTATCAATTGAATAAAAAAGCATGTTGTTGTTTTTATTTTATTTTTTTACAGTGCCCAATTATTTTACCCAGATTTTCACTCCAATTTAGAATGTCCAATTACGTTCCCTCACATTTAATCAACGGTACAGGTGTGAAGCATTAATTCTACATTCTCTTTGAATTAAATGTGTAGTCATGGGTAGGTAGGGCAACAAAACAATCTTGCCTCTCAATCTCTCTTTTATCAATTTGGTTAATAATTTGTATCTCAGCCTTTAAATAATCACTCTGCTTTCAGCTACCTGTTGTTCTGGCAATCTTTTCCTTGCTGTGTTTTTTCCTCCCCTCCATTTCCCTTTATTATTTTGCCTTTCAGGCACCCTACTCTTCCATTAGTTTGCTCAGCGGGCATCTCCAGTTAGCAATTTTTTACATGATGCTCCTTCTCAAGGCCCTCCTTAGTTTAAAGGAACAGCACAGATCCCCGCTACTTTCTAAATGCACAAAAAAGGACCTTTACATGCAACACTGGCATAGTTTTCATGGAGTTTAGAAACTCCATATTCTCTCCCTATTGTCATGAGAATGTGGCGTAGCACCCACATACCACGCACATTCCTCACGCTATAGGAAGCACACAGTTAAACCATGGTACAGCTTTAAAGGTGGGTAAATCGCCTTCTCACGCTAAAATGCAGTGCAAATCCTAAGTATGTCCTAAAGCCATAACTTATGTTCACGAGACTTCAGCAGTGAAGATCCCATTTGTGACGTAACCTCATGCTACTTCTCAGCAATAAAATAGCATACAATAGGAGTTTTATATCTGTCCTTGTGGTAGGCTAAAATAATAGTGTGTGTGTGTGTCTATATATATATATAGACATGGCAAGTCGGATCTGACTTGCCATATGTCATCAGCACCCAAACCCGCTTCAAGTTTGCGAAGCAGAAGTTGCTGCGATAAATTTTACTATCAAAATGTCTGCCACCAAATTCGCCAAAACGTGCCCAAACATCAAACTGCTTCAGTTTGCAAACGGTTTAACCAGATAAGTCTTAACTTGATAGGCGTCATCCTGGGGACAATGGAATTCAAATATGACAAAATGGTGTTCTTTTGTAAAACAAGATAGTGGCCAGACCTACGTTTCATTCTTAAATTTAAAACCATCTCAGTTGAACACGGTTTAGTTGATTAACTCCAAAGTTCACAAGCGTCATCCCTGTGTCAATACAATTGACTTTTTCAAAAATGTTGTTTGTGTGTAAACCAATATGACCACCTGACGCATTTCTTTAAAAACCTTTCAAAATCTTCGGTCAAATGGAAAACTAGCTTATAACTCCTTATAGTGCACATAGGTTATGGTTACTATACAACACATTTAGGAACCCATATATGCTCTATTCAAAAATCACCTTGATCGTGACCTTTGACCTCTCCTTAAGGTTAAATGTAAAATTAGCTTTATAGTTACTGATGCAGTATTTTGAATTGAAACTGCTCCATGAAACTGATCTGTTGCTGACACGTGTGCTGCAATGCTACAGCTTGCCAAAATTTTCAACTGGTGCTGAGCTTGGAATCCGTAAAACTGATGTGATTATGAAAAGAAGACAGACAACAAAGTTCACGATCCAAACAGGTTTTATTTTTATAATCCTGGTCTGGCGACCACAAAGAATAATCCCAGGCAATACACAGCAATGTGTATTGCACTGTTCCAAAACAACGGGTTGCAGTCCCGAAATAATAAGACACAGTTCGTAAATAATAAACACAGTAGAACACACACAGACACACACGTTCACAAGTCCAGAGCGAGTGCTATAGTGCTTGTGGTGAAATACAATTTATCCGTGTACAATGGTGCAGTGTTGTCCGGATCTAATGCTGGCCTGTAGCGACAGCTCCGGATCGTGTTAACCATCTAATAATAACAAGCAAGTACATTTTTAGACACGACAAAACAAACAAAACACTCACGATAAATCAACGTACTCCTTCCAGTTCAGCTTAACCATAACAAAAGGGGCAGATCAACTCGCTACATCCCCTTTTGTACCGTCAGTCACGCCTCCTTGGTTAGCGAGTGTAACCGTTTCTCCTCCAATCCGCTGTTGCCACATCGCTTCCCTTCCTGGTCAATAACTTGGTGTACCGTAGCTCCGCCCTCCTTTCTAGATGGCCGACTTCCACTTAACCCTGGGAATGAATTGTCAGGCCATCCAGTCCAGGGCACTCTGTTCCCTTTACACAGCGCCCTCACAGGTCGGGAGGGAGATTTATAACCAAGATTCATTCTTTCTCTGTCACATTACTATATAGTATTTAAATATTTATCATGCACTTAAAACATTAATATATGTGTTTTTTTTTAATCATTACCTGAAAAAGACCTCGAATAGATATATATACAGTATGTATCTCATATATTATCGATTGATATATATAGAACATACATTATTTGTTTATATATACAGACACTATTATCATTTTTCTTTTTTTTTTTAGATGTTTGAATAAGGTTCGAGTGGCACCTCTTCTTCCAGCACACATACCCAGGTCCGCTGGACAAATGGGGAAACTCGTTCACTTATCCAATTTACAGCAGACTTGGGAGCAATTGGATCTGCCTCACCAATGAATTGTGCACATTTATAATGGAGTTTTGTGATCTCTGGCTGAAATTGGTATACATCGGACTCTTCTACAGGTACGAGAAAAGTTCAAAAAATGTATATATGGGGAACACTCGAGGTCTGGATTCCAATTCTGGGAGGAGATGCACCAGTTGCTGGGCCACCAGCCAGTGGCAGTATCCGAAGCCCATCGTCTTGATACATCATCCTCCCAGATATCCTCTGATATACCGGCCCCAGCACAACTCCAAGGTAATGGTTTATCATTTGACAAGCTATTAAATTCAAATGAATTGTGTTTTGAAATATTATAAGTAATGGATACTGATTACAAGGAACACCAATCTAACCCTATATGTACCTTATCTCTAAAATATAAGTGTGAAGTTAAATCTAAGCACTAAGTTAGCACTTGGATAAGTAATTATGCATGCTCCCCTTATCATGAAAATAACAATTGGATACAGAATAACCTTTATAAAAGTTAGTTTATAAAATTTGTTACAGATTACCATTGTTCACCCATGCAGATACTATGCATTTCACTTACTGTGTTATACTGTTGCTTTATAATGTTTTGCCATAATTATTCCTATTTCTTCTTCCACTATATTATGCATTAACTGTAGTGTTATACATAAAAGGAAGCTGTTTGATGTAATCTTTTTTATAAGAAATAACATGTATGTTTTATTATAACGTGTATATATTTAGGAGAGTGCCTGCCTGGTAGTTCTACCGCTGCTGCACACCGGGGACCAGCACAGTCACCTGCTCCTCATTCTGTTCAGGAGGAGCAGGTGGCAATCGAGGAGCAGAGTCAGGAAGAAGTGGTCCCCGAGGAAGAACATTGTGTGGAGCAGCAGGAGGAAGAGGAAGAACCAGCTGAGGTCCAGGAACCTCAAGAGGATCAGCCTGGTACTCTGCCTCCAGAGCTACCAGTCCGTCAATCTGCTCGGGAACCTTGTATGTATCTTTACGTTGTTGAAAGCTTCATATTTTCCCCATTTCCAATATTATATTTATATATGTACCGTAAGGCAGTGTGACAGTCTGGCTCGCAGTGGTGAGGTGGATGACGTCACGGACCAGGAAGTAACTGACACCAAAACAGTGGATGGGCGGGTGAAGCTGAATGTTATTGCACTCAGCGTATTTATTAAACAAAACAAAAATAAAATATTTAAACAAACAACAAAACAAAAAGGCGCGAGGGCCAAACGAATAAACAAACAAACAAGTAAGTGTCGTGCTGGCTAATCCAGCACGTTTTAGCAATTGTTAATTAAATGTTGCTCGCTCTCTCCGCTCCCCGTACTCTCCTCTGTACACCCAACCCCGAGTGCAGAGAGCTGCAGGTTTATATATTCTGGCCGAGGGATTAACTAGTTGTTAATTATCTTATTATCCCTCGGCCAGAGTCTGCACGCGTTTGGTAAGGATGCATGACTGTCAGCTAGTTAAATAATCAGTAGCTGATCAGCCATGCATCCTCACAGGGTTTTTAAATATAATAAAAGACGCGGTGCTTTTATCCGCGCCGCAAACAAAAATACAAATAATAATAAATAGGGGCGGGACACTCCGCCACAGGCAGGAATGGCAATACAACCACCTCTTGCAAAGACTGGAGAGGTCTGATCAACAACACCAAGTGGTTGAATTGCATGCAGAGTTCAATGGGGCATATCATGGGTCACAATGTGGAAGGACCTTTTTATGAGGATGTTTTGGGGAAGAGGGGAAGGGAGGGGTTATAAGGGTAGATTTAGAAAATGGTAAGGAGGGCATCCCGGTTGGCTTATACGTGAACGTCTCCATGGTGTCCTGGGATCACGGGTGGTTGTGGAAACATTTGATGGCGATGTCTCACACTTGTCAGCCAGGTTTGAGGGAATATTGCGACTCGCTAATATTGTGGAGAATGCAGCAGGCCCCAACAATATCAGGGAGTTCGGAGATTTTTTGTTCCATTCTCTTGAACAGGATCCGCCATCTGCCTTTCAGCTTCCCTGAAAGCTCAACAGTAATCGAAGGAGAGGGTAGGTCTCCCACAAGAAATAATGGAATCTCTCATACATATATACATGACGACAGGATGTGCATTCACATTAGCATAAACACTTACATGTGGTAATCTGTCCTGTTTTAGAAAAAGGCCAGAACTCCTCAGGACAAAAGCATCATGGGAAGTTTCAACAAAGATGTCCCAGAAACGTAATATAAAAAAGATAAAATATACAGGTAAAAAAAAAAAATTATATATGTTAACCCTTGTAATTCGGGGTATGGTAACCAGGGCTCCACCTCCTCCTGTCAAACAATCTAGACTCCCTATTTAAACTCCTCACAGCCTATGCTCTCTCTCTTGCGTTAGCTTTTTCCTCCTCCTCCTCCCCCCAAAAGAAAACTTAGTGGAAACCCAAATTGCCCGAAAAGTACCACCAAAATAGCATTGAGACTTTTTCTTTTTTTATGGCATTAAGGGTCCTCACTAGATTAACCCACTAACCCCTAGCCCATCAAAAAGTATTGGGACAGCCACCTAAATTAAAATTCGGAAGACAGAAATGGAAAGTAAAATTCAATAACAAACATTTGGACTAAAAGTCTTTTAATGTCTTCAAATTGTATTTTATTTATTGCATTTATATAGCGCTTTTTTATACAAAAGTATTGCAAAGCACTGTACAGTACATAGCAGAAAAAAAGAACCACAATACATTTGTATAGCACGTCACACATACAACTGCCACAATCAGACCATTTAAATAACATATTTAAATAACTGTATACACATAATAATAAAATGCAGCAATTTTAATGTAATTTTAAAGTTACATTAAAGCCCACTAAGATAAGAAAGCCATTTTATAAAAGTGTGTTTTTAGTCTTGAAAACTGTAACAGTCTCAGCTTCCTTGACAAACGAAGGCAGAGCATTCAGTAATTTAGGAGTACTAGAAAAAGCCCTCCCTCCAGTGCTTTTGTTGTAATGTTTTGAGATTCACTGTATGTATTATTTTGGAGTGTGGACTCCACCCACGATTGATTTAACTGAACTTCATTCCCTTGAGCTACCGAACGTTTTAATTCCCATGTCTTTATTTTATGTTATCTATTTCTACTTTTACCTTTTATGACTCTGCCTACTTGACTAACTAGCCACTCATACCTCTGCTTAGTGTCCCAGTCCTGGATAATTAGCACATTCCCACTTCTTAATGTGACCATTAGGAGACCATTCACACTTCTATCAATTATTATTATTATTATTATTATTATTTATTTCTTAGCAGACGCCCTTATCCAGGACGACTTACAATCGTAAGCAAATACATTTCAAGTGTTACAATACAAGTAATACAATAAGAGCAAGAAATACAATAACTTTTGTTCAAGCAAAGTACAAGTGTGACAAACCACAATTCAATAATACAGCAGATAATAGTGATAGTTACATCAGGATATGATTAAATACAATAGTTACATCAGGATATGATTAAATACAAAAGTAACAGGTTAAACACTTGGCAGATTACAGTATTCTGAAGTACAGGATTAAATGCAGTAAAATAGGGGGCAGATAAGAGCAAAATAAAGCACATTTACATGAAGGGTGATAGTGTCCCAGGATACAAACAGAGGAGTTCTACAGGTGCTGTTTGAAGAGGTGAGTCTTAAGGAGGTGCGGAATGTGGTCAGGGACTGGGCAGTCCTGACATCTGTAGGAAGGTCATTCCACCACTGCGGAGCAAGGGTGGAGAAGGAGCGGGCTCTGGAGGCAGGGGGGCGTGGCGGAGGTAGAGCTAGTCTTCTAGTGCAGGCGGAGCAGAGAGGTCAGTGGGGGGTGTAGGGAGAGATGAGGGTCTGGAGGTAGCTGGGTGCAGTCTGGTCAAGGCATCTGTAGGCTAGTACAAGAGTCTTGAACTGGATGCGGCGGTGATCGGGAGCCAGTGGAGCGGCGGAGTAGTGGGTGGCGTGGGCGGCGAGGCAGAGAGAACACCAGGCGGGCAGCAGAGTTCTGGATGAGCTGGAGCGGACGGGGGGAGGCCAGCCAGGAGGGAGTTGCAGTAGTCTAGGCGGGAGAGTACCAGGGCCTGGACCAGGAGCTGGGTAGCATAGTTGGTGAGGAAGGGTTGGATTCTTCGGATATTGCTCAGGAAGAATCGGCAAGTGCGTGCCAGAGTGGAGATGTGCTGGGAATAAAGAGGCAGGGGTCCAGGGTGACTCAAGGTTCTTAAGCGGAGGAAGAGGGAGAGAGTGTGGTAGATGCCAGAGGAACAGAGATAGAGAGATCAGAGGAGGGGAGGAGGAAAAAAAAAAAAGGAGGTCAGATTTAGAGGTTGAGATTGATGTGATGCGGAGTGCATCCAGGAGGAAATAACAGACAGACAGGTAGAGATACGGGAGGAGATGGTGGAGTCAGAGGTGGGGAAGGAGAAAATCTGAGCATCATCAGCATAGAAATGGTATGAGAAACCATAGGATGCGATGAGGGGCCCAGGGAGCGGGTGTAGAGAGAGAACAGGAGAGGACCCAAGACTGACCCTTGGGACTCCAGTTAAGAGAGGGTGAGGTGTGGAGGTTGCTCCCGCCAGGTTACCTGGTAAGTGCGGTTGGAGAGGTAGGAGGAGAACCAGGCCAGAGCAGTGCCAGAGATCCCCAGGTCAGCAAGAGATGATAGTAGAATAGAGTGATCAACAGTGTCAAAGGCACCAAAAAAAAAATAATGATAATTATATATATATATATACAGCTCTGGAAAAAATTAAGAGACCACTGCAAAATGATCAGTTTCTCTGGTTTTACTATTTATAGGTATGTGTTTGGGTAAAATGAACATTTTTGTTTTATTCTATAAACTACTGACAACATTTCTCCCAAATTCCAAATAAAAATATTGTCATTTAGAGCATTTATTTGCAGAAAATGACAACTGGTCAAAATAACAAAAAAAAAAGATGCAGTGTTGTCAGACCTCAAATAATGCAAAGAAAATAAGTTCATATTCATTTTTAAACAACACAATACTAATGTTTTAACTTAGGAAGAGTTCAGAAATCAATATTTGGTGGAATAACCCTGATTTTCAAGCACAGCTTTCATGCGTCTTGGCATGCTCTCCACCAGTCTTTCACATTGATATTGGGTGACTTTATGCCACTCCTGGCGCAAAAATTCAAGCAGCTCGGCTTTGTTTGATGGCTTGTGACCATCCATCTTCCTCTTGATCACATTCCAGAGGTTTTGAATGGGGTTCAGGTCTGGAGATTGGGCTGGGCCATGACAGGGTCTTGATCTGGTGGTCCTCCATCCACACCTTGATTGACCTGGCTGTGTGGCATGGAGCATTGTCCTGCTGGAAAAACCAATCCTCAGAGTTGGGGAACATTGTCAGAGCAGAAGGAAGCAAGTTTTCTTCCAGGACAACCTTGTACTTGGCTTGATTCATGCCAAAGCTGCCCGATTCCAGCCTTGCTGAAGCACCCCCAGATCATCACCGATCCTCCACCACATTTCACAGTGGGTGCGAGACACTGTGGCTTGTAGGCCTCTCCAGGTCTCTGTCTAACCATTAGACGACCAGGTGTTGGGCAAAGCTGAAAATTGGACTCATCTGGGGGTGCTTCAGCAAGGCTGGAATCGGGCAGATTTGTCTTTGTGAAGGACGCATGAATCAAGCCAAGTACAAGGTTGTCCTGGAAGAAAACTTGCTTCCTTCTGCTCTGACAATGTTATTCCACCAAATATTGATTTCTGAACTCTTCCTAAGTTAAAACATTAGTATTGTGTTGTTTAAAAATGAATATGAACTTATTTTCTTTACATTATTCGAGGTCTGACAACACTGCATCTTTTTTGTTATTTTGACCAGTTGTCATTTTCTGCAAATAAATGCTCTAAATGACAATATTTTTATTTGGAATTTGGGAGAAATGTTGTCAGTAGTTTATAGAATAAAACAAATGTTCATTTTACCCAAACACATACCTATAAATAGTAAAAACCAGAGAAACTGATAATTTTGCAGTGGTCTCTTAATTTTTCCAGAGCTGTATATATATATATATATATATATATATATATATATATATATATATATATATATATATATATATATATATATTGTGAATCTTAAACCATTACACAATTTGAAAACACTTCTAGTCAAAACATTTAAGTTACTTTCAGTATTCCTATATTCAGCACTATTGTGTGTTTGATGCAAAATTCAAATTCACAAAATGTTTTGCTTAAAAATGCTATTATACTGTAAATAAATACACTTATTAGAGTTTAAAACATGTGTTTTGCTGTTTACCCTCTATGACGTGCATTAATACATTTTTAGAATTCAATATGTTTATACTATTTATCAGAGCTGTAACTCGGCATTTTAGCGCCTAGGGCAGGCAATCATAAAAATCAATAAAAACTACTGTATAATTATTTTAGCAGCCACATTAACACTTACTAAATCCTTTACTATCTCTATAATATCCTTGTATACATAACTTTTAATTAAGTTAATGTGTGGCGTTTTCTCATAATCATTGATTGGTACTGTAAAAAAAAAGCATGGATTGAAAATAATCGTAACACAAACATGGATGCAATGACTTAATGGCTTGAAGCATATTCAGAAAGTCATAAACTCACATTTCCATGTATATAGTTACAAAAAAAAATCTTCCGTTTCCCTAAAGATACAAAACAATTTAGAATTTAGCAAGAGACATTATTATTATTATTTATTTCTTAGCAGACGCCCTTATCCAGGGCGACTTACAATTGTTACAAGATATCACATTATACATATTATACATTATTTCACATTATACAGATTTCACATTATTCTTTACATACAATTACCTATTTATACAGTTGGTTTTTTACTGGAGCAAGCCATGTAGGTTTGTATACTGTTTTAAACAAAAAAATAAGAAGGTCATTAAAAATAATAACTAGATTTTGTGTTTCTTAATACATATGTATTTTAATGCATTATAAAAGCTACGTAATTATCAAATAAACTTGTTTTATATGGTGCTTTTAAAAATAGCAAATGGGGGGGCGGGGGGTTATGAATTTTATTCCAATAAATAAATACTGGTACCACATTTAACATCTTGTAGTTCAGGATGGTGAATTATAAGGTTTATCTATTTGCATTTTCTTATAAATTAATTTCTTGCTTGTTTATCCTATCGTAATGTTTTGGTTTACCTTTATTACATAGGTGCTTAATACGTGTTATGAAACATGCCTTTACATTTCATTACATTTATAGCAGTGCTGGTCCTGAAGGCTGCAGGAGCGAATAAATAAATAAGCAATGCACACTGCAGGGGAAGCGAACGACACAATAATGACGAACTGGCGACACTGGTTTTGGTTTGTGTAGAACCAGGTTTCAATATTGTACAACAACTTTTTTGGTATTTAAAGCTGTTACTTACTACAGAAAAAAAAAAAAAAAAAAGGTAATATTTTTTGGACCTAAATGTAAAAGTTTGAAACAAAGATGTAATCCTTCATGGGGGCATTCATTTTAACCCTTTTCTGATGTGGTAAAGGCACCCTCCCTATAACATACGTATATTTGGATGTGCAGGATGTTGAAATCTCTAGTCCAGTCTGGATGTCAGTGCTTTATACTAGTTCGAGTCCAGGCTATTCTTTTTTTTGGTATTTGCCGAAAAAAAAAAAAAAAAGTTAATGGGAAACAAAGTAATCCTTCTTCCAGGGGCAGTGCTCAATTTGCCGAGTGCCAGGCTATTCTGGGTGAGCTTCCAGGGGGAGGGCTAGGTCGGCCAGGGTGTCCTCGGCTCATCTCGCACCAGCGACCCCAGTAGTCTGGCCGGGCGCCTGCGGGCTTGCCTGTAAGCTGCCCAGGAGCTGCGTTGTCCTTCAACGCTGTAGCTCTTGGGTGGCTGCATGGTGAGTCCGCAGTGTGAAAAAAAGCGGTCGGCTGACGGCACACGCTTCGGAGGACAGCTTGTGTTCGTCTTCGCCCTCCCGAGTCAGCGCAGGGGTGGTAGTGGTGAGCTGACTCTAAAAATAATTGGCAATTTCCAAATTGGGGAGAAAATAATAAAAATAATTGGAAACGACTACATTTATAAAAAAAACAAAACAAACAAACAAAAAAAACTTAATCCTTCATTCACTGGGCCTCATTTACGAAAGGGTGTTAAACTTTATGGTGCACGACAATTGCAATTACTGTGCACTTTAATGATTTCGTATTTACTACTGCAATTGTATTCATTATCGCATGAAATAGCAGGCATATTATGGTGCACACTAATTTTATTGTGCCATACTATGGTAATCAGAATTAATATGTGATTTGTTTGGTAATGGATGATAATGGATTTAAATGAGGCACCCTGCTTTGAATAATGAGATGAGCTTCATCCACACCGTATTTACTAAAGGGCGATAATTGTATTGTTCATATTAAAGTGAGGGATAATTAGTTTGTTTGGGCACCAGGCTTTAACCACTGATAAGGGCGCTATTTAACCCTTTGCAGTCCATTTATTCAGTGCCGCGTCAGGCGCGTCGGGTCCAATTTATTTTCACACAAGCTGTTTATTTTACACGCGCTGTTTAAAAGTAATTTTATTCACAGTAAAACAGGTTTTAAATGCACTGCATATCAACAGGACACTCAGTACTGCATCTCCAGCCCCGCCCCCTCCCCTTGTTCGCTGTATTTTTCACATACCTATTCATAGTTGTGCATACTGATAAATCATCTCCTGATCACTCGTTTTATCACCAAACTCCTCAATAATGCTATCCAAGTCATTATTTTATTACTATAACATCTCAAAAAGCTTGGCAAATGTCCGCGATTTTCTTTGAGTGCTGGATGCGGAAGTAGCTATCTTGTTTGTTTATGTCAGTGTTATGTCTGTGTTGAAGGGACTATGTGTATTGCTCAGATCCTCCTCCGTTTTTTTTTCTGCCTCTCTCGGCCATTAAAAGCATTTCTTGGCTTTTTCCAGAGAAAAAACAACTAGGGACCTGTTCTTGACGTCATTTTGATGATGTCGGACAGGGTCCGACATCGGACCTGAAAGGAAAAACTGTAATGTTGGACCTGGTGCAACATAGGACCACAAAGGGTTAAACATATTTTTCTGGCCTGAAAACTAGTGCTGTGCAGTTTGATTCTTTTTACTGATTCGATTCATATGATTCATTCAGTTTAGTGAGTCAATTCAACAGACTTGTTTGTTTGACTCACTGATTCATTAAAGCAAAATAAATACATCTTGCTGAATTACTGGTTATGAAAATTAGTTTGAACAGAAAAATCTGGCAGCAAGGGCCATTTAAGTTAAGACTGTTCACTTGGTGGGCCCCATGGTAAAAAATATATACATATACAGTATATACATCGTAATTAGGGCTTCTGATTTTTGTTTTTAACCGATAAAACCCAATAAAACACCCCCAATACAAAAAAAATGAAATTGGTGGATAGCCAATAAGCACCAGAAAACACCGGAAAACTGTGGAAATGGTTAATCAATTCACGTTGACTTTACCCCTTAAAAAATAAAACCTACTACAAAAATAATAATACATACATTTCCCAGTGCTGCTGGGCAACGTCCCGCCTTCCTGACTTGTATCTATCATTGATTCGTTCTGAATACTTAAACCCGCCCCAACTACTGAGTGACAGCACATTCCTACATTTCTATTGGGGACTCCACTTGCAAGATTTAAAACGAGATTACAATCAGGAATGGAGGCTTGTTCACTGGATTTAAAGGTGTATTACAGTTAAGTTAAGATACGGAGGATTTAAAACAGAATTGTGGCGAAATGTAAAAAAAAAATGCCTACACACAAAAACCCCAGAGGATTGTGCCCGTGACCATAGGGATTTCATAAGTGTGCAAGTACTGTCGAGTTATGCCTATACATATTTTGACAAAAAAAACAACAAAAAAAACGCTGAAGCATTTTGGAAAGTAACCGAAAACACTAATTTCATACAGTATATCAAAAATGAAAGCCCCGAAAAAAAACGATTTACATAAAACTCGAAAATAGCTAAAAATAAGCACAATACAATTAATAAAAACCGAAAAACAGAAGCCCTAATCGTAATGTATATGAAAATGTCTATATAAATTGTATGTAGGCCAATATACTGAAATATACTACTTTACACAAAACATTAACTAGAAGCAACTTTCCTACAACATTGACAAACAAAAAAAACTCAATATCACAAATGTAATATAATGGAGGAAATAGAAGAGTATTTTACTTTCAATGGAAAGCTCAAACAGTAAAAAAAAAAAAAAAGATGTCAGAGTATACAGTATAATGCTGAGTCTCAATATTTAACTTATCTTCCAAAATATAATGTTTTTAACAGCACTGTGAAAAAGCGAAATAGTAAACAGTACCACTTTGAAATGTACCTTTTTATGACTTCTGTAAGGACACGACTTCTTTTCTCACACACTTGACAACAATGCTCATTGTGTGTTCTAATTCAGCAACTTTTCCACATAATGCCTGTTGATGCAGAACCCAGTGTAAGAAAATGGGTACCTCTGCATTTCTTTCTTTGATTTTTCCAGCACTCTGCTAGCCAGTCCACTCTTTTGCTCAGTCATGTATGGTGCACCCTCAGTTGTAATCCCACCAGTTAGTTTCTTCCAAGGTAGTTCTGCACTTTCCATGGCTTCTTGAAGTTAAAAACAGTCCTTTCCTTTCCTTGAGCTTCTTTAATTTCCTGTTAACTCAAAATACGCTTTGTGTAGCGTATCATAGTGACGTTCTATACTATAATCTTTCATAACTGCAACCGTTGCACTGCAAATCAGAAATGTTGCCTTGTCGTCGAAATTATTCAGTGAAAAAATTTTCATCTGGCTAACAATTTTGGAATCTTCTATGTTCCGCCTCCACCTTTCGCTTCCATGACATCTCCAATTACTTTTTCGCTACTGATTTAAAATTTTACACAAAGTAAAATAAATAGTTTAAACAAGCCTTCGCTTTGCTATCCTAATCAAAATTATGTGTGTGAGGAAATTGATCCTGTGTGCTATTTGATTGGCTATTTTACTACCTGTGATTGGCTTATGGGAATGTCACTCATACAATGCAGACTGCATATGTTGAATACCCATGTTATATTAAAGAAGCGGGTTGTTTTAAAGAAGAATTCCAAAACAATACAGTACAATGCAATTTTAGAAACTAATGGGCGGGCCGTATGCATTAAAGGAGAAATGAAAAAGGCTTTTTTTTTTTTTTTTTACATAAGACCAGGAATACATGTTTCACTTTATGTTGCCTCTGCCTGTCCCCTGCTGAGTGCCATGTCTGATTTGCTCATATCTCATATTCTCTCAAATGTAAGCCACCTCCACCTTCACAATAAGCTACTGACAAAAGATACGCCAGGGCTGCTGGGGCTTTTATAAATAAATAAAATGGCCATCTCTTTTAAACCCCAGAATGCAAGTCCTACATAGTGGTTGCCCATACATTTCAGATAATAACAATAAGATTTATAAAACATTAGTTTCACATCATTTACGTGTTTCCAAAATGTCCCTCTCAATGATTAATCAATTTATCTTGCAGTCTACAAAACAATTACTACATTACATTTGTGTAGGTCAAGTACCTTCTGTAAAAAAGTAGCAAAGCATTTATATTGTTAAGCTGGGTCCACACCTGAGCGATCAGTTGCAGCATCATTTCTTACGCCTGCATTAACTCTCCATAGAATTATGTTGCCTAACTCTCTATATAACACAATGCTTTGTGCACAGTGAGACGGAAGTCTCCGTTGAAAATCAGCGGAGTTGAGTATCTTGTTAAACAGAATATCTTTTGAAACGCCCTCTAAATATTATTGGCTGAAGCAGTTTTGAGTGAGGCTGGATTTTCATTGGTTAAAATATTAGTGTGTGCTCCCATTGGCTAGAAAGGTTGCAGTGTTTTTTGGCACAGTGCGAGATTGACAGTTGGAAGTTTGTCTGGTTGTTGGGAAGTTTGTCTGGTTGATTGGAAATTTGCAGGTCCGTACAGCCTTTCGTATTAATTAATTGACAAATTAACTAATGAATTATTAGATGAATTAACAAATACATTTATGAATTACTGTATGAATTGACAAATTTATGGACAAATTGCTGGACAAATTGACCAATTCATGAATTGACAAACAAATTGACAAACTAACGGCCTACTGTATGAATTGACAAATTTATGGACGAATTGCTGGACAAATTGACCAATTCATGAATTGACAAACAAATTGACAAACTAACGGCCTACTGTATGAATTGACAAATTTATGGACGAATTGCTGGACAAATTGACCAGTTCATGAATTGACAAACAAATTGATAAACTAACGGCCGGATAGTTTTGGCACAAATGGCGCTCCATAGAAGCTGGCTGCGCAAGTGCCGAGGCAGCGGATCTAATTAATGTTTTTTTTTTTTTTTAATGTAATACATTGATAAAGAAACTCAGAGGGGCTGCCACCCAATCTCAAATGGGCCGTCACTGGCCCAGCGGGCCGCCACTTGCTAACCCCTGACATAAGCGATCACGTGGCAATTTGGTTCTTATAATGCTGACTGCACGGCTTGCATATCCTGTCATAAAGAAGCGCTAATTTTAAAAATGTCAGTGGTAATATTAAACGGTTTCGTCCAGCTTTTACATGGCTTTGTTTTTTCTTTAGAGAATATGGCATTTAAAATAACAACAGTTGAAAAAATAATAACAGCCAACTCTTCCTTGTTAATTACTGGACACATTACAACCTGACCAAAAAAAGTGTCACCTCAGTTGTCAAAAAATAAATAAAATAAATACAATTTTAAACTTGTAGACACGGGACAAAAAAAAAAAAAAAAAAAAACCCGTGTCAACTCAGTTGTCAAAACCAAAACAAACTACTTCACTTTGTAAATTGAATAAAAATGTAAAAAAAAACAAAACCTGTCACCTCAATTATCATAAAAAAATGAAACTTGTAGACGTGGGAACCTTGTTGCACAAGTAATTGCTCAGATGTGGACACAGCAATTGTTCGCAACTGTGTTGCATTTGAACTGATCCCTCACGTGTGGACCCAGCTTTAGGGGCAACAATTTATTCATGTATGAAATCTTTTGGATTTATAATGAATGCTCTTGTCTGGACAGACTTCCCCTAGATAGCAACAACAACAAATTGCCCTAAGCATGTGTAGGGATATGAACAAGAGTAAGAGCCTTTCAGAGGAGCAGTTCAATAGACAAAATAGGCTTCATTAGGAAACAACAGATTACTTATGTGAGCTGCTGCCAAACTTCCTGGCTACGGATGTGTTTAGGCGCCGTCTGTTAATTAATATAAATTAACAAGCAATGTTAGCTGTTAAAAATGTACTCTCTAGCCATGTACTGGCTCAGGAGGACTCAAGATAAAGGAATACCTTCCCTTCCCCCTGTCTTATTCAGCAAACCTAACCAAGAGATGTGTTCAGCTTGACTCCTAAACCAAACCCAGACAATTTTTCCATAGGAACACAATGGCCACTGAGGCACTCCCTGTGGGTCTGCAACTGGAATTTGAATCTGTAAGATCCTAATCACATGGCTTACATGAATGAATAAACAATCTGCTCAGAGGATGGTTAGTTAGGGTTCCTGTACAAGACTGTGTTGGTTCCACCTCAGCCTGAGATTACTATCTTTGCATCTTTGGTTCTGTGGTGAAAATCTTGATCCCCTGTCCCATGTTTATCTTTCTTGCCTCCATTCCAGCACTTCTTCCCTTGTAATATCCTTGGTCCCTTGTAATGTATGTTGTCTCACACTGCAATCGCCGCAACTTTATATCATTTGTTTGGTTCTGACTCATGGGGGTTGTGCTCTCTTGTTTGTTTTTCAGTCTTAATTTACTTATGTAAGGGGGATTTTGCATGTCACCGCTGGCCAGGTCTACCTTTACATTGAGGGGATGAAATATATAAAATTACTAAATTGTTCACAATATTATGGATTTCAGTTTTATCCAGCAGTTTTAATTAGAAAATAGTCATTAATGCTTTTCAATTTTCAAAATAGGTATGTGAAACAAAACAGAGCACAGAAATTACACATTTTTGCATTGTCGTTGAGACACTAATGACTCAATAATCATCAACTGAATTTGTAAAGGGGAGAAGAAAAGTCGGACAAAAACACAGAAAAAAAGCTAACGTTAATCGGAGGTGATACCCATACTTCCATAGAAGAGTATGTATGCCGCAAAGCAGTCTGCACATTGGGCGACACTTACACTTAACATGTTACAGTGCGCCATGATGATGTCACAAACAGTCATGTGACCCACGAAAGTGCATTTTGTCCCACAGAATGAACATTTCGTCCCACGGAATGGTATTTTGTGTACATAATTAGCATTTTGTACCACAGAATGTGTATTTTGTCCCACAAAATTGTATTTTGTGCACATAATTAGAATTTTGTTCCATAAAATTAACATTTTGTGCACAAAATGAGTTTTAAGCCCCATAAAATATGCATTTCGTCCCACAAAATGATAATGTTATGTTAAATAATTTTGTGGACGAAACTGATAACTTACTTTGCTTTTCGTGGACAGAATGTATACTTGACTATTCATTATGTCCACAAAATGATCTAAGGAAAAGTGTATTTTGTCCACAAAATGAAAAAGTTTTATTTCATTTCATCCACAAAATGAAAACTCTCTTTTCCCTTTTGGTCTACAAAATGAAAACTTTTGCCTTTCGTGGACGAAATTAAATACATTTGTTTTCATTTTGTGGGACTAAATGCATGTCGTAATGTATGTTGTGCACAAAAGCCCTTTCGTGGACAAAACAGCACCCCATAGTTCTCCACTCACTGAACACACAACCCCGAGTGAGTGAAACACTGTATCTTTTATGCAGCTGTACTGAGACTCGAATCAATCATTCAATCTGGAATCTCGGTACATCTGCACGTGAACTACTTTGTGCACTTCCTGTGCTTCCATACAAATACCCATTTACTCTGCACGTGAAGTGATTGTGCCATCCTCGTGTCTAAATACAAATATACATTTTAAATCACTCATGCTACACAGACCCATTTATAGCCCATGCACCAATACCTATACAATAACATTAACACACGACATGCAAAATATAACACAAAATACACACAGGGGCGGGGCACACTGGCACAAGGTATCTTAAATGTCTGCATCGTGTTGTGACTTTTTTTAAACAAAAAAACATTTAAACCATTGCATTTTAAACCATCGTTTCAATAAAATAATCTACTGTACTATTTTAGTAATTAGAAACCAGTTTTATAACATTATTTTAGGGAAGACATACCTGAGACACTGTTCACACTGCGCAGCCAGATCAGAGTATAGCACAAAATGACCCCACAATTTGCCTGAAATAATCTGCATCTCCAAAACACTTTACATTTTCTTTTAAACACAATAAAATAACTGCAGTATCAGAATACATTTTAAATAAAGAAAAAAGGTGTTACACATGAGTCTTTACACAAACAATACAGCTTTCTTACAGAAATGTTTTAGAAATCCAATTCAGATCCCATTATAATCCCAGTGTATTACCTTGAAGAAACCATTTTGCTATCCTTAGTACAGAACCACTGTCGTGCATTGCATTGCTCTTAAAGTTTATTTGGTAAAGACTGGCGACAGTAACTACAGTAGGCCTTTGTGGCATTCCTGGCATAATTAAATATTTTTTATCATCCAATATTTTATGTTACACTTACAGTTAACTACACTGCTTAAAACTGCTAATTAGTGTATTCTGAGGTGTGTATATTGGTGTTACAAATTCTGTATTTAAATAATGCCCAACACCCCATTTACTGTATTACAGTTCATACAGATCTCTGAATGCCTCTTAATTGTTTTGAGAAGTGTATGTTGTGTGGATGTTTAGACATGTATTTGCTGTTGAACAGCTGCACACTTCAGAATGTGCCGGTGGGACATGTGAGTATATACATAATGTCTTGCTTTTGATTTTGTTTTGTTTTGTTTTTATACTAGTTTTAAACTTGAGAAATCAAAAATCACATGACCCGGTGCGGGACTGCACAGATTTACATTGATTTCAGGCAGAAGAGACTTAAAAACATGCCAGATTTCAGAATAGACAAGTTCGATTGTAGGGTTTCACACCATTCATTTCAATAGGGATTTGGTCGCGACCCAAAAATCATCCTGAATTATACAGAATGCTGGTATAATAGTTCTGGAAAAGCTAATTACAGGTGATTACAGTTCACTTATTCATGAACTCCACAAGAACTGACAACTTTAACAACAAGGGCCATTTACGACACTTCTGTTCTTAACTCAGAATACACCTATGAGTGTTTTAAAAGTCAATTAGAAGCTATTTTTCTTTCATCCAGTAATTAATATGTTTTATTCCATTTAATTAATACCTAACAACTTAAAAGCAATTACTAAGAACATTCTAGTACCTGCACACCCTTGGTGGCAGTCTTAACATTTCCTCATCTGGTTTCATTCCATTTCCATAAAACCACATTTGAAGACCTTGCAGTATCCTAGTTCCATTATATCAGATGACAACAACAAAATGATCTAGTTTAAATCCTGTATTTGTCAGAGAACTTGTAAATAGGACCACAGTTTGGAAATGAGACTAATCAAGCAGGCGCCACAACCAGTGAAAGCTATTAAACTAGGAGCAAGAAATAACAAAGAAACACATATCATGTTACTTTTGTAATGTACTGTATTTTATCACATCATAGGCCTTTATGCATTATAATTATTACTCATGAATGTAATTGTTGTGTGAAAGCTATAGTCAGACATAGTGCCAGGAGGTCCTACAAGCGTCTCCTTGAAGCTCTGTATGCACATATTGTTCAGTTCCGGGCCTCTCTGAAACACAGACTGATAATTGTGTTGGTTTAGTGATGTATACCACCACCAAACCCATTCACTTGTCACCTTAGTTGAACCCAGGCATAAATGGGCATGAGAAATCCTCAGGGAATGGAACTGAATGTAATCCGCAGCATTACAGGAATGGTTCCTTTAGATCATTATTTACCATGCTTACTAAATATATCAGAAAATAATATTCTGAAAAGATATCTTAAGGCTAGTTGTGAGGAAATTAGAAAGTGTTACACTGTGCTTGAAAGCAGTTTCTGAAGCCATGGGTCATCGCACATGTGTGAAAGGGTCGCGAACAAACTTTGAAAATAGATAATATTTTATGCATTTTGCATAGTTATTATTATTATTATTTTTAAATGGATGCCGCTAGTAATACACCGCATGTTATCAGTGTGCATACTAATAAAGTTATTTGAACATTAGCAGGTGCCACTGATTAGCCAATCAAATGCAACATTCTATTGTTTTTTAGTGTTTTAGTTAGAGAAGCCAGTCTTGAGATCAGAACTGAACAATATGTGCATACAGAGCTTCAAGGAGACGCTTGTAGGACCTCCTGGCACTGTGTCTGACTATAGCTTTCACACAACAATTACATTCATGAGTAATAATTATAATGCATAAAGGCCTATGATGTGATAAAATACAGTACATTACAAAAGTAACATGATATGTGTTTCTTTGTTATTTCTTGCTCCTAGTTTAATAGCTTTCACTGGTTGTGGCGCCTGCTTGATTAGTCTCATTGCCAAACTGTGTTCCATGAAAATTAAGACATTTTTAAGCTGTCATGTTGCACATAGCAGTGATAGTAGGAATTCTTCACAATTTGAGCAGAAAAGTAAATCGCATGTGCACTGAATTGTTGGGTGAATCGGCTGCAAAAATGTTGAAAACAGTCCCTCTTTGTAACGATACAATACGGAGAAGAATCTATGATATTTCAGAAGACATCAAACTGCAGACGAATCTACATATGTAGCAAACCGTGCCATTTTGCTGGTTTATGTGGGCATGTATGGGGAAACAGTACATGTTTAGTGCGGATTTGCCTACTTCAACTACTGCTGCTGATATGTTTGGTGCACTGGATAATTACTCGGAGTCGGTGGGATTGAGCTGGACAAAGAGTGTTGGTGTTACAACTGATGGATCCGCTTCAATGACGGGGAAACATTCAGGTGTTGTGCAAAGAATACTTTAGAAAGCACCCAATATGGAACCACTGTTTCCTGCACAGGGAGGCGTTAGCAGCTAAAGACATGGTGCCTGTGCTTCACGAAGCTCTTAATGATGTTGTGAAAATTGTAAATGATATCAAACAAAATGCCAATTCCCGATGCTTTCAAGTTTTCTGTCAGGAAATGAGTAGTGAGCATGTCTGTCTGCTTTATCATGCTGAGGTTCGTTGGCTGTCCCGTGGCAAAGTTTTGTCTCGTGTATACAAACAGAAACGTGTGTTGGCAGCTTTTCTTGAAGAAAAACAATCTCACCTGGCAGAGCACTCCAGTAACGACACATGGAGGGCATCCTCATGTTGCATATCTTGTAGATATATTCGATCAGCTGAATGGTTTGAATCTGTCTTTAGAATCGCTTTGAACAAGCTGACAAAATTGCAACATTCAAAGAAAACGTTCTCTGTGGAGCAAACATGTTTCAAAAGATAGGATGGACATGTTTCCTAATGCGTCTCTAGAAACAAAAAAACTGGAAAGATTCTGAAGCACTGAAGAAAACGATCTGTAATCACTTAACTAAATTAGACTCTAGATTCTGTGATTACTTTCCAGATGAACTCAAGGATGAAAAAGGGATCCGCGATCCATTTGGAGTGGTGTTGGAAAACGAATGGAGGAAGAATCTCAGGTGGTCGAGTTATCTTGCGATTGCAGTCTACAGAGAAAATAGTCAGCCTCGGTTAACTCGACACCCCACAGTGATGCCATTTAGTGTCGACTTATCCAAGGTGTCGAGTTAACCACGGGTGCACATGAGCCATGGCAATAACATGCATATAAGTAACTAGAACTCGCACGTTTACAGTATTACAGTATTTACAAGTTTATTTTTAGTTAAATGTCCCTATGAAAATGGTCGAAAGAACTGCAGTGATTGAATCAATTACAGTATACAGTACTGTACAAACTCGGTACAACTCATATAGTTCGATTGAAATAAAAATTAATAAAATAACTACAGCGTTATTTTTACGAAAACAATCCAACCACAAACTGCACAAACTGCTGACTATACTTTTAGTCATTGGCTTGTACTGTCTAATTTGAAGGCTTAAATAGCAAAAGTTAACAAATGTATATTATACAGAATTAACTCAGTGAACAAAAACAATAATAAACAACACAGTTTCACACAGAAATCAAGCATTGTCGATTGTTTCGCATGCAAAAACACGCACTTTTAAAGTTCTGCTGACAGGCTTGTTATCCTGAGTAACCTGAGCTTTAAAGCCAATTGAACGAGAACTCATTTTTCACTTCTTACTCATTGTGCAGTGCACTGATACTGTAACCAGCTGCATTTGGTAGCTGCGAATGAATGAATGAACGATCCGTTTCCATTCAGAGGTCAGTCACGTGAAACAAGAGTGTCATGTAGAGCTCAGTCACATGACACGACAGTGTCAAGTTATCCACCAGTCTTTTTAATAGTTTTTATCCCTTCGGAACCGGTAATAAGTGTCGAGTTAGGAGTAAAACGTCCAGTTAACCAAGGGTGACTGTATATTGAAATGAGTCTTCCCAAGTTTTGGTGCAGCGCTGCTGGTGAATATCCTGCTCTTACTTGCCATGCTATTAGAGTTATTTTGCCTTTCAGTACAACTGTGGCAGAGTGGAAGTGTAACAGGGTCAAGAATGCCCTGTTCACATTTATTTTGCACTTGTATGTTATTTTTATAATCTTATTTATTGATTTGATTAGTGCACACTATGTTGTCTGACATATATAATTGATTTGTATCACGTTATTTTGGCTTATCCACTTGTTTCCCTTTATATGCCTTATTGGGCACCGATTATTGAATTATTGATCAATTTACACACCTGAATATAAATAGCCCATATTTTTACAAATGGGATGGCCATCCTGGGGTTTGCGTTTGTCTGTGCAGGAGTGGGAATGCAGCATTTAGAGATTGGAACGATGAGTAAGAGAGAGTGAAACGTACCAGTAAATGGAGCATCCCGACTAAGTATTGGGCTGATTGTATGCCGGTGTTGAATAGTGAACTTGAGCGGCTTGAGTGTTTTTAGCCTGTCGGTATGCGACCGGAATTTAGGAAGTGAAACAGAACAGGCTATATGGTGATGCTAGTTTCTCTCTCTCTCTCTCTGTGTGTTCCATCTCCTGTACAGACATTGTGTGTGTGTTTAGACTGCTATATTTTGTTTTTATTAATACTGTTTTACTGTGTTCTGTGCAAAAATGTATATCCCCTTGTGACAAAGTGGCTGAGTGGGAACAGGTGCAGGAGTGATTTAGTGTGATAATTAAACAGACAGAGCCTTGTAATCCAGTTTGGAACAGTGAACTTTATTTTTATTCCAGGTCTGGTGACCTAAACAATAATCCCCCGTCAATACACAACAATGTGTACTGCACGAAATAAACAATAACGGGATTGCAGTCCCAACTAATAAACACAATATCTGACCCACAATAATACATACACCGTCACCAGTCCTGGGTGCGTGCAGTAGTGCTCGTGGTAGGTGATACAGGTTATTTAGTGACTGTTGGTAAAGTGCCGTTCCGGCTTAGTGCTGGCCCTAGGTGACAGCTCCGGAACTGTGTTAACTGTCTGGTAATGTGCAAGACAAGACAAGACAATTACAAGACAAAACAAAGAAAACACTCACAATACTTTTTATGATTAGGAACGGGGTCTCTCACAGTCCTTCTTAGTTTATTTACACAAACCAAAATGAAGGAACAGATTACAATTCTCCGTCCCCTTTTATGCTGTCACACATGACCCCTTGGTCATGTGTGACAGCCACGTTGTTTCCCTTCCAGATCAATGTGTTATTGCAACAGAGTCTCACCCCCTTCCTGGCTGGCCGACTTCCCTTGAACCCTGGGAAAGAACTGTCAGGCCAGCCCGTCCAAAGAATTCTGTTGGCTTGCCCAGAACTCTCGGGGCCATGACGCAGTGGTAGCCAACCGCTCACATGCAACCAGATAAGCCTCTGGATCATCCTCCACCGTCATCTTGTGTGTCCTCGCCTTTGGGACCTGCATTACAGATCCTGTTGGTTCAGTGGGCGGTATCGCCAGACCGACCCTCTCGATCAATGCCATGTACCTCTCCTCTCTTCGTCTTTCCTTGGCCTCCCATCTGCTGTCCAGCTGCTCCAGCAGAGCTGACAATGCTGTGTAGTCCATCCCACTCAGACACCATGTGTGGCAAAGTGTAAAGGGCGTGCAGGTGAAGATAATACAGCAGTGCAGAAGAAACAGACAGACAACGATATCCAGGTGCAAGGGTGTTTATTAATTGTTATTTATCCAGAGCCTGACGGCAAACACCTGTAAACAATAATGATGTAAAGTGACACAGCGGCATGTATCACTTTATTTGTAATCCCCGGGTTTGACCCATAACAAAAAGTCCCGTCCTTTATACACCCACACGTAACACAAAACACATACACAGTTACTTTAGTGAGTGAATTAGTGCTCGTGGTGCAAATTACAGTTATTTGTGACAACAAGGGAAGTGCTGGTGTCTGGGTTTGATGCTGGCCTTCGGCTACAGCACCGGATCATGTGAGTAGTCAAAATAACAAACAAACAGTTTTTACTTGACAAACAAACAAACACAACACTCACGTTTTCTCACAGGTTTCTCCTTCTAGGTTGTTTCTAACCATTTACAAAGGAACAGATCACTTTACTACGCCCCCTATTTATACCCTCCCTCATGACCACTTGGTTAACAAGCACATTCGTAGTCTGATGACATTATTCTGACGAGAATTGTGTTCAAGAAGGAATTTTGCTCTGAAGCCCTTACTAGGCCCACTTTAATAACTCTTTGAGACTCTGACAGGTATTTTGTATTCTCTGTATTTACCGCCACTTGTGCTGCCAACAGTATGTCTTGATTTTGTTTTCTATATGCAGTGAAAACCCCTGAGTGAAATTATTGAATTTGTGGCCCCGGGACCTAAAGGGGATATACAGGATAGGACATATGAGCACTTAAAATATGAAAATGAAAATGATATTCAGAAATTCAGTTGCTCAAGTAGCTGTCAAAGTGCAGTGTACCTGAAGCTTTATGGGGTGATATTGTTTATAATTTGGAAAAAATCCCATTGACTTGGTATTGTTCCTCACGTTAAACAGCTATCCCCCTTCTCTGGCTGTGGATCTTCACTCTCTGACATGCTATACTTGCAAGTCTTGTTCAGTGAAGGGGTTGTAGGGAATCAAAGAAACAAGAAGCTGTAGTACATCACTGTCTAGCCCAGAGAATCTCACTTCAGGGTACTCCCATTAAGGTAGGCCCTAAGCACAGCAAAGACGACCCGGAAACCACATCCCTATTATTACCTAATTGATTACCTGGTACAGCAAGCTCTACAGTCCTGCACACAAGTTTCTCTACATTCCATCTTTTGCACTGGTATTTCTAGTACAGCATCACATGTCTGCAGCTACACTGCATTAACCAATCCTAGCCCAAACCACGTGTGCAGCCCTAACAGCAGACCCAAAGCAACCCCTATATATATACTGTATATATATATATATATATATATATATATATATATATATATATATATATATATATATATATATAATGTAAAAAATGTAGTGATTCCATATAGCATGGACCCCTCTCAGAATATTATATATCTGACCGGGCATTTGCTGAACAAATTACTATGGGAAAAACGGAAGAAAGTTGCAATGAATGACACATCAGATTGCAACACCTAATGTTTATTTAAAAATGGGTTTGTGAACCCAATTTTCTGTCCTCACTGAAATAATGATTTCCAGAGACCTTTTCGTGTTTTATCCAAATGACACCATGGAGATCTGCCCTTAATGGCTCTGTCTGACACACTTCATTGAATTATTAGTTCAACAGCTGGGACTCTAAACAGAGTGTTGTACTTACCCTTGAAGAGGAGAAACAGAATGATGCTGGATTCTAAAATAGTGAGTTTTAAAAATTACGTTCTTTATGTGGAGTCCTACATTTTCTGAAAACAATCTTCTAAACAAAATCCTGACTGTTTTTTTTTTTGTTTTGTTTTGTTATTATGTTGAAGGAACCATTAAATATTGAGATAAACCTATAATAATCTAATAGTCACGTAGGCTAAATGCCTTCTTCAGTATAACCATGAAGTGCTTTCTGGAAAACAGTTGGAGATGGTCACATTTGCTACTTAGAAATGTGGTATGCTGGCTGGGATGAAACACACTGCCACTATTACCTAAACATCTAATAATCCAAATTAATCCTGGTGATTTATTTGTGCTTCATAGGGTTACATCATTTGAGGGAGTTATGGTTTGTTATGTCTGAGCACTTGGGTGGTTTTAAGAGCAGGCAGCGCACTGAGACAGGCAGAACATACTGTAGGCCCCTATTTTCTATTTTCACATACCTCTTCATAGTCGTGCATACTGATAAATCATCTCCTGATCACTCGTTTTATCACCAAACTCCTCAATAATCCGATCCACGTCATTATTTTATTACTATAATATTTCATAAAGATGTCTGTGATATTCTTTGAGCGCTGGATGCGGAAGCAGCTATCTTGTTTGTTTATGGCCGTGTTATCTCTGTGGTGCTGGGACTATGTGTATTGCTCAGATAGGCCCCCCTTTTTTTCAGCTTCTCTCGGCTCCTATCGGACTCACTCGGCCATTGAATGGTTTTCTCTGCTTTTTCTGGAGAAAAAACGACTAGAGACCTGTGTTTTACGTCTTTTTGATGATGTCAGACAGGGTCCGACATCAGACTGGAAAGGGAAAATTGTAATGTCGGACCTGGTCCGACATAGGACCGCAAATGGTTAAAACCTAGTTGAACAATATGATCTAAAAACAGTCAGTGGCCATATTTTGGCTACCTCAGTGTCCACTGTGTTGCTAACCAGTGTTTACAGCAAAGCTGCTTGCTTTCATCAGAAGCAAATTAAGATACTAGCAATGGTGCAGCAGACAATTAACATTGACCTCAAATTATAATTTCCTAAAAATATGTACACATTTTACACATACTGTAACTCAGTACAAAATGATTGTCACTTCTTCCATTGAAGCAATTGAACCAGAGCATTTTTTTTTTCTTAGTTCAAACATCTTAGGACCATTTTCCAGTTTTCAGTACCTGGCACTTCCATAATATCTGAAAAGCTGGCCCATCCAAAAAATGAAACATTTATTTTTAAAGATTCACTTAACACAGCCATATTTGTACTATAAAGCAACTTTAAACCACAACATAAAATCTGTTTCATTTGATGATAATTCAACAGTTGCCTGAAAGTTGCCCATTTGTTTCATGTACCTGCCCACATAATGTCTGACATCTTCAACTTGGCTCCAGGAATGCTCAGATGCACAGAGCTATGCACCTCTGCTCTGCATAAAGACACTCATACATGATGCTTATTGGCAAATAAATAGAAAGAAAAAAATATATAAAATACCAGGACAAAAAATAAGTTAAGAATTTATGGAATTTGAAAATAGAAATCAAATGAGCCAAATTAAAAAAAAACTTAAACCAAGTAGATAAGACTACATACTTTCTTTGCCTATAACACATTTAAACAGATTAGAAAAATGAAATTAAACTGAAAATCACAAAGAATAAAAGCATAACTAGGGCTGAATCGGAATGGGTGAGTTGGCTTTATGAATAACCAATCAGATCCTACTGGAAGTGGATAAGCCACTGGAGTTTATTCATGATGACCTCATTTTGACCACAAGGGGAATGCTTACAGGAACATTGCACTGTGATAGATCGTTTAATGTGGCACAGTCAGAGTCACAGTGAATATGCTCCACTAGTACAGGAATAGGATTGTCTCTGAATCCCCTGGAGCATTCAGGTTGTCATTACCCATAGCCTCATGATGGTCAAACACAAGTTCAGGGGACACACTCATTTGGAAACTGATGCATGAGGGTGGTGGTGAGAAGGAAGACACTTGAAAAGAATGTCAGTTTGGGTTGTATATTTGCAGAGGAGGAGGAGGAATATATGAGTGTGTGCTTATACAAGTAAGAGCTTATGGCTGCTATGCTAGTTTCATCATTTTGGAAAATATACAGTTAAAACAACTAAAAGGTTATTCAGCTGTTTGGCCCCCCATAAGGGAATATCAATGAATTAGAACATTTTGTGCTATTTTCAATTTTAGGACACATAGTTCTTTTCAAAACCAGCCTCAACCTGATTGTGCATTTTCCCCCTCCTTGATAATTAGCATATGAGCCACTTCAACTGTGGCTTCTTTCCAGACATATTTTATCTAACATACGTTGTCGATCTCCATGTCTTTCTGGTACGGCTTGCAAAATGAGTACATTGTTGTACAAAAATGTACCATTTCGTTAGGCACTGTAATAAATCAGGAATCTGGTATCCACCCCGGAAAAATCTCCAAGTACCCATGTTTCAGGTCATTTTATTTTTTATATTTTGACATACAGTACTGTAGTAAACCATTGCTATTGTAATATAATTGTAACATATCAGAGCCACTACATATCAAATTATCTGGACCATAAGCTGTTGTATTATTAAAGGTATGGTATAAACAAATAACAACAGCAGAAATATATAGAATAAAAAATTCTAACATTTTCTTTTAAAATGACAGTTGAAAGGTGTATTGTCAGCTATATTGCTTTTTCTGTTACCAATCCAGCATATCCCATAAATCAGTACTACAAACTTAAATAGTTAAAAGCAAATAGGTGCAAATGACATTTGAACAGCTACTTTACTGCCCTTTTTATGATGTTTGCAATTGCTCTGTGCAGGTTTGTTGGTATTTTTTATAGCTTAAAGGTTGAAATTGCTTGCTTGGATTCAAGTTGTCGGAAGTAACCGTAATGTGTGTACACGACTGCCTCCATGGCTGCCAGTATACAGTGGCTCTCAAAAGTATTCACCCCCCTTGGACTTTTCCACATTTTATTGTGTTACAACATGGAATCAAAATGGATTTAATTAGGAGTTTTTGCCACTGATAAACACAAAAAAGTCCATAATGTCAAAGTGAAAAATAAAATCTACAAATGTTCTAAATTAATTACAAATATAAAACAGAAAATAATTGATTGCATAAGTATTCACCCCCTTTGCTATGACACACCTAAATAAGCTCTGGTGCAACCAATTGTCTTTAGAAGTCACATAATTAGTTGAATGGAGTCCACCTGTGTGCAATTAAGGTGTTTCAAATGATTTCAAGTTAAATACACCTGTCTCTGGGAGGTCCCACAGTTGGTTAGTACATTTCCTAACAAAAACTACATCATAAAGATGAAGGAACATTCAAAGCAAATCCGGAATAAGGTTCTTCAAAAGCACCAATCAGGGATAGGATATAAGAACATTTCCAAGGCATTGAATATCCCCCGGAGCACAGTAAAGTCCATTATTAAGAAATGGAGAGAATATGGCACAACTGTGAATCTGTCTAGAACAGGCCGTCCTCAAAAACTGAGTATCCGGGCTAGAAGGGAGGCCACCAAGAGGCCTATGGCAACTCTAAAGGAGTTACAGTCTTCCACAGCTGAGCTGGGAGACACTGTGCATACGGCAACAATAGCCCGGGTGCTTCACAAAACTGGCCTTTATGGGAGAGTGGCAAAAAGAAAGCCATTGTTGAAAAAAACTCACATCAAATCTCGGCTAGAGTTTGCCAGAAGACATGTGGGAGACTGAGACCGTGGAAGAAGATTCTATGGTCTGATGAGACCAAAATAGAGCTTTTTGGCCTTAACACTAAGCGCTATGTTTGGCGCAAGCCTAACACTGTACATCATCCTGAGAACATCCCTACCGTGAAGCATGGTGGCGGCAGCATCATGCTATGGGGATGCTTCTCTGTGTCAGGGCCTGGAAAGCTCATGAAGATAGAGGGCAAAATGGATGCAACAAAGTACAGAGAAATCCTGGAGGAAAACCTGCTGAAGTCTGCAAGAGACCTGGGACTTGGGAGAAGATTCATCGTCCTGCAGGACAATAACCCCAAACATACAGCCAAAGCCACACTGGAGTGGCTTAAAAACAAAAAGGTCAAAGCCCGGACCTCAAACCAATTGAGAATATGTGGAAAGAATTGAAAATTGCTGTTCCAACTTGACGGAGCTTGAGCAATTTTGCAAAGAAGAATGGGCAAAAATTGCAGTGTCCAGATGTGCAAAGCTGGTAGAGACTTATCCAAATAGACTCATGGCTGTACTTGCTACCAAAGGTGCCTCTACCAAATATTGACTCAAGGGGGTGAATACTTATGCAATCAATTATTTTCTGTTTTGTATTTGTAATTAATTTAGAACAATTTGTAGATTTTATTTTTCACTTTGACATTATGTACTTTTTTGTGTTGATCAGTGGCAAAAACTCCTAATTAAATCCATTTTGATTCCATGTTGTGACACAATAAAATGTGGAAAAGTCCAAGAGGGGTGAATACTTTTGAGAGCCACTGTACATGGCTATAGTGTATCCATTAGCGTTCAAATAGGGGAATGGGCTTATACTGTACTTTATATATTCTGTCATTCATTTGATTTCATGCACTAGTGGCCAAGTATTAGCACCCCCATGGCTGAAGGTATGTGTAAATGCAAGAAGTACAGTACTGAAATAAACAAAGGGACACAACTGGTTGACCTGGAGACAGTGTGGTAACCCTCTTTCTAGAATAGGGGAGATAAGAAGAGAGACAGCAACTTCCGGCAACCTGTGCCTGAGCTGGCAATTTCAAAATAGGAGGAAGCCCTTTAGTCCTGCAATATGAAAATGTCAATAAAACTCACTATTTAAGAAACAGCACTCTACTGAGATCCATTGCAATCATCATAAAAAAGGTAACAGGACAATACAACATTGAAATGTAGTTTTCAGCTGCATGCTCTTTAATCTTACTATACTTTCTGAATATTAACTGACAAAAACTCACCAAGAAAATCATTGTAAAAATACAGCGTGAACAGGGTTTCAATTGAAGTTTACAGCATATTCATTTATAGAATTTTAGACCAAGGGAACTTTTCCCTTCTCTTTTCATTTAATGAAATCATTATTAAAAAAAAGCATGACATGTATAGTTTTTCAGCATGGCGTATCACTGCACTTATAGGTTCATGAACCTTTTATAATGGATTCTGAATAGTGCAATTATCCTCTTTTCTGTAAGTCAGTCCCTAGGAACCGACACATATGTTGAATTGGTCTAGTTTTATAAAATAAAATAATAAGGTAGACCTCTATTATCCCTCCATTCCTATTACTGTTAATAATAAAAGGGTATTTGATAGCTAAGAAGTGTAATTTTTAGACATGCCTTATTGTGTACCCAGTATCTTTAGTTTACTTTAGCCAACAGTATGTTATCATGAAATCTGTTCTAGTTTACCCTCACACTATTACTACACAATTACTAACTCACCAGAACAGTATACACATTTGTTTATTCGGTGGCTCCATTACAATCAGAACTTTTCACTCCCTGCCTAAGGATCCCAGTGTATCCCATTTTGCAGGACCCAATTAAGGCAGATAAGTGCTGCCTGCTGATAAACAATGCAGTACAAGGCAATACAAGGAACCCATATACCCTCTCAGTAAGAGTGTGGTATTTATCCTAATGTACATTTATTTTTAATAATTCGAAGACCACCTCATGATTATGGCTGCAATCACTCAGGGCTTTTCTTTTGTGTGTTACCCACATCACATATTCTGTGTTACTAAGGTCTAAATAATAGAGGGTGCAGTATGAATATCCTCCTACACACCTAATTATTGTTTTGTGTAATATTTTATTTATAATTATATTTGCATTTTCATTTCTTAATAATTCTCTATCAATCACTATTTATGGTTCTGTTCAGATCATTATGATCATTATTTGCCAGGCTTACTGTAATTTTCAACCACTGAAAAAGCTGAATTTCTGAATTGAAAAATGATCACCTTGGATGTGCAGCCTATAATTTCTGTCCACACTTGAAACTGTGATTTTGTATAGAGATTTTCAATGTACTAACTCACAGTTGCCATGGTGTTCATCGGCGGAAAAATACAGTACTCTCCTTGTGGTCATTTCTAAAACCAGTGGTTAAAAAGAACATTACCATAATTTTAAAAATATATAGCGCACCTTTTTACAAATATTAATAGCACGCATGTGGTGTACTTGAGTGCTATTTACATGTGTATCATAAGTCACAACCTACCAGTATATAACCTGTTTTTTATTGCAGCTGTCAACAAGAGACACAAGTTGCTGGAGGCATGTTTGTGATTACATAAGAGGGAGCTCAGTTTAAATGAATTCATTTTCAAATTTGATATTTACACAAATAGATCATAGAGGTATGTAAGTTTTAGTGCGCCCCTTTAAAACACTATAGTTGGGGGTCATAGTTACAAGACCCTGCTATTTGTGTTCCACCTTATAACAAGAAGGAAAGTGCTAGTGGAATGGCATCATGGGGAACATGTGCAGCAGGACCAAGAAGCTCAAGAATAAATACCATCGGTGCAATGCAAAATAAAATCACCATAAAACACTGACCTCCACGTTGTAGAACACAGTCCATTTCAGGGAATTATAACCTTTGGATATGTATAGTATCAGGATAGGAAACATTCTCTAAAAACTGAGGGCGGTTATAAAGCCTGTGCTTATTTAATTCAGACACTATTTGTCTTGGAAAAGGGGATCCATCAACACCAGAATGCAGTTTTCAAAGGGATACACAATCACATTGAAGACATTGCCATTTTGAAGGCAGCAATAACAGATATAGTTCAAAACCAAAATATCCTAGTGTAAGGACACACAAGGACATTGAAGTAGAACTACTAGCTGTTCAAAATGCAAGTGTAGAGAATGCTATAGGCCCTATTCAGAAAGCTTTAACATACAATGTATGATAATACAAAATAAAATCTTAACAGTCTAGAGAATATAAAATGCTATAGGCCCTTTTCAGAAAGCTAGATTCTCAAACATGTTTACTGAAAATCATCATTATGTACAATGATAATTTCCACATTAAAAGTCTCAGTTAAAATTTGATATTCATGAAACTGGTTTTAACAGTCTAAAAAAACAAGGTCACCAAGATCATTGAAGGTTAGTTTTGGGAATATAAAACGGTTTCCTCTTTTTTGTGAATAGGGAGGTAGAAGAGTTAATGTGCCATTGAGGAGAGGGTCAGAAATACAATGCAAGTCACAGAGGGAGACAAAGCACCGAACTGAAGCAGCGCAGCAGCCCTTGTATAGATTCTCAATGCTAACACCAAAGCTAGTCTTTTTACTGAAAATCATCATTATCAGCAAGGAAAAAAAACACAATTACAATTCTAAAACAAAAAAGAAACAACTGAATTTCCAGCATTAAAAGTCTCAGTTCTTTATATCTGGTTTGGTAACTTTATTGAATGTGTTTCTCCTTTCTGAAAAAAGTGTGCTAATGATGGTTTGCACTAAATTGCTTTAACAAATCATCCCATAGTGTTCTAAAAACAAGGTCACCAAGATCATTGAAGGTTATGTGTTATCTGGAAATAAATTAATACAAGGTTCATTGATATAATCAGGGAAACACTTTTCCTCTTTTAGATGTGGTGTCTAGTGAGGGAGGTAGAAGAGTTAATGTGCCATTGAGGAGAGGGTCAGAATGATAGCAATGCACCATCTGTGACGTGACAGAGGGAGACAACAGCACCGAACTGAAGCAGCGCAGCCCCTTGTATATGATCTCTAGGTCTGCAATGCTAACACCAAGTAGCAGATCAAAATCCAGAAAAGAGTCTTTAGTCTATGCAGCTGATAAAAGCAAAATACAAAGATAGAACTTGTCAAGTTACCTGTTAAAATGTAGAAGTCTCATTTACAAAAACGTTTGACAGTATGTTTAAAATAAACAACAAAAAAGGTTTCCCATCATTTTGAACATATTTATATTATGTTGAATAAATATATATATATATATATATATATATATATATATATATATATATATATATTTCTGCATTCTTGTTTTTGTGGAGGGGAACTGTATATATATATATTTCAGGCCAATCATAGTGAATGTTTCAGCTGCTGTATTTCACAACACGTCACGGTACTGTTCTTCTGCTGTATTTGTAATCCCATGTAATACCAGTAATACAATCAAACGCTTATCATAAATTTCAGTTTTAAATTTCACTTTTTCAAAGCCTGAAATGATGGTCTACTATTTTGAATAGTGTCTTTCTTTGACGTGTATACAAAACCGCAGTTTTGAAAGAGTTATGTCAATTTGACTAAAAGACACAAACATATAAAATGAACAGTCATAGCACAGTGTACATTGTCTTTTTGAAAGTTAAATATTCAGGATTTTAAGTCTGTGAAGAATGGCCTGCTTCTCTTAAATGATAAAAATATATATATATAAATTATTTATATATATTTTATCGAAATAAAGCATGTTTCTGAAGTTAAATTGAAGAAATGCTTGTTTTTTCTGTCTCTAAATAACTGATTAATGTTTTGACACATATGTTGTTATTGTTTATTCAAACAAGTAAAATAGTGCTGGAAGAACTTAAAACTATGTGTATGTTTCTAAGTTAACAAGGGAGAATCTGACCTTTACATGAAAAGCTTCATATGCAATGGAGGCTTTTGTGGGGAAGGTCTGCGTCCTGTTGGGTTATCCGTTGCTGCATGGTGTCCTTGTCTTAACCAGGATGTTGCATACTTCTGCAGAGGTGCCAGATGTAGTGGAGGCCCATTCATTGATATGAACACTAGATCCCTCGCTGTTTTCAGACTAAGGCAGGCTCTGCTTGTTGTCATTTATGCATTCATCAAGCTAAATCCCCTCTCACACTCAGCAGAAGATAATGGCAGTCTTTAGCCTCAGTGTCAAAGCTTTCATTGCTGTTGGTTGGCAGGGTGGTAGTATCTTCAGTTACCTGAAAGAAGAAACAGTTTCCTGTATGAGTAGTCTCACAGTTTTTGCCAGATAGAGAACCTCTGCATCGCCATACATTACCCTGGCCTGCTCTTTTTCTGGCTACTGTGCTTGGTGCAACACTTGTGAGGAGATCAACTTTTTTTTTAATATTGGTACTAAGTGCTTGCAAGAATTGCTTCCGTTAAAAGGCAAAACTCTCATCATCAGAGTTTTTTTTGGACAGTGGAATAATACTACTTTTGCTGCCACAGTTGCTTATGAAATGAGACAGAGCAAACCCTGGTGTTTCCTTCATGGCTTCCAGAACCATACATGTTTTGGGGTTTTTTTTTCAGATGGGCTGTAGGTAGCTCTGACTCACTTCCTCCAAGGCATCTTTCAACAATGACGTTTGTGCAACAAACATCCAAGACGAAATCTTTTCTGTCATACCACGGCATATTGCTTTGTCTCTTCCTGGCCTTGTCTTGTCCTCAGCCGCCCCACACAAGTGTTTGAACAATGCTGGCAGGTCATTTAATAGTGCAGACACATTCCTCCAAGAAGAAAACACCCATCGAATGTCAAATACTCAAGTGATTTTTTTCAGATGAACACCAACCTGTTTTGCTGCAGTATCTAGCTCATACTGGTTTCTTAGAGATGCTAAGGTGGTAAAATGCATATAGTGAATCAATGAAAATCTGAAAGTGGCTGACAGGCGTGGTCCTCTTCAGTGCATCACCTACTGCAAGTTCCAACTGATGTGCCATGCAGTGAAAAATGGCAAACTCAAGTTTCCAGTATGTTTTTAAGAATTGCTGTGCAACCCTGATTCCTACCCAACATTGCTGCTGCCCCATCACTGCAAAATCAAACCATTCTCTCTTTTAGAGTCAAAATGCTTGTACCATTCTCTTCAAATGATTTTAAAATGCATTCAGCAATATTTCTTTCAATAGCACATCCATTCAGTGGAACAAGCTAAAAAAAATCTTACACACATCATTTTCAAATGGGATTCTGATATATATACAGTACTGTGCAAAAGTTTTAGGCAGGTGTGAAAAAATGCTGTAAAGTAAGAATGCTTTCAAAAATAGACATGTTAATAGATTATATTTATCAATTAACTAAATGCAAAGTGAGTGAACAGAAGAAAAATCACATCAAATCAATATTTGGTGTGACCACCCTTTGCCTTCAAGGTACACGTGCACAAAGTCAGGGATTTTGTAGGCATATAGTCAGGTGTATGATTAAACAATTATACCAAACAGGTGCTAATGATCATCAATTCAATATGTAGGTTGAAACACAATCATTAACTGAAACAGAAACAGCTGTGTAGGAGGAATAAAACTGGGTGAGGAACAGCCAAACTCAGCTAACAAGGTGAGGTTGCTGAAGACAGTTTACTGTCAAAAGTCATACACCATGGCAAGACTGAGCACAGCAACAAGACACAAGGTAGTTATACTGCATCAGCAAGGTCTCTCCCAGGCAGAAATTTCAAGACAGACAGGGGTTTCCAGATGTGCTGTCCAAGCTCTTTTGAAGAAGCACAAAGAAACGGGCAACGTTGAGGACCGTGAGACGCAGTGGTCGGCCAAGGAAACTTACTGCAGCAGATGAAAGACACATCATGCTTACTTCCTTCGCAATCGGAAGATGTCCAGCAGTGCCATCAGCTCAGAATTGGCAGAAAACAGTGGGGCCCTGGTACACCCATCTACTGTCTGGAGAAGTCTGGTCAGAAGTGGCCTTCATGGAAGACTTGCGGTCAAAAAGCCATACCTCCGATGTGGAAACAAGGCCAAGCGACTCAACTATGCACGAAAACACAGGAACTGGGGTGCAGAAAAATGGCAGCAGGTGCTCTGGACTGATGAGTCAAAATTTTGAAATATTTGGCTGTAGTAGAAGGCAGTTTGTTCGCCGAAGGGCTGGAGAGCGGTACACGAATGAGTGTCTGCAGGCAACAGTGAAGCATGGTGGAGGTTCCTTGCAAGTTTGGGGCTGCATTTCTGCAAATGGAGTTGGGGATTTGGTCAGAATTAATGGTCTCCTCAATGATGAGAAGTACAGGCAGATACTTATCCATCATGCAATACCATCAGGGAGGCATCTGATTGGCCCCAAATTTATTCTGCAGCATGACAACGACCCCAAACATACAGCGAAAGTCATTAAGAACTATCTTCAGCGTAAAGAAGAACAAGGAGTCCTGGAAGTGATGGTATGGCCCCCACAGAGCCCTGATCTCAATATCATTGAGTCTGTCTGGGATTACATGAAGAGAGAGAAGCAACTGAGGCTGCCTAAATCCACAGAAGAACTGTGGTTAGTTCTCCAAGATGTTTGGGCCAACCTACCTGCCGAGTTCCTTCAAAAACTGTGTGCAAGTGTACCTAGAAGAATTGATGCTGTTTTGAAGGCAAAGGGTGGTCACACCAAATATTGATTTGATGTAGATTTTTCTTCTGTTCACTCACTTTGCATTTTGTTAATTGATAAATATAAACTATTAACATGTCTATTTTTGAAAGCATTCTTACTTTACAGCATTTTTTCACACCTGCCTAAAACTTTTGCACAGTACTGTATATAATATACTGAGTGAGGATTTTACACTTACTGTTGTGGACTCATCCACCATCACAGAAAATGGGTGATCACACTGATTAATGTAACTTACAAGCTCCTTGGTCATTTCCTGACTGATATGTTGCAAAATGTTTGCACATGCATGGTCTAATGCAATAATTTGATCCATGTCTACACCATTCAATTCATGGCACAGAACAATTTTCCCATGTTTTGTAAAGGGCATATTTTCTTTTGCGCACAGGTAGGCTACCCTACATAATTTTTCAGTAGTTTCAATTTTTTTATATATTTGCCTCTACAAACCTTGCTTCAGCAGTATGGGATGCTTTTCTGATCACTTCTTTTTCCCGTTGCTCAATTATTTCCATACATATTTTGTGTGACATTTTTTAAGCAAGTCCATGCTTATCAATCTTTTTCAGTAGTTTCTTTTGTGTCATGGCAATTGTTCCATCTATGAAAGTATCATCAAGTCTAACAGCCTTTCTCTTGTGAATGCCCAGGTATTTGACTGAGGAGCAAACAGAACAATACACCCTTCCTTTCTGACAAGCCAGCCAGGGTCTTGCAGATTTCCAGTACATCCACGAGGCTATCTTGACTGTATCAGGATGTTCATGACAGGACATGTTTTCAGAAGTACAGCATTCAGATATTAGAGATGTGGATGTTATTGGAACTGAAACTCTTGAACTCACTTCTTTGTCATTAGATGTAGTTACATCCTGAACAGATGACAGAGATGTTGTTGTGTTGATGTTTTGCTGTCCATCAAATGTACTTTCACTGTGCAACTGTTTAAATGCTGAACAGCTACCTGAAGAACCTTCTTCTTTCTCACTAGCTATACTCACATACTGAACAGATGGCATAGTTCCTGTAGCTGCAGTTTTGGAGACTGTTGTTTCAATAGTTTAATTATGCTTCTTTTATGTGTGAAATCCAAAATCAAACAGTGATGGCCGCTTCCTTTTTGGAGCCATTTTACTATCTTCTATTTTTTCTGATCTACCTTTCAATTTCTAATCTTGCTTTTCTTGTCTGTTTTTTTATTCCACCTTCCCCTTGAAATCTACACTTCACTTTTATTTCTGACTTCCTGTCTCCTCTCTCTGCAAATACAGTAAAGTGAAAAGAAAATCAATATAGTTCTGTATACTATCATTATATAATAGTACAATAATATACACTAGTATTATAATTTGTACATTATATAAGTTATAGTTTTAAAAAGCTGGCAGAACCTTTAGCTTCTCTATTTAATACTATTGCTCTTATAGACTACTACTTTGTCAACTACCCAGTTTTACCTGAGTATTTTAATATATTTACAGGGTGATTTCCAAAGCTTTTTGCCCCAGAGCAATAGTTACTCCTAATTTTGTAACTGTCATAATTTAAAGGTTCAAATATAGCAAGAGACAATACAGGTATGGAAAAGATCATTTTTCTTTTCACTCATACATTGTTTTGGAATTTTAGCAAAGAGAGAGAGAAAAGGAGGAGCACATTTCGCACTGTAGCAAAAAGCTCTAAAATGAGTTCATTATTTACATCACAAAAAAAGTCATACTTTAAAATCCATATACAGTACTATAACTCTGATAACTTATGCCAAATTAAAGTAGCCCCTTTTTCAGACATGCTTAAGAAAACAATCAGAACAATGATTTGAACACAATTTAAAAGAGCATACTATTTACTGAGAATAAACACTATCATTATCAAAACCGATTCACTTCACGCATCTGCATCAGCGTTTGTGAAAATGAAACAAGAACTGCACTGCCGTGAGCTGTGTCTTTTTTTGAAAAGTCGTACGGCCTTTTCTTGTGTGTCTGCCATTGTAAAACGCACAGGGTCGGATGATGTTGAAAAAAACCAACATTTGTCGCATGGTCGCAAGCCAGCGAGGCGTGATAGAGAAAGTTTTTGAGGAACCCAATAAACATGAACAACAGAACAGGATTTTAAACTTGCCTCTAAACTAAATGAAATTAAAGCGTAAATGAACCTTTGTTAAAATGACTATTGGTGCTTACATAGGTTACCATGCACAGCAACCACTTGTATAATAACAATAATAATAATGAATACAATGTATTTTTATTTGTATTATTGTTATTCTTTTTATATATTTGAGTCACTAATAAGTTAAAGTCGCTATTTATTTTCTGTATGCAATTACTTTCCCCATCAAATCAGTAACGTTGCTCAGTTTTACTTGTTTGCTGCTCATAAAAATATGTATGAGCCAATTTACACATTCACTTCATTCATGAGACGGGCAATTGTGGAGCCTGTTGGCAACCCTAGTCACAAGTCGACACCAGCAGTAACGCAGCCTGGCTGAAAGTATGACCGACAGCTATGAACACTGCTGCGTCAAAAAGTCTAAGATCTCGGGGTGCTTCAGTCCTTCTGGTGCACCCATAGAAGTGGCTGCAGCTGACGTACGGCTTTGGTCTGCGAGAGAAGTATAAACCAACCTTTACAGTTCATTTTGGATAAGAAAAGAGACAATCCTGCTGTAATATTTCACTGTACACTGGGGGAAACTAGAAGTACATTATTAGGGAACGCATCTGGTGTGAGACAAATGGAGAAGTGTTTTCATTGATAGTATTGATATCACCTTTTATTTATTTATTTATTTATTTTTAAAATTTAGTCGTTGCCAATTAGTTTTTATTATTTTCTCCCCAATTTGAAATGCCCAATTATTTTTAGGCTCACCTCACCGCTACCACCCCTGCGCTGACTCGGGAGGGGCGAAGATGAACACACGCTGTCCTCCGAAGCGTGTGCCGTCAGCCGCCCGCTTCTTTACGCTCTGCAGACTCACTGTGCAGCAGCCTCAGAACTCCAGCGTCGGAGGACAACGCAGCTCTGGGCAGCTTACAGGCAAGCCCGCAGGCGCCCGGCCAGACTACAGGGGTCGCTGGTGCGCGGTGAGCCGAGGACACCCTGGCTGACCTAACCCTCCCTCCCCGGACGACGCCGCCAATTGAGCGCCGCCCCTGGGGAGCTCCGCCCACGGTCAGCTGTGGAATAGCCTGGACTCGAACCGGCGACGTCCAGGCTATAGAGCACATCCTGCACTCTAGCGAGTGCTTTTACTGGATGCGCCACTCGGGAGCCCTGATATTACCTTTTTACTGTAAATAAATGCAAGCATAGATTTAATTTTTTTTTTTTTTTTTAATCCAGGGCGATTTACAGTTGTAAACAAAAACACATTTCAAGAATCAAAGTACAAGTATTAATACAATTAAGAGCAAGATAAAATACAATTACTTCGGTTCTAGCAAGTACAGTATATGACAAAATACGATTCAATAACGGAGCAGATAACAGTGTCAGTGATGGTTATATCAGGATATAATTAAATACAAAATACTACAAATTAAATAACACTTGTGACAGATTACAGTACTCTAAAGTACAGGATTAAATGCAGTAAAATAGGGAGCAGATAAGAGCAAGTAAAGTGCATTTAAGGAAGAGTGATAGTGTCCAGAGGGAAAAGAGGAGTTCTACAGGTGCTGTCTGAAGAGGTGAGTCTTGAGGAGGCACCGGAAGGTGGTCAGGGACTGGGCAGACTTGACATCTGTAGGAAGGTCATTCCACCACTGCGGGGTGAGGGTGGAGAAGGAGCGGGCTCTGGAGGCAGGGGAGCGTAGAGGAGGTACAGCCAGTCTTCTAGTGCAGGAGGAGTGGAGAGGTTGAGTGATAAAGTGACAGAACAGCTTTGGACTGAAGTCTAGGTAAAATAAATAACTTACTATATATATATATATATATATATATATATATATATATATATATAGGTGACTTATTATTTATTTATTTTAGCAATATTTTACAATTCTTACAATTTTTTACACATTGTTTTTACACACAGTTACTCATTTATACAGTTGGGTTTTTACTGGAGCAATCTAGGTAAAGTACCTTGCTCAAGGGTACAGCAGCAGTGTCCCCCACCTGGGATTGAACCCACAACCCTCCGGTCAAGAGTCCAGAGCCCTAACCACTACTCCACACTGTTTAGTTACTGTGGGACAATCGTAGAGCCCATTCATAAAAAATACACCAAAGCTCAGTCTCCCAGTATTTACTAATATGAAAAAATGTGGGGTACCTTTGCTTTAGCGAATCAGAAAATAAATTGCATATCATCAGTATCAGAAATGATCAGCATTCTTAACAAGATTTTTTTTAACCTTCATTGAGAATATATTAGTAGTACAACATATTAAGATATTTTATATATATATATATATATATATATATATATATATATATATATATATATATATATATATATATATATATATTTCTATTAAGATAACATAAATGTCTTAAGACAACACATTAACCAAGCAAACAAAAAGGCCACGAAACTACAGGAACAGACTTGGGTGTCTTAAAAAAACAAACACGAATTATCATTATTGTCTGTTTACATTTGTTATTTGTTGTTATTGTTGTTGTTAATATTATTATTAGTTCCTGTAAATTGACTTCATAGAATATGAAAATTCGTTGCATAAGACATACAGTTTGGGGAATGACTAGAACAAAATTATTTGAGAACCTGAAAATTATCTCTTACCTCTCACTGCTACGGTTCGTACATTTTTTTTTAGCTCCCAATGTAACTGGTTCTCCCAAATTCTCAATGTGGGGGGGATCAAAACTCGACCCCCCAACTGAAAAAATAATAAGATAGCTGGGGGGGTTGCGAGTTTTAGGGGATGGGGTTCGACCCCCGTTTGAGCCCTGTTTATAGTGCTGTAGTAGCAATTTAAGCTTTATTGTTATTACTTTAATGTTTCTGAGTAAGGAAGCCATACCATGTGTCTGCTCTTAACTCCCTTTTTAACCTCACTAAAGCCTTGAAAACATGAAAACATAAAATAAACCATCTTAATGTATTTTTGTGCATCAACACACCCATCACTGAATGTCAAAGACTGGTGGTGCCACTGCTTAGGAACAATAATGTTCGATTGTTGAGTTAATGCCATGATATTACTGTAAAAACCATTGTATAAGTCTATTTTCTAGGCATTTTTGCAGGGCCCTCAAAAGGGGGAGCGACTAATACACTGGTGTGATGTTCAATTAATATTAAACTACTGTACCAGTGCCACAATGGGATTACTACAGCAAACTTAATTGTCAACAACCCGATTATCTTTTTCAGGATCTATGGCATTCAGGTCATATTCCTAAATTTGTTACTCTCAATACCCTTAGTCATTTTGAATATTAAACACACCTTGACCCAGACGTGTGTGAGCATGCATGGAGAAAAAAAAAGTGGTAAAAGTTATCTTCGGAATATGAAAACGTCACCGCTATACTGCTTCACTGTAAACACAATAACTGTCAGTCTCTATAAATGTCCTTATTCCCACCCTCCCAAGCCATTGATTTGTCAACATTCAGACTGAACCCGCCCCTGTGATCCATAGCAAACAGCTATTGGTTAGAAAGCTGAGTAAATTTATCAAGTCTTCCGTTTGTTGTAACTATAATGCTATAATAATGCAGGCGAGTTTTAGACTGGATAAAGTTGGACAGTCAGACAAACGGAAATGCTACTCAACATGTTTGAAATTGCGCGTTGTTGAATTTGCCAAAATGCATGGCAATTGCAATGCTGAAAAAACAGTACGTGACTGGAAACGAAATAAAGGCAAACTTAAAATGTTGAAAGAAAAACGAGCTGATAGAGGAGATGTAGGAAACATTTTGTTTGAATGGATGACTAATACATACTGTAACTTGTTGTTCTACATGTCAGTGCAACGCATGAACATATAATGTACAGCCATTGGTTTGTTACGAAGTGGAAGATGTTTAGCCAGAAGCTTCCACAAGAAAAACATCAAATCCATGTGTGTGGTTATGCTTCTGATGAATAAAACAAAATGAATGTATTTGTGCAGCTGGAAATTTAGTACTGCACTGTATGCAACATTGAGATGTTTTGCTTGCTGATTATTAGAGGGTGGACTGTTTAGTTTATTGTTTTTTTGCTTTTTTTAATTGATGAAACAGCACGGTTTAACACTTTTCTTTTAAATTAAAATTAATACAACACAATTGTAAAAGCCAATGAAGCTGGAACTATTTTCTAAGTATGGTTTTGGAAAGAAATGTTCAGTAAAGCAATTAAGATATGTTCTTGAACTTGTTTTGGTACTTAAGATAAAATAAAATACCTGTAATACAGGTTAATACAGATGTGACGCTCTGTTAATTATTACTTTTTAAATTTCAGAAATTTTGAAAAACTGAATAGTTTCTAGCAGTTTAACTAAAAACAAAAAACAGCACTGTAAAATTATTAATGGAATAAAATGCTGCAAACAAGGGTTATTTCGACACTAAATCTGTGTATTTTTCTTTATTTATTGGTGTTGAGCAACAAGAAATCAATTGTAAAAATGGGAAACACAAAAAAGGTGTTTTCCTAAAACTGAAGTCTCAAAAAGGGGGGAGCGACTTTTACGCCAGTGCGACCTATTCAATAATTTTTACGGTACGTGATCTTTTTATATCTAGGGCATGTTATCCAGAGTAGAAGTCAATATAACAAGATACAATAAGTAAGTAGTTTCAAATGAATTTATTTATTTATTTCACTGTTTCCTTACGTTTGTATGATGGTTGCAATCATTCTAAATGTGGTTCCTATTGCAAAGAGTAATTGCAAAGATTAAAATGTGGTTCCTATTGCAAAGATTAATTCTCAAACTGAACGCAGTAGGGATTCAAGGAAATGCATGTACATAGATTTGGGAGTGGTTAACATGTAGAAAACAGAAAGTACTGATTAGAGGAGAAACCTCAAAATGGAGTGAGGTAACCAGTGGTGTACCACAGGGATCAGTATTAGGTCCTCTGTTATTCCTAATCTACATTAATGATTTAGGTTCTGGTATAAATTTGCAGACGACACAAAAATAGGAGGTGTGGCAAACACTGGTGAAGCAGCAAAGGTCATTCAAAATGATCTATACAGCATTCAGAACTGGGCAGACACATGGTAAATTACATTTAATAGAGAATACAAATGTGCATTATAAATATCATATGGGAGATACTGAAATTGAAGAAGGAATCTATGAAAAAGACCTAGGAGTTTATGTTGACTCAGAAATGTCTTCATCTAGACAATGTGGGGAAGCTATAAAAAAGGCCAACAAGATGCTCGGATATATTGTGAGAAGTGTTGAATTTAAATCAAGGGAAGTAATGTTAAAACTTTACAATGCATTAGTAAGACCTCATCTAGAATATTGTGTTCAGTTCTGGTCACCTTGTTACAAAAAGGATATTGCTGCTCTAGAAAGAGTGCAAAGAAGAGTGACCAGAATTATCCCGGGTTTAAAAGGCATGTCGTATGCAGACAGGCTCAAAGAATTGAATCTGTTCAGTCTTGAATAAAGAAGACTATGCGGTGATCTGATTCAAGCATTCCAAATTCTAAAAGGTATTGACCCAGGGGACTTTTTTGACCTGAAAAAAGAAACAAGGACCAGGGGTCACAAATGGAGATTAGATAAAGGGACATTCAGAACAGAAAATAGGAGGCACTTTTTTACACAGAGAATTGTGAGGGTCTGGAACCAACTCCCCAGTAATGTTGTTGAAGCTGACACCCTGGGATCCTTCAAAAAGCTGCTTGATAAGATTCTGGGATCAATAAGCTACTAACAACCAAACGAGCAAGATGGGCCGAAAGGCCTCCTCTCGTTTGTAAACTTTCTTATGTTCTTATGTTCATAAATACTACAATACTGTGTTTTTGTTGCTTAAGTCTGTGTTAAGGTCATTGTTGATATATGAATATGCTATATTAGATAGTGTCTTTATAGGCGTAAAAGCCAACACCATCTTGTGATATTTGGATTCTTCCTTTTGTTTTGATGGCAATACACTCCAGCTACACTAGATGGTGCTGGAGCGTACCAATATAAAAGACACTTATTAGCCAGTATGTCTATGGCCAGGGTTGCCATGTCCGCGGTTTTCCCGCCAAATTGGGCTACTTTGAAAACCCAACCGCGGTATTTTTTGGGCAGCCGCGGGTTTCTACTTTTTTTATAGGCATAGTCCAATCAATTAAAAGAATTATAATAAAAGTCAAAAAGGACATATAAAACACTGTCACTGAACTCCCAGAATTACTTTTGCAAAGCAGGACCCCCTGGCTCCCCCTTTGCCTATACTTGCCTGTCAGATTTAAACTTGTCAGTGAGTCACATGACTGATCCAGCGGCGAGCCTGCGCATGCGTTGTTTACAGTTAGCACTACAGTAGTAGAATACACACGAAGGAATAATCATTAGCGGAAAGAATCAAACACCAATCTTAATTGGAATTAATTTAGTAAGCCTATAGACTTCAAACTACAGTATATTTTATTAATCCTGGGAGTGAGAACAACTTAACTGAAAGGACACTAACATGAAAACTTCAGAGCAGGGGTAGGTTGAAATTGTTTTTTATTTTTAAAATAAGTTTTATTATGGTTGCATTTGGTGTAATTGAACTGAAGTTGACGAATGTATTATTAATTTATTGACTACTTAAATGTCTTATACTTATGTCACATACATTGTAATTGTTTTTTAAATCTTAATTTGTAATATAACAGTATTTAATACTGTAATTTTACAATATATATATATATATATATATATATATATATATATATATATATATACACACACACATACATACACACACTGTAACCGATAACTTTTATTTATCTATAATGATGGTTATTGCATCTGGAATAACTTGCACTGTCATTTATTGAGTTTCTGTCCTACAGGATGTAAGATATTGTACACTAGGCAGTAACAAGTAAATGGTATGTTTGTTTCGACAGGTACATGCCACTTGAATACACAGTCAGTCAGCCAGCCAGCTAGCCAGCTTCTCCATTCACAAGAATGTAAAGTAAGCATTTAAGTCTTTATAAACATATTATGTACATATCGATTCAATTGTATTCTTTATTACTATTAATTTAAAATACTTGTATATAGGGCAGTTTAAGCCAGAATTCCCTAAAATGAATTATTTTTTGGTTAGTTAACGTGTAAAATTAAGTAACAATTTTTTGGCTACTTTTGGGCTGTTTTGGAATCAGTCTTTTGGCTATTTTTGGCTATTTTTGATTGAGCTTTTGGCTATAGACGTCATACAGATCTGGCAACACTGTCTATGGCAGACAACTACAACTAGACAGTGTTAAATAACAGAGCAGTTCCTAAACTGAGTCATATCAAAACTCAAAAAAATAAACACAATATCTGAGTAATTGTAATAAGAACCACAATGATTGCAAACAACCTAAACATAAAATAAATGTACAAAAAAAAAAAAAAAAAAACGATTGGTTGCCTACTTTTAATATTTAAAGTTCGCCAATTAATGAATTTTTCAACATTTCATGGGGCCAAAAAGAGCCCCATTAGTAATGACTTACTCTAAACTTTTGCCTAATATTTCTAAGATAGTTTGGAAACACTTGCGGATTCTACATAATTCAGGAAAATTGAACAAAGTATTTCTTAAGGCTCCAGTTGTAGCATTCAAAAGAGAAGCTAATTTAGGTGCTATTTTAGTTCACAGTAAACATAAAAGAATAATTGACAGAATAGGTTCTACAAATACTTGCATTAGTACATGTAAAGTGTGTAAATACATGGACAAATGTAAAAAAATATAATTAAACATAAGAACAACACATATCCACTAAAAACTAAGACCTACTGTAAAAATAGCAATGTTGTTTATGGAATAGCCTGTGAAAAATGTGATGAAATAAAATATGTTGGAGAGACTGGAACAACTTTATATAAAATAATTCAGAACCACCGTTCATTAATTAGAAATAAAAAAAAATAATAAACCAATAGTACAACACTTCACCAGTCAACATGACATAAATGATGCAAAGTTTGTAGTATTAGAACAGCTAAAATTAGACAATGCAACATATAGAAGAATAAAAGAAAGTAAATGGATAAATAGACTGAACATAATTATGCCAGCGGGACTCAACAGAAAATAATTAACTAATTAATCCAATAAATATAACATTTAAATAAATAAATAAACAAAATTCATTCAAAAGATGTGCATGCTGATGCACTGGGAAGGCCAAATCAAGTCTGATCCTCAGGGCCAGAATTGCATGATAATATAAATATAAGTTTATGTAAAATAATGTAAATTAGAATTAATACAGATTTAAAGAAAAATGATGTCACAATATATAGAACACCATTACATCATGTAAGAATAAAAACCTATAAATGCCTCTAATGTTTTGATTCAAATACATGCTCCCTTGAGAAAGATATGTACAACATATCGAAACGCTGGGCAGCTGGCTCTTTGAGCTAATTATATATATATATATATATATATATATATATATATATATATATATATATATATATATATATATATATATGCATGCTGCACTTCATGTAACCATTATATAATAAATGGTAGGTTTCAAATGTTAGCCAAACACAGTGTAGTCATTTTACATGTCAACAGCAGACAAACGTTCCCTTCAAAAACAATTCAGTCATCCACTGCAAGAGTCCATCTGGTTTACTGGCAGAACCATCACGGTTGGATTTGATGTTTTTCTTGTGGGAGCCTCTGGCTAAACATCTTCCACCTCGTAACAAACCAGTGGTTGTATATTATATGTTCATGCTAGCAATAAGAAGTGCAAATCAAACCACTTAGACCACAGACCATTCTGGCAAAGGATCCATAGCACTTGAGGCAGAGAAGAAGTTTTGCCTTGTTTTTAGAATGATGTAAAAGTGGCAAGATTACAGAGGGGTTTGACATTTCTTAAGCCAAATTAAACAGTTACCATAAAACATACTGAAACAGGATGTCCTAAAATGGTGCCAGTAAAATATTTCAAATTGGCCTCTATTCACAAAGCTGTAAGTCACTTTTTTAATGGATACAGTTTGATATTGAATTATTCAACAGTAGCCCTGTAAAGATGAATGAATAAGTTTCGTGGATGTCAATTATTTTATATCCTGTGGAGAATTTTTCACAAAGGGAAATCGGAAATTTTAGGCATTAAATGTTTTCAGTTAATCTCTGCAACTCCATTAGGCAATTTAAGAATGAACATTCTGGATAACATAAAAAGAAAAATATATATGTCTACATCACATTAAAAATCTTCAATCTAGGAGGAGGTACTACCATCCTTGTGTCCACAATCGTTTAACCCCTTAACGTACACAAGGAATCGAGCGACTGTTCAAATGTTTTCGTCTTAAAATATATTTGAGAGTGACTCAAGATCACAAGCACATTTTAAACCCTATTATTGTGCACCTTACTGCAAAAATAAGAAAGTTAGCATCATTTTATTTGTGGGACACATATGCCCCTTATATCTTAAAGTGCCCCCTGTATGACTTTAATTGCATCATTATGTTCCCCATGTATTGTCCTGCTACAGCCACAATATGTATTAAAATACACCTGTATGCCAACTCTATAATAAAGGATATCTTGCTGGGTTTTCTCATCACAAACGCCTTTTGTTTAAATAGGCAAATCTAAAAGCTCGTCACCCTGTGTATTCAGAATAACTACTGCAGTTAAAACAGAGAGGCTTTGTTTTTAAGTGCACAGGTATCATATTGATTTTTTGAAAAAAAATAAACAAAACATGGGCAAAATAAGCAAGGAGGTTGTGAAGAAACTTAGTCATCTTTCATGTTAAATACAAGCAATTAGTGAACATTAGCCACTAATTAATATAAAAAGACCAAAATACACAATTTCTGGTAGTTTAACAAACAATCTTTATTAAAAAAAAAAACACTTAAGCAATTTCCAATATTTGTTGATGACAAAAGTATTGGCACCTTTACATTGAAAGTCTGTAAAAATGTAATAGAACTATAGTCATTTAAAAATATATTCATAAATTGAAAACCATTACACAGGAACTAAGCTGCATTATAAATAGCACTTGAAGTTTTCGGTTAACCAATAATAACTGAAAACAACCCAGAAGACATATTTAGAAAATTGGGTTTTTATTTTATTAAACCGATAAAGCTGGGTTTTGGCAAACTATTTTAAATAATGTAAATCATTCACTACTCTCTTTCTACATTAAAAAAAATATTGCCTGTGTTATGGAGAACCAAAGGGGAAAGTGGGCCGATTCCTGGGAGGTAGAGAGAGGGCGTGAGATCGTGTTGAATTGGGCCCCCAGGAAAACTAAAGACTGTGCTGGGAAGAGCGAGGATTTTTCCCTGTTTACTAACAAGCCCAGGTCCTGAAAAAGTTGAAGAGCTGTGTCTCTGTTTTCTAACGCTCTTTCCTTAGATGGGGATCATATCAACCAGTCGTCAATGTAAGGGTAAATGTGGATGCACCTGCTTCGTAGATGTGATGCTACTTCTACCATCACCTTGGTGAACACTCTGGGGGCTGTGGAGATCCTGAAGGGAAGCACCTTGACTTGGCACATGCAGTTCCTGATAGCAAACCGAAGGTATTTCCTGGAATCTATGTAAATGGGAAGATGAAAATAGGCATACTTGAGTCTATAGAAATCATCCAGTCTCTGGGTTGAACTGCCTTGATGACAATGTCCAGATAACATTTTTAACTTTTCTGCCAGAATGTATTTGCTCAGACCTCTGAGGTCTAAAATTGGTCTGAACTTTGCGTTCTTTTTGTGTATTAAGAAATATCTGCAGTAATGGCCCTTCCTCTGTGAAGATGAGGGGACCCGTTCTACGGCAAGGGAAAGGAGCATGCAGCGTAGTCCTTCTTTAAGAAGGTATCAATTTTCCTGTCTGCACCAACTGGTTATTGCACCAACTAGTATTTGGAGGATGCACTGGTGGCTGGTATAGTCATGATAGTATCTATTTTAGACTGTTTAACCCTTAGCGGTCCATTTATTCAGTGCGTGTCAGACGCGTCAGGTCCAATTTATTTTCACACGCGCAGTTCATTTTAGACGTGCTGTTTAAAAGTATTTTTTTCACAGTAAAATAGGTTTAAAAGGCACTGCATATCAACAGGACACTCAGTACTGCATCTCCAGCCCTGCCCCACCCCTTGGTCGCTATATTTTTCAAATGCCTCTTAATAATAGTACACACCGATAAATCATCTCTTGATCACTTGTTTTATCACCAAACTCCTCAATAATGCGATCCATGTCGTTATTTTATTACTATAACATCTTAAAAAAGCTCTGCAAATGTCTGTGATGTTCTTTGAGCGCTGGATGCGGAAGCAGCTATCTTGTTTGTTTATGTCCGTGTTATCTATGTGGTGTCGGGTCTATCAGTATTCATGAGATACGCCCCTTTTTTCGGCTTCTCTCGGCTCCTATCGGTCTCACTCAGCCATTGAATGGTTTTCTCGGCTTTTCCCGGTGAAAAAATGACTAGAGACCTGTTTTTTGCATCTTTTTGATGATGTCAAAATCATCAAAATGATTGTGATGTCGGACCAGGTCCGACAGGAGGCTGTGTGGTCCAGTGGTTAAAGAAAAGGGCTTGTAACCAGGAGGTCCCTGGTTCAAATCACACTTCAGCCACTGACTCATTGTGTGACCCTGAGCAAGTCACTTAACCTCCTTATGCTCCGTCTTTCGGGTGAGACGTAATTGTAAGTGACTCTGCAGCTGATGCGACTTACAGAGACACCCTAGTCTCTGTAAGTTGCCTTGGATAAAGGCGTCTGCTAAATAAACAAATAATAATAAAAAAATAATAATAGGACCGCAAAGGGTTAAAATGATGCTGTTTGTGGCCGGAATGTACTCTGTAGACATGATGCAGCACATGCAGTTGTTTGCCATAGAGCCTCAACGGGCCTCCAGACTGCCTCATGGAAAATAAATCCTTTGAAGGTTTGTTTATCCCTCGCATCTAAGATGCTCAGGACATCGTCCTCCTTAATAAAAGTCTGGGTATTAGCATTGAGAGAGGAAGTCATCCTTCTCAAAACCGCCTCTGCATTAGTATATACCAGTGAAGTCATCGTCTCCCATGCTGCGTGTGTCAGCAGAGTAGTATTGCTCTTGTGTACTCCAAGCTGCTACGGTCCCCGCATCAGCCACCGGGGCTACTGGTTGTAGCTGTACAGGTTACCTTGAGCTTTCAAACTCCTGCAGCCACTGAAAAAAAATATTCTTAGTAACCGGGGGTATTAATTCCTGTGAAGTCGTAGGTTGAGTAGCCTTGGTTGGAATCTCGGTAATGGCCACCGCTGTTTTGGCTAGTGCATCTTCCTCCCTGCTGCCGCGGGAATGAGTGGATTTACTTGTTCTCTTCCTGGGGGGAGACAAGGAGGAGCTCCAGTGCTCTGTGGAACTACTTGGTCTTTAAGTTGATGTTTTAGCTGAAGATGAAGTGCAAGACTTATCAGCACGCGAAACTGGGGGTGAAGAAGTCTTTCCCCTAGTTGTTGGTGCGTCTGACATGTCAACACACATTAGATAAACCTCTCTACCACAAGATGGTGAGAGAGGAGAACCACACAGTGAACACACAGAAGGCATGTGTGTGAGAAAGACAGATAGCCCCAGAGAGGAAAAATAGCAATTAGAAGAAGAAAACAAGAGATATACTATATAATCTCTACTAATGATAATTTTTTTTTTTTCAAACAATGCAAGTACATAAATGCCAATACTATACTTAGTCCTAACCCATGCATATGCAGGAGAAATCTGGACATCGATACTCCGGGGGGGGTTTATAGAGAAGGGACAATAACTGCCGCCAAAACAGGATTATATCAAGGATCTCTTGGAAAGAGATCAGCTTTTCTCCTGACCCAAGCAACGTGGAGACTGGGAGTTCACTTGGTGTGTGGAGTCATCATACCAGGTAAGAAACAGTAATACAACAATTACAGTTCAGAAAATAAAAATCATTTTCAAAAACTAAAATGTTATTTGACTCCAGCCAGAGCTAAGCAGCCTGTGAGGACAGCACAAGTCAGCCGACACAGGTTGCTTGGTCCCTGGGATGGGGCAAGGAGCCACTGGCTTCAAGTGGGGCACACAGCCGCTGCAGGACGTAACAAACAACATGCTGTGTGCAAAAAAATTACGTGCAATTAGTAAACTAATACAATGTGAATAATTATCGCATTAATTAGGGAATACACAATAGTGAGCAATACATGTAGATAAAAGCAATAAATTATCTATATAGGCTCTCCCGTCTGGTTCAGTTCTCTGAAAGGAAAAATGATGCTGACATCTGTGAGTGCAGTCCTTATATGCCCTCGGGGGGCGGTATGACTGCGTCACAGGCTCGGCGGAGCAGCTTTGATATATCTATTCAGGTTTCGTGGTCTTTAGGAGGTAAACACTGTGAAACAGTAGCTGACTCTCGCCACTAGTTGGCGTAGTTTGTCTCTCAAGGAAGGGCGCCACACAGGAGTTACAAGCGGTGAGTATTTTTATTTACAATTAAATCAAAACACAAATGGTTTAGGTCTCAATGGACAACAGACCTGTACAGGCAGCTAACTACCTCACTACTTGCTCCCTGTCATATGCTATAGGTTTAGAAGTCATTAACGGTGCACTGTCTCCTGGAAGCAGGACCCCAGGTAAATAATGACTTTGGCTCCCTCTGTTGGCAGGCAGGCGTCAGCCCATGGCAGCTGAGAACACGCTCCTTCACTGGAAAACAGAAGCAGCACAGGTAGGTGGAGAGAAAACTCCTTGGCCAGGAAATCAGTGCAACACCAGTAGGTAGAATAACACTCCCTCCTTAGGAAAGTAGGAGCAACACAGCGTTCCCTCCTTTGGAAAGCAAGAGCAACACAGGAAAGTAGGAGCAACACAGCGTTCCCTCCTTTGGAAAGCAAGAGCAACACAGGTAAGTAGAACAGCATTCCCTCCTTTGGAAAGCAAGAGCAACACAGGTAAGTAGAACAGCATTCCCTCCTTTGGAAAGCAAGAGCAACACAGGTAAGTAGAACAGCATTCCCTCCTTTGGAAAGCAAGAGCAACACAGGTAAGTAGAACAGCATTCCCTCCTTTAGAAAGCAAGAGCAACACAGCCCGGGCGTTTCCTGGCAGGGTGTATCACCCGGGTCACGTGATCAACTCTACCAGAGCTGTGTGCACAAACAACAGAGTTCATAAACAAATAAAAGTTTTCCCCTTTTGTTGTCCTGTGTACAGTTTCCTGTAATGTTTTCAAAACAGTTTTTATCCGATGTTCTTTAGAATCACACGGCCCGCTACACCGTGAAAGAGTATTCCTTTGTGCAGTGAACCAAAACAAACCACGTTGGTGCAGGAAACAAACAAACCCACAACCAAACGTAAAATAAATCTTTTAAACAAAACGTTCACTAAGTAAACTAACCTTCTAAATATCAAAGCTTCTGTTATACATTCATGTGTTGCAATCTGTACTTACTAAAATGCAGATTTTCTTCAGGCAAAACGGCAAACAGAACAAACCCGGGATTGTCTCCCCACTGCAACACCCCCGGCTTGTTCTACCTGCTTCCTTTTATATCCCCAGCCCTGCCCCTTCCTGACTACGGCGCGGTGTATTCTGGGACATGTAGTTTTTCCCTAACATGGCTGTTTTCTTAAAGGGCCCCTGCCCTTTTCCTTCACAACACCCATTAGGTAATGATTACATTTCATACTTGAAAGGGAATCTGTTACTTCTCACAATTCTCTGACTCAGTGAAACGTACATGCAATTTATTATAGAAACTGAAAATTGATGTGTTTGAGTGGCGTTTATTTAATAACCAATTTTGCCAAATAATAAAAACTAAACAAAAAACAAAAACTGAAAAATGCAAGCCCTAATTATAAAGTCACTAGCTAGAAAAAGAGGCAATTATTTCCAGGAGAGTCTATGTTTATCCAGTAGAGGTGGGTTGTCGGGGATTTGTCACACACCTCATGACCAGGCTTCTCTGAGATATTGGATTCAGTGGACAGGAATTGCAGTGTATAGTGAAGTCTCTATCCAAGGAGGCAGAGGGAAGTAGCAACTGGCTGTGGTTGAGGATGAAAGAGGCGATTGGGGACCTCAAAAGAGGAGGCTGTGTGGTCCAGTGGTTAAAGAAAAGGGCTTGTAACCAGGATGTCCCCGGTTCAAATCCCACCTCAGCCACTGACTCATTGTGTGACCCTGAGCAAGTCACTTAACCTCCTTGTGCTCCGTCTTTCGGGTGAGACGTAGTTGTAAGTGACTCTGCAGCTGATGCATAGTTCATAAGTTGCCTTGGATAAAGGCGTCTGCTAAATAAACAAATAAACAAAGAGAGGTGATAGATAAAGTTAACATCAATGAAAAGAAATGGATAGCTAAGGTAAGCAAACTGGGCTGGGCTGGGCTGGGCTGGGCTGGGACACCAGCATCACTGTCAAGCCTTCCTGAGGTGTTATGGGCTAGTCGACGAAACACCGAAGACATGAGGTGCCCACCTGATGACCCCTGTGAAGTGCCCTACCCAGCCTATTCCAGACGGTTGCCATACTGAGGTGCTAGGGGCCGCATTTTGGTTGATCTCTGGATTACACTGCATTACACTTCAGCCATCAACACTGGAAATCCATGTTACCTGGCGGAGGAATAGCACTAAAGGCTCATATATTACAGTGAAGCTATGTTTTGGTTGGACCCCACCACTACAATCTAATTTTATCTTGGCAAAAGTGGAGTTCAATATTAGCATTAAGTAAATGAAAATCCAACATCTGTTGAAGACATTTGACAACACAGCAGATGATGGTCAAGACAAAGTTGGATTCATAGTTGAGAAAAGCACTTGTTGCAAACTACAACAAAGGAAATGGCTATAGAACAGTATCAAAGACATATAGAATACCAAAATACACAACCAGAGCAATAATCAAAAAGTACAAAAGAACACAAATTCAACTGAAACGCTTGAAAGTGGACGACCAAAGAAAATTATGGGTACAGCAAGTAGGAGAATCTAGATATTCAGCTGTGATTAGTTTATGTCCCACCTGAATAGAATTTTAATTTGTAGTAGAATTAGTGTTTACAGTCATTTCAGCACTGAATTTAAATGAGATAAACTGTTAGAAATTATTTTCGATTACTGCCTGTTCTTATCTGAACAAGTAATTGGAAACAACACCCTATTTCCTTTCACAGCTTCAGTGTCTCTGGAGCCTTGCAAATCAAATAAAGAGAATACAAAACTGTCTTCAAATATAAGAAGCCATGCGAGATTTTGAAAGTCACCATCTGCTATGCTGCAGCACATCACCAAATTTGTATTGGCATTTGTGTGAACACCGTGGCAGCACTTGCCAAGGTGTTCTTAATTATTTTTGGAACAACAAATACAATTGTTATGGTTTCATTTCACACTTACATTGGCATCTTCTTAACATACCTTCCTCTCTCATTACTGTCTACAATATGTCATATTTATTTAATAAATGATCATAGATGAGCATAGATTTCCACAACAAAGAAGTAATTTTTTTAAAAAGCTATTAATAGAAGCATTGAGGACTGGTGGAACAATTTTGATAAGTACACCCACACACACACACACAAAAAATGTCTGTTGAAGACTGTCCAATGTCTCCCAGAATAGTTTGAGAACGAGAAAAGGCTATTTGGCCCATCAAGGCTTGTCCCTTGTTAGTACACTATTTTTTTAATGTTCCAAGTGTTTTAGGTCCTATTACTTCATCTGGTAAGCAGTGCTTAATGTGTACAGAGAGGTGTGCCGGGGCACAAAAAGTGACAACATTACCGTTCTTAAGAAGCGCACATTGAAACTCATGACAAGTCTATTTGAAAGTACTACTGGTGTTATTACTGTACTGTACTACTAGTGTTATAAGTTTGCAATCACATATTCCACATCATATGCAAAGTAGTAGTATGTGCAGAAAAAATAATTAAAATCAACCGCAGGACAAAAAAAATAAAATACAATCATTTTTTAGCCTCTGGATATATTATCCAGCTACAGACCCATCCACCTTAGCCCAGGCTTGCTCTGTTGTCTTTGCCCGAAACATATCTCCTGTTATTTCAGCTCTTAACACAAGCAGCTATTGAGCAACGCTCCGCCTTCACTCCCACGTCAAACAGCTGCCTAGTACCATAAACTAACAGGAGAGTCCCTGGCAGCAACTATCTCTTAGGGCGGAATTTTAAGGAAACCTAGGTGCATTATATAGTGACTGAAAATGCTAAATTCTTAGACTGCATGCATTTGATAGCAAAACATAGTATGAGATTTGTTTTACTTCCATAACAGAAGAGGTACCAGGGCTGTGCCCCTGCACAAATTAAGCACTGCTGGTAGGCTACTCCATGCATTTTTAAAAAAAAAAAAAAAAAAAGGTGCTTCCTACCTTCTGTTCTAAACTTACTTTTACTCAGCTAAATTTGAAGTAGTGTCTTGGGTTAACTTTATCTATACCATTTATGATTTTAAAGACTTCAAATCAAGCCCTCTCTTTCCTATATTTTTTTATAGGCTGAAGAGATTTAATTCTTTTAACCTGTCATCATACAATGAAAATGGTAATAATACATCAAATAGAGTAATAAAATTGGGGCAGTTTCACATGTTTTGTGCAAAGGCAATTTTACTGCAAGTAGAATGAGAACATATACATGAATACGTTGTGTGTGGAGTGTCTGTTAGAACAGATGTCATCTTGTGTAATTTTGGAGTGTGGACTGTGAAGCAATACATAGCTCAAACTGTGCAAAATGATTTCTGTTATAACAGACACCCAACAAAACTATAACATTATTATAAATCACAAAAACAAAGCTTGCACTCATGAACAACTGGTACTATCAAACATGAAGCACTATTGTTTTTTTTTTTTTTTTTTTTAATTTATTTTATTGTATTTTTTACTTCAGAACTGTGCCGTATGTTTTATGCATGGGATGACATCTATAAACCAGTAAGATGTACTGGGATTTTGACAAACCCTTAACAGTGGTTGAGTTCTCATGCATTATTTATATATAATTTGAGCAGTGATGTTAATACTGTATGTTGTACACATGTTAATCTAAAGCCAAATGACCACATAAAACAGTATGTGTTTTTATGTCCTACATTTATTTAAAAAAGCAAATGTATGTCCCATCTTCTATGAAACGGTTTACAAATAAAGACATAAAAGCATTCAAACCAATGAACTGTGTACTAGCAGCATCCAAATGTTGGAGTTTCTAGAAATCATCAGTATAGCCCTGACAAGCTACAGAAATGCCAGCTTACAGGAAGCTGTCCTCTTCATAGTGCAGATAAACAAAAAAAATCTTAACAAAATAAACATTTTAAGGTTAAATAAGCTTAAATAATGGTGTTAAATACAAGACACTTCCTCAGAGTTTCTGTACAAAGATGAACACATTTGGCATTGTAAAAGTGGTTTGTTGGCTCACACCCTAGTTCTAGTACAAGGTATTAGAACTGTTATAGCTGCAAGTAAACTATGCAAAAAGAAAATTAATTGGTGGTGAGTAAATTAGTGAGCAGTTAACAAGGCATGTGTTTAAAAAAGAAAACCAATCCATACACTGTTCATATCAGGCACCATTTGTTCCTGCAAATAAATACTTTCTAATACAACGGCATTTAAACAAATATTTTATCACATTAGTGCTAACTTTTAAACACAGTTTTGTGACTATTGACTATACCTTCTTATTGCTATGACACTGACAGTGGAAATAAAAACTACTTACAAAAAATAGAGCACCTTTAACATCAAAGTTACTGCCTGGCTCTTATATTTTACAATACTGAACAGCCAATAGGGTTGGTTAATATCTTGACTGATTAAACATTTAAATGGTGGATTACGTTACCTTATGGTTTATAACAAATTAAGAATAGAAGCTTTTCTTGTTTTTAGATTTGTCTGAAATTACACCATGAGATACATTCATTTTTTTGTAGTGAGCACAAACTAAAGCACATTCCCATATAGCTCCACTTGATAAATAATATGAATTAGTTCTCTTCAACTACCCCATCACTGCTGGTATTGTCAGCTGAACATGGTCAGACACAGACTACAGCTACTACAACTATTAACTAATTGTATTTAAACCCTATGTTTACATTCCTCTACTGAATGAACCAGTTAGGGCTTTTAGTGTAATTTAAGGTTTCTTGTCGATGGTGTGGAAAAACCACTCTGTGAATTTCCTCAGCTGAGCGGCAGCAGTCTGAGACTCCTCCTGAAGTCGCATGTTGTCTTGCCTCAAGTGCTGCACTTCAACCTTTAGGATAGCCTTGTCTTGCTTTTCCTGGTGGGATAATAAAATTAAGCAACTTAAAGTGCAAACACCTGGAAGGCTTAATGATGAAAAAGGCCAACGCCACCAAATCAATCACTTGAGCTACATTTCCACCCAACACTGACAAAATTGCACCCAACACTGATAAATCAGTAGTTTAAGATCTTCAACCCTTAACACCTATGATGTCTCTGCCTGTTTTGAGCCTTGTGTGCTTATTTAACCTGCCGTGAGAATGCTTTATTAACAATCTCTAAATGAACCAGAGAGATGGGACGGCAAGCATTGGATCAGTGTGCTTATCAAGAACGCTTTTCAGTTCATACGAGAGGAAATATTTACAATTTTAATATCTAATGGATTATATGTATATATGATTGATCAGATCATTTCAATTATCATGGCAGTGCTAATGTAGATAACTTAGATCCAGCTTTTTTATTTTACCTATTTACACATGCACTTAACATTTTGCAAATATAATTTTAAACCATGACATAAAATCACAATTCTGCCTTGATTGGTGTTTCCTTGGATTTATTATGTACTCAAACAATATGTTTGTCAGTCGACATATAAACCATATTCTCACCATAATGGGAGGGTAAAATAGGTCAGTGATTTGAGCCACAATATTGGGCTTCATATCATGGGGACTTTTCTGCTACCACTTTACAGTAATAGGCTAAGCCTACAGGCTAAATTATTGTGAGCAAGACATGCATATTTGCACCTAAAGGATGGCTACCAGTAAAAAGATTTAAGCCTTAGGACATCAACTACAAAAGATGCATTACCTTTCGCAAGTCATATTGCAGCTGTCGGAGAATCACTTCTAGTTGGTTTACCTTCCCAGTAAGAGTAGCTGGAGAATTCTCCCTAAATAACACCAAAAAAGAGAATAAAGGTAATTGCATTACAAATATGGTATAAAAACACATATTCTACATAAACATAATAATAATAGTAATAATAATTTACTAAAATGTAAGAATAATCTTCTTATTCAAGTAGCTTGTCTAACAGTCTAAGAAATACATCACAGATCCAATTACATTTTGTTATTTGGCCAACACACAGGGGGATTTACAAAACTTCCCCTTTAATTCAGTTCTTAATATAGTGTCCTTGTTTGACACAGGATAATAAGACAAACTGTAAGTTGTAGCAGACATTTGGTCCTGTAACTAGCCTTACAATCCTCTCTGCAATCCTAAACTTGTATTACTGTATATAAAAGATAAAGCAGATGGATTTAAAGGTTAATACTGTTGTTCAAAATCAGGATAAGCATAACTATTCAGTGCCAGCTTTCAAAATCTACATGCATTTTCCACAGATTTGCACTCTCTCATGAATGAAAAAAAAAAAATATCAAAGGTAACAAGCAACACTGAGCTAAGATGTTTGTTACCAATTACTTACAAAACATGTGCATTTTGCACTTTGGCATAAAGTCCTTGATCAATCCTACAATGTCAGTAAGTATATCAGTAACATACATGCCCAGCCATAGTTGTAGACCATGATGACCTATACATACACAGAATGTAAAAATGTAAATTTGATATATGTACTAGAAAAGACAGACTTCCTCATACATTATCCCCTTATTCTGATATTACAAATAACTGGTGCTAAAGGATGTCCTTAACAGTAAAAATGTGTTTGGTGGGTATTTCTGTTAAGGCCCTGCAGATTTTGGTAAATATATCTTATAGTTTAAATGTGTGCTGCTTATCAGGGGGATACAACTGATACAGAGGCTTTGTGAATGTGAAATATCCCAAGGCAATTTAAACTCAGCATGGCACAAATTGGTGACAGAGGAGTTAATGTGCTGTGTTAGAATGAGATGTTGAACCTATACTGGATGTTAAGAGAGCAATAGGATTCCACTTGTACCGTAGTTAAATGCATTATTGAGAAGCGACATATATAGAAGCATATACATTAAAAGGTACAAGTATTTACTTGTGCTGCATTGGTGTGTATGTGAACTGTTACCTCATGATGAGTTTTTCCTTTCTGTACCATTAGTATTATTATCTAATAAACTGCTATGCCATTTTAACCTACCTTGTTGTGGTTGAGGGTGTTTTGTGTGTTCATTGTAATTCCTCGATCTTATACACGTCATTAAATAAAATGATTATGATGAGGTCTAATTAACATGAATGAATATTCAGATTATTTTACAGATAACTAATAGATTGTCTTTATTTAGGTCGGTGATCTAATATGGTAATGGTCATATAGTATTCATTCAAGTTGATTAATGCACAATAATTTGAACTATTGTAATTATTCAAATTAATTAATTGTTTAAATTAATTATTAAACACACTAACGTAATTAGCCCCACAGTCCGCACTCAGTACGGTTCGGTACGTTTGGTGTACACTGTGAACAACAAAGTCCGCTTGGGAAATGAACCGTATTGAGTCCACCTAAAGAAGTGGTCTTGGTCTGTTTGAGTGTGGCTCACTTGCTAAACGTCAATGTGAAAAACTGCTTGACTCTGTCCTTTTCCACATAGGAAACGAACTATACAGGGCAACCTGACTCGGAAGTAGGGTGACCAGATAGCAAGAGTGAAAAATCAGGACACTTTCAGTTGGTGAGGGGAGGGAAAAAACCTTGTGAACTACTGCACAATGCAAGCGACGCAAACTATGTATCTTTCTTTTGTAGATAGGCTTTTTTTTATTCCTTTGCCTTCCTGTGTCATTGCACTTAGGCAAAAACAAAAACAGAGCGGTTAACTTTCTTGTTTACTGTTCAGATGACAACGATGTTTTAATCAGCCTATCAGTGCGTCTGTACTGGCTTTTCTGTGACCTGCTGTACTGTACGTAGCAGGTGGGACAAAGTCAGTGCTGCGTTGTTTTGATTTAGGTTGTTAAAATATAGTTTTCAGCATTAGACGTAAAATACCAAAAATGGACAACAAAGCAAAACAAGCAAAGTATATTTCGGCTGAGGATTGTGTCAAGACATTTCCCAAAGAAACTGTACTGCAGATGGAGGTCATTGTTTTGCACATCTTGTAATTAAAGAAAATACTCACACATCACACATTAAACAAAAGGCTACTACAGAGGCTGCTGAACAGAACGTAAAACAAACAGCTTTCAGAAAACAAACAGGAAAGTCAGTGCAGGCAAAAAAAGTATTCCTGTGTTGGTTGTACCCAAGTTAAAATCAGCACAACAGGTACAATCAAGCACAGCTACCTCGGTTCAAACAACCTGCTGTTTACTTTTTAAACACAGTTAGAATTTTAGACCTGAATAGGCATGTTTTCTTTGTTTTGACTTGGTACTGATAAAATTAATTCCTGGATGGGACAAATAACATGACAACGAACATGCTGCATATATGGACTTTATTAAAGAATGCCAAATACCTTTGGGTAACCAAGTTTTCCACATCTGTATGGAGGCTGTGTGGTCCAGTGGTTAAAGAAAAGGGCTTGTAACCAGGAGGTCCCCGGTTCAAATCCCACCTCAGCCACTGACTCATTGTGTGACCCTGAGCAAGTCACTTAACATCCTTGTGCTCCGTCTTTCGGGTGAGACGTAGTTGTAAGTGACTTTGCAGCTGATGCATAGTTCACACACCCTAGTCTCTGTAAGTCGCCTTGGATAAAGGCGTCTGCTAAATAAACAAATAATAATAATCCGTATAACTTGGCAAAGCTTTGCCTTACGCTTCCAACCAATTCAGTGGATGCAGAACGTGCAGTCTCAATGTATGGGCAAATCCACACCACACAGAGATGCTGCTGGGAGATGTTGCATGCTTGCCTTTTAACAAATGACAGCACTCTGTTTAAGTAAGGAAGCAAGTACCACTATTTTTAGGCTTTTATAGTGCTCTGAAATATTAGGTGTATTTAATGTTTAAACAGGTCAGCGAAATGTCCGTGAAATCCCAATTATAACCCTAATCCTAATTGGATGACTTGACCATGGGCATATGATTGAATCCATTTTTTGCTTTTTAGTGTCATTTTAGTGTCAAGGCTCGTCAACAACACCAGCCATCATGACGCTTTGCCAGTAAAACAGGACGCACAGGCGCACGCACCAAGAGAAACACATGACGCATACCGCATCATATGACTGCAGGTTAACTTGATTGGACAGCCGCATAGACGCAATGCAAACAACTCAATCAAACAATACGCCCTAAACCAATAGAGTATTTGTTGCACCGCAAGACAGTACAGCAGCCACATATACGAAATGTCCTAACGAGAAATAAAAATTTCACATTTTATGCCTGGGTTTTCCACGTTTCCGCTAAAAATCGTGACCAATGGCGTCCCAACAGTATCTCGATCGGGACGCGGGACAAAGCCCCTAATATCGGGATGATCCTGATTTTATCGGGACGTCTGGCCACCCTACTTGGAAGTAAACATTTTGTGCGTAGTTTAGTTCATATTCTGAGGAAACAAGTAGAGCAAAAAACTAAAAATGTCTTTGGGAACTACATCAGGGTTACCAGACATCCCGGGAAAACTGGGATTGTCACAGTTTCAGCCTTAATTTGTTGTCGTGGTCGGAAACAGTAAAATTGTTAATCGTCCCGGTTTTTTTAAGTACAAAACTGCATCAGTGTGCTTTACAAGTTAATAGCAGAGTAATGCATTAGGTTGTGTTAGTGCCATTCAAAAATAAATAAACAATTGTGGATTATCTGTCTAATCATTCTGATTAGGAGTGTATTCCATATGTTTAAATGGTAATAGCGGATCTATTTTTGAAATCTGGCTTTTTGTATATTTAACATGTGTTGACTAGATGACAATATAAAGAAAATAATGAGTTGTTATGATCTGCAATAAATTCACCCGATGTTTAATTTTCAAACTATTATTGTGTTATTATATACTGTTATTTTAACGGCTTCGGAGTTGCTATGAAGAAAAAAAAAAAAAGCCCCAGTTTTTCACTGTGGAAATCTGGACAGTGGGAGAAACTGAAGCTCTGACAGAAATTTGGTCAGGCACCAAAATCCAAGCCGAACTGGACAAAATGTTCTTAAATGCCGACAGGAGAACCGTGCAGAATTGCGTAAACTGCATTATTCTCCTACTGTAGGCATTCAATACATGTATTAATTAAATAAGTGAAGTGCTCCTCAGTGCTTTCTTCCACAGCAATATGTAAGAATCTAAAACATGCTATATTAAAAACCAGAGCAGTACATCAATAGCTGCCATCTTTCAATATGCCTTACAGGATATTGTAAACATCCAGTTCACACACCATAGAAACGAGCCGACTGCACTTGCAAACTGCATTGTGAACACAAACAAACTCGGTCCCTTTGCTCGCAGGTAAGTGTGAACAGCAAGCACATTGACACATTGTTTGAAACTAATCGAACCAGACCGAGTCCGTTTCAGCCGAATCAGTCACAGCCTTAAACTGTGTTGGCATTTTCAATTTTGTGACCCCAAGCCAAAGAGATATGTGGTGCCCCAACAAAACTGACCACCTCTACATAATATCATAAAAATTGGTAATGTATACCAATTCTATAATGAATATAAACTGAAATAGACTGAATTGGCAAGTCCCTAAAATGCACTGTGAAAATATTATTTAAAGTGAAGAAGTTACTTATGTCCTGGAATATTCATATGACTGATAAAGGTGTTAGTCGACATTAGATAAAGATTTTGATTCACTTAAAAAAATTAAAAATAAATAAAAATAAATAAAAAAAGAACTCAGTACATACCCAGTTTCATCAATGTTCTTCCCCTCTGCTTCTGCAATTTGTCTGGACAACGCCTCAGAGATCTGCAAAGCCTGTGCCTGCTGCATGTCATTCATGGTGCAAAAGGATGCAACTCTCTGGTCTGCAGCGCCCCAAAGAAAAAGAGAAAATAAAGCTTTTATGTCAAAGGCAGTTTTCCAAGGGAAAGCTTACACATTTCTATGGTTAGCAGTGTAATCCTGTTAGTGCCATAGGCAGACTTGGGACATTCAAAATGCATTTAATTTGCTGTCCTTGCCAGAGCTGAAGGGTTTGGCATGATAGCTACAAGGACAACCAACAAGCATGACAACCTACTATTGCCAGCCCTTAGGCAAACCGATCCAGAGGCAAACCGAGAGCAAGTGCTTGTGCACATGTCAGCAGAGGACAAATGGATTCTTTCTGATTAGTTAATGGTAATTTGATCAGCACATTGCTCAGGTATATGGCAAACCCACAAATCTGGCAAAACGTACACGACACACACATATACCCTGAAAAATACAGTACTGTGCAAAAGTTTTAGGCAGGTGTGAAAAAATGCTGTAAAGTAAGAATGCTTTCAAAAATAGACATGTTAATAGTTTATATTTATCAATTAACAAAATGCAAAGTGAGTGAACAGAAGAAAAATCTACATCAAATCAATATTTGGTGTGACCACCCTTTGCCTTCAAAACAGCATCAATTCTTCTAGGTACACTTGCACACAGTTTTTGAAGGAACTCGGCAGGTAGGTTGGCCCAAACATCTTGGAGAACTAACCACAGTTCTTCTGTGGATTTAGGCAGCCTCAGTTGCTTCTCTCTCTTCATGTAATCCCAGACAGACTCGATGATGTTGAGATCAGGGCTCTGTGGGGCCATACCATCACTTCCAGGACTCCTTGTTCTTCTTTACGCTGAAGATAGTTCTTAATGACTTTCGCTGTATGTTTGGGGTCGTTGTCATGCTGCAGAATAAATTTGGGGCCAATCAGATGCCTCCCTGATGGTATTGCATGATGGATAAGTATCTGCCTGTACTTCTCAGCATTGAGGAGACCATTAATTCTGACCAAATCCCCAACTCCATTTGCAGAAATGCAGCCCCAAACTTGCAAGGAACCTCCACCATGCTTCACTGTTGCCTGCAGACACTCATTCGTGAACCGCTCTCCAGCCCTTTCGGCGAACAAACTGCCTTCTGCTACAGCCAAATATTTCAAATTTTGCCTCATCAGTCCAGAGCACCTGCTGCCATTTTTCTGCACCCCAGTTCCTGTGTTTTCGTGCATAGTTGAGTCGCTTGGCCTTGTTTCCACGTCGGAGGTATGGCTTTTTGGCCGCAAGTCTTCCATGAAGGTCACTTCTGACCAGACTTCTCCGGACAGTAGATGGGTGTACCAGGGTCCCACTGTTTTCTGCCAATTCTGAGCTGATGGCACTGCTGGACATCTTCCGATTGCGAAGGGAAGTAAGCATGATGTGTCTTTCATCTGCTGCAGTAAGTTTCCTTGGCCGACCACTGCGTCTACGGTCCTCAACGTTGCCCGTTTCTTTGTGCTACTTCAAAAGAACTTGGACAGCACATCTGGAAACCCCTGTCTGCCTTGAAATTTCTGCCTAGGAGAGACGTTGCTGATGCAGTATAACTACCTTGTGTCTTGTTGCTGTGCTCAGTCTTGCCATGGTGTATGACTTTTGACAGTAAACTGTCTTCAGCAACCTCACCTTGTTAGCTGAGTTTGGCTGTTCCTCACCCAGTTTTATTCCTCCTACACAGCTGTTTCTGTTTCAGTTAATGATTGTGTTTCAACCTACATATTGAATTGATGATCATTAGCACCTGTTTGGTATAATTGTTTAATCATACACCTGACTATATGCCTACAAAATCCCTGACTTTGTGCAAGTGTACCTAGAAGAATTGATGCTGTTTTGAAGGCAAAGGGTGGTCACACCAAATATGGATTTGATTTAGATTTTTCTTCTGTTCACTCACTTTGCATTTAGTTAATTGATAAATATAATCTATTAACATGTCTATTTTTGAAAGCATTCTTACTTTACAGCATTTTTTCACACCTGCCTAAAACTTTTGCACAGTACTGTATATCATTCATAAAAAAAAATGAAGACAAACTCTGCCTCATGCAAGCATGCACAAGCGCAGATACAAATCTTTTCTAGATCGAAAACTCTTGTTCCATGCCAAATTGTAACCTAGAAAGCCACTGTGATGACAGACAGGACCGGGATCCTCATCCGAGTCAAGACCTGGAATTAAATGCAGAGCTTTTCTTAAGAACCGCAGCTTCAGCAAAGGCTCCAGCTGCACTCCAACAGCTGTTTTTAAATAGAATACCCAAACAGAGAGCTGTCAAATCCCAGTCATGCTTGTTTTACCAAGAGAGGACCTTAGGCCTGTTATTAAAGCCCCAAATAAAACAATGCTTACACAATGCCAGCCAGTGTAGCGGATTTAATAATTTTATGCCTAATTTCTTTCAACACATCAGACACTGTTGTAGTGCATATTTTTTTTAACTTTTCAGACAACTGTTTATTACACTGCCTACTGCAACAGCAATCTCCTCACCTCTCAACCTCTCAACCTACAGATTGCACTATACCTTAGAATGAATCACTAATATTTTGTCTCACTAAGAGCATTAGATACTGTATTTTAACACAGTGATCTGTGTCTGTTTTCCAAAACCTCAGCCACCAAATGAAAAAATGGTTTTCTGTAGATTTTTCCATAATGAAAATGACAATGTTAAAATCGACTAATGTTTTTTGGCCCATATCAGAATTTTCTCTAAATAAAAGCAAATATTTTACATAGATAAAAAAAGACAACAAAGCAGTAAATAAAAATGCTACACATTTCACCATACTTCATTTATATATCGACCATCAACTTTTGGAGATTGAAACCTGTCAGATAAAAAGCACAACTAAAATGACAAAAGTAATGCATGCAGAATACACAAACATATATTGTACAGTCAAACAAATACACATTTCCACAAAGTGATTAACGGTTTGGAGGAGCCCCCAGCGCTTTGTATACAGTACACTTCTGTTGAAGCAATGCAGCTGTAATGACAGTACTGATGAAAAGCAGACAGCGAGAGATAGCCTTGTTAACATTCCAATTGCTTTTGTTTGCTGCGACTTTTCAGTTGCGATTCATATATCCACCTGTTTGCAGGAAATCTGAAGACATAGGAAGCCTGCTGCAATAAACAGAGTCAATACAATATACAATGTGTTTATTAGAAAGGCCTTCGACTGATAATGCCTGCATGTAATAGGAATTAAAATATCGAATTTGCACTGTGCTACATATAATTGAACAAAGGGGAATATAATAAACAAAGACCTGTAGTAGCCTGCTTTCTTCCCTTGTTTTACATCCACAATGATAAACTGCTTAGAGAATGTATAGATGAGCATCTTGTACTTCTGTCTTATCCAGCTTCAAACACAACACAAATACTGTATAGTGTACTAATACCATTTTGTAACTTACAAAATTACTAATCTGATATAAACATATTCAAAAGCATGCAAGCCAGACAAGCTTTTCAGTTTCTGAATCAAAAGTTTGATAGGGATTTACTGTATGAAAGCACAAGTTGAGTGAGAGCTGTGAGGCTTTGTTGACACTTGTGTTTTGCAGATCACTGGGGATAAGGGCTCCTTTATGTTTTACTATACTAATGCACGTGTAACGTATACATTTACAAGCATCAAGCTTAAGCAGTTCAACAGATGCCCACTTCATTAGAAAATGTGTGGCTGCTATCTAGCAAGATTAGCACCGGATAAGCAACTGTGACAATTGTGCCAGCTTGGCAAATCATTGTTTGAATTTGCATAGATCCACAGGCAGAGCTGGGAAACTGTTCCAAAAATGTTGCTCAAGGTAAATCAATAGAATTAGTTTCCACTGTTGCTCAGTGATGGTTGATACCTTACATTAGATGTACTTGTGAGCAAATTTGTCATTTCTGCCAAAGTACATCTCAACTCAAATGCACCTATTGGAGATCTTCAGGCACAAGCATCAGATAAGTGAGAATGAATGGAAACGTCAATTACACTCAAGTGAGAACTGTCAAACTGTTTTTATAGGGTGACCCAAAATGCTTCTCTGGTCATCTTGAACAGCAGCAGTGACAGGCAATTTGTATAGCTGATATTAGTGACAGACACTGCACATCAATTTAATACCAAATCAGCTTATTGGGAGCAACATGCCTATTTCAAAAACCTGCTCGAACCAGGGAGCACATGTTTGGTTTCCATTATAATTATTTTTTATCCAGCAAACATATTTTTGTATGATGGATAAATTACAGGTCAAAAGCACCTTAACAGACTTAAAAAATAAATAAATAAACAAAAAATGGAGTAATTTATAAGAAACGCTTTGATTTATTGTAAACTAGGGAAGGGCATTTTCGTATATATTTTAATTACCGTAAAAAACATTGTATAGGTCGCACTGGCGTAAAAGCCGCCCCCCGTTTTTGAGACTTAAATTTTAGGAAAACACCTTTTTGTCTTTAAAATACTTATTTTTTTATTTCCTACATGTTCAACACCGAACACCTAAATAAAGAAGAATACGCAGGTTAAGTTTCGAAATAACCCTTGTTTGCAATGTTTTATTCCATTAATAATTTTACAGTGTTGTTTTTCATTTTTAGACTGCCAATAGAAAATTTCAAAATAATTGGTTCAAGTCAATTTAAGTACAAATGTCAAAATAAATCAAAATATAGATATAATACTACTACTAGCCTGTATTAGCCTAAACAGTGCTGCTTGTATCAATTAAAAAAGCAAAAAAACAAAATAAACTAAACAGTACACCACCTAATAACGAGTTAAAAAAAACATCTTAATGTTGCATACAGTGCAGTACAACTGCATTAAACTTCCAGCTGTACAAATACATTCATTTTGTTTTCTTAATCATAACATGAAGAACAAGTTACAGTATGTATTAAAGTCATTCAAAGTACTCCATTCAAACAAAATGTTTTCTACATCGGGCCATAAACACTTTCCTCCTCTATCAGCTCATTTTTATTTCGCCATATTTCTTGTCTTTATTTTCTCTCTAGTCACATACTGTTTTTTCATTAATTCCAAACTATCTATAAGCATTGAGATTGCCATGCTTTTCAGCAAAGCCAACAACGCACAATTTCAAACCTGTTGTGTAGCTTTTTCGTTTTTTGTTTGACTGTCCTACTTTATCCTGTCTGAAAGACACTTGCATTATAATTTCATTGTAGTGCCGTTACAACGAACACAAGACTTCATATGTTTACTCAGCTTCGTGACTAATAGCTGTTTGCTACAGATCCCAGGGGTGGGTTCAGTCTTAATGTTGACAAATCAATGGCTGCGATGTGTTCATATTCCGAAGATTGATAACTTTAACCACTATATTTTTTCGCCACGTACACTCATCTGGGTCGAGACGAGCTCAGTCTAGCCTGAAAGCTTGCATTTAACATTCAAAATGACTAATGGTACTGAGATTACTAATGAAAACTTTTAAGAACAGTGGTTTTGTGTTTCTATCTAGCAACATGACCTGAATGCCGCAGATGTACATCCTGAGAAACTAAAATCGGGTTGTCAACAGTTAAGTTTGTGTGAGCCATAACCGTGGCTGTAGTAATCCCATTGGTATATTATTGTTTGTGGCACTGGTACAGAAGTTTAATAGACACACTGGTGCATATGTCGCACTGGTGTATTAGTCGCTCCCCCCTTTTTTAGGGACCCCAAAACATGCCTAGAAAATCGACTTATACAATCTTTTTTACAGTAGTGCTGGGACAAGCACAGGATTTTCATGTTCGGATATTCACTCATAATTTAAATGTTTGTTTGGATATTCATTCATTTTCAAAAAGTAATAAAAAGCCATTATATTGCTCAGAATGCAGGTAGAGATGGCATAGCAGCAGGGTCAGGGAGGCGTGGCCCCTGTGTGCGCCTTTATTTTACAGCAAGACATTACAATGTGTAACACTTTAAAATAGAAAAATATCCCAGGAGTAAAGAATATGCTGTGTAGGCCTTACTTTATCCCAGTCAATTAACTACAATACAAAGGATGCCAAATAGAAGTTCAAGTAAATGTAGTTTTGTTTATTCCCAAAATAAATAGTACATATAAAGTTGACACCGCATTTGATTTATTTTCTACTTTTTTTTTCATTCCTTGCCATTGCTGTTTCTTCACAGTAAACAGTGGCCATAGACACGTTTTCATAAAGTCATAACAGCTGGACAAGTAAACAAAAATTTAAATTTAAACACTTCAAATAAAACAAAAACGTGGAAATGGCGTTGTAAAATGAAGGGGAAAAATCTCACCGTTTTGGTATTCAGACCACCAAAACCTTAGATGGAACATTTTGTGCTTTAAATTGTTGCAGTTAAGCAAATTAGAACAGTCACCTCATTCTTGATTTTTCTTCTATTTTGTCAGTAAGGGCTGGGGATCTGTCTATGTTATTGAGCAGGTAAGAACTTTCATTTTATTAATTTCAATTGCACGTTATTACAATGCCTTAACAGCAAGTATTAAAGTACGGAAACATTTTACTGACTTTTTGAAGTTTAATGATTCCTAAAGTTCTGTAATGTGTCAAAGTTGTGCTGAATTGTATTCTTTGATGATTTTCAAAGTTTGGTATATGGTATGTTTAATTACAGTATTTCATTACCTTAACTGTAGGTGTTAAAGTTTTACTGAATTGCATTTTAATGATTTGTAAAGCTTTGGAATTTTGTATACTTAATGTGATAGAATAGGTTACTAGCTAGATATCATCAGTAGGCACTTGTGTACCAAGTACTGTGTATGTTAACTTTACTCTATACATTATTAAAGGTACAGTAATTGTTATTAATACCTGTTCGATTATTCATACAAATTGATTATGCAAACTACTATCGGTTCCAATTAGTTCGGATAATTGTATCTACTGTATATACAAGCTATATAAAAACCACACAACATTTCCAGCAAGTTGGGCACTGTTTAAGCGAGGCACTTCAGAATGACTTGCTTGCCTTTTTTCTCTCCCATGAGATTCTGACACGCTGTAAAGCAGCACAACACTTTTTTGACCAAGATGGCCTTTCATAGAGATCCCTATGCGTGTGTCTGGTTTGTTTGCTGTTTGCCGTCTAAAACTTTTAAACAAGAGCTACTGTGTTGATACTGTGGTGGTTTTATTTTTTTTGTGTGTGTGTTTTTTTTTAATATATTAAATCTCACATATCACACAAAGTTATTTTTCATTTGCCATTTTTTAAACTGTCATGCAACTTCTGGTGAGGCGGTAAATACGTGCAAAGTATTTTTGTCATTTCTAGCAAATACGAACATTTGATTTTTGTATATTCAGCTATTTGTCCCAGCACTAATTCATAATCGAATACACGTAATTTACTAAACAATTACACTATTATACTTTACATCAATCTGCCACTGGCTGAAAATAATGCATAATGCAAAAAAAAAAAAAACGCAGCACAATTTGACAATGCATCAATAAGTAGCTCTTTTTATTAACAGTAGGTGTACTACAAGTACAGTATGCATAAAACCCAACTTATGCATAATTTCCAAACAGCAATTAAAGGCAACATTGGACAACTATAAAATGTAAATAAATGTTAACATTATATCACAATAAATATGGTACATACCTCCCGGTCCTGGTATACGTTGTGCTACATGAAGCCTTATAAATAGGGCTGTATTTATTCACAGTAAAAAAAAAAAAAAAATGCTTATTTCACAGTATTTCATGGTCTAAAATTTGGTATTTCAAAAGATTTCACAATTAAACAATTTTATTGAAGCAGAAAAAATTGCGTTGTCACATTCAAAATTGATCCTTTTCTCTAGTTATTTAAATATTTAAATGCTTACTTAAAGAAACAGTAAATGCTAAATTATAGAATATTTCATTTACATCCACCTTCTGTCTAAGACATTCTATTTTGACCATCAGTGAATTACCAAACAAAATAAAAACAAATACATGTAAAAACAACAAGACAAGCAAAATGTCCCCTTGTACTGGACATGGTGATCTTTAGCATAAATATTTCTGATATTTGATGCAGCTGGTGTATTTTTCTATTTGAAGACAGTTTCAGGAAATCGTGATTAGCGATTATTTCAACTAGGCTTGTTATTCGCTCCGTTGTGGAGTGCATTTGGGGAACAAGCTGTAATGGTTTGATGTGATTGACCAGTACTTCTGCTGCTGAAACGGATCAACGGCCTTAAATCTGCACCGTCACAAATTCTGACCATTTTGTAGAATAACATTCGTGGGTAGATTTCTTCTTTGCTGCCAGCAGAACCTCAGTCACTGTTTCAGCCATGCCTAACTCTGAGAATTTGTGCTTTTCAGCAGCCATGCTGCTAACCGGAAGTACCAGGGGTTTCCATGGAGTACTCCCCCCTGATCCAGAGACAGTAGGTCTCTCCTGATGGGTAGATGAACTGGTCCCTGTTGTGCCATGTTTAGGACAGCGGGGAACCAAAAGCTCTTGGTCCAGAAAGGTGCTACCAGTATAACCTGCCCCTGGTCTCTGTCTGCTTTCTGTAACACCTTTGGAATGAGGGGAAAAGGTGGGAAAGCGTACAGAAGACCCGCCCCCCAGGGAATGGAGAATGAATCTGATGCTAGGGCATCCTGATGAGGGAAGCGGCTGCAGAATAGCAGAAGGTCGGTATTTTCGGGGGATGCGAATAGATGTTTCTGAAAGAGTTGCTGAACCACCTCCTCGCAGAGATGCCACTTGTATGGACTTGCGAGTCTGCTCAGGCAGTCTGCCTACATGTTTTGCTTCCCTGGTAGGTAGTTTGATGCCTTCATTGCTGCACCATCTTCCAAGCTTCAATGCCAGAGAGCATAGGGACCAGGATTGTGCCCCCCTGGTGGTTTAGTAGTGTACTGTCAGAGTGTTGTCTAGATATACTTGTACTGACCTGCCCCTGAGTGTGGGACGGAAATGTTCAAGTGCCAGAAATACAGCTAAGAGCTCCAGGAAGTTTATATGTTGTGAGCGTTGGTAGAGATCCCAGGACACTAGCGTCCTGAATCCCCTCATGTGAGCATCCCACCCCATCAGGGAGGCATCTGAGAACAGGATATCCTCTGGTTGCTGGCTCCTGAAACGGACGGCCTAGATCTAGTGCATCGGTGGAAATCCACCAGTTTGCATCTTGCTCTGGTGAATATTTTCACAAAGAAGACAGTGCTGGAGACCCCACGTGCAGGCGGGAGGTCTGTACCAAGAGAATGGCTGACACAATATGACCCAGCAGCTGCTGGAATGCACTCACTGGAGCACAGCTGAACTTTAGAAATCTCGCTGCGAGCCTCCTTATCGTAGCCCTTCTGGTCGGGAGACAGAGTGGCAGCAGTTGAAGGAGTATCTAGAGTCACCCCCAAAAAGGAGATCCTCTGTGTGGGAACCAGTATGGATTTTTCTTCGTTCACCATCAGACCTAGCTGTTGAAAACAATTCCAGTATTGTAGCAAGATCCCGGATAGCTCACTATTGTGACCGAGCTGCTAGCAACCAGTCGTCTATGTAGGGGTACACATGGATCCCCTGACCCCTCAGAGAAGAAGCAGCTACTGACATCAGCTTTGTGAAGACCCTGGGACCTGTTGAAATTGGGAGCACACAGAATTGAAAATGTTGCCCTATTATGGTGAATCGAAGGTCCTGTCAGCGTGGGTCCCAGATTGGCACATGGAAGTATGCGTCCTTTAGGTCCACTAGTGCGAGGGGAGGTCTAGAGGGGCAGCGAAAATGAGAGGAGTGTCAGGATGACTGTTAGCCGATCTAAAGCGGCCCACTCTGATATCGGCTAGATCTGAAGCCCCTGGAGGCTGAGAATGAAGAGCCCCTGGCATGTCTGAATCCAGACCTGTGGCTGGGCTGGGCTGGGCTGGGCACAGGGAATGGAATTTTTCAGTGCTTGCCTTGCTTCATGCATGGTCTTGCAAACCTCCTTCATGTCTGCTGCAAACAGCAGATGTCCTTTAAATGGGAGTTCTACTAGCTGCCCCTGTATCTCAGCAGACAGAGAAGCCAACCGTAGAGTATCAGGCTGAGAATGAGTCATTACATGCACTGATGTATCCAAAGAATCACAAGCTGCTTGCAACTCAGTTTTAACCGTGACAGTGCCCTCAGCAGCTAATTGTTTGGGCTGGGCGTGGGGTCAGGCAATAGTCTTGACATGTCCATCCACAGGCCATGTTGGTAACGTGCCATGTGAGCCTCGTAGTTTGTAATATGCATGCCCACAGAGACTGCAGAAAATGTCTTTCTCAAATAATTTTGGGTCTTACTGTAAGCCCTGTATGAATGCTTGACTTTTAGGGTGGCAGACAAAAGTGCTGGATCAACTGTAGGATTTTTAAACCTGTGGGTATTTTATAGAACCTACGAGCCCTTTGTAAAGTAGGCACTATCTCTGAAGGAGCTTGCCAAACTGACTCCACAGATTGCCATATGTCAGGGTTAAAGGGAAATCCCTGAAAAATGTCAGAAGCAGAAGTGTCTAGAATACTCATAAATCCAGTAGACATTAATAAATAAAGCAAAGTGCAAAGCAGAAGGTCGCTGGCAAGAAAATTCTCCTCCTACAAATAATATGATGGCTAGCTCAGCAAACAAATGCCTATTATCTCTTCTGCACCCCAAATGCTTAGACGGGCCAGCACAGAGTGCAAGTGGGTATACTTTTAGCAGGAATTTCAATTTAAAAATCAAAGAAAACAAAAGAAAGTTAATAATAACAAAACACAACTATTACTATGTCCATGCTTCCTAGCTTTACGAAACAAGGAAAAAACCTTTCTGCATCATTTCCCTTTATACTATCGGGTGGGAGTGGTGTTATGATGCACGGATATAAAAGACCTTCTGGGAGAAGAGGGTGGTTTGTCCATGTTTTTTTCCTAGCCCGACAGCGGAAAGGTTCCAATGTTGTGTGGAGTCCACAAAGAACTGGTAAGAAATAAATGATACCTTGACCGCTGACAATTGTAAAAATACCTCTATTTTGTTGTCCCTTGTATTAATTAAATTGAATAGTTAAATATCGTCCACTACCCATAGCTACAGTATTGGTATCACCCAGTACTTTTAAGAAAACTGGTTTTTTTTTTTTTGTTTGTTTTTTTTTAATCTGTCAGATTTAGTAATCTGCTTGAGCAATTTATAGAGCCGTAAAAAAAAAAAAAAATATTATTTAATATTTTTAGTAATACGGTCGGCTGCAGCGGCAGGCTTAGCATGGTTAATGGGTCTGTTCAGACCATTTATATTTGCTGCAATACAAGATAGATTATACGATTAGTCATTTTCTAAACGATTACACATGCACATCCCGATTTGTAAACATCATAAAATGTAAGACGACAGTAAGATTTACAGAACAAAGTACTATTAATGTAAGTGTGGATAGTAACAAAATTAAGTTTCTTTTATTACTGGTATATACTACCAATAGTAGTGAAGCCACCAGAATGTAAAGACAATTTTACTTCTTTGGAGAGAGGGGACATAATAATATGTTACTTCTCAAACTCAATTATGTGTTACTCACTGTCATTATGCATCTTCTACCCTGTCATGTCTGCATTTTAGTGTGATCAGTTTAAAGCTCCAACATTCCAAACACACACACACACACACACACACACACAGTTTAGGTTAATATCAAGGATTTCACACATTTAAAAAACAAGCTGTCTCATTAACACCCAACAGATTTTACCTTCCCAAAAGAGTGCATATGACAGTTCTAGAGGAAGAAAAAGAAAGTGGTACCTGAACACCACATGGGAAAAAATGTGCTGCAAAAGTTATTTTATTCTGAGAAGGTTTTTAGAAGGGTTGCTTATCTGTATAGCATGAACAATTCTAGATTCTATACACTGCCCCACCAATGTGGCCCCCATCTACTGGTTCAAATCCCTGGCAAGACACCCAGCCACATAAACTGAAATAATGTAAGCACTGGATTTAAAAAAAACTTTAGGTTTCAGTTAAATGTCTTACTAAATTACCACAACAAAGCAATCTGTAAGTGACTTGTTAATAGATGTGAAAGAAATACACAAAAACAATGCTCATCTTCAAATAAATCTTTTCATAATATATGCTTGTATGCATTACATCCTAGTACTTATGCATGATGTTGTGTTGAACACAATAGGTCTTTCACCCCACCCATCAATGTAATCATGCAGAAGTCACCATTTATAGTACTGTTTTAAAGACTTTAGGACCATAACAATATGAGTATTGTATTACTGTACTGTATCCTTGTATTATTCACCAGATTGAGGGTGTAGGTAGCAGGTGTAAATATTTAATAAAACCATTGAAAATTCAGTTCAGACTTACGAACAACCTCCATTCCCAAGGTGTTCGTAACTCTGAGGTTCCACTGTACTTATAAGGCAGCTTCCATAAAATCATTACCAACAAGCCTTCACTACAAACACCAGGCCAGCATTTGCTTCTTTAATCTTTAAAAACATATTCACTGGATTTTCAGCTGTTGGGTGCCTGAATTGAGAAGCTTCCAAGAAACTATGCATCCCCCCTCCCAAAAATTAAATTTCCTCTGTCGTAAGGTTAATAGTATAAAATATTTTAATTTCAGAATACCTGCAGAACAATATTTCAGGGCTGACCAAAAAACTTTGTCAAGCCCTGAAACCACTGTATGGTTTAAATCAACTGATGACTAGCTTGTAGAGCTTAAACAAATAATTGATCATTAACTTCCATTATGTTTTCAGCAATAATAATCTAGCTTACCAATTACACGTAAAATAACTACCAAGAAGCATTACAATACAAATAAAGACAAACCACAATAGCAGTAAAATGCATTAAAACCATATTTTTCATATTTTCAGAAAACACATCAATACAGCCAGCACTGTAGATATTCTGCAATTGATAAAAGACAACTGTGGTTCAATCTGATGTAAAATTAATTTCTAGACAAATCAATAGGTGTAAATGAATTTGGAGGAAGCAGTAAATTGCTTGCCGTGGGGCAGATCATAACGAGTGAACAGCATGTATCTTTTCATACCTTCAAATGCTCGTGCAGCATCTACGAGATGAGACCAGTCCAAGTCAGAGGCTGTGTCTGGTAGGGGCATCAGGCCAGGGTCAGTAAACTTGGACTTCTCAGCAAAGGACCCATCGGAAAACCAGAATTCATCTGCAAAGACAACCCAATCAGGTCAATACACAAATACACCAAACATTAGCACTTTAAAGTCTGTTTCAAAGCTATTTTCAAAATGGTCACTCTAGTGCACCGATAGTGTAAGGATTATTGCCCACATTGTCAAACAGGTAACACAGCAATAACGATCCATGACGTGGTACGGAACAGAAAAGCCAGAGCAGAGTTATGTTTTTTTTTTTTTTAATGTGATGTAGAGCTGGGGTTACCAAACTTTTTTACCTGAGGCCCACCTGTTCAGCTGCATTAGCAACTATGGCCCACTATTAGCACTCCTTGGGAAAATTATTATTATTATTATTTGTTTATTTAGCAGACACCTTTATCCAAGGCGACTTACAGAGTCTAGGGTGTGTGAACTATGCATCAGCTGCAGAGTCACTTACAACTACGTCTCACCCGAAAGACGGAGCACAAGGAGGTTAAGTGACTTGCTCAGGGTCACACAGGGTCAGTCAGTGGCTGAGGTGGGATTTGAACCGGGGACCTCCTGGTTACAAGCCCTTTTCTTTAACCACTGGACCACACAGCCTCATGTCAAATTAAAAGCATTTTATATGTTTAAACCTGTAACATTATAAATAAACCTAATCTAAACTGTGCTTTATTCATTTGAATACATATTGTGAAAGATGGAAACCACATAGAATATGCACAGAGTCAAAACATATATTTTTTAAAACACTTAAAATTTTAGTAAATAAAATAAATTGCAAAAACTAAACAGACGTTTTTATCAAACCTTAAAGCAGGTACCTTTGTATAACTGAAAATTTTTCTTGGTCATCAAACAAGAAAGAAGTGCATGTCTCTTATTATTCCCATTCATAAATACCTGCACAGGAATCACTTTGAGTAAATCCAGTACAACGTGCACAAAAACATAACTCTTAAATCCTAATTTCTGAACACTGTGTAACTAAAACGTCCAGCCGTTACCTCTCACGCTGAACTGTCATGCACACAATGCAGAAGGAAAAGAGAGCCTTGCATAAGTTACTTTTTTCGCCACTACCCTGTACAACCAAACACAGCTTGCAAAATCACACTCAGCTGGCTTGCAACATCCCCCCCTCAAAAAAAACAAAAATCGGAGTGCAAGTGCCACTTAACCAAAAAAAAGTACAAAAACAAATCCATCTGCAGCAAAATTTGAATCCGTCAAAAAAAAAATGTTTTTTTATTATTATTATTTTCCAACAAAACATATTCTAGCATTATTTTAAGACAACTGTGAACAAGCCAGTAATCAATAAAATAGCAGTAATCCAAACATTTTAATAAATCAATTACCGGTATGTAACAAGATTTATCAGTTTGATTAATAACTTGATTTACTTAATATTGAAACATACACCAAAGTACTCAACATGTTAAATGTTAATAGCTACTTAGTGACAAAACGTATTCATCATAGGCATCAACTGAATTTTTAAATGAATGTTATCAAGTACAAAAGTTAGTATGAAAATGTTTCTACAAAAGAAAAAAAACCTATTCTAGCACCTCAGAACTGAGCCCACGGTACAAATCCATTCAAACTCCTGTAGCTGCCTTTTTTGTTCTTTATACTTTGCAAAACGTATTCTTTGGTAGCGGATTCGACATATTGTAATTTTATTAATACTGAACACACTGTTTACATCTGCCAGCAGAGCAATCACACTGCCCTATTGTCAGAGCTCTCGCTTTACATCCCGCCTACAGGTAGGCAATCTGTTATCTCTGATTTGTGAATTTCTTCTTTGATTGACAGTCCGCCAATACTCCCTTGCTACGCTTTATTTTTCTACAGTTACAGCTGCCGCCGGCGCCTGCTTTTCACTATGAATAGAAAAAAAATACATAGAATGTCATTGCTCCCGCGGCCCACCCCACCTTTGGGCCGTGGACCACAGTTTGGGAACCCCTCATGTGCAGAACAGATCTTAAACCCACTGCACTAGAACAGCCATTTTGAAAATAAATTTGAAACAGACTTTAAACTTTTAAAAGTGTAAAACGTTGTCAGGATGTTAACAATGAAAAGATAAATTACAGGTAAAATATTTAAACAGTTGTAACAACATGTTAGGTTAAACCCTTGCTCCTTAGGGAGCATAGATCATCCACTTTGATCCTCCATCTGGCTCTGTTTTGGGCTAGTTTCTCCAGTTCTTTCTAGTATCCAAGCTCCTTCAGTTCTGCCTCTGTGGTCCTCCTCCAGCTGTTTCTTGGTCTTCTGGGTTTTCTTTTCCCTTATGGGTTCCAAGTCTGTGTGTCCAATCCAGCATCACTTTCTTCTCTTGATTTGTGTTTCTATGATTTCTTGTTGTGTTCTTTCCCAGAGCTCTTTTTTCCTGATGGTGTTTGGCCGATAAATTCCTAAGATGGTTCTGAGACATTTATTTATGAAAGCTTGCAGTTTGTTTTTTTTATGCCTTTGTTGTCCTCCATGTTTTTGTTCCATACAACAGCACTGATTTTACATTGGTATTAAAAATGTAGAGCTTTGTTTTAGTTCCAGATAGGCTTAAGCATGATAAATGCTGTTCTTGCTTTTCCTATTCTCATTTGGATGTCTTTGTGTGCTCCTCCATCCTTCCCTATGACACTTCCCACGTAGGTAAAGGAGCTTACCTCTTCTAGCTTCTCCCCCTCCAGAATGATAGTCTTCTTTTAAATTATTGATATACATCACCTTAGTTTTGTCTTTGTTAATGGCGAGCCCTGTTTTGGCTGCTGTTCTTGCCAACTCGTGACTTTCCGCTGCATTTGATGGTGTGTGTGTGTGTGTGTGTGATATTAGAGCAATATCATCTGCATAATCCAAGTCGTCCAGTTGTGACCAGAGTGACCCTTGTACCCCTAGTCTTTGGCCTTCTGTGGTTTGTCGCATTAACCAGTCTATTGCAAGTAAAAACAGTAGGGGGGATAACAGGCAGCCCTGCTTGACTCCTGTGTTGATTGTAAAGGGCTCTGTAAGATGACCACTGTGCACCACTTTGCATGAGGATTGTAGGTACAATTGCTGAATGATGGTGATGAATTTCTCTGGTATGCCAGTGTCTCATGAGCTTCCACAGGATGCTTCGGTCTAGGCTGTCGAATGCTTTTTGGAAGTCGATAAATGTGAGGCAGAGAACGGAGTTTCATTCTAATGATTGTTCCACTATTATACGTAGAGTGGCTATGTGGTCTGTACATGATCTGTCTTTCCAGAAACATGCCTGTTGTTCTCTTAGCTGCTTGTCAAGTGCCATCTGTAATCTCTCCAAGATTACTCTGCAGAGGATTTTCCCCGGTAGACAGTAGCATAATTCCTCTGTAGTTGTTGCACTCACTCAGGTTGCCCTTCTTGGGAAGCTTTATGAGGTAGCCTTCTTTCCAATCCTCTGATATTTCCTCTTCTTCCCAGATCTGGTGAAGCATTTCAGGGGATGTATTGAGGTCGGCTTTGATGGCTTCAGGTGGTATACCACTGAGGCACAGTGCTCCGACATTCTTTTGCTTCTGTATTGCTTTCTTAATTTCACTTTTGCTGGGTTTGTAAGTGTTAACCTGTAGGGAGTGTTCTGCTGGAGGTCTGGTGATATCCATGTGGCTTTCTGTACATTCTTGTGGGGGAAGACACTCCCACCTATTACCAGGCTATTGAATTGTATTTTGTCATATACTTGTACTTGCTAGAACCGAAGTCATTGTATTTTATCTTGCTCTTAATTGTATTAATACTTGTACTGTGATTCTTGAAATGTATTTTGTTTATGACTGTAAGTCATCCTGGATAAGGGTGTCTGCTAAGAAAAAATAATAATAATAATAATAATAATAATAATAATAATAATAATAATAATAATAATTGAAGGCACAGAAGTCGCTGAACAGCTCTCCGTTTTCATTCAATCTACCTAACCCATGTTTCCCCATGATTTGTTCATGGCCTACATTATCCTTGCCAATTTTTGCATTAAAGTCACCAATTATTAAAACTACATCTTTTCTTTTCTGTTTGTCTAGGACTCTTTGCAAAACTTCATAAAAATTGTCCTCTGTTTCTTTCTCTGCATCATTTGTTGGTGCGTAGCATTGGATGACTAATTTTTTGCACTTTTGAATATAACCCTGCGATGATGATTCTGGAGCTAACGGCCTCCCATTCTATCAAAGCTCTTGCTGCCTCCCTGGAGAGCATTATTCCAACTCCCTCAGTGTGTGGGGCATTTTCCTGTTCATGTCCAGAATACAGTACTGTTTCTCCACTTGAAAGTTGTGTTCACCCTGCTTGGTTCCATCTTGTTTCACTGAGTCCTAGTAGTGTAGTAGTGTAATGTTATATTGCTACTGTCTGCTGCTACTTGTGTTGTCTTTCCTGCTTCATACATTGTCTGGACATTCCGTGCTCCTATGTTTGAGGTCAACTTGGGCGTGAGAAGAGGTATCGGCTTAACAACTTACTTTCGGGTTTGGTTGTTCAGCGCCATTCTCGTCCTTTGAAGGGCATCTTCTTGACCCAGGTCAAGGTCTTAATTTAGGTACTTAGTGGATGTTTCTGTAATCATTTTGAATCCACTGGGCTGGGGATTGGCCCACCCAGCTTCTCCAGAGCCCTGTTGGCCAGCGCTTTTCCAGGTGAATCCAAACATGCCTTCATGGCTACCGTAACGGCTCGGGTAGTTCAACTAACCACCATACTTCACCCTGTTTGGCAATCCTGTACTTTGCCTGTTTCCACCTCCCACGACGAGGACGATGGGTTGGGTTTTTGGGAAGGAACAACATGTGGGGACCCAAAACACTATTTTTCTGAACCCAGCTACTTGGTCTTTAAGCATTAGCTGTCATTATGAAACATTTGTAGTAAATTGCATTCTTAATACTTTGTAGTACACGGAAAAATATCTGAGCAAACATTTTTTTTTAATGTATTTGAAGGCAAAAAAAATGTCTTTGTCCGTCAGAAATTACCTTACCTGCCGGTGGCAGCCCTGCGCACTGGTGAGTGTTGCTGTTCACTCATTTGCTAAGTAAAGGAGCTATCGTTTGGAAGATAAAAGTTGTATGCAACTATATATACACTGCTGTGCAAAAGTCTTAGACATGTTGCATTTTTCTACTCTGATGCATTATGAGCATCAATAATTTACTCTAAGCCACTAGTGTTGTCTACTATTATAACAACCTAGACTTGCATAAAGAAGGAAAAACATTGAGTGAAATAGCTCGCATCACTTGATTTTCAAGGTGTGGTATCCGAAGCATAATCAGCAAGTACAGAGAAACATCATCTGTAATTGACAAACCCAGGACTGGAAGACCCAAAAAGCTGTCTAACAAGGATGAGCAATACTTGAAGAGAATATCCTTAAGGAATAGAAAGAAGACAAGCGTTGAATTGACAACAGAACTGGCAGAAGGCACAGGTGTCGTTGTCCATCAAATCAACAGTCCGAAGGTCACTCTTGAAATCAGGACTTAAAGGATGTGTTGCAGTAAGAATACCTCTGTTAAGAAAGGGGAACAAGACTAAAAGGACAAAATATGCACAAGAACACAGAAATTGGACTATGGAACAATGGTCAAAGGTGCTTTGGACTGTTGATGTTTCCTGCATCATTGCACTATCCACACTGCGTACGTGCCTAATCACGCAAGATGATCAAATTCAAATTCAAAAACAGCTTTATTGGCTGTACATGTCATTGCACTTGATCAAGTACCGTATTACATGTAGTCAGTTTGCCCCGAAATGATTCTTCTAAGCGAATTGCTTGATTCTTACAAGTGGAGTATTTCAGCATAGTTAGTATAGGAATGATTTTGTCCCAGTGGTTTTGATCACTATATGTGGTTGATTTTTATATCGGTGATTCTTAGAAACGTGTGCTATATATATTTATTTAAAAAAAAAAAAAAATTGCATACATACATACATACATACAGACGTGCTCAAATTTTTTATTACCCTTACAGCTCATTGAAATAATGCTTCATTCCTCCTGAAAAGTGATGAAATTAAAAGCTATTTTATCATGTATACTTGCATGCCTTTGGTATGTCATAGAATAAAGCAAAGAAGCTGTGAAAAGAGATGAATTATTGCTTATTCTACAAAGATATTCTAAAATGGCCTGGACACATTTGTTGGTACCCCTTAGAAAAGATAATAAATAATTGGATTATAGTGATATTTCAAACTAATTAGTTTCTTTAATTAGTATCACACATGTCTCCAATCTTGTAATCAGTCATTCAGCCTATTTAAATGGAGAAAAGTAGTCACTGTGTTGTTTGGTATCATTGTGTGCACCACACTGAACATGGACCAGAGAAAGCAAAGGACAGAGTTGTCTGAGGAGATCAGAAAGAAAATAATAGACAAGCATGGTAAAGGTAAAAGCTACAAGACCATCTCCAAGCAGACTTGATGTTCCTGTGACAACAGTTGCAAATATTATTAAGAAGTTTAAGGTCCATGGAACTGTAGCCAACCGAAGAACAGGCATGCAAGAGGAAAATCGACCCCAGATTGAACAGAAGGATAGTGCGAATGGTGAAAAAGAACCAAGGATAACTGCTTTAAAGAGATACAAGCTGAACTCCAAGGTGAAGGTCGTCAGTTTCTGAATAACCATCCTTCGCTTTTTGAAAAGTGGGCTCCATGGAAGAAGACCCAGGAGGACTCCACTTTTTGACTAAAAACATAAAAAGCCAGACTGGAATTTGCTAAATGCATATTGACAAGCCACAATCCTTCTGGGAGAATGTCCTTTGGACAGATGAGTCAAAACTGGAGCTTTGGCAAGTCACATCAGCTCTATTTTCACAGGCAAAAAAATGAAGCTTTCAAAGAAAAGAACACCATACCTACAGTAAAAACAAGGATTTCGGTTATGTTTTGGGGCTGCTTTGGGTGCCTGGCATTTAAAGGGTGCCTTGAATCTGCAGGGCACAATATCTTCTCAAGACTATCAAGGCATTCTGGAGCTTTGAAAACGGACTGCCCAGTGTCAGAAAGCTCTGTCTCAGTCGCAGGTCATGGGTCCTCCAACAGGATAATGACCCAAAACACACAGTTAAAAGCACCCAAGAATGGATAAGAACAAGACATTGGACTATTCTGAAGTGGCCTTCTATGAGTCCGATCTGAACCAATCGAACATCTATGGAAAGAGCTGAAACTTGCAGTCTGGAGAAGGCACCCATCAAACCTGAGACAGCTGGAGCAGTTTGCTCAGGAAGAGTGGGCCAAATTACCTGTTAACAGGTGCAGAAGTCTCATTGAGAGCTACAGAAAACGTTTGATTGCAGTGATTGCCTCTAAAGGTTGTGCAACAGAATATTAGGTTAGGGGTCCCATCATTTTTGTCCATGCCATTTTCATTTGCAGAAATTATTTACAATATTAAACAAAACAAAAAAATCAAAAAGCAAAGTCTGATTTCTATTAAATATGGAATAAACAATGGTGGATGCCAATTATTTTTAAAGTTTCATGTTATTTCAGAAAAATTGTGCATTCTTGTTTTTTTTGTGGAAATACCAACAAATTTGAGCACGTCTGTACATACATACATACGTACAGGTTTTTATTATACTGCAGTGATGTGTTTGTGAGTCATTCTGTTACTGTTTAGTTTACACAGTAGAGATGTCTCTTTACAAATGTATTTTTATAGCTTGTCTTCCATCAGACAGACATCATATGGTTTTGAAATAGTTATATCATCCCGAGATGACAATATAATAATGCAGAAAAACACAGGCGAAAACTATTAGATTCATATTGAAAATGCATCTTGTCAATGCGTTGTCTAAAAGGCACAGATATATTCTTCTCAATAGTAAAAAAAATATTTCCTGCAGTCAGTCAGTACAATTGATTAACTGCTGAGTGCCTTTTTTTCCTCTTCATTAAAACGTAAAGCCAGTGGCTCAACCTCGCCTGCAGGTTTGAGGCTGGGTTTATTTACTGCCAGTCAGAGGGATCTTGTCTATTAACTGACACTTGTACACATCCCTTAATACAATGCCTTAGGAAACAGACCCTTATTACTGCTTAAAAGTACACTTAGTGTCACAAAGTATTTATTTAAATCTCAAGAAAGTCTCAAGAACATACTGTACATGCTTTCTGTGAAAGCACTTTTGAATTCAGCCAGAAACGTGATACAAATGTCATAACTAAGCATTACAATACTGCTTTAATAAAGCATTTCATGCATGAAATTGTATGCTCAGTTAAGTCATCACACGCAGAATAAACAGGCTTCATCCAATTAAAAGTGGAAACTAAAATCAATCTACATAAGAATGGTACGTTGTTAAGCTAATAATATGCAAGTCTTTCATGAATCATTTTCATTACCCATTTGCTAGAAAATGTACTGTGGTGACAGTTAGGTGCACTGAGAAAAAGGTGTAGACACTTAGACAAGGTTAGCTGGCAGGTAATGACTGCTGTGGAGGATATTAATGCTATTAAAAAAACAAATATTTTAAAAATGTGTTTGGATCGCGTAGGGTGCCTGAAATTTAAAGAATGCTTCAAGATACTACATAACTTATCTTTTAGAGGGCATGTACCAGAGGATAATGGCCAGCTTGTCTAGGATCCTTAATGGCTGAGACAACAGGTTAGTTTTAAAAAAAGTCTTCTAATTCATATTTCATGTGGAATATTCAGTTGATGGACCAGTATGGGTTAACAAATATAATTACGTACAATATCAGTTAATATACCCAGTTGGGCTAGTCAAAACAGTTTCCAACCAATAAAATGGTAATGTTAAAAATAAAAAAGTAGGTCAGCACTTACTTCTTAGGTTTGATGCACCAGAGTTTAGTGTCATGCTGGGCGGTAGAGTGCTGTGGTATGGTGGCGTAGTGCTGAATAGAATATCATTTGGCAGAAACTTGGTCAAGCATTGAACTTCGAGAACTGGCATAAGAGGATCCTTTTCTGTTACTGCATAAACTCTCATCAGACAGAGTGCGATACAGAGACCTCCTTGGGGACAGACTGCCAGAAGCAGAAATCTAATTAAAAAAACAAAAACAAAACAAAACAAAACAGTAGTTAGTACAATTGACTACTCTACACAGGGTAGTCTTATTTTTTAAACTTCAGGCAAAATAAATACATTAAATTAAATACAAGAAATAAATTGTTTCACTGAAATAAGTATAATTATTTTGACCTAGCAGAAGCTGAGGACATTCACATGACAGACAAGGGAGTGATGAAAGGCAGGCAACCTATAATGTAGGGCTGATGTAAGACTCAGGGCTCTTACCTCCCCTCATACCACGTTTTTCCTTCTGAAAAAATGATTATTTTTCACTGTTATCATAGTGTGTGCTTTTTCGTTCATCAACCGCTATATATGCTTCTTTTCTCTGTCGTGGTAGAATATATACTTAAAACAGTTAATACATTAATGGGAAATCAATCTGAATGAAACAGAGTATACCAACACCTCATTACTTAACAACTTAAGGCCTTAAGCGAGACCACTAGTAGATTGTTAAATGTTTGGGGTATAAAGTATGTAAGCTGTACATTTCTCAAATGTCTAAACAATGCAGCATTACAATGGATTAATCTTGACATGTAGTGAGCCTTCCTGTAACAGGATGTCTGATAAGGTACTCTTGATAACCCCTAAGCCTTTCGATCAAGGACCGGGATCTCGGAGAATGACTAAATGATCTTGTATGGTTTAAAACACATTTTTTTCTCTTCTTGGATAAAGCCTTGTGGAAAAGTCAACAGATCTGATGGTGATCTCAAGAATGTCCTCATGAATAAATCTTCATTTCCCAGTCAAACTTATTATGAACTCAAGTACTTCAGTTTTTATTATTATTATTATTATTATTATTATTATTATTATTATTATTATTATTATTATTATTATTATTATTATTATTATATCTTCAAATACCATGTTGGAAATATGGGCCTTATGAAATGCTTTCAGTATAACAAGACATTGGGGGGAAAAAAGCTACGTTCCATATGACATGCATAACATCCTACTGCTGCACGAAGCATTTCATCAAGAACACAAAAGACAAAGGAGAGTCTGGGTGAAAGGCAGAGACATGTCCCAGAGAAAGCACATTCAGGGTCAATGCCCAAAAAACTAAATAATAAATAAGCAGCAGCACGTCAGTGCTCCTACTTATTTTGTGATAAAAAAAACAAAACACAGCACTTTTTGTCTTAATTAAATATGACTGTTGGGGTTTAAAAGGGGTCTTAAGTCATTTTTTATCAGCTTCTTAACATTCATTAGATATGATCTTACACAGGAATTGTCATCATGTGTGCCCTGAACTTATTTCAAGGTTTAACAAGATGAATATGTAATATTGCTAGTTAGCCAGCCAAAGCTTAGAAAGTGTAAGTGTCAAAACTTTCTGGAAGTATATTTCTAGCAAGGAAAGTGACACGAAAACATGAAAGCATTGTTGGTTTTATAATGGCTCTGTCTGTTTCATTTACAGATTTAGTTTTAATATTTATGGTTTTGTGATCAAGGATATAGTTGTACAGTAGTAATCTTATTTGCAGTAGCTGTGTATGCATTTGTGTGTGTCATTATATTATTACTATATAAGCAGCGGTGTGGAGTAGTGGTTAGGGCTCTGGACTCTTGACCGGAGGGCCGTGGGTTCAGTCCCAGGTTGGGGACACTGCTGCTGTACCCTTGAGCAAGGTACTTTATCTAGATTGCTCCAGTAAAAACCCAACTGTATAAATGGGTAATTGTATGTAAAAATAATGTGATATCTTGTAACAATTGTAAGTCGCCCTGGATAAGGGCGTCTGCTAAGAAATAAATTATAAATTATTATAAATTATTACTTATTGTGACGTTTATTAATGTGGACAAATGGTGTGTTTAAAAGGTTGTTCCAAACATTCCACCTGCATTAATGTCACTTCAAAATCAAGAGATTACTGGGTATCCACAGTTGCACATACAGTACAGTATTTAGAGTGTAATAGATAGTGAGAGAGCATGCCAGACTTGAACCACCCCATAAATCTTCAGTTAATGTATTACACACATGTGTATACTTGTCCACATCCCCCTTTTCCAGTTCTTTCTGATTTATAACAGTGCTCGAACATGGTAATTTATAATCTCCCAGCAGTAGTGGCATGCTGTTTCCAAGAGGGAGTAAGTTTGGGAAACAAACCAACTAGGCAGCCAAACTGAATCACAAGAGGCTGAATTTAGGAATAAAGAAGGGACCAGTCACCAGGGAATTCTAGTTTAAGATTGTGGAACACAGCAGCTTTAAAACTACCATATGCTACACCTGCAAATCAACATTCTAGTCAACTGTTTTAAAGCTTTCAAATCATCTGTAATCAAGATGTAAAAAGCAAATAAGATTAAGGCTGATGCAGAATCACAAAAAGACTGCATAATTACTTAAATCTGGGCTGAGAAACCAAGTTGATTTAACCCAAGAGGTAAGGATCCTCTCTTTCTAGGGTCAGAAGAAGGGAAATCTGTAGAAGGTGGCAATTTCCTGGTGCTGTCATCATACAACCTCTCAGCTCAGGAAGCCATCTATAATGACCTGTCAGTTTTAAAGTAAAATCAATTTACATTCAAATCACACTGACTATTTTTGATGCATGGTTTTGTCACCTACTCTTGCAAAGTATAGCTTTTTATCAAAGAGCACGCTTTAGTAATTAGTAAGATTTTAAATGTTCTCTAAAGCTTAAAATATTAAATGAAGGTTTCCTAACTCTGACAACATTAGCTCACAGGACAGTGCAAGGTCACAGTGTCTGGCAGCTTCTATTCAGGAACAGTGCCCGGCAGGGTTTTGATTTTAATTGAAAATGACTACATTCTAATATCATGCCATTCTGCATTGATTAAGAGGATGAGATGCACAGCAGTACTTGAATGACAATGGAGTAAAAATGTATGAAAGAAGAACTGTCTGAAGAAAGTGCAAAACACTTTATGTTGCAAGAAATATCTGTTTAAACAAAATTAACCCAACATAAAAATGCTTCCCAACAAACCCAGTCTTTGACCATATCTTCAAAGCAAAAATAAACTGAAACTGACACACTACTATAAACAATTAAGGCATAAGGCATATGTCATGGTGTGTGTGTGTTATGTGCCACATAATTAAACTGAGCATCGGAAAAATATTTTTGAATTCAGCCCCCCACCCCCTCCCCCCTCAAGAAAAAAATGGCAGAACTGCTAACTAGGGATGGGATTAATGGTTGTTTATGATAATATTGATTAAGCTGATAATAATCAATTGAAAATGTAATAATATCACCCAACCCTATCCCAGCATAGACTGTAAAGTCTGATATTTGCATTACCTGATACTTGTTTTGCATTATAATAACAATACAGGATTATAATGTTTAAAATACACACCACTGAATATCTCAATTGTTTGGAGGACTGCTCAGACTTTATTTCACCCCGAGAACCAGACCCTACCTACAAATGTAAGAATAATGCACATACTGGTAATAAAAGCGTGAACTCACAAGACCAAAATGTGTTTGATGATGTATTCATGTTATAAGGAGTCATTAACATTTTATAAAAGTTTGAATATAATGCAACAAGGTCCCATAAAATAGTAAAAAGATTATAAGTAAACAGCATTGTAAACCATTTCCAAGCTAATTATTACTCGGATATATACATCTACATTCTATCTGGCAATAGAATGCTGCTTCATAAAACCAACAACAGCTGAGAAAACGTACAGCCAAACCTGCTTTTTCCCAGTCAGCACTGAAAGACACACTTCACCATCTTCAGTTCGTAAGAGACATTATATTATATTTCTTAGTAGTTTTGTAACATTACTTTGCTTATTATCATAACCCTGGTTCCCTGAAATAGAAATGTAACCATTACCGTATGGGTGTTTACCTGCTAAAGACCCTGAAACTCAATAAATTAAAATCAAAGCTGCTTTGCCAAGCCTGTGACACAGTCATGCCCGCCCCCTAGGGCATATAAGGACTGCCCGCACAGATCACAGCACCATTTTTCCTTCAAGCCTGCTGCAATCATGGACGCAGTGACCTTTAAGATTAATGGGTTACATTTCTATTTCAGGGAACTTTCAAGTACAAAACGTTCCCTTTCAAGTACAAAATGTAACTCTTACCATATGGGTGAGTGTACCAGAGCCGTCACAAAGGCAATATTGCAGAACGACCGGATTGCTACAAGGCTAAGCCGAGAGGCTGCCTTGTGCATTACCATACGGTGTAGCCTACACCGCTGCATTGCAAATGTCTGTGACAGATAAGCCCATAATAAAGCCCACAAAGTTACCATGCCCCTAGTGGCATGGGCAGTGAGCTTTTCTGGAGGGGGCAAGTTGGCCAGCTCATAGGCAGTCCTGTGTCTGTTATCCATTTGGACAGCCTCTGTTTAGACAGGGCTTGACCACTTGACCATGCGACCATGGGTTTGCACTGCCTCAAACTTTTCGTCTTGTCAACATAATACGCTACTACCCGCACAGGGCAGAGCATATGGAGCTGCCACTCACTGTCAGACTGGAAAGGAGGTGGATGGAAAGCCTCCAATTCCACACACAGGTTGACATGAAATACAGAGATAGTTTTCAGCAGGATTGTACTAAGCGTAACCCTTGTCTTGGCTTCTGCAAAAATTAAGCAGGCTTTCGCAATGGAAAATGCCTGCATCTCACTCACCCGCTTTGCGGAGGTGGTTGCGAGCCAGAAAACCGTTTTGCAAGTTTCAGCTCAGCTGAATGCAAGGGCTCAAATGGAGGCTTCATGAGTGCTTCAAGGACCACGTTAAGCCTCCCATGAGGAACAATATCCTTCATAGGCGGCCAAAGCCAGCGTGAGCTTTTTAAATATTGCCCCGCCAGGAAGTGAGCTCCTGGGGAGGCCGAGTCAATTTTGACATGGCAAGCCGAATGGCTGCCAGATAGACCTTTTAATGCAGAGGGGGATTTCCCCTCATCAACAGGTCCTGAAAAAATTGCAGTATAATTGCCATAGGACAGGTTGTGGGGTCGAACCCATGAGGCAGACACCACGTCTGGAAAACACCCCACCTGTACCCGTACAGGGAACGCGTGGATGCTGCGCTGGCATTTTGTGTCAATAACCCTAGGACAGACCCAAACAACTCAAATGCAGCCGGTCAGGGGCCAGAACCAGAGACACAGGCTCGATGGGTCGGTAGGCAAATAGGTTATGTGGGGAGAGTGTCGACAAGGGCAATTTTTGTTAAAAGTTAGCGAAAAAAGTACATTAGAAACCAACATTACAATACAATATTTTTACACTGAAGATTCCAGTCACATCATATGCTGTAGTATATTACTGCAAATGTCTAAACATCTAACCATATCTTGCATTTACACTTACCTTCAACCATTGGGACTCAAGTCTGCATCAGTATGATGATGTTCTTATTATAGTTCAATATATGAAAAATGTACTGCATTTTAAAAGTAAATATTGTATACCTAAGTAGAAGCATGTACACCAATTTCTGAGTCTTCTAAGCTGTATTTAATTCATTATTTTCCACTCCATAATGCGTTTACATTTTCCAGGTTTAGTGTTATTACTACTTGTCCTAGCAGACACAAGCTCATTTGGAAGGCAGTCATGATATTGGACTTTTGACATATGAACTCCAGCCCACTGAGGATGCAGCTGAAGCCAGCATAAGTCAGCAAAACACACACTGACCATTGTTATAGTACTATCATGCATTCAGCATAACTCCTCTGATTAATTTTCCATAATGCTGTAATCCTTATGCCTGGCTCATTCTCTGCACACAATAGTACAGTTAATGCTTCCTCTCTGGACATGCATCAAGAGGGTGTTGGAAAGAGTCGTGCTTTAAATAGTAAGCAGAATGTAGTGTCTAAATATAGCTCCATTGTATGCATTTCTTTGCAGCCCTTCCTGGCTGATAATGAATTCCAAAAGGTAGATACTTTTGAAGCGTAATTAAGAAAATTAGACTTAAATACTATAGATTTAGATCAACCTCATGGCTATGGTACTTTCCAGGCTTACATCTATAGCTGTAGACACAGGAAAATATCTCACCCAATATGTACTCTAAAGCATATTTAAAAAAAAAAATGTTAACACTTTAAATAGACTATAGCAAAGGAATAAAATGATGTATTTATGAAAATACATTTTAGTTATTTCTTAGCCCTATGAAGCATTTTAGTGTGGAATGCTTTTTAGTCAATATATAGACACAGTGATTAACACGAGCATGAGTAACTGTTAGGGTATCATTAGGGCATCTGATTTTCGGGTAAAATTTTTTTCCAAATTCGGGTGAATGGTTTTTTAAAAATCTGGTAGAATTATTTAATGAATTTTAATTTTTTATATATAATCGAGAAAGAATAAACATTTGGGTAGAAATCGGGTTTTATTTAGAAAGACAAACAAATGCTTAAGCAGAAAGAGTTGACAACAAAGTTGTCGTCAACAGTTTAAATCCCCAACCTATGTATATTTCCACACATTGGGGTATGCAAACTTTTGACGACATCTCTCTCCTCTCTCTCTCTCTTACACACACACATACTGTATATGGAGGCATTTCTCTGTTCCAATCGAGTTTTATTTTGTAGTGGAGTTGCATGTATAATTGCACACAGAGCATACGGGAAAATTAAACAACTTTACTCCATGCTGTTTTACAAAGAGGAACGATCGACTGTTACATCTAAATGCTCTTGGCTTAAACACACACTCATAAAACAAATAACTATGAAGAAAAGTGCAAGAAATGCAAAAACTTTAAAGCTATATTGCTGTAATTTTGAAAAATCTAAATATATATATATTACACACACACACACACACACACACACACTAGGAAGCCACATTTTTCTAATAGGTAAATCAGCTTACCGTCATTGGCGCCAGTTCTGCTCTGTTGCATTTGAATCACAGACAACTGCGCATGCGTTTACTCATATACAGCATGTGCCTATTCGTGGAGTTCTCGGGTTTAACCCAAATGCAGAAAAAAGCATTCAGAGGGGAGAAATCGGGTTAAAATCGGGTAAAACCCGAAAATCAGACGCCCTAGATATCATTGCTTGGGTAATAGATCTTTACGAAGAGAATACAGGCTTCCTTAACGATAATGAGAAATGTCATCAGTCTGCTTACATTTACACTAAACAAGTTCAAATAGGACCTAGAAAAATAAACATAAAAATGCATCTAGGTTGAAATGAACCATCTCTCTGAAGCAGATCATGCAATCAGACTTATTTTGTCACTAGAATGCAACTGGGCCATATGTCTGGTGCAACTGTCAAGTAAAATTTTATTCCACTGCATAGTATGGTGGGAATAAAGTTAGTTTTATTGGACACTGAAAACCTGCAAGTAAGAATATGTTAGGAGATTCGTAGCCTTCTGAAAAGGATAGTCTTAACAAGCAATATTAAGCTCAGCTATGTGTTTTTGTGGGGAATTAATAATGCAAAATTTGTGCAACCAGACATATTTTCAGTTAAGCCAAAAGCAGTGGTTCATAGCATTTGAAGGCTAATATGTCACATCATGATGCTTTTCTAGCGAGCTTAAAGTTTTGTGGTCTACTTTTTTTGAAATACAAATGGATTGTCTGTGCAAATTGCCTGTGACAGGTGTACAGACTAAAGGGATGGCTAACCTTCCTCCTGCTCTCTTCCACAGGGGGGCTGTCTGGTAGCATCAGCTTCAAAAAATCCTCCTTGGAAAAGCTTGGCTGGTGCATACACTCTCTTCTGGAAGTCTGGAGCTGACAAGACATTGGAATTTCCGCTGCATCACCATATAGTCTCCTAAGAGAAATAAAAGAAAAATGGAGTATACCCCTCAACACATTTTTTTCTCTTTTCTCCATATGCTTTCTACACACACACTTATAATGATAAATGGGATGAATCTTTACAAGACTACCAGGTCTCTTTTTATGAATACCAGCCAACTAATAATGTAAACTGAATTGCAAACAGCAGTTCTCCAGGTAGTTTTTGTCAGTTGGTAAATCAACGACAGAGTTCACAGACTAGTCTGGATTTGTCCCTTGAAGCAGTCCATTACATGACAGATGACAGTTAAGCACTTGGCATTCTACTGAGAAAACTCACATTTAAAACGCGTTTTGTCAGGTAGGTCAGTGGTTTTCAAACTGCAATCTGTATTATCGATCTTACATCTCGAATATCTAACTGGTAATTTAAAATGTTTTCAGCAGTATTTGAAGCAGGACTAAGCAGACTAGTAATATAAAAAAGAGACTAGTAATATATAGGGCTATCAATTAATCGCACTTAACTTCTGCAATTAACACGTAAAAAAATAAATGACATTAATTTTTTAACCCTCTCAGCATACCAGAATTCATTCCCTGTGGCACTACTTTAATATACTCGAGTGCACGCAACACAAGAAGTGCAGTCATCGTTTGAATAGAGACTTAGTCACGGAACTGCATTAAGGAGCAAAGCGCTAAAAGTGAAGGACTTATGAATGGGAAGTTTTTCTTTTGTAAACCGTCTGACACTTCATGGGATTACTTGTATTCTTTTAGTTCCAGGATCACATAATGCATCTAGTCTGCTGTACAACCTGCGTGCGTTAAACACGTCTTCACTTCTCAAAATACTCTCACAGTTATTCTGCTACAGGCAGCAATAACAGAACAACAAATCCTTTTTTTGTTTTAATTCAGGATTTCTGCAACTGTGAATCAAGCTACATCATGTACAATACAGGGTGTCCAATTTGAAAGTAGCCCCAGCTTAAGTATTTCATTTCAGATGCTGACTGAACCAATGGCTCAGTTGTGACTGAGCCGTTGGTTCAAACAATTTAACAGCAAATGCTGGAGTTTGTCTGTATAATTCTGTGTAAATAAACATAAAATAATAAAGAGGGGCCAACAAAATGAATCCAGAAATAAGAAAACAGGGTTTTTATGATGCACTGTTTTTTGGATGATGTTAATAATATAAATAATAATAGTAGTAGTAATATCAGTAATAAAACATTATTTTGAATGATATGCAGGCAGTAATTGTACCAATTAAATATGCAATTAAAACCAAGATTTACTGCGATTGATAGCCGTAGTAATATACCAAGGTTCATTAAAGGGGTTAGAACCCAGGCTTTAAAACATTCCTGAAAGTCTCTCGTTTTCCTGTTGATTCATTAATATTTTAATTTACTTCTGAGGATATAGCAAAAATCTAAATCCTACCGAGCTACCTGCTACAGCAGTGGAAGTTCTTCAACAAGCATGCCTCGATAATGTTAACTGACCTAGTGACCTGCAGGCTTCATTTGAAAAAGGCTCCTGTGCAGACAATACTGGGTATGAAAGCTGATAGGATGACATATGGCACCAAAGAGACACACTGGGATGTCAATGACATGCAGGTCACTGATGTACACTTCAATGCCATAATCTCATGGAAAGGCAGACATGACTGAATAGCCACTTAGTGAAGACTCATGGGGTTTGGGGGTGCTACACAGTATAAATGGTAAGGCTGAGTACCTGAAACAATCTTATGGATCCCTTTCTGATGTATGGAATACACCAAATAGCCAAGCCAATATATAGGAAACCTAGCTATTTTAAGAAGTCACATATTCTAAGCAATGAAAGGTGAAGAGCCTACCTCACACACACACAAGTAAAAACACACACTCAAGCCATCACAAACACACACTATTAAAAAGAGTAGGGTGTTATTACAACCTAGGATATATTTAAAATGAAGTGCTGTATGTTTCTGAATATCTGATAAGCAGCACCTGTTTATTTTTGTTTGTTTTCAGCCATTAAAAAGTAAAAGAAAAGAAAAAAGCACTGGAAACAATCTTGAACCAGATGGTGCATCCACATTTCTAGAAGCAATATGGACTATTAAAATGAAGGTCACACACAAAACAGATACTACCTTATACTGTAATTCTCTAGTTTTAACCTGCATTATTGATGAGTATGACTTACTAGCAAGCTAATGAAGCATGACTCTGCATATGTTGCCTTTGTTAGGACACACAAAACATGAACTACAAAGACTGGGGTGGCTAGTTACAAAAATAGACACGATACATAAACATTTTTTTCTTCATATAATTAATTTATAGAGTCCATCCTAGATTATAAAGTAGCACTAAAATCAATTAATTAAAATGTGTGGATGTGATGCACATTGCATGCGACAAGACTTGTGTACCATACTATTTGTTTTACTGCTGATAAGATTAATTTAGATTACCTTCTGCTTTATTCACAGTTTCTATATTAATTGAGTTATACATTAAATGAATTGTGAAACATGAATTCCATAATAAATGACTGCAGTGGTTCACCATAGCCCATCTTTTCTACCGGTATTTTTCATTCACACCTCACCTCCCACATTCTGTAATGTCAGACTCTTCAGATGGTGGGCTGCCCTCAGTTTTTTTCCACCCTATCAGGTACTTGCTGACAGCGCCTTGTCGAACATACGCCCTTGCTTCTGACCCAGAGACCTGCTGACTGCTGTTCTGAGACACTAGGACGACCTTGGAGGTGTCCAAGGAACCACTATTCTTCGAACTGCGTGCGGAAGGACTTCCTGAGTGGTGCGAACCGCTAAAAAGGAAAACCAGAAACACACAAAGGCGTGAAACACAAATGATGAAATAGACTAGTGCTTACATCTATGCCTTTAAGCAACAGTAATGTTTTAAAGCCCTGGACAACATGCTCGCTGTCCATTATTGTTTTACAGACTTTATTTTCACTTAATTTTGCCAATGTGTCAAGCTGGATGGCAGTACTCATCCCATTCGCATACAGTAGTGTCCCAGGTGCAGCATAGTAGGGGTGGGGCCCCAGTACCAATGGTATATATATTTTTTCAAATACAATCAACAGCAAAACAATAAGGGGTAGATTTACTAAGATGGGCCAATTGCAGCACAAACATACCGCAATTTGCATTTTCGTTGCAACAATTTGCAAAGCATGTTAATGAAAAGAGCTGTAATATACTAATTTAAATATTTGTTTCATCTTCTTAGCGAGATCTCTAGCATTGCGAGAGTCATGCGACATTGTTCAAATAAATAGCTGGAGCTGAGTTGTGGTTTGCTGCAGCAGAGGGTGCCCGACAGATGACATCTATACATGCAAGGGTCCAAGAATCAAAATAACTTTGTTAAATGTAAACGTCATCTGTAAAATGCATTCTGTTCCATCTTTATTTGACCTATTTTAGTGGGGTTTTTTTTATCTAGCGCACTTTCTTTTTACGTTAGCCTACCGGTAGCACAAAATAAATCATGCTGCTGCAATAATGCGAATAAAAGAATATTTTAAATTGACTAAATGATTTTAGCGTTTTTTTAATTTATTTTATTATTATTAATTTTTAACTTGGCCTACTTAGTAGCCTAGACAATTAACACAAAATAGATCATGGTCCTATACAGATGCTCAGAATGAGCTGGAGGGGGGTTAGTGGCACATGTGTGCAGTCTATTGCTCCCAACACGTTGGGGAAACCAGAAATGTCATAGAAATTTGTTTTCAAGGCTTGCAAGTACACCCTGACTTTAGTGAAAATTAGGTACTTGGGTGTTCGTCTCAAAAATGCATTGAGCACAACTGGAAACACACGAGAAAAAGCGGACTGGGAAATGCCAGCAACAATTGCAACTGTTCAAAACATGCTTTCAAAAGTTCTTAACAAATTGATGCAATTGTAAGTGTCACAATTGTCGGCAGCTTTAGTACATCTCATTATAATATTTGAGAACCCTCAGTTGCACCCCTATCTCTTCCCCCTTTTTGAAAATTTATGCACAAACGCCCATAATTACATATTCATCTATGGTTGAACCGCAAAGAAAAACTGTTGCTGCAAAACATTTCTTAAAAAGTCGCTAACAGCATTGCGAATGTTTAGTACATTTCACCCTAGACTTCCGACTCTTTTGCAACTGGTTTGTGACTATTGCGACAGGAGCAACACTTTAGTACATCTACCCCCAAGGGTTTTCTCAGAATGATGTTATGTTAATGAGGGCTAAGAAAATAATTTAAATCCTTGGAGTTATGAAGCTCAAGAGAAACAACCCCCAAAAAAACACGCACACACAGGCACAACAGGAGCCTGCATTCACAAACAATATAATTTACAATCAACAGGAGGTTTTGTTTGTAAAGGAAAGGTTATGGATTAAGGGCATGTCATAAGCAATTTGCGTGGCTATGACACTGCAGTGTGATAGGGCATATTGAGCTGATGATCAAACACTCACAATAATATCACTGTCACTTGGTCTTACACAGTGATGTACAATATGTTTGAAACTGTCTGGTACTTTATCAATCATTTAATCTTATTTTAATTCTGCATTGACTTATTTGGTAGTCACAGTACACCAGTGTGAATCAGGGTACGATACCCGCGGTTGGTCTGCGTGAGCTTCCACTTCTTATTAGACAAGACAGGAGGTTATATTCCTTGGTGACTGGGTAAGTTGTTGCTCTGCAGGAGGTGGAAGTATATGAAATCATAGCAGATCTGTTTCTGCGTGCTGGCAGTTGAGAAAATATATTAACTGGCTAGCTGGGGGGAATGTAAGTAAATGAAGGCTCCAACAATGCCAGCAGAGTTATTGTTTAGTCCTAGATGGGTAAGTGGGGACTACTGTGGATGTGTGAATCAGATGCACAGACAACAATGCATTAACAGCAGCTAATCAACAGCGTACAATAATGCTGGATACTGCTTGCTCTTTTGGTTGTTTTATCCGATGTCATGGTGATCGTTCTGCAAGTCTTGGAGGACCTCACACTTCCAATAATATGCAATTAGCTCCTACTGGAAGCTTGTCCAGACCTTAGGTTCTCTTGTGAGATGCAGATACAGAGCTCCCTTAGCGGTCCCAGACAGCTGTGTAGTCATGGTGATTCCAGCTAATGGAGCTCCCAGTCCCTTAATTTACTTTAGTCTGTCCACATATCAGCTTTGTGTGAAGAGCCACTGCTATCATGTGTTCTTGGACCACTCCTGTCATACGTCATAAATTGCAGATTGTATTGTACGATAAATAATTTCATACACTTATGAATGTCACATGTCATAAATTAAACTATTGTACTAAGGCATACCTTTAAAAATCTTTAATTTCAAACTGGAAAATCTATATTCTAATCCAGAATGTGGATCTTAACAAGTCATCAAAAAAGTAGTACTTAATAGTGCACTACAAAACTAAATAGTTTATCTTCAGGTTTCAACTAATTCTTTTCTATAGAAATGTTTTGCACTAAACAAGAAGCATGAGTCCAGACCTGCGAGAGGGAATAGGATTACTCCTATCATTTTCACAGTATCTTGTCAGTGCATCTAAACTAAACCACTTTTAATTCCAACACTCCAAAACAAAAAGCAAAGCGGATTAAATGGAGTATCACCTCAGACCACTTCATCCAGCATCAGTTATATAACCGTCTACAGTTTAATTAATTAGTAATTATACGTTGATATCGTTTTTTTTTTTTTTTCTTTATAACAATGGTAATCTGCAGGCATAAATGCAAATCAATGCAACAGGGTACAGTAGAACTTGTCACATCCGATTTAATTAGTTCCAGGGGTCCATCGAATATATGAAAATATAAATCAAGACATACCTCTTCAGACAACACATGTAAAACTCAACTCTTCCCTTCTGGACAATATAGCACTCTGCCTTTAATGCACTTTAACTTGCACTTATCTGCTCCCTATTTTACTGTATTTAATCCTGCACTTAACCCAATCTGTAGTATTTTGTATTTCACCTGCACTCACATCTAACCCTGATGTAACTATCAACACTTATCTGCTCTTGAACTGCCCCGATATCAAATCGTACTGTGTTTTGTATTTGCTCTTATTAGGACTGAAGTCATTGTATTTTGTATCTTGCTCTTAATTATACTGTAATTCTTGATATGTATTTTTTGTATACAACTATAAGTCGCCCTGGGTAAGGGTGTGTGCTAAGAAATAAATAAATAATAATAATAATAATAATAATAATAATAATAATAATAATAATAATAATAATAATAATAATAATAATAATAATAATCTCAGAGGGAGTTGTTATACTACATTGTAGTTGCTTTATCCACGTTGTGGCATTATAAATTAACAAATATCAGGTACATCAGAGTGTAAGACTGCATTCACACTGGGTCCATTTCAAACGGACTCGGTCGTTTGTTTGAAACAATTGCTGTTCACACTTATCTGCGAGCAAAGGGACCGAGTTCGTTTGCATGCGAACTAAAGTTCGTTTTTTCGGTCCTTTTCCATTTTTTTTTCCAGGACGGAGTTTGTTTGTGCTCAGCAGTTTGCAAGTGCACTTGGCTCATTTATATGGTGTGTGAACCGGATGTTTACAATATCCTGTAAGGCATATTGAAAGATGGCAGCTATTTATGTATTGCTCCAGTTTTTAATGTAGCATGTTTTAGATTCTTACATATTGCTGTGGAAGAAAGCACTGGGGAGCACTTCCCTAATTTAATGAATACATTTCTTGAATGCCTACAGTAGGAGAATGCAGTTTACGCAATTCTGCACGGTTCTCCTAATGTTGGCATTAAACAAAATAATTTGAGAAAAGGCTGAATATATTTTACTATTTTGTGAGTTTTGTCCAGTTCGGCTTGGATTTTGGTGTCTGACCAAATGTTCTACCAGAGCTTCAGTTTCTCGCACTGTCATGTAGTTTAGGATTGCCAGATTTCCACAGTGAAACTGGGAGTTTTTTTATTTTTTATTTTCTAGTTAAAAATTAAACATTAAACATCGGGTGAATTTACTGCCGATAACATCTCATTATTTTCTTTATGTTGTCATCGAGTCAAAACATGTTAAATGTACAAAAAGCCAGATTTAAAAAATAGATCAGCTATTACCATTTAAACACATGGCATACACAATCAGAATGATTAAACAAATAATCCATAAGATTATTATTTATAATTTTTTTTTTAAATTTAGTCGTCGCCAATTTTTTTACCCCGGTTTTTTCTCCCCAATTTAGCATGCCCAATTATTATCTGTATCCTCGGCTCACCGCTCGCAACCCCCCCGCCGACTCGGGAAACGGAGGCTGGAACACGCGTCCTCGAAAACGTGCTCCTGCCAAGCCGTCATTTTTCGCACCTCAGATCCACAGCAATGCCACCAGACCTATAGTGCCGGAGGACAACACAGATCTGGCGGCTCCACTGCAGAACCACAGGCGCCCTATCGGCCACAGGGGTCGCTGATGTGCGGTGAGCCGTGGATTCCCCTGCCGACCTAAGCCCTCCCTACCCGGGCAGCGCTCAGCCAATTGTGCGCCGCCCCCTAGGAACTCCCGGTCACGGTCGGCTGTGACATAGCCTGGATTCGAACTTGCAATCTCCAGGCTATAGGGCACATTCTGCACTCTCGCGGAGCGCCTTTACTGGATGCGCCACTCGGGAGCCCGCTCCATAAGATTATTTTATTTTTGAATGGCGCTAACACACAACCAAATACATTACTCTGCTATTCTTGCTGAGCACACTGATACAGTTTTGTACTTGTATAGTTTGTTTCCCATATGCAGAAGGACTGAGTCCAGCAGTTGTTCACATTGATGTTTAACAAGCAAACCAGACTCGGTGCGTTTGCCAAATGGACCTTTAGGTGGACTCGGTAAGGTTTGTTTCCCAAGTGGACTTTGTTGCTCACACTTCACACCAAACATACCGAACCGTATAGTGTGGACCAAACCCTCTGAACGGACCCAGTGTGAACACAGCCGAAAACACCAAAGTACAATACTGTCATTTGCTACACAAAGAAAATGTGACAATTATTTCAAAACAAAGCACCAGTATACAGTATTTGGCAATTTACAAAACATTTCAAAAACAGTTCTTACTATGCTTTTTAAATCTATGCCAAAGTAAAGCAACAACAGAAGTGTGCACACAAACAGAAACTGGCTTTCTTTTTCTTGTTTTCTTTTATTGAACATGGATAAACTGGGCAGTTTGTTTTACGTGAAGTGACCGCATGTAAAAAGTGAAGCTGAATTCCCAAATGCACCATCTTTTCCTTTTTTTATCTACAACTAAATCCATTCTGTCCTGCAAGGAGCTGAATTTATGCTCTTAAACTCATATGTGCATTGATCAGTTTCCATCTGTACCGCTCAGTTGGTCGCAACATGTGTAAATGAGACATGCTAGAGGTCCATCGGTTAATAGAGGGTATTGTATCTTACAGGATCGGATATGATAGGTTCTACAGTATTTAACTTCAACAGCTATGAGAATTCACACAACCTTACATCTGATCTGTGCAGAAAACATACAAAAGAGACTAATAAATACTAACTGCACACCACATTATTTTATACTGCAGAAACAAAAGAAAACGTTCTTCTTACACTGCCAAAACAACACTTTAACATCCAAGCACACCATTTAGTTTTTATACAGCAATAACTCAAAATCTTAAACAAGAGAGAGATCTGTAAGTAGTAAAACTGACAGGAAGCATAATGTACCTGGAGTGGGATGAGGTTTCACTGAGGTCTCCGATACTTCCTTCTGTAACGTGGCTGGCTGCTATAGCAGAGGCATATCTCTGGATGCTGAACAGTTTGGCTTGCTCTTCCTCTGGCCCTGCATCTTCTTGATGACCTGCCCACTGTATCATCTGCTCAGCCCGGCTGTGTAGGGCTGCCCGGCTGCCTGCCAAATGCACTGCTGCCACACCATTGGGTGGCATGCATGGGGCGGTGTCAATCCCGCTGTCAGTTGAGGCCCCTTTAATGTAAATTAATCCCAGCATCTCAGGATCCATGAGGTCCACTGAGTCAAAGTGCTTGTCATCACTGTTGCTCGATGCACTGCTTGATAAGGTGTTGCTGCTGGAATGACTGGAATTTTTATCTCCATTGTGCTGGGAAAATAAAACAAAGCACAATCATTTGTTAACAAAAACACTTTTGGGCAATGATATGAAAAGTAGCTAAAGAGTAATTTCACAATTGTAATTTAAGGAAATTAAAGTCAGGATTATTGTGTCTAATTACAAATCAATGATTTCCCACTCATTCTGTACTAAATAAATATATATATATATTCTGTGACATTTCATGAAAATGCGCAGTGGTGTCCAAAAAAAAAATACCATGTTGGTTTAGGTATACAATTTGCAGCAATAGCTTTTATAATAGAATATGCACTCCTATAATTACAGTCCATATTAATTTGTAACTGGAATCACTTAATGTACATTCTTCTTACATTGTTTTAATTTTTTGTGGTTTGAAGAAAGTACAGATAGAAACAAAACCATTTTAACATTGAGAAAGCTGTTACCCAAGAGGGGCATACTGTTATACAAGAGAGGTAAATGTAGCTGAATTTAGAAGTCTGGTATGCTTTCCCACTGTGCTGTGCAGTTTAAGGTAAATTCACTCATTTTATTCAGTTGGCTTAATTGTCAAGGTATTAAACAAATAAGCATTTTGCAATACATGCCTAATGTGACCATAAAGCTAAGCAAAGGCAGGCCCACCAGACCAACATTGTACCAATACTGAGAAAATTATGATGGCAAGTCAGCCAAAAAATGCAATTATTAATGTGTTTCATGGACAAATGGAAAGTTGAATTACAAGTCAAAAACTTAATTTAAGAAGAGTTAGTTATCTGATAAACAAATGACACCCTGCCAGACAACTCACTGCTCTTGGTAAATTTGCTGCAAACAAGGGCAATATATCACAGAAAAATATACTAACACCTGACAAGTGAAATCACAAACTTTCGATTCAGTCATTTTTTCTATGGAGCCACTTTTACAAACTCAAAATATGAAAAGTCATCATTTCTGACACAAAGCTAAAAAAGGTTAATTTGGACATGGTCATTCTTGCACATTAATATATATTAGTACTAAATTAGACTTACATGTGAAAGTTTGTTTGGCGAGTCTTTCCCACTGGTTCCCTCTTGAAGGCCTCTATCTTTCAACGAATTCAATATCTTAGTGGATGGTATGTGCCACTTTCCATCTGTAACACAATACATGAAAACGCTAAACAAATCACTTACCTATATACACAGGACTAAGCTTCAATAAGTCAATTCCAAATCCCCCCCCCCCCCTTAAGGAAAGGCAAGCAAGGCGGCCGCCTAGGACCCCCACCTTTTAATTAACATGCAGTGTGATTTTATGTGTTTGTTACATGCACGCAAAATGCTCAAGGGTGCAAATTTGGCGCTATGGTGCTAGATTCTAGCGCTAGGGTACCTTATACAGCACCATCAAAATTCTGGTGCCAGTAGACATGTTTAATTTTTTTTAATTGTTTTTTTTTTATTGCTTAGCAATGATAGATGCCGATAGTTTCTCATTGGGTCTGGACTACTCACCTGACCCACCCGCACGCATCCACATACACATGAGAGAAGGTTTGCGTCGTGTGGGAAAGTGATAACAAACATGTTACAAAGCATTTTCACACAGTTACCAATTAAATCTTTGTTCAGCAAGTCAAAAACTTATATGGGCAATTAGTAGACTTAACGGGTAACAATACATTGTAAAATAATGTTTCATGTTTGCAAGCCTTTTCATTTTACCGCGAAAGCTAAGATTTGCTAGTTTATAAACATGTTTTGTTGATAAAAAAAATAGTCATGCTTTGGTTAGACTGCATATATTCACACACACCACCATGCACACACCATAGCAATTTCCACACATGCAACCTGAGGTACCAATTTTAAATGACTTACCAGTAGACCTGGTCCTTTCTAAAGTTCCCTCCCTCTCTCGTGGTCTATCGCCATCAGTCAGTGCGCCAGATGGATCGCCTGGATGATCATGCAGAACAGGGGACTGACACCTGGGAAAAAGATAGGTCACGAGATGTTATTTTTGTTTATTTCATACAAGTAATAACAGAGGGAGATCGGATTTTCCCTACAATGGACCCTTGAAATTGAGTGCATTTTGTGGTAATGCATGTGAAAAACAATACTTCAGTTCTATATCTGCCTGTGCAACCAAGCTGGACTTTTTTGGTTAGTGGCCCTCTCTCAAGCTCTATCTTTCTGTCATTGCCTACTGCTTTCTTGCTGAAGTTTACATGTCCGCAACTTACTACATTAACAGCTGGATAGGTTACTCGATTGACACAAATTACTTTATTTTGGTCAAATGTGTTGGGTTCAGGCCAATTGAAAATGTGGGAGGAATTCAACTCAGTAATTTGAAAAAGAGCCTAAAGTAAAATGTATGTACTTAGCGTTAATGGAAACTTGTTTTACACAATCGAACCAAACTGTAACAAAGATTAAACATTTTCTGGCTAGTTTACAATGTGGTAACACTGTCACCTCCGCCAACTGAGCTAAGACTTTTAGTGTCCCCGGCAACTGTAAAGGCACCGCTTTCATTGACTCAGCTAGCAAATTGATTTAATCATTTAATGTGCTGCATTTATTATTATTGGTGAATTTTAATACCAATCCTTATTAGGCAATGAATCTCAATCTTATTTTTGTCTAGGACACCGTCCTCTATATCAACAGAGTTCAAACCCTAACTCAGTACTGGAGTCGAGACATTAACTATTAACGTATTGACACAAGCAAATGTAACAGTGCCAAGATTTCTGTAAATAAGCAGGAACAAAAATAACACACATTACAAATATGGGCTGCGGTTTACAGACAAAAGCATATTAAAAGAATCTTGGTTAATCTAAAATAAGTAAACTTTGGATGCCCTCCAGGACGACAGACTCATAAGGAGGCCCAGGTGTAATTGTAACCAGATCTGCAAAAATAGTGGTTGTACACCAGTCAGTCTAGAACAGCAGCAGCAAAACAGCAACAAAGACATACCAGTTTAAGGTTAGAGATCTGACAGAAATATTAACATATCAAATGCATAAAAATGCCATTGGATTATCTTGTAAATGACTGGTCTGCATGGCCAATGCTTGAAGATGAAAATAAATCTGTTATAATAACAAGTCATTAACTACCCTTCATGTCCTGCCTGCTGTGTCCAATTGCTGTTTCCACTAGGCCCAGGGTCGCTGGATGATGACTGGTTGCTTGGAGAGCTTCTGTAGTGCTGACTGGCATCACTTTTGTTGCATGGCGGTATCTGGGGGTTTTCAACATCTTGAATTGGCCTACAAATGAGACAGAGGACATATTGTTGTTATTATTTGCAAAATTAAATAAAATCAGTTATTGCATGAATACAGTTGTTTACAGTCAAAAGCAAACTGTCTTGCACAATTACACTTTATAAACCAAAGTCAGTTATTCATACAGGATGGTTCACCGACATACAAACTGGTTCACAGGGATTAGCTGTAATCTAGTCCTCAGCCATTTTCTTGTAATCATCGAATCGAATCATGTCACAGAAATAAATATGGGTCAAAAGTGTCCACTGGCTCTCCCAATCTGCATTTTAGTTCAGTCTTACAGAGGGAAAATGAACTAGGAAGAACAGAATGTTGCCCTTTTCAAAAGGTTGGCATTCTAAGCTGAACTGCTTATCAAAACATTTGGCATTTGCTTTGGGAAAACAAAAAAAAAAATTAAGTGAATCTAAAAATTGTGCCTTTTCCTTTGCATATAAAAAAGGGAGGAAATGTCTTTGCTCAAAGCAGATGGCCAAATCATATTTATAGCAGAGCCTAACTGTGTCTCAGAATATCAACAAACAGATATGTTCCAAATCCCAACGTGAAACATGACACACAGCACTTCAGGCACCAGCTTTTGGAATGTGGAGACTCTTAAAAGCACTGATGTCATCTGAAATAGAGGAGGAACCCTTCAAAGTCACAAGGCTAGCATAATAGAACGACACAATGTTAAGGCCTTTTAGAAGGACAGGGCACCTAGATTTTTTTTTTAGTAATGACACTGTTGAGTATGTAGTTGAGCAAATATACTGGGAATATATGTGAGATTTGTCTTATTTAACACATTCAATTGTTATGTGATGTGTGTTAGAGTGTGAATGTTGAAAAACAACCCCAGAGTCCTCGCTGCAGAGAAAAACTTAAATGATCTTTTTTGAGATTATACTGCAACATGTTTTATGGAGCAAAGCAACTTCTCCACATAAAAATATAATCTCAGTACAGAAAGATGTTATATAAAATATGTTTGCTTTGAATGAAATAATACAGTAGCACATATTTTAAAAAATAAGCATAATTCAGTTAGTGGACTTCCAGTCTTGAGGGTTTTTATGCACTGGAGCTGCTGCCAGTTCCATCTGCAGTGTACAATCCTATCGGCAATCCTACACGAAACAAAAGTCAAAAAGCTTATTACAGTGCCTTGAATAAGTATTCACCCCCCTTGGACTTTTCCACATTTTGTAGTGTTACAACCTGGAATTAAAATGGATTTAATTTGGATTTTTTGTCACTGATCTACACAAAATAGTCCATAATGTCGAAGTGGGGAAAAAAATCTACATATTTTTCAAAATTATTTACAAATAAAAAACTGAAGTGTCTTGATTGCATAAGTATTCACCCCTAAATAAGCTCTGGTGCAACCAATTGTCTTCAGAAGTCACATAATTAGTTGAATGGAGTCCACCTGTGTGCAATTAAAGTGTCACGTGATCTCAGATTAAATACACCTGTTTCTGGAAGGCCCCAGTTTGTTAGAGAGCATATCTAAACAAACAGCATCATGAAGACCAAGGAGCTATCAAAACAAGTCCGGGATAAAGTTCTGGAGAAGCACCAATCTGGGTTGGGTTATAAAAAAATCTCAAACTTTGAACATCCCCCGGAGCACCGTTAAATCCATTATTAAAAAATGGAAAGAATATGGCACAACCGCGACTCTGCCTAGAGAAGGCCGTCCACCAAAACTCAGTGACCAGGTAAGGAGGGCATTAGTCAGAGAAGCAACCAAGAGGCCAATGGTAACTCTGAAGGAGCTGGAGAGATCCACACCTGGAGATGGGAGAAACCGTCCATGGGACAACTATAACCTGGACGCTCCAGAAAGCTGGGCTTTATGGAAGAGTGGCGAGAAGAAAGCCATTGCTGAAAAAAACCCATATTAAATCCCGTTTGGATTTTGCCAAAAGGCATGTGGGAGACACAGCAAACATGTGGAAAAAGGTTCTCCCGTCTGATGAGACCAAAATTGAACTTTTTGGCCTTAGCACAAAACGCTATGTGTGGTGCAAAGCCAACACTGCTCATCACCCTGAGAACACCATCCCCACGGTGAAGCATGGTGGTGGCAGCATCATGTTATGGGGATGCTTTTCATCGGCAGGGACTGGGAAACTGGTCAGGATTGAGGGCAAGATGGAGCCAAATACAGGGAAATTCTAGAGGAAAACCTGTTTCAGTCTGCAAGAGACCTGGGACTGGGGCGGAGGTTCAACTTCCAGCAGGACAATGACCCTAAACACTCAGCCAAAGCTACACTGGAGTGGTATAAAAACAAGAATCTGAATGTCTTAGAATGGCCCAGTCAAAGCCCAGATCTCAATCCGATTGAGAATCTGTGGCAAGACTTGAAAATTGCTGTTCACCAACGGTCCCCATCCAACTTGACAGAGCTTGAGCAATTTTGCCAAGAAGAATGGGCAAAAATGGCAGGATCCAGATGTGCAAAGCTGGTAGAGACTTACCCAAAAAGACTCACAGCTGTAATTGCTGCCAAAGGTGCTTCTACCAAGTATTGACTCAGGGGGGTGAAGACTTATGCAACCAACAAAAGTCTTTTTTTTTTGTTTAATTAACTTGTGTCACAATAAAGATATTTTGCACCTTCAAAGTGTTAAGTATGTTGTGTAAATCAAATGGTAAAAATCCCAATTAAATCCATTTTAATTCCAGGTTGTAACACTACATAATGTGGAAAAGTCCAAGGGGGGTGAATACTTATGCAAGGCACTGTAGGAAATAAATACTGGAAGACAAATACTAATGCAGTCCTACTTCTATCTGGAAACTGTGTGCTTGCTTTTTAATCAGAGTTGTTTTCTTTTTGACATTTTATGCATGACATTCACCTCTACATTGTTTGCATATGGAAACTCATTTGTGAAATCTCTTTCCCTTTCATCCCCAGCATCACAATGAAAGAAAAGTATTAGCTAACTGACTATGGACTGTGGGAGTGTAATACTGCAAGTTTAATAAATCGATTAATATAACTCATTATCAAGTGAATTACATGGTTTACGATCAGTGAGAATGGCTTCAACTTCTCCTAATGAGTTGACAAATACAAAACAGAATGAATTCGGTTAACTATTACATATGTTGTATTGACCTGGGCTTTAGAAAAAAAATAATAAAACACTGAAGTCACTGATGCAACTAGTATACAGTATGAACAAAAATGGGTGGAAACAATACTTAGAAAGCATATCTTCCAGCTTGAAAAGTTAAAATACCTCACATAGACTAATCCTTTTTCCTTGCAAAGTGACCTTTTTATAATATGACATTAGAGAGATAAACAGATTCAGACATTTCAAATTGACTTTTTTTGACTTTTCACAGTGGTACTATCACAGCTTGCCACTGTGGTGGGTTAATGAACAACAGGCTGTCATTGAAAAGCTAAAAAAAAGAAGTCACAGGAGTGCTTTGTTTTTATAAAAGTATATAGTATGGTGACTTTGGCTACATTTTTCACACAGTAGATCAGAGGTTCACAATCTTTTTTCCTGCACAACCCCATTTTGAGACTTAAAAATGTACGTGACCCCAGAAAGCAACCAAAAAACATAGCAACCAACATATTAATATGTTATTTAATGTACCCATCAAGTCAAATGTGACATGAGGGCTTGAATGTTGTGACACAGCTTCTCAAAATCCGATATTGTGGTTGAAACTAATTTTTGATGTTTCATCCATGGTGGTTCGATACCAAGACTTGATGCACACAAAGTGCGGAGAATCCAGCTTCACACAAATATGTGCTGGCAAATGGCACTATCAGTTTTAAGGCGCGTGTTGTGAGTGCAGGATATTCACTCTTGACACTGAACCAGAACTCCGGTAGAGAAAGTCGGGCATATATTCCTTGCAAGAGTCGATGACCATGGGAAATGTCAATTAGCTGTTCGATTTCAGCTGTTGGCAAATCCATTGCATCAGGTGTGCAATGAAAGGGGCTTTGCACCCAATCATATTTTGTCATGTTTAAGTCAGGGGGAAAAAGGATGCAAACTGTGTCTCCAGCTGGCTGAGATACTCAGCCATGACCTGTGTGGGAGGCTGAATAATTTAATTGTCAGCCAGGAAGTTGCAAAGCTGTGGGAAGGATTCATAGTTTGACTTCAATAGATTATTCTTCCAGAAAGCCATTTTTCACAAATACTGTGATTCAGTCACTCAGCTGAAAGATGTTAGTGTTCTTTCCTTGCAAACCAGCATTCAGTTTTGCAGATGTGTCTGTGGCAGGCAAGAAGGCACGTCTTATTTTGATCACAGAAAAAAAATTGACAAATTCCTTTTTTTTGCAGTCCATCACACAGGCAAGCAGCTCTTCTCTCAGTTCAAACAATCGTTCTAGTACCCTTCCTCTTGACAGCCAACGAACTTCAGTGTGGAACAACAACACGTTATGATCGGACCCCATGTCTTCACATAGTTTTGCAAACAGGTGCGTGCAAAGAGGGTGAGGTTTGATGTAGTTCACAAAGGATGTGGCCTGCTGCAAGACTTCACCTAGCTCTATGCTTAAATCTTTAGCTGCCAGTTGCTCTCTGTGGATCATGTAGTGAGTCCACATAGCAGATGGAGCAACTCTCTTCAGTAACGTAGCCCTGCTTTTGTGGCCTGCCACAGACGGCGCCCCGTCTGTGCAAAAAACCACCATGCGACCGATATCATTGTCCTTTATGTAGCCATGTAGCACAATGAATATTTGTTGTGCAGTCTCGTGTCCTGGAAGAGAGAGACAGAACAGAATGTCTTCGCTTTTGTGCGATAGTTATGGGATGGTGCAAATCACGCCCCTCAGTGCTCAAAATCAACTTGAAGTGCAAAAGCATCCGTGTTTTTCAGACGTTCCACCAGCATGTTTTCTTGATTTGCTGCCATCACCTCAATCCTTCTCTTCATGGTGTTGTTAGAGAGAGGTATGGTTCTGAATTTGTTGGCCTCAGTTTCCACACACATTACTCTCACCATAACGACTGCAGCGGGCAAAATTAAAGTCTCCCCAATTGTGTGAGGCTTCTTGGCCTGTGTGATACGATAGCTCACCTCAAATGATGCCCGTTGAGCTTGATCAGAGACGGACAAGGCCCTCTTGAATTGCACTTGTTGATGCAAAAGTCCCTCTTTCATGCGCTGGAAAATAATTCTGTTTTCCCCATGTATTTCTTATGAAGTGTCGCTGTAATTTATTTGGTTTCATGCTTTCGCTAGATAACACATTGGGACATATTAGGCATTTTGGCTTTTCTTCGTTTTTTACAAATACCGTTGAAAGTTGATGCTCTTTGTCAAAAAAATAAATAAATTAATAAAAACCCATGGCAATAACAATTAACAAATCAAACCGAGGGTAGTATGGGGGGGGTCTTTCAGTGAAGTGCATTTGAGACCAGCGTGTGGGAGGGCCACATTTGGTAATGGAGTTACGTGATTGGTGGAGATCAGTAGAGCCTATGCAGGCTTGCCTGCAAGATAAGTTGTCACACTGCACTGAGTGGCTGCTACGCCATGCAGTGTGCTGTGCAATCAGGAGATAACGAGGTGGTTTCTCATGACCCCATCCGCTTGGGGTTGTAGTTTGGGAACCGCTGCAGTAGATTATATTTTTAAAATCATTTAAAAATACAAATGTAAAGCTTTTTTATATGATTAAAAAATTATGTAAAAAAATATATATATATGAAAAACGGATGCATACTACAAAAAAAGGTTATGAATTTGAAAAATCATACTAGGTAAATCAATACGAGAGAAAATTAGTTAACACTAGAAGCCCCGCGGCAGTCATTTTGGCGGTTTTTGGTTTTAAAATGTAATTTTCTCCAGTCGTGTAACACATATGGGGCTGTGCGTTCGTGTACCTTTCTGTCCGTACGTATTCAATATTCTCACAAAGCATGAAACACAGGAGTGCAGAAATAAAGGAGATATATTACATTCTACCTAAAACCCCCGGCAGCAGTCACATTGACGACCACACAGAAAACAATTATATTTTGATTATACAGAAAGGTATTCTACTTTATTATTTTTACTTACCAGTCCGCAATGTGTTTAGCTGTAATCAGATTAGTCTCTACTCTCTTCCTGAGTGAATGACTGACAGTCTATTGTTTTCAATCTGCCTTTTGAAGACTGGGCCTGCTTGCCAGCTGCGCTGCTTTGGTCCGTCAATTAGCATCGGGACTAGTGAAAAACTAGTGAGTTTTACAACACAACAAAATATGGAGCTGATGTTTTGGATCAGATGGCACGGAAGTATTCCTTGAAAGCTGGCTCCCGACGGTGGTCTGTTCAGGTGTTTTACAATATATTGGACCTAGCAGCCATCAACTCCTGGGTACTTTACAAAGAATGCACGGAGAAGAATTTACCAAGGAGAGAATATATTTTATAGTTAGCACAGCAACTTTGCAAGAAGCATTTGGAACAGAGGGAGACTGCCAAGCGTGTACCCACAGCTGAAGCTGACAACCCTGCTGAGAGCCACAAGAGACGCCAATGCCAGGTTGGCAAGTGCAATAAAAATAAAACTTCGGACAGCTGTGCCCTATGCAAAAAGGCGGTGTGTTGATTATCTGTGTTGATTGTGAACAGCCTTAGACTCAAGGTAAAGGAATACCCTTTTGTCGAATAAAAGGAAAAAGAAATTAGACTTTTTTTGTGCTGTGCCCTTCTGTAAAATGTTTTTTCTACGTTTATTTATCTACGTTGTTCAGTTGCTTTTGCGCATCTGATAATAAACTGATTGCTGTTGAAAAGTTAAAAATGTATTGCTATCGTTTCAGTTTTTATAACTATATGTTGTAAATCGATGTCTGTTCAGATGTTTATTTATTTACATTTTCTTGTTTTGATTTGTAATATAAATTTTCTCATATATATATATATATATATATATATATGCTTCGGTTGTTCTGATGTTTATGTGTTTATGTTTCAAAAAATTTAAAAAAAACTAATTACATCCAACTGTTTCTCTTTTTGTTATACTATTTACAGTGATTTGAATACAGCCGTCATAAAGACTGCTGCAGGGCTTCTAGGTATGAGTATATCTCCGGTCCTTCTAGTTTTAACAGTTATAAATTTTTTTTTAAAAAAACACACATTACACATCAGTATAACCCCTTGGAGGTCCAATACGTTTTAAAATGTTTTCAGTGAATGAAAAAAAAAACAAAAACAAAAAAACACTCAGACAATTCTATATATATATATATATATATATATATTATATATATATATATATATATATATATATATATATATATATATATATTTAATAAATGTAGTCGTTGCCAATGATTTTACCCCATTTTTCTCCCCAATTTGGAATCGGCAATTGTGTTATTAATCCTGGTTCACCGCTTCAACCCCCTGGCGACTCAGGAAACAATGGCTGACACACGTGTCCTCCGAAACGTGTCCCTGCCAAGCCGTCTTTTTTTCGCACTGCGGATCCACAGTGAAGCCATCAGACCTATAGTGCCGGAGGACAACACAGATCTGAATAGCTCCACTGCAGACCCACAGGCGCTCCATCAGCCACAGGGGTCGCTGGTGCACGGTGAACCGTCGATTGCCCTGCTGACATAAGCCCTCCCTACCCGGGTGACGCTCGGCCAATTGTGTGCCGCCCCCTGGGAACTCCCGGTCACGGTCGGCAATGACATAGCCTAGATTCGAACCTGCGATCTCCAGGATATAGAGCACATCCTGCACTCCACGCGGAGTGCCTTTACTGGATGTGCCACTCGGGAGCCTACAATTCTTTGGAAATGTTTGTTTTTCAGCATTATTACACCGCGATTTTCTGAGGGCTTCTTAGTATAAACATACTAAGCTACATTTACATTTTTGAGGGAAAAGGATCTCTGTATGTTAGGTCAAAGGTCATTTGGATGTCCCTAGATAATGACCTATAATCTGTGATTAACGATCAGTTGTAGCATGAATTGTCAACAGAGTGGCCAATATAACTGTATTATTTATTTATTTATTTATTTATTTATTTATTTCTTTCTTTCTTAGCAGACGCCCTTATCCAGGGCGACTTACAAGATATCACATTATTTTTACATACAATTCCCCATTTATACAGTTGGGTTTTTACTGGCGCAATATAGGTAAAGCACCTAGCTCAAGGGTACAGCAGCAGTGTCCCCCACCTGGGACTGAACCCACGACCCTCCGGTCAAGAGTCCAGAGCCCTAACCACTACTCCACACTGCTGCCCTTTGCATCCAACTGCCGCACGTGAGGTGGGAAGAATGAAATGAAGTACACTACCTCGCGCCATCTGGCAGCTTTCTGTCAAAGGAGGTGCTGCGGGGAATGGCTGCTTGAGCCTGCTGAAGAAACTGCTGGCCCTGCAGTCGGTCGGCAGGTCCTTGGATGGGGGAGGCCCGCGTAATGGGCTGACCACCAGGAGTGGGGAAGCGATGCCAGGTTGTGTTCCTTCTGAAAGGGGTTTTGTACTCACAAGGGGTGCCTTCACTGTCAAGTTTGTACTCCACCATTGGAATTCGGTACAGCTCTGAGCAGCCTCTGGACAAAAAAAAAAAAAAAGAAAAATAAAAAGATAACCCTTTAGGTCAGAACTTTGATGTTGGTATGTTGGATACAAACATGGGCCATTTTCTATAAGCCGTCATTTATGACGGGCAGATTTATTAAATTACACCATACTGCATGTGTACAGACAATCTTTCCTTCAGCAGACGTGTATTGTAAGTCTATTTCATGTACAAACTAGTTTCCCACATTAAACAAGCATTGAAACATGCACTGCCCATTTGTAGTAGAAGGAGAAAAAAAATAAAAAGTCCATGAACTTTGACAAACATTTAGATTTATTTATTACCAAATGATATCAAAACGTTATAAATATGGATGTAATATGGAATAAATGGGTGTGATGGTGCCACTGAATGCTACATTAAACAGAGAGCATGTTTAACAAACTGGATGTTCCTGAACAGAACAGCATTTATGTAACAATTTGATATTACAATGTCACACTGTACAACCAACATAGATGCCTGCCTTTGTTTTGCTGTTTTCCCAAGGTCGTCAAAGCTTGCCTTTCTGAGCTAGGGTTTTATTTATACTGGTTCAGCACCCTTTGCTGTAACTATCTTTGCTTGGTCTAGTGTGTTTTCATTTTCTAAAAGGATCATGCTTTGTAAATTTTAAATCCCTGCTGGAAATTAATTTCATGTTTATTGGAAGTAAACTCTAATCTTAAGGAAGTTCATCATTGTTGCATAAAATATCTTCAAAGCATAAAATCATTTGTTTTCAGTCACTTATTTTACATTTCAGTCATGCAAGTTTGGATTTAGACCAAAATATCAGTATCTGGCTCATACAGCACAGGCCACTAACAGGTGTGCCCAAAAAGATCATATTATAGATCATTTCAGACCCAGTGCACTATTAGCTAATTACAAAATGTACTGCAATTTAGATCTAGTGTAATCTGTAAAGGGTAATGAGTACGGGTGGGAATTTCGAATAATAACATATTCGAATACTCAGCCTCTAACACAGGTCCTTAGATTGTATTAGCAGCAACTACACATAGGGACGCACAGATAAATACATCAACAGTAACAGCGAAGAAACATCTGGCACCTAATGTATTTAAAGGAAAACTAGAAGTAAGAAATAAGAATTGATAGCAGGAGCGGTTTTAACTATAAAACACAGAACTTTATAAAAAGGACCTTCAGAACTTTCAACTCGACGACTCGTACAAAACTCAGAACACGACTGCTTACTAACAAAGCACAACAAAATGTGTTTGTTCAATTAAATCTACGCTATAATACAGTATATAACAAAAAAAGAGATGTACTGTACCCGTACTTGCTGATTCCACAATAAAATAATCATTTAAAAAACAAACAGTCTGATTGTGGAGACCAATAACACCAGAACTCAAATAACAAAGGCTTAACATTGCCTGAGTCGCAGCATACCATCGACCACTGCGCACAGTAAAACATGCAGTGCTTGTTTGTTTTTTGCCACATTCTGTGTTTTCTTCCAAAGTAGCAGATGGGTGCTTGTATTTTAGATGACTGAGCATTTAACTCGTTGATTTACAATACAAAATACTTGTGCTGCAGAGATTACATTGCATGATGGTCTCGTTTAACTTTTTCAAACTACTTCCACACGTTGGCATCTTAAAAAATAAAAAAAAACACATTTTCATTAATCATGTACTCCTTTAGCCAATAGCAGACCTAGGTAATGAAGGGCACCTGTCTCCCTGTCAATTATCAGTGAGGTGAAAATTGTAGTGGCTGATAACTTTTAACTTCCTCCTCTCTCAAATACTGTGCCATTTTTCCATTTGTTTTACAAATGAACGAGTATTCGAAACTTGATCAAAGTATTCAAGTAGTAATTTTATTTAGAATACTCAATTACTCGAATATTCAGACTCACCCCTAGTAATGAGGTATGCGTTGTCAAGGTACTGTAGCAAGGTTATAGATTTAGAATCTAAGGTCTTATCAATTATATTTTCTGTCTAGAATGAAGTACTTTTTTTTTTTTTTTACAATATCCAGCGCTGTGCCATACACTTAGTTTGAATTTTTTTAAAACACCTTTGTTATAAAAAGTACCTATAAATGCAGCAGAGGGCAACCCAATAAGATCAATATCTGGAAGATATCATTCTTATGCTTGGTTTCACAGACCCTTCTTAGCAGTAATCTTGGACTACCTAATATTAAATTGGGTAAGGTAGTCCAAGATTAGTGCTAATCAGAGTTCCATGCTACCCAGCTAAAAAATGCCTTGCTTCAGGAAGTCCCAACTTATGCCAGACAATTCAGCAAAACAGTTTATGACATTTTAAATAAGGCTGCTAACCCAACCATTAAACAGATTAGTTTGTAACCCTGGAGGACTTTTGGTATGCATGGGTTAAACAATGTAAACAAGATGTAAAATATAAACCAGTCAGCAACAACAACAAAAAAAATCTTATACTATAGAGGGATTACTTATGGCCACAGCACAGATATAATATTCTGCCAGCAGGGATTTGTTATTCCTTGAAAAATACAAATCCCAGTTGGATAGTTTACCTAATTCTGTACGAACAGCAATCATTAAAATGTGTATATGCACTCTAACCTCTGCCATGGCAGGCCTTTCTAACCCAGAAACAGTGAGTTATTGCAGTGGAATAGCCTTTTCCATTTGCTGCTGCCAAGAAACACACTATAGATCAACCCCAGGCACATGCCAACAAATCTAGGAGTCGTACAGCAATACTCGTTCCAGCCTGGTCATGAAGTAAACTCTCTCTCTTTTTTCTTCTTCACAGTGCTGAGTGAAACTGTTCGCAAACCATTTGTCAATGGTTACCAATTAAATGAAAACTGTTTTTTTTTTCCCCAAAAGGGACATATCAATTGCCAGCAACAGGTAGTTTTCTGTCAAGAGATAAAATATTATATTAGTTACTCAAGGAGCCTGTAATGATTTTGGCTTAATTCTGATATGGCTAGGCTCCCATTTACAGTGGGAAACACATCTAATGTGGAAGTCTTGAGGTACTGCAATCCTTAAAAGGCACTGAGCTATAAAAACCCCAGGCCTGTATTAAAAAAGTAGATATTAGGACTGTCACTCCACTCTGTGCAGTCCATTCTCAGTGAAAGGGACAGCTAAGGCCTTTTCAATATAGCTTTTTCCATGGATTATTTTTAAACCTTTGCTACATTAAATACTGCAGGTCTGTTTCAAACTGCTGGGAAAAAAAAATCCTGGCACTGCTTTTCATATTTATCTTCAACATATTACATCCAAACCTAATTTGGAGTGAAAGGATCTGGCGCTTTGTTTACAAGGTTCTGTCGGTTTACTGCATCTGACTGCACTGAATGAATAGGGTCTGAATTTTCCCACAAATTCCTTTAAACTGAGATAATTGTTGACCTGACGAGCTTCCACTTCAGTTATTTGGGAACCCTCAAGACTCCTTACCCAAACACGCTTACCATGTTCAATTTAACAGCAATCAAAAAAAATATAGTCCAGCTTAGCAGCCGACTTTGGTAAAGGCTGAGCTATCCAACAGGGAGGGGAAATGGAGTAGCAGACAACTACTTTAATAACAAAAACAGGAGGGCCAGACATTATCTTAACTACTGTACATGTAAGAGCATAATACCTGTATTCCTTCAGGCAAATCACCACTTTTTACTTCCATAAATACATGTAAGGATTTATTTATTATACATTGTCACGGATAGCTTGTGGTGGTGACCCAGAAGACAAACACACATACTGCGGATGACTGGTGAATGAATGTGCTGCGGTGCTTTTATTAAATAAACAAAATAAAAAGGTTTGACAAAAACAATGCTCACAGAGCAAAATAAAAGTTTGAACCAAAAACAAAAATCACAAACACAAAACTGACACCAACTAAACAAACGGACAAACACTCCACAAACAAGTACTGTGCTGGTCCTCCAGCACGAAGTAGCAGTTGCTATTATTATTATTATCATTATTTTAATCTCCTCAGTCTCTCCCGTTCTTTCACCCTGAACACACAACCCAAAGTGAGTGAAACATTCACTCTTTTATGCAGCTGTACCGAGATTGGCTTGTTAATCAATCATTCAATTGGAATCTCGGTACATCTGCACGTGAACTACTTCGTGCACTTCCTGTGCTTCCATATCCCGTGCACCAATACATATACACCAACATTAATACACCACACGCAACATATAATCCCTGCAAAACAAATTCAGAGAGCATTCAGAACTGGGCAGACACATAAGAACATAAGAAAGTTTACAAACGAGAGGAGGCCATTCAGCCCATCTTGCTCGTTTGCTTGTTAGTAGCTTATTGATCCCAGAATCTCATCAAGCAGCTTCTTGAAGGATCCAAGGATCTGTTCTGTATGCTCCTTTATCTAATCTCCATTTGTGACCCCTGGTCCTTGTTTCTTTTTTCAGGTTGAAAAAGTCCCTTGGGTTGACATTGTCAATACCTTTTAGAATTTTGAATGCTTGAATCAGATCACTGCGTAGTCTTCTTTGTTCAAGACTGAACAGATTCAATTCTTTTAGCCTGTCTGCATTCGACATGCCTTTTAAACCCGGAATAATTCTTCTTTGCACTCTTTCTAGAGCAGCAATATCCTTTTTATAGAGAGGTGACCAGAACTGAGCACAATATTCTAGATGAGGTCTTAATAATGCATTGTAAAGTTTTAACATTACTTCCCTTGATTTAACACTTTAAACAATATATCTGAGCATCTTGTTGGCCTTTTTTTTATAGCTTCCCCACATTGTCTAGATGAAGACATTTCTGAGTCAACATAAACTCCTAGGTCTTTTTCATAGATTCCTTCTTTAATTTCAGTATCTCCCATATGATATTTATAATGCACATTTTTCATTGCCTGCATGTAGTACCTTACACTTTTCTCTATTAAATGTCATTTGCCATGTGCCAAATCTAAAACAAAATGGCCAAAATGGTGATAGATCAATTTAAAAAAATATTCAGCAAAAAAAGGCACTTTTCAGAGCGTTTAAAAGGGACCAAAAATAAAGTACACAGAAAGAGTACTTGGAACTGCAAACACAAGTCAAAAAGGAAGTTAGAAAGGCCAAGAGAGAGATATAAATCAATATTGCTAAGGGGGCTAAAACCAATTCCAAAATGTTTTTCCAATATTATAACAGCAAGAGAACATTCAAAGAGGAGGTTAAATGTCTAAAAGACACAAATGGCAAAATCATAGACGAAGAAAAAAAAAATAGCAAATATATTAAATGATTACTTTTCACAGGTTTTTACAAAGGAGGACACGGACAACATGCCCCACATGTCGACCTGTTCCTATCCAGGTTTAAATAAATTTATCCCTGGGAAGGATCGAAGTACACTTTGAATGATCCAAGAGTTTTTGTTGTAACAGCAACTAAAATGGTTCAGCTAACAATTATTTTCAAAGGGGTTATCTAATGATAATTCAAAACATCTTTACCTGTTGTAGGTCTCACATGTGCAGTTTTGAAAGAAGAACATGATATAGCAATGTATTCCCTTGGTCATGTCATCTGAATATTAGAGTTGACCCTTACCCCTTCAAAAACATCTTCTCCTTTCATTAACAAACTAGCTGCTTCCTTACATTATAATAACTGACATGCTTGACTCTTCTGAGATTGAAAGTGAAACATTAACAGACTATGGACCTGAAAGTAAGGCCCCCCAAACTGAAAGCTTTCTTAGTAAGGTACCAGGTATGTTTTTGTTTTTTTTGACAGACAAGTTATACATTTCTTTCATTAGCTTTAACCCCTTTCCCATTGATACATGCTTTGATGGCCCTCAACAAAAGTACAGTACTAGTCCACAGGGTATACCTATACGTGGAGAACATACTATACAATGCTGAATGAAGCCACTAGCAAATTAAATCATTTTTTTTTTACCTCCTGGGCGAGCCATCCTCATGTGGTTGAATAATCATCACCTTTACAGTCACCGATGTCCGCAAGAGGTCAATCATCTGCTCGTGGGTCAAAGTGGCCACTGCCACTTTGCAGATTTCCACGAGTCGACTCCCTTGCCTGAGGCCAGCCTTCCATGCAAATCCAAAGGGCTCAACATCTGCCACGATTCCCTCAAAGTTCACGTGGAACCCGAGCTGGCCTAGTGAGTTCCTCCGGAGGGTAATTTCTGATGTCTCGCAGCCTCTGGTTACAATCTAGATTACAAAAAAAGGAAGTAAAAGAGAGAAGAAAACAAAAAGTCATCATTAATCAGTTGTCTTCAGAGATTAATTTTCTTTAAAAGGCAAGGCACAGACAATTTTTCAGGTCAATTAATCTGGCCCTCTTTGGTGCAATAAAGCTCCAGACAGCAGCAAATATTTTCCTCAAACAATGAAACAGGGCAAGTAGGATGCCACTTTATAGTTCAGACAAGGTCTATTCATAGGGTACACAAAACCAGATTCCTTGCAAAGCTATTCCGTAGTTCATGGCTATTCTAGTTTAAATTGTTAATGCTTTCAACAGGTACAGGTGGACAAAAGAAGGCAGCAAAATTGGAAAACACTCAACATCTTCAGGCAACTTGGATCAGGAGGCAGACCTTTTGTACGTTACTCTATTGTAATGGCAAATAAAAGATGGCCCCATGACATTTAAAGGCTAGTGTTTCATAAAACAGTATGTTGTAGGTAAGAGATATGGCTTCAATATACATTATTCAAAAGATGTACTGCTACAATAGTTATTCAACTAAACAAAAGCGTTGTCAAACTAAAGTTTAACAACTTGTGAAATTCACAACTGTGGACTACATTCTAAAAGAAATACCCACATTTTTCACAGCATCCATTTTACAAAAAAAATCCAACCCTGCTAAATAAAAACAAAACTGGCAAAATGTCCCTATTAGAAATAAATCATTTCAAAAGAGTCAGGGATTTTATTTATCCATGTGCTTGTCACTAGTATGGACCTGCTTTTAAGTCAATTGTCCTTAATATACAGCAGCTGTATAAAAATTGAATTATATTATAAAATAACAGTATTGAATATATATTCTTGAACTTGAGTGGGATTTTTGATGCAGGTATACCGTAGATAGTAGAAAGTGGGCCACTCTGAATGATTAGTCTGGTTGTTGGTCTCTGAATTGCATATTACAGACACTTTCAGTATGCAGAGCTATTCTGCTTCAAAAACATTCTGTTTGGTTGCAGAGTACCACAACTCAATTAGCTTAGAAGTCTCAAAACGTACTTGCCAACCTTTCACATGTATCACTACAGAAGAGCATTTCACTCCTTTGTACAGTAGGAACAAGGTTTAACTTTTTATATATATATATATATATATATATATATATATATATATATATATATATATATATATATATATATATTTACATGTGTTGTACTGTATATTGTTACAGTCCTACACAGAATACAGTGTTTTCATACAATTTCAATTTAACAATCATTATAGTCTACTGTACAGTTCAGGATCTTCATTATTGTATGCCTAAATACTTTTCATTACTAAAGCACTTTGCAAGTCAGGTTCAGTTGCCCTTTAAAACTTATTTTGAAATGAAGTACTGCACAGTTAACTACATTTTTTGAGAGGATTTACTCAGAAATCAACCAGAAACATATGGTAATTCTCCACAAAAAGGGAGACAAAACCGAACCAGGTAACTACAGACCAGTAAGCCTGACTTCTATTATATATAAACTTATGGAAACTATAATAAGATCCAAAATGGAAAATTACCTATATGGTAACAATATCCTGGGAGACAGCCAGCATGGTTTTAGGAAAGGGAGATCATGTCTAACTAACCTACTTGACTTTTGTGAGGATGCAACATTGAAAATGGATAACTGCAAAGCATACGACATGGTCTATTTAGATTTCCAGAAAGCTTTTGACAAAGTCCCGCATAAAAGATTAATTCTCAAACTGAACGCAGTAGGGATTCAAGGAAATGCATGCACATGGATTAGGGAGTGGTTAACAGGTAGAAAACAGAAAGTACTGATTAGAGGAGAAACCTCAAAATGGAGTGAGGTAACCAGTGGTGTACCACAGGGATCAGTATTAGGTCCTCTGCTATTCCTAATCTACATTAATGATTTAGATTCTGGTATAGTAAGCAAACTCGTTAAATTTGCAGACAACACAAAAATAGGAGGAGTGGCAAACACTGTTGAAGCAGCAAAGGTCATTCAAAATGATCTAGACAGCATTCAGAATTGGGCAGACACAGGGCAAATTACATTTAATAGAGAAAAGTGTAAAGTATTGCATGCGGGCAATAAAAATGTGCATTATAAATATCATATGGGAGATAGTGTAATTGAAGAAGGGAACTATGAAAAAGACCTAGGAGTTTATGTTGACTCAGAAATGTCTTCATCTAGACAATGTGGGGAAGCTATAAAAAAAGGCCAACAAGATGCTCGGATATATTGTGAGAAGTGTTGAATTTAAATCAAGGGAAGTAATGTTAAAACTCTACAATGCATTAGTAAGACCTCACCTAGAATATTGTGTTCAGTTCTGGTCACCTCGTTACAAAAAGGATATTGCTGCTCTAGAAAGAGTGCAAAGAAGAGCAGCCAGAATTATCCCAGGTTTAAAAGGCATGTCGTATGCAGACAGGCTAAAAGAATTGAATCTATTCAGTCTTGAACAAAGAAGACTACTGCGGCGATCTGATTCAAACATTCAAAATCCTAAAAGGTATAGACAATGTCAACCTGGGGGACTTCTTTGACTTGAAAAAAAAAAAAAAGGACCAGGGTCATAAATGGAGATTAGATAAAGGGGCATTCAGAACAGAAAATAGGAGGCACTTTTTTACACAGAGAATTGTGAGGGTCTGGAACCAACTCCCCAGTAATGTTGTTGAAGCTGACACCCTGGGATCCTTCAAGAAGTTGCTTGATGAGATTCTGGGATCAATAAGCTACTAACAACCAAACGAGCAAGATGGGCTGAATGGCCTCCTCTCGTTTGTAAACTTTCTTATGTTCTTATGTTCTTATGTTCATAAAAGCTTCGTCTTACAACAGAATGAACACAGTTTACATGACTAACAAGCAGTAAACCAACACTTCCTGGTAGGATACAAAAAACTGCCAAAGTGACTAATCACTGTGCACCCTAGGCTCGGTTATACTGTACTTACAGATAAATGGTACCCTTCTAAGCTCACAACTGCTGCATTAAATCCTATTAAATTCCCTTCCCACAAAAATATAATTAAGTGCTTTGCAGGAAACACTCAATTATAGGGCACTAAACAAAACAATTCTAGTAAATCTTATCTAAACATATGTATTGACAGCATCACGTCTCAGATTTTCCTTTAAAACACACACATTATGGTAAAGATGAATTTCATTTTTTGATGGGAATTTAATTGAAGCCGTTAGCAAAGAAAAGTTAAGGAATGCATCTGGCAGATACTTCAATGCTACTACAATCAACTTCATAAGCTGCATGAAGGAACAACAGTAATGATGGAGACACACTGCCCAATGCGATGCATCTCTCTGGCGGAGGTCACGTCGCAAAAAACATCTGAGAGCACGCATGACACACGGCCCGATGAAATCGCAGGAAGTGGGGCACATTTTGAGTTTTTCCTGGTGTATGGCGTAAAACCGAGGTCCCAGCAGTTGTTGTTTACCTCCTAGTACAGCACCAATAGGGCGATTCAGTAGCCGAAAGCGAAAGGCTATGGCAGTAACATTTGCCATGTTATGTTTTTCTGTGAGCTCATTAAAATGACCCCTTGCATGTTTAAATTAATTACAAATTAAATAGCAATGTCTTTGTGTACTTGCAAGAGTTTTATTAAACAGTATGCATTCACTTTTTTTAAATGAGAACGAAAATATGCATTTCCTGCCTGTCTGCTAAGAAATATATAATAATGCATGTCCCACACAATTGAGAACTACAATGTGATGATACTCGTCGTCTTCCATTTGCATGTGAAATAAAAGATAGACATACACATGGTAAATGTTACATTTAGACCCCAGTTACACACAAAATAAGCAACGACCGGGAAATGCAAAAATATTTTGTACTATTTTTGTACTTTTAACTAAACAATAATAACAAGCTTCTTTTATTATTGTCTACAAATCCAGATACTGGGTTCCTGAACTGTCTGTTGCTGTAGTGAATGGTCTAATCGACATTGCAGCATACACAGTATCTGAATTGCTATCCAGATGAGGCTGCGTAATGTGTTGTTGTACTTATTATAGGGATGCATTTTGGCCTTTGGTGTCATATGACCCAACGCGGTGAACTCATTGGTTGTAGAGTTCCAAAATAAATAAAATAAAAAGTTTTAGTAATTAAAATATCTACTTATCTGCAGTATGTGTTAATCCTGATTGTGCTGTTTGTTCAGGAACTTGTTTACAGAGTGTGTTCATAAAGTCAAAGCCTCCTTCTCCTGGCTTTAGAGAAGAGATGTGACGTGCCTGTGTTGTTACTATGATATGCTTAAATAAAGTTGCTGAAAGTAAATCAGACTGTGTCCAGTTGTTTGATTTCAACTCGTCATTCAAACCGGAGACTAGTTGCCGTTGTGGTTACTATATTGCCGCCGACAGCAAACACTAATTCTCGATTATTTCTTTTTCTACTTTATTTGCTAAACTAAATTTAAACAGATAGATAGGACAGCAAAGAAGCGGAATAGTCTACATTGACAGACAACATTCAGAGGGTGTGTACAAGAACAGAGATTTTCTTTCAACAAGCAGAAAAAAGGTAAAATACACAAATACTGTATTTACATATTTTCGGGCAGATTGATTTGGAGGTGATTAAACATAGTTTGAAAGATAGCATTCAAGGTCCTTTATCAGAGATTAAAGTCCTAGTATTGAACAATCACGTTCAAAGGAAATCTCTGATCCATTTTCTTATTTAAAATAAAACGCTCTGTAAAAGTAATTGTTTGGATGCATTCCTTCAACAGAAGTGGAAAAGAGTGCAAAAGACGTCCGTTTTATTGATTGAAAATGCTATGGAAAAATAAAACACATTTAACATACTGGTATTGTGTGTATTTTTCATATAGGAAAATGTGAGCTCTACAAAGTGATGGCAATATCTGTACATATTAACTGTATTAGATAAGATTTACTAGAATAATTCTGTTAGCTATATTTGATGTGACCCATGGCACCTCCAGCCTCTAGCAGTCCAATATCCTGTGCTGTCTGATGACTGTTCATGCTTGAACCTGGCTATGTGTCTGCTTTCCATAATACCATAATAAAACTGTCAGGGAAAAGAAATGCTGTGTGCCATTATTGTACATTGGCAGAGAAAGAATCGAAAGGAAATGAAGATTTTTATTTTCTACAAGATATGAGAAAACTGTGAGAAACAAAACAATTCACCTGTAATAACACTAATAAAAGGGTGCCAGGCCACCACAGCCAGCCAAGATGGCACAGATTTGGCACAACAAGTATGCAAGATGTTTAAATAGTTCTGGAGGGATTAATTACCATTTTCTAACTCTCAGTACAAATCTGTCTAAAAGATACCTTTACTCAAAACAGCAGACCACTCGTTATTGTACTGTAAATATATCTAATACACAAAAAACTGTACTGTTACTTAGGGGTTCACCTAATGTACTGTACTGTACTGTACTGTACTGTACTGTATCTGTGGTTATCCCGACATAAACCCTAAAAAGACGCATTTGAAATCCAGGGAGCAGTACATTTCCTGGGGCTGTAAATTGCTCTAATACCTGGCAGGGAATAGATTGGTAAAATGCAGTCTGTCCTCTGGAACAGCCCATATAGTGCGAGTCACTCATTTCTACAATCATGGATGAAAATCCAAACACTAGCCAATCACCAGCCAATGTCAAAGAAATTTTAAGTCATATATTATAAGTCATTATAGATTATAAAACAGATTGTTAGAATGCTGCATGCTGATTGGTCCATCAGTGTTCAAAGATGTTACAATATCCAGCACACTGTCAAGATTAGGAACTACTTAGGAACAAAGGCCAGCAGCCCCTGGCCCTGAAAATGAAGGTTGGTGGGCCCCTCTCGACTGCCTGAACACACACTTAGAAAAAAACACCTCCACACACGCACTTGAATACTGTTGCCATCATATGCGTAACTATAACTGGCACGGGCTGATCTAAAATCGGCCAAAATGTTGCTTTTAGAATGTACGGGCCGATCTAATTGGCCCAACTGTACACACGGTCTTAACCGTGGTTATTCTCCTCTTAAAAATAATGGATTGCTTTCAAAACTACAGAACTTAGAAACACAGCGATGACGCTTTTATGATTTTGTATCTGTGTTTGGCCATTGGATAACGAGAAATCATGTGGTTTTGAAGGTTGTTTTTTTTGTCAAAAAAGCAGCAAAAAACTAAACAAAACAGTTAATACTCTAACCAGAAGGACATTATTATTATTATTATTATTATTATTATTATTATTATTATTATTTTTTCAACTATTTTATGTACAGAGTCTCTACAGTTTTTGAAAGTTTATTGAATTTTTATTTTAGCATTGTTATGGTCTTAAAAGTCTGCTTTATGCACATCAGCATTCCACTATACAGTAATTCAGCACTTCTGCTACATCTGCTTCGATATACAATCACAACACCAGTAAACTAATTTAAAACAGTGGGCCCCTAGAATAAGACTTCCCCCGGCATGAAAAGCTAGCTCTGCACCTGATATACAGGTACCAAGGTGAAAAGGGCCCTCAAGGTCCCGCCACACACCCACCTCCCCAAAACAAATTAAGAGCTCTACTTACAAAGCACCAGACTTTAGTCCTTTAAAAACATGGCAATCTGTTCTGTAAAAACATGGGAACTCACCTAAGGCACTACTTCTATACTTTGAGGAAAAAAAATGCAACATTGCTTATAGATTATGTTCATTTTATTTAAACTTCTATTGTCTGAACTTCAAAAGGAGTTTATTTTTTTTTTGCAAAAATGTTGTCTTCCCCTCCCTTTAATGGTAAACATTGATGGTTTCACAGACACTGATTAGCACTAATCTTGGACTACCTTACATAAGAAAACATATACTACCCTAAATGTAAAAGGGAAATTTTTCTCAAGCTGAAGGCAGCAAGAAAACATGGTACAAAAATACTATATTGTAGATGCTAAGGTGCTGTACATGGGTAATGTAAAATTGTACAAGTAGAAAATGTTGACTACTGTAGTAAATCAGCAATATGTGTTTCTCCAACCAGAAATGGTCTTTTCAACCTCGCTAATTACAATACTGTAAACTAGGAATGCAAGTTGGTCATGATCGGTTCGGTTTTTTATCAACTCTTTCACCTGTTTTTGACATCCAGTTGGTTTTTGGTAAAACCAAAATTAAAGTTTAAAACCAAACTGCATTTAGCAGACAAAGGATTTTTTTTTTTTTTTTTTTTTTTTTTTGAACTGACAAATACCAACCTAGGATACGATAGACAATGTAGAAACATAATGTATTAAGAGACCTTCAACTTTTGTATTTATTATTTTGCTGGTACCCCCATTGTCGTTGCGGTTGGTTGTGAGTGGCAAATCATGTGCAAATGATGTCTGACTAGAACTGCAGCTCACAGTTTTTGAAATTGCAATTATTTTAAATCACAATGTTGGCTTCAAAGTGACATATATTTGGCAGTATTTTAAAATATTTTTCTGATGAGGAAACACTTCTAATTTAAAATGTTACCTAGATTTATGTCAGCAAAAAACTAAAGCTAGAACTCAGGCCTGCTGCCAGCCCCCAAAAAAACCTATACAAAGTTATCGTTTCGTATAGCTTGTTTCTATAATAAATATGGCTCTATGGTACGGCCCTCACACTTGAATAATCACTAATCCAGATATATGTCTGTAGTATCCCTTTCCCTTCTTTTCCAATTTCAAAATGGTTTGGGGCCTCAACTTACATTTTAATTTCAAAGTATGTTTTTATTAGATAAACAGACTAATTTAACAGACATGACTCTAAACAGTATCCCTTTCCCTTCTTTTCCAATTTCAAAATGGTTTTTTATTTTATCTTTATTTTTTTTGGACTAATTTAACAGACATGACTCTAAACAGTTTTTTATTTTATCTTTATTTTTTTGGTTTTTATCTTTTGTCGGTATCGTTTGGTTTGGAAATGTATGCATATGTCTGTTTCGGTTTGGGAAAATCAAAAAACTGTTGCATCCCTACTGTACACTGCAGTTGATGGTAAACCCAATACAGCTGGCTTAAAAGCCACATTGGAAGATGAAAGCAAAGCCAGCTGAACACAGTTCCAAATACTGAAAGCCATGTGAAGCTGCCTGGGTTAATGTAATCTGGAGGAGTCCCCGCCCACACATTTTATGATCTGAAATATATTTAGCAGCTACAGTAATCTAAAATTAAAACAGGCCAGAAGCCAAAACAAATAGAATGGGTTTGTAATTAATTGCAATTACAATGTAATTGTAGTTGAACCTTGGCTTTCATTTGTAATTATAACAAATAATTGATCAATTACAGTTCAATTATGTACTTTTGGTGACCCCATTTGTTTTAAAAAAATAAATAAAGTTTCTGTATTTCTTTTCTGTTAATGATACTGGCTGCAGTAAAAAAAAAAAAAAGAATTATGATTTTATTTTATTAAGTACTTCTACAGATTCTACCACCTTGTAGTTTAAAGCCCTATTACATCCAGCAGTTATCGCCGCCCCCACCTCCTGACAAATGCATTGAAAAGCTAAAATCTTTCTACTTTATATATTGGGGGAAAATAAATAAATAAAATTGAGAATACGATTTCTGAAAAAATTGACATTGTGTACAACGTATACAGCACTAACCTTAGTACATAACAATATATACATTAGCAAATCGGTCCAAATGTGTCAAGATATTGTACTTATTGATCCTCCTTTTTTCTTAGATGATCCGGGTTGTTTAAAAAAGAAATGCACATTGAAAGACTAACTACTGTAAACTACAAAGAACCATATAAAAAACTGGTTGCCGACTCAAGAGCTTACCTCTAGCCGCAGAACAATTTCTCTGATGTCTTCACCGCAGTTATCCAAGGCAGAGAGCAAGACGCATTCCCCTCTTTCATAAAATATTTTTATACTCATAACTCCATATGTCCAGCCAATAACATCCCTGCAGGAGCAGTTGAATACCACCTTTTTTGATTCCTTTTCTATCAACATTATGAACTCATTTGAAATTCCAAGCAGACATTCAATGTCAGCGGATTGCCCAAAGTCTCGAGCGATAACATTCCATGTAATGGCTCCGATGCTGTACAGGTGGGCATCCTTTCGTGGTTTAGTTCTTTCCTTTTTCTTTGCTCCCAGTGTAATGAAACTAAATTTCACTGTGCTATCGACAGTTGCCGTTGTGACAAAGTTTCCTGCCAAGTCTTTCAAGTATTCCTGTCTCGTCCTTGTAGCCATGGCACGAAATTTCTCAGATTTGTGTGCTGCGTTTTCTGCGTTGATCACTTTGGCTAAGAGAAAGTCCCTAAAAACTGCAGATTTGGGGAAAGTCACTCCTTTAGGAATAGGGGGCCCAAATGGAGGCACATCTTTAGACCTTGAAACAGCCACACTGTATACAGAAATGAAAACGAGAAGGTTAGTTACAATTCTCTTGCACGCAGCCAGTGATATGCCCCTTTTAAAGCCTTTTAAAATACGCACATTTTGGTGATCTACAACCTAATACTACCAGACTACCACAAAAATAAAAACCAAAAAGTTTCTGGAAATAAAGGATAATGGAAAATACACATTTAAATCAAACACAAATATGTATTTTTATTTTACTGTAACCCAGTGTGCCCATAACCAGGTCTACCTAAATTATGTATCTTTACCGATCAGGTGCCTGGACATTTCCATGCAAAGTTTTATAAATTCTGGAAAAACGTTTGAGGATAGTGCCTTAATTAGCAGAAACAGGGTCCAGAAATCATGACACTATACCGTCAACAACTAAAAAGAAATCCCCAGAAATGTTTAATCAAACCTGGATTAGCAGTTCAAGATATATGTACAAATGTAATTAATATGTACAGTATGTGCTGGCATCACCTCTATAACATTATACCCTCAGATATTCAACCTCCTCAGGTGAGAATAAAGAATCATTGACTTATTGCTTAATTGACTACCACATTGATAGGTGACCGTATGGTAGCTTAGTCTTCAGTATGTTTGCTATTTTAAAGAAATACTTCATAGATTATAAGCAACATCATTGCTATTGGACAACCCTAGTCATTAAGAACTAGTTTATAGGCTAAATAATGTAACATTTATAGCCTACTAATTGTAGTTAGGAAACCATTCTTAAGTAAAACATAAGGTGGTAAACGCTTTTTACAGACCACTGAAATCTCAACTGGTCTTATCTCTAGTTTGTCCCAGGTGGTCATGATTTACCAAACTGTTAACCATCAGAAAGTTGTTGACAAGGGTTTGAGATTTCAGCCTTTTAAAGGGAAATTGTGATTTATATAAAACTAGGAGATATTAGAGTTCCATCTTTCATCAACTCTTCACTTCCAGACATCATTGAGACACACAAGCAAGGCAGTGCATTAACTAATTAACATAAACATTTCTGTAATATACTGTATCATTTAAAACAGTTTAAATCTCACTATATAATCTTAAACTTACCTGTAGCAAACATTTTCAGTGCAGGGGTTGTGTACTTTGACTATGACAAACACATGTTGAAAGTGGGAGCGGATGTTTTTTGGGGTAAAGGGAAGGGCCCCGGGCTCTTGAAAAACGATGGTGACAATGTCATTTCCTATGTGCCTTTTCCTTAACAGCTGGAATGGCAAGAGAAACAATAGTAAGGATTACAACATCCCCAGCTTTTGCAAGTGGTTAATGAGAGTAAATTAGTGTTTAAGACAATGTTCTTAACCAGTAAGTGGCTCCAATGCCATGTTACCTTTCCCTTACCTTCTTAATGTTTGACCTTTTAACCTATTTGTCATTTTTTTGTGGTGAAAGCTTAAATAAAAGCTTAAACAAAATGTGTTTCATTTTAGGATATTAAATAAACTAGACCCATAGTGGATCAACTGAAATGACAACAACATGTTGCCTTTTTAAAACATGAGACACTGAGGAATTACACTGTAGTAAACAATTAAATGTGGACTGAGGGATATAAAAACTGTAATATAAATATTTTTTAATTGGTTTACCCTCTCTCCCAAGGCAGAACACTTTCAACAAAATACAACACAAAATAGACCAGAATTACATGCATGTTGGTGATCGACATTCGGCTCTACATCAGTAAAATTACCCCCAGTATTTTTTAGTGCCATCTTCCTGTGTACTGCAATTGCCAGTGATTATTATGCCTCGGCAGTCTGATTTAGAGGTCATAACTGCCTTAGAGCTGGAATTTTACTTTACAGTTGTGTCTGTGCCAAGACTTTCAATTACAAAGGACTCAGTCACGTTAGTCAGAGCACTCTCGGAACACATTGTTCTCAAATTAAGAACAATATACTATTCATTTGGGTAGACTTTAAACCTACTTCTATTCTATTGCTTGGGGAGGTTTTCTGAATAGGTAAATCAGCTAATTTTAGCTACCCTAGCAATGTTTTGGGGATATATTTTGGGTATTAACACAACCTTATGCTGCAAAAGCTGATAAAAGGAATGCAAACTTTAAATGGTCACTATATTACTATACAGACTTGATGTATGTACACTTTTTTTGGTGATACATTTTAATAGGATCAGATCAAATATGCATATTTTTATACATATTTTAGCTGATCCTATTAAAAAGGTATCAGTCTACCAGCTGAGGAATGTTTGATATGAAAACCCAAGGACATCATGCATACTGTATATTAGGGGTGTGAGTAAACAAAAGAAACCTATTGTGACTGGAATTATTTCCACTTTTTCTTTAGGGATTTCTGTTGCTCGGTGTTGAAACAGAAACAATGAACTGAAAGGAATCTGAATTTTCTTCACAACTGTATTATCTTATTGTAGTAAAGGGTTCAAAGCACATTTCTGGACAGCTCTTTGAATGCTGCAGAAACTTTTGGTTATACAAAGAAAAAAAAGGCATTGAAAAACTAAGGGAAATACTAAAGGGAAAACCACCAAGTGGCATGTGAGATTAGCTGTCATTTTTAGGACATTTTTGACAATTCCCCAAATGTCTTACAATCCAGTCATTTAAATTATAATTTGTTTTTATTTTAGTAAGAGTAGGAGCAAGAGAAATATGTATCACCTGTAAGCTTTTTAATGTCAATATCCTGTACCTTTTCACAAATATTATTTATTGTCTGATTATATGTGTAATGCTGCTCTCCTCTTACAGTACCAATGTCAAGTTGTGTATCGACATGTAAGCTCCTGACAATTCACACAGGTGTTTTAACCACATTAACATTTTTGTCTGACTAACACTGTAGAATACTATTGACAAATACTACAGTATATGAGGAGTTATTGACACCATTAATATTACATCAGGGAAATAAACATCAGAAACTGACTCAATACATACCTGTTGTGTGTTATTGGTAGTATATGGAAGTAAAGTGGACACATGGAACATCAATTCATAATCTTTATAGGTGGTGTACAGTGAGTGAGTTCCAGTTGAATCAGCTAAAAAACACAAAGAAAAATATATATATAAAAAAGTGAAATGCATACTTGGATAAGCATTTATATTTCACTGAGTGTGTGTATAGTTTTAAAAAAATAAATAAATAAATATTTGCACTTCCCTCTTCATTTAACACAAACATAAATGGTTTAAAACATCACCATCTGCCAAACAAACACTTCCTGCTGATGATAAATACCCTCTGGTGAATTACTTTGCAGGTTGTCTTGACAACTTCATTTTTAAAACCTTTGTGAAAAGATCAAATGGATTTTGACACCTCATATAATGCAGTGCACACCTGTTCACTGGAAGCAATGCCGCTCCTTTCAATTGTGCATGTGAAGAGCAAGCATTGATTTGCTAGAAAATACTGTACTACAACTGCTATGCATTTACAAAAACAGTATCAGTATAAAAACAAACAGATATTTGTATTTTCTTTTACAGGGTCATAGTTATGCCTGAATGTTTGCTTGACATGTCCTACTTTTGCACAAAATAGGGCACATGCTGGTTCTGACATACCACGGTATAGAGCATCCATGTCCTGAAAAACTACAGGATATGAAAAATACTGGTCCCTTGTAAACATTAAAAATACAGATATGCATATGGTTTATAAAGCATATACTGTACAATATAAACCTGAATAAACAGCGTGTTAAAAGGGACTAAACATTTGTCTGCTTATTAAAGTTACCACTGTCATTTACTTTTATTGAAAAACCAAAACAAATGTTGTACAGTACATGGTATATCAGCTCCAACTTCATACTTTTTGAGCAAAAGAACTGGGAGTTGTGCAGAGCCTATAAAGTCTACACCCCCTTTCAAAATTGTCACCTTTTGTTGCCTTATAGCCTGGAACTAAAATGCATTAAAATTGTTTTGTTTTTTACATTTATCTACACATCCTACCCCACACCTTCCAAGTGAAAAAAATATTCTAGAAATTTGTACAAAATTAATTAAAAATAAAAACTGAAACAGCTTGGTTGGATAAGTGTCCACCCCCCTTGTAATAGCAATCCTAAATTAGCTCAGGTGTAACCAATCGCCTTCAAAATCACACACCAAGTTAAGTGGCCTCCACCTGTGTTAAATTGTAGTGATTCACATGATTTCAGGATAAATTCAGCGAGTTCCTGTAGGTTCCCTCTGCTGGGTAGTGCATTTCAAAGCAAAGACTCAACCATGAGCACCAAGGTGCTTTCAAAAGAACTCCGGGACAAAGTTGTTGAAAGGCACAGATCAGGGGATGGGTATAAAAAAATATCAAAGGCTGTAAATATCCCTTGGAGCACAGTCAAGACGATTATTAAGAAGTGGAAGGTGTATGGCACCACCAAGACCCTGCCTAGATCAGGCTGTCCCTCCAAACTGGATGACAGAGCAATAAGGAGACTGATCAGAGAGGCTACCAAGAGGCCAATGGCAACTTTGCAAGAGCTACAGGATTTTATGGCCAAGACTGGTCAAAGTGTGCATGTCACAATATCCCAAGCACTCCACGAATCTGGCCTGTATGGTAGGGTGGCAAGAAGGAAGCCATTACTCAAGAAAGCCCACCTTGAATCCCGTTTGAAGTATGCAAAAAAAAAAAAAAAAACTCAGGAGCCATGTGGCAAAAAGTTTTGTGGTCTGACGAAACTAAAATGGAACTTGTTGGCCTAAAGACAAAGCGTTATGTTTGGCACAAACCCAACACAGCGCATCACCCAAAGAACACCATCCCTACTGTGAAGCATGGTGGTGGCAGCATCATGTTATGGGGATGTTTCTCATCAGCAGGGACTGGGGCACTTGTCAGGATAGAAGGGAAAATGAATGGAGCAAAGTACAGAAAAGTCCTTGAGGAAAACCTGCTGCCCTCTGCAAGAAAGCTGAAACTGGGATGGAAGTTCAACTTTCAGCATGACAACGACCCAAAGCACACAGCCAAAGCTACACTGGAGTGGCTAAGGAACAAAAAAGTAAATGTCCTTGAGTGGCCGAGTCAGAGCCCCGACCTAAATCCAATCGAAATGTTGTAGCATGACTTGAAGATTGCCATCCATCAACGCTCCCCAAGGAACTTGACAGAGCTTGAACAGTTTTGTAAAGAAGAATGGTCAAATATTGCCAAATCTAGGTGTGCAAAGTTGGTAGAGACCTATCCCAACAGACTCACAGCTGTAATTGATGCCAAAGCTGCTTCCACCAAGTATTAACTCAGGGAGGTGGAGACTTATCCAATTATCCAACTTTCAGTTTTGTATTTTTAATAGATAATTTTTCTCTAAATAAAAACTTTTCCCCTTAACAGTGTGGAGCATGGTGTGTAGGTAAGTGGAAAAAAATCCTCATTTAAATGCATGAAACTCTGAGGCACTGACACAACAAAATGTGAAAAAAGTTCAAGGGGGTGTAGACTTTCTATAGGCACTATATATGGCAACCCTCTATTGTTCATCAAATCTCCTAATCTCTGAAATCTAGAACTATCAATTACATCACTAAAATCTCTCTAAACTTCTTCTCAATATGATTTATTATTATTTTTAAAATTGACTTTAAAAAACAATTTGAGGCAGATATGTTTGCATCCTCCCCAAAACATGGATTTGACCTATATTTAAAGCACACCCTTATATTCAGATATTACACTAAAATGAATAAATAGGCTAGGAATGGATACAGGTAAGACTATTCCGATACACTCTTACTTTTGTTGTCCAGCTGGGCTCTGTACTTGCTGAACCCCTTCAGCCGCACTCTCTGGCCCAGCAAATCCAGGAACTCGTCAAAGCCAGGCCCAGCAGTCTCGTTGTTGTACATCTCCTCCTCTGTGCTCTGCCCAGCCTTGCAGTAAAGGATCCCGACTTTGTGCTGAAAACTCAGCTAAAAACAGAAAAAAATACACCAGTCAGCCACTTTAAATCAAGGTTTATGATGATGTAGATGCCCTAGCTAGGCTATTGTATTGGAAGACAAAGGTTTTGTTGAAACACTGGCTTTCTGGACTAAGGATTTAAAACCCATATCATTCCAACCCAACCCAAAAAACAACAATGTTAATTTAAATTCAAAAGAACCCTGGTTTTGAGAACACTGGCATAACAAGAAAAGGGTAGATTTTAATTATGTAGCAGTTTAGGCCATTTCAGATGTTGATATGAACTTAAATACTTAAAATACCTTCTGTGGCCTAGGATGTAAAGAGAGGAAATGGGGCTTTTTATGGAGGTAATACATGTAGTATGTGTTAAGGCAGGTCTTTTTAGTACTATAGCATGTGTTTGTACTTAAAAGGTCAATGGGTAAAAAGGCAAGACACTTGATATTTTTATAAGGTAAAAAAAACAATGCAGTTACCCCACTGCCTGTAACTATTATTATTATTATTATTTATTTCTTAGCAGACGCCCTTATCCAGGGCGACTTACAAGATATCACATTATACATTATTTCACATTATACAGATATCACATTATTTTACATACAATTACCCACTTATACAGTTGGGTTTTTACTGGAGCAATCTAGGTAAAGTACCTTGCTCAAGGGTACAACAGCAGTGTCCCCCACTGGGGATTGAACCCACAACCCTCCGGTCAAGAGTCCAGAGCCCTAACCACTACTCCACACTGCTGCCCACAATATGCCTATTTATTTACATTGAGTCAAAGTACCTTTACTTTTGTTTCTATATCTTGGTTATTTAAATAAAATGGAGTAGTGGTTAGGGCTCTGGACTGTTGACCAGAGGGTCGTGGGTTCAATCCCTGGTGGGGACACTGCTGCTGTACCCTTGAGCAAGGTACTTTACCTAGATTGCTCCAGTAAAAAAAAAAAAAAAAAAAAAAAAAAAAACACACAACTGTATAAATGGGTAATTGTATGTAAAAATAATGTGATATCTTGTAACAATTGTAAGTCGCCCTGGATAAGGGCATCAGCTAAGAAATAAATAAATAATAAAATGTTAGATTTTCAACACAACTTAACAGAAAGTGGAATATCCAGCCTAATGTTCCTGGCCTAGTGGTTGTAGCTGTCTGTCTACATTCCTGGTCACCTGGCAGTTAATGAACCCATAAGAATCCTGTGAAAACACCACACAAGACCTAGTGTGTTTATATGTTTTGAAAAGGTTAGTTTTTTTTATGCAAATGTTTGTGAAAATAACGCTCATGAAAGACAATGGCTCTGTCACAGCTTCTCCTCTGTGAGTGCACCTCAATCCTGACCCCCTGCCATTCATCCTGAATTTCACTTGTGACTCGAGTCAAACCCAGACCTTGCAGAGGTGAAAGACGTAAACCATGAAAGATTAGTACATTAACCTGCGGTGCCATTTAATCCCCTATACAATGCTATTTTAAACTTGAACCATATGTAGACAGTAGTCATTGTCACAATAAAACAGTTATTTTGAAATAGGCATACCAAATTATGCTAAACACTAACATTTATGTACCAGTACTGTAAATAACCTTCTGTCAACCAAACATCCATAACTTTAAGCACTCCAAGATATTTAGTAGTAAAAATAAGATAGCTACAAGCTCTAAATTATCATACTTGAGAAATAATGAAGCAGATCCTTGCATGAAAATATTGCATGACGACTACATTACCAATCTTTTTTTTTAATTTAGAAAAATCAAGCGTGAAACATCACATTTCATTGTCTTTAGCCTTTAAATGCCCACAAATAATAATGTACTGATGTATGCAAAACACTCAAGCAATTAACATGCTGACACTCAAAATCCCCCAAAAACATACCCCAAAGCCTTTAAGAATCTGTCATTGCATATGTCTACATAGTTCTTTGTTTGCAAGCATAAAATATTTCATGCATTCCTTCTAATTTAAAATAGATGCATCCCTTCTTACAGTAAAATCAAGATGCTCAGACACAGTACTTGCATTACAGAATAACTGTCATGAAACCTTTGAATGTAAATTACAGCCCAGTGCTTTAACCCTTGATAAATCATTCGTTAACAACAATTTACTTTTAAACAAGGATTGATGTGATATTTGAGTTTGAAAATAAGGTTACTTTTACATCTAGTTTTGAAATGGTGGTAAAACTCCAGATAACCAGCACATTTTTAAATGTAACCCTGTCTGCAGTTAAATACATTTAAATGTAAAATATGTCCACTTAAGTTAGTATACTTAAAAGCATTAGATATTTGTTACACCACAGACATTTACCTAAGTCAGTACTTAATTGATGGTGTGGCAACTCACAAAATGTGAAAGAACAGTATTTACACATTCAAAGTGCACTCAGGCTGACAGCTGTGAATTATTTATTAGGCTTTCAAATTGTCAGAACAAAAAATAACTCCTGAACGACTGACTCTCCCACCCATTAAAATGGATGTTAAGCAAGGAGGGTCACCATGTGTCTTTAAAGGTTTCAGGACAATTATTTCTGTAATGAAATATCTGCTGTAATTACAATAATGTCCCTTTATTTATACCCTTCAAAACAGGTCAACCAGTCACAGCAAGTATACAATGCTGTTGTCATGGTAACTTTTTTATCCTCAAGCCAATAGGCCTGTGTGATCCCTTTGTGGTATAAAACAAGATAATCAATTATTCTATCATTTGCCTTACAGGTCATAAGAGTTTAATTAGTTTTGTATTTGTAAACTTGAGCCCCATTATCCCAAGTGTTTTACCACACTACCAAGCTTAAGTGGCATTATATACTGCAGGTGACAATGAGTGGATCCCATTATAATATTGACTTTAATTGACAATGAGGATATAGATAATACTTCTAAAACTTTATGACATACTGCTAATAAATAACGAGAATATCTATCAACAGCCAGACTATTTTACTTACCAGTACAGTGAGCTGAGCAATTAAAGCTAATAATACTTAAGTATATTGACAGCCAGATGGAAAATTGCAGTTTAGACAGTCCATAAACGACTGGTTCAGGAGATTTCTTAATATGAAACAGGTTTATCATACTTTATAACTGAGAACACACTTATACAAAACAAAGTCCCAAACAGTATTTCAGGTGAGGTCTGGCAATTACTACACTCTCTGTTTAAACACAGACTTCAAACTGAAACCCAATTACTGACCCACCCTTTCAACTCTAAACCTTTAACCTAAGTACTACATTCTAAAATGTCTTCACACAGATACCACAGTATTCCCATTCACTTTAACAATACATGCTGTTTGCACTCAACCTATCCGACCAAGGCTATGATTCTTAAATGCTTACTTTACTCCCATGCTACTGAAACTATACATTTCTCCAGTGGCAGCTGCATCATAGTTACCACATTTTGGCTTTGTTCAAAACCCCACCCCCTCATTTTACTACATCGTGATACACATTCCAGAGCCATTCATTCCTTATAGCCCATATGTATGTTTAAGCAATACATAGATCGATAATTACTGCTAGAAATGGCAGAATTGGAGATGAGTCTCTTCTTGCAAATGCCTTCCACTGTTCAACATCAAGCTGTGCACATGACAGCATGGGGTCCTTCAACAGTTTCCCATTGCCTTTCCCACAAGAGGGCAACCACTTACTCCATCATCACAGACAACCTCCCCCCTGCAGAACCAAATTTAGATCACAGAGCTAGTCACAGTAGTGAGCTCAGTATAGGGGGCTGAACTTGTGGTCCATAATGAAAGAGAATAAAAAAATAAAAAAAACTACAAGAATGAACATATGGCAATCTGATGAGCTGATATAACAAAAATATTAGGTTTGTACAGGCAAATGAGACCTGCTTAAAAAGCAGCATTACAGGATAATGCTTTTCTTTACTGTATGCAATCATAAAATGGATGTTTTTAAAAAAAATAATCATATAATAAATAAATAAATAAATCAATCTGTGTTGGGGTGTTTTGACTGCATTGAGGAGCTGCTGTTCAGTTCTTGTCCTGCCAATAAAATTGTGATTTAATCTCCAAAATGCAAGTCATGATCAAAGGTAATATTTGGTTCATAAACATAATAATTTTGCCAGGTGAGGGAAATATGTGAAAACAGTTTCCTATTAAGTCAGATGCCTCTAAATAAATAAAAAAAATGTATGTCCAGTACTGTACTAATCTAAAAGGTGTTATTCAGAGAAGTAGCAATATAACCCAGTGCTTACAGTAGCACATATCTGTACCTAGGATGAGGCATGTCATGCAGTACTTCCCCAAAGTGCAAAACAAAACACACATTTTTGTCTGTACATTGTGTTCTGTAGATGTCTTGGAAGTCTGCAATTTATTTAAAGCCAAAGTTAATTTCAACTATAGAAGCAGCCCTGGAATCATACCAGAAAATAACATTCTTGATTACAACAAAGATTCCAGCTGATTGCACAGGATGTTTGCTGTGGATAATGCAGTTGAAAGCTTAAACTGCAAACAATTGCCAATCACCAATTGCATCAGGCAGGTTTATTTACACATAATAGTTGAAGCAACATTTAATAAGGCTATGAATGAGCATCACATATGGATAGAAAATTATTTTCAACAGCAAATTCTTTTACGGTGGTTGGTATTATTTTTTCAATGCAGCCGTTTCTAAGAAGGTAGCCCATCTACTGGTTTTCACAGTGCATCATAATCAGGCATCCTTTATATTGAAAAAGACTTCAGGTCAAAACTTTATTTCTACATATTGCGTATTTTACAGTTATGGATGCAAATCCTTCATATGCAGGGGTACTTCAGGCTCCTTCAATAGCTTTTGAGTTTTTATTATTCACAGAAAATACATATTTTGATTAATTATATATTTATTACTCACATTAGGCAAAAAAAAAAACCTGAACAATGTAACTTTTGCTTAGTGTAGTAGACAAATTTGATTTAAAAATAAACCATTTTTTTTTTTTTTTTTTACAGTTGTCAAACTGTCGCTTTCGAGTCCTGATTCATGAGCTGCATAAATCTCTTAAAAGTCACAGACTTGGTTCGGAAAAACGTCATAAATCCTATCATTACTCTCTTTGAACTTCAAAGCTACAGCATACATTTCATTTGGCAGATCAGGCACACTTCATGTCTGCAAATGTAGAACTCAAACCCAGACTCAAAAAGTGTATGGAATTCTATTGTCACCCTTATATTTACATTAAAAATATTACCATAGCTGTCTGTTCAGTGGAGCAATGTTTATTCAATTTAGCAGAAGGAATGTTGAAGATTTCAAGTGAAGCATTCATGCATTTGTAATTAATATGCACATTTGTTATGGTTGGCATAAGAAAAAAAAAAAAAACAATAACTGAGAAAATGCTGTAGGTAGCACACTCACAAGCTGAACATTTAAAGAAAATCTAACCTTAAAATGAGCCAATGCCCAAGCTATTACCTGTTGAGTATTTAATTTAAAACTAAAAAGATGATTCATTTAACAACCAGTAATAGTAAAATACAATTTACTCCAACTTTTCTACTGTCCTTTGAAAATTCAATTGATCCTCGTTGAGCCATTTGTGTTTCTCAAATACAACTGAGAAATGTTCTAACAGTAAAATTTGTTTAATTTAAGAGTTTATGCTTTTTTTTTTTTTTTTTTTTTTTTTTTTTTTTTTTAGTCGTTGCCAATTAGTTTTTATTATTTTCTCCCCAATTTGAAATGCCCAATTATTTTTAGGCTCAGCTCACCGCTACCACCCCTGCGCTGACTCGGGATGGGCGAAGATGAACACACGCTGTCCTCCGAAGCATGTGCCGTCAGCCGCCCGCTTCTTTACACACTGCAGACTCACTGTGCAGCCGCCTCAGAGCTACAGCGTCGGAGGACAAAGCAGCTCTGGGCAGTTTACAGGCAAGCCCGCAGGCGCCCGGCCAGACTACAGGGGTCGCTGGTGCGCAGTGAGCTGAGGACACCCTGGCCGACCTAACCCTCCCTCCCCCCGGGCGACACTCGGCCAATTGAGCGCCGCCCCCTGGGAGCTCCCGTCCACGGTCGGCTGTGGAATAGCCTGGACTCGAACATGCGACGTCCAGGCTATAGAGTGCATCCTGCACTCTAGCGAGTGCTTTTACTGGATGCGCCACTCGGGAGCCCCCAAAGAGTTTATGCTTTTAAACAACTAAATTGTCTTTTTAAAAAAAATCAGCCAACCCTTAAATTGTTCAATTACATGCAGAACAAACAAATGAGATCGCACCATTTTAATAAATCAACTAATCTTTATTACAGAGATAATGAAAAATAAAGTGTTTTAGGCTGGACACACAATTACAATCGCTATGCGTAACTGTGTTTACATTAATAAAGATTAGTTGCTTCTGCTTTTAAATAAAGTAAGACTTAGCCTAAGATTTAAAACCCCATTTAGTTGATTTACAGGGGAAAAAAAGGTAAATTAAATCAAGATTTACTATTACCACGTTTCTCAGTGATTGAGATACACGAGAATGGCTTGAATTTTTAAAGGAGAGTATAAAAGTCAGGGTAAAACACAGAAATTAATTATAACGCAGATTTTAAAATCCAAAATGTACCCAATATACAAGGCTATACCTTGTAAGGAAGGCCAATTTTAAATCAATCAGTCGCATGCTTGTGTTGCAAATAATACAATACCAGAACTAGCTGATTTTCATTGTCAGATAAACTAAGAAACCAAGATTGTTTGATTGTAACAAGCTAACTCAATTTTCCAGGCCCCTTACCGCTAAACCACAAATGAAATAAGCTGCAGGAAACAGCTTTAATTAGCTTCTAACATGCAGAGCAGCTCCCATCTGCTGCATGTGCTAGCAAAGAGGACTAGAGAGGCTCCACTTAGGTTGTGGAAGTACATGGCCTGCCCCAAGAAAAAAAAAAAAAAAACTGCATGTGCATGTTTTTACATAGGGATAATCTCACTAACTGAAGTGGCATGTTAAAAGCTTGGCAATGCATGAATCTAGTGACCGTCAACACAGCAGCTGGTCTGTATACCAGTGGGGCATTAGAATAAAAAGGCATAAAATGAGCTTCAGGGTATACTGTGAAAAAAAGCCATACTGTAGTCTGATTTGGGATCAACTAAAGTTCATTAGAAAACTGGGTCATTAGCTGAAATTGTGGTACAAATAGGTTAGTAAAAATGTGGTAACTCATTAACTTATGGAAAGTAACATCATGTGCTATTAATTCAAAAGGGGTTTTTCTAACCATGATCAAAATTTGCAACTTACCCCTTGTTCATCCAATTTAAGCAGCTGTTCTGGGACTTTTGGTGAGTTTAAAGCCAGCCTTAGGCACTGGATGTTTAGCTCTGGTATTGCATACTCTAGCACCTCTTTGAGAGGCAGCCCCCTTGCTGTACCATGTCTGGCTGTGGAGGGCACAGCATCTTCCAGTATTGCTCCTCTCAGAGTGGTGAGCTGTAAGGGATAAGGAGAGATCTGATTAATCATTCAATACTGCATACTTAACCAAGCATTAAAACATTGTCAACTTGAAGCCCCAGGAAATTAAACCTAATTAATTTTGGAAAAAGAAAATGTGAGAAAAAGTGAGAATGATATCTGTATCCAGGGTGACAAAGCACAATAGAAAAAAAAAACAAATGAAAAAAACAACCTACAGAATGTTTTCTGTTCCTTTTCAGGTTAGACAGTTGCAGTGCTCTTCACTGATCATTATCAGATTAAAACATTCTCCCTCACACCAAATGTGGATGGCTGTGCTGCATCTAGTCAGTGTCTACTGCCTGTAAATGTTTTGGATATATCTATCAAAGGGCATCACAGATTTTCACACTGCAGAGCATGAACACATTTGATAAACTATTAACCCAGGTTAACCTAAGTGAAATGCAACATCTCACCGTCAATGGGATTTGGCTTCCTTGAACAGTTTTACAGCTGGATTACAAGCACCAAGTAACAGTATAATGTGTGTGTGTGTATGTGTATATATAAGAATACGAAGAATATGCTCTAAAGAAAGTGACTATGTAAAACAAAGAAATGTATTAAACAAATCTTAAAAAAAGAGGATACAAAGAAAGAATTAAAAGAGATGGAGTTAAGAAAAGTGGATAAACTAAAAAGAGATGATCTACTAGATTATAAAAATAGAGATAAAAAGGTCAAAAGAGTCCCATTAGTAATGACTTACTCTAAACTTTTGCCCAATATTTCTAAGATAGTTTGGAAACACTTGCGGATTCTACATAATTCAGAAAAATTAAAAAAAGTATTTCTTAAGGCCCCAGTTGTAGCATTCATTCAAAGCTAATTTAGGTGATATTTTAGTTCACAGTAAACATAAAAGAATAATTGACAAAATAGTTTCTACGAACATGTGCACCAGTAGATGTAAAGTGTGTAAATACATGGACAAAAGCAAAAATATAATTAAACATAAGAACAACACATATCCACTAAAAACTAATACCTACTGTAAAAATAGCAATATCGTTTATGGAACAGCCTGTGAAAAATGTGATGAAATCAAATATGTTGGAGAGACTGGAACTACTTTATATAAAAGAATTCAGAACCACCTTTCATTAATTAGAAATAAAAAAATGAATGAACCAATAGTACAGCACTTCACCAGTCAGGGACATGACATAAATGATGTAAAGTTTGTAGTATTAGAACAGCTACAATTAGACAATGCGACATATAGAAGAATAAAAGCAAGTAAATGGATAAATAGACTGAACACGATTATGCCGGCGGGACTCAACAGAAAAGAATGAACTAATTAACTTCAATAAATATATAACATTTTAAATAAATAAACAAATTAATTCAAAAGTTGTGCATGCTGATGCGCTGGGAGGCCAAATCTAGACTGATCCTCAGAGCCAGCATTGCATGATATAATAAAAATATAAGTTTATATAAAGTAGTGTTAATTAGAATTAATACAGATTCAAAGATAGAAGTAAAAATGATGTCACAATATATAGAACACCATTACATCATGTAAGAATAAATCATGGATTTGAATGTAAACAATAACAAATAGTTGTCATGCTGTCAAAAACCTATAAATACCTCCAATGTTTTGATTGATATATAGCTCAAAGAGCCAGCTGCCCAACGTTTCGATACGATGTACATATCTTTCTCAAGGGAGCCTGTGTTTGAATCAAAACATTGGAGGTATTTATAGGTTTTTGACGGCATGACAACTACTTGTTATTGTTTACATTCAAATCCATGATTTATTCTTACATGATGTAATGGTGTTCTATATATTGTGACATCATTTTTACTTCCATCTTTGAATCTGTATTAATTCTAATTAACATTACATTATATAAAACTTATATTTTTATTATATCATGCAAAGCTGGCTCTGAGGATCAGTCTTGATTTGGCCTCCCCAGCGCATCAGCATGCACAACTTTTGAATGAATTTTGTTTATTTATTTAAATGTTATATATTTATTGAAGTTAATTAGTTCATTCTTTTCTGTTGAGTCCTGCTGGCATAATCGTGTTCAGTCTATTTATCCATTTACTTTCTTTTATTCTTCTATATGTCGCATTGTCTAATTTTAGCTGTTCTAATACTACAAACTTTACATCATTTATGTCATGTCCTTGACTGGAGAAGTCCTGTACTATTGGTTCATTATTTTTTTTATTTCTAATTAATGAAAGGTGGTTCTGAATTCTTTTATATAAAAGTTGTTCCAGTCTCTCCAACATATTTTATTTCATCACATTTTTCACAGGCTATTCCATAAACAACATTGCTATTTTTACAGTAGGTCTTAGTTTTTAGTGGATATGTGTTGTTCTTATGTTTAATTATATTTTTACTTTTGTCCATGTATTTACACACTTTACATCTACTGGTGCACATGTTCGTAGAAACTATTTTGTCAATTATTCTTTTATGTTTACTGTGAACTAAAATATCACCTAAATTAGCTTCTATTTTGAATGCTACAACTGGGGCCTTAAGAAATATTTTCTTTAATTTTTCTGAATTATGTAGAATCCGCAAGTGTTTCCAAACTATCTTACAAATATTGGACAAACGTTTAGAGTAAGTCATTATTAATGGGACTCTTTTGACCTTTTTATCTCTATTTTTACAATCTTGTAGATCATCTCTTTTTAGTTTATCCACTTTTCTTAACTCCGTCTCTATAATTCTTTTTGTATCCTCTTTTTTTGAGATTTGTTTTTAAAACATTTCTTTGTTTTACATAGTCACTTTCTTTTGAGCATATTCTTCGTATTCTTATTCCTAGACCCTTTGGGATTGCCCTTTTAGTGTGTATCGGATGTGCAGAGGACATGTGTAAATACTGGTGCATGTCAGTAGGTTTACAGAAGAGGTCAGTCTCAACTGAACCTTCTTCAAGTTTTACTATGGTATCTAAAAATTATATTTATTTTCTTGTCCATCGAAGGTCCACCTTAATATTACTGTCTATTTCATTTGCCATTTTATGAAACTGGAAAAGAGATTCTTCTCCATGTGTCCAAACCCCAAAAATATCATCTACAAACCGAATGTATTCTAAAAGGTTCTCTTTCCGATTTTCTAAGTAATTGTTCTTCCCATTTCCCCATGTATGTACTGGCAAAATGCATTCCTAATTTAGATCCTATTGCTGTACCATCGTTTTGTTTGTCATTCTTATTAACAAATGTAAAATAACTGTTTTCTAAAACTACGTTGATCATGTTCAGCACCTCTGCTGTTGGTATTGATTTATCTAGTCTATTATCTAGTGCTTTTTGACAAGCTTCTAAAGTTTCTTTACGAGGGGCACTTGGGAACAAGGATTTTACATCCATGCAAAATAAAATTGTATTCTCTGGAAGGTTGTGTTTTAGTGATTCAAGTCTTTTTAAAAATTGTGTTGTATCCTTAACATAGCTTGGTAATTTCTCAACGTGCGACCCAAGTTGTTTTTCTGCTATTTCAGCTATTATGTGTGTTGGATTATCAATCGTGCTGACTATCATTCGCATAGTGTGATTTTATTTGTGCATTTTAGGATTTCCTCTTGCTAGGCCTGTTCTTGCATTATGTGGTTGCATTTATTTTTTTTAATTCTTTTGATATAATTCCTTTATTGTAGTCTCCCCGCAATTTCCTTAACCTCTTTTAGCGATTTATTGATCTTATTGCTTTTAACTTCTTCATATGTATCTATTATTTAATTCACATTCTACAGATTTCATATAGTCATCTGTGTTCATTATCACTATTCCTGAGCCTTTATCTGTTGGTCTTATCATTATATCATCATCATTTAACAACTCAGTCATAGCTTGTGCTTCAATATTGGTTAGATTAAGTTTACATCTTTTCTTTAGTCCTACTATTATTTCTTGTTTAACTACTTCAATATACATATCTAACCATTTATCTCTTCCATCCGGAGGAGTCCATGAGCTTGTACTATTAACCTTAATCCCATGCTCATAATTACCCTCTGAATCTGAGATATTTTCATTGAAAAAATATTCCACTAATCTCATGCGTCTCTCCCACTCCTTTAATTCAGTGGCCAGTTTATCTTTATCGATGTATCTTTTAGTCGGTATAAACTTAAGTCCTTTACTCAGTACTGCTTTTTGGGATGTGGTTAAAGTTTTACTTGAGCATATCCTGATCAATCAAGTTAAAAACTTTGCCTCATCTGAAATTCCTGTAATAAAGGAGAAAAACAAAATCTACAGTGATCTAAGTTTGAGGTACGACAAAAGAAGAACGACAATCAACATTCATAATTTTGAACAAAACGTCATTCTTTGACCCACGCTATCACCGATTGATACATTTATCTGAACAAGAAAAGCATCAAGGTACAGGAAGAAATTCAAACAGAAGTGATACAGCGTTTTGTAAATGAAACTGGTTTGCTAAAGGAACATGGCAGTTCTGAAAATAAAGAAGCTAGCAGAAAGACTGCACTGACTGCAATGGGTGACCTGTTTGGGGACACATACACCTGCGGGCAAGAAGAAACAGAGAATTGCGAAATACAACTGATGCAGGAGATGGCGTACTATGTCAAGGAGACACCACTCTCAGCAGATAGCAATCCACTCGAATGGTGGAAAAAATCAGGCCTGAAATATCCACACCTTGCTCAACTGGCCAAAAAATACCTGCGTGTGCCAGGCACATCTGTGTGCTCTGAACGTGTCTTTTTGACAGCAGGAAACATTGTAAATAAAAAGCGAGCAGCCCTGGATCCAGAGCAAGTCGACAGGCTTGTGTTCCTTGCAAACAATATTTAAAATATGCACGTTTGAATGGACAGGACACTGGATTGGATATACATAGTTTTTGTTTCTTTTTGGACTGTTACAATTCTGTTATCTAGTTGGATATTTCCTGAGGACAACACACAGTAAGTAACTTACTGTACATTAACATATATTTCATTTGAAAGTTTATATTTTGTGTACCTGGGTAATCATATATACACACACTTCTTTTATAACAAATTTTTATTTTAGTTTGACCGTCATCCGGTGTTGCCATCACCCGTCGTGGGGAGATGCAGATGGTTTTCTAAACAGAGGGTTGCGAAGATACTAAAACATTGTAAGAGTATAATATAGAGGTGTCTTATTTTGTATTGTAGGTAAAACAAAAATAACTCTAAAGATCGATTTTTTTATCGATCGATTTGATATTGTGGGCTCAATTATCGATTTCAGTTTTCAGGTTAACCTGACACCCCTAACACACACACACACACACACACACACACACACACACACACAGTCATACACACACTGTACATACCACAGAGCAATGTTAATAAGGCCTACAAAAAAATAAATACATAAATAAAATTGACAAAAGCTTTAAAATGTAAGTTTATTTTTCATATTTCTGAATATCCTAAAATGGCTATGTCTGTATTGCAGTTTGTAGTGTGTGGTCTTGAAAAACTGTAGTTGAAAATAAAACCAATTGAGAGTATGGTCTCGGGGGGCTGGGAGGCCATTTAAAATAAAATGAGTCCACCCACTCTCCTAATTAGTCTTTTGTACAAAGACATCACAATGAAATTTACCTCACTAGTCCTGAAGGTGATCCGATAGTTATATTGCACTCCATCCTTTTCTTTCCCATCCTCCAGCTTCTCCCTTCGAATGCTTACGGCCACAGGCCCCAGGTTTTCATCTACTCCAAAGTAGTTTTGATGTTCTGTAAAGTGCAAAAAAAAATTTTTAACGTTAAAAAAGAGAAGTAAGGCATAAATAGATTATTAGCTAGTGGTCTGCTCATCAAAGTGCTGAGGAACCATTCTCAGCAAGTAAGATCTTTTGATCATATGGTTATAGTCCAATGTTTTGTGCTGTTTTAGCTAAACACTCTATGCTGTCTTAGTCCTGCCTACACATCGGCAATTTGTTGAAAAATTATTGTAATTATTGCATTTTAAAAAATGTTTTATATTAATGGATTTTTCTGCATCAAATTTCTATAAGGTATAAATGTGCTGAACCTATGCACTTCCAGTAAGGTTATGAGCAGGAATACACTATATAAGCGGTTAAGAATATACAGACGTGCTCAAATTTGTTGGTACCCCTCCACAAAAAATGAAGAGTGCACAATTTTCTCTGAAATAACTTGAAACTGACAAAAGTAATTGGCATCCACCATTGTTTATTCCATATTTAATAGAAATCAGACTTTGCTTTTGATTTTTTATTCAACATAATATTGTAAATAATAAAACAAATGAAAATGACATGGACAAAAATGATGGGACCGCTAACCTAATATTTTGTTGCACAACCTTTAGAGGCAATCACTGCAATCAAACGTTTTCTGTAGCTCTCAATGAGACTTCTGCACCTGTTAACAGGTAGTTTGGCCCACTCTTCCTGAGCAAACTGCTCCAGCTGTCTCAGATTTGATGGGTGCCTTCTCCAGACTGCAAGTTTCAGCTCTTTCCATAGATGTTCGATAGGATTCAGATCAGGACTCATAGAAGGCCACTTCAGAATAGTCCAATGTTTTGTTCTTATCCATTCTTGGGTGCTTTTAGCTGTGGGTTTTGGGTCATTATCCTGTTGGAGGACCCATGACCTGCGCCTGAGACAGAGCTTTCTGACACTGGGCAGTACGTTTCGCTCCAGAATGCCTTGATGGTCTTGAGATTTCATTGTGCCCTGCACAGATTCAAGGCACCCTGTGCCAGGCGCAGCAAAGCAGCCCCAAAACATAACCGAGCCTCCTCCATGTTTCACTGTAGGTATGGTGTTCTTTTCTTTGAAAGCTTCATTTTTTCGTCTGTGAACATAGAGCTGATGTGACTTGCCAAAAAGCTCCAGTTTTGACTCATCTGTCCAAAGGACACATTCTCCCAGAAGAATTGTGGCTTGTCAATACGCATTTTAGCAAATTCCAGTCTGGCTTTTTTATGTTTTTCTTTCAAAAGTGGAGTCCTCCTGGGTCTTCTTCCATGGAGCCCACTTTCGCTCAAAAAGCGACGGATGGTGCGATCAGAAACTGACGTACCTTCACCTTGGAGTTCAGCTTGTATCTCTTTGGCAGTTATCCTTGGTTCTTTTTCTACCATTCGCACTATCCTTCTGTTCAATCTGGGGTCGATTTTCCTCTTGCGGCCGCGCCCACGGAGGTTGGCTACAGTTCCATGGACCTTAAACTTCTTAATAATATTTGCAACTGTTGTCACAGGAACATCAAGCTGCTTGGAGATGGTCTTGTAGCCTTTACCTTTACCATGCTTGTCTATTATTTTCTTTCTGATCTCCTCAGACAACTCTCTCCTTTGCTTTCTCTGGTCCATGTTCAGTGTGGTGCACACAATCATACCAAACAGCACAGTGACTACTTTTCTCCATTTAAATAGGCTGAATGACTGATTACAAGATTGGAGACATGTGTGATACTAATTAAAGAAACTAATTAGTTTGAAATATCACTATAATCCAATTATTTATTATCTTTTCTAAGGGGTACCAACAAATGTGTCCAGGCCATTTTAGAATATCTTTGTAGAATAAGCAATAATTCATCTCTTTTCACAGCTTCTTTGCTTTACTCTATGACATACCAAAGGCATGCAAGTATACATGATAAAATAGCTTTTAATTTCATCACTTTTCAGGAGGAATGAAGCATTATTTCAATGAGCTGTAAGGGTACCAACAAATTTGAGCACGTCTGTATATAGTATAATAAAGTATCCAGCAAGCTCAACATGATTTTACTGTGCTGTCTGTGCTGACCAGGGTGTTTTCTGTGCAGAAGTTTACATTTTTCAGTCACAGACACCGACAGTGAAGACTGCCACAGAAAATTGTTTTTTTGACAGACAGAAATAATTATTGTACATAGCAACTGTAAATTACTGGTACTCTACACAATCTACAGAATAAATGTACTTTACTATTGCCTGACATCTGATCGTAGTATTTCACATTCACAAAAATATTTATCACCATGCTTTGTATAGTAATTAAGTTTACTGCAATCACACAAGGATGAAGAGAATTATTACAGTACAGTAAATGGTGGTCCTCTACTGTGTTTTGCAAGGTACTGGCACTGTGTAAATGTATAAATGGAATGCCCTATCCTCTGATGCTTTGTGATATGAGCTATATTCACTTTAGATTACCGTTCTGCTCCTGAATGTTAAGACATTCCCTAATCAGCAACAAGTTACAGTGGTTTGCAGAAGTATTCACCCCCCTACAAAGTTTTCACATTTTGCTGGTATCTGAGCGTACTCCACAACGCTTTCAAATTAGACTTTACATGTAGAATCTACACAAACTACTCCACATTGATAAAGTTAAAAAATGCATACAGAATAAGTAAGATTTACAGAGACAAACAGATTCATCTCAGTTGCATAAGTACTCAACCTCTTTGCTACTGCAGCCGTAAATCAACTCGGGTGCAAATTATTTGTTTGAAAGGTCACTTAATTAGTGAAATGGTTTCAGCCTGTGTGTACTCAAAGTGGTTTAACTTATAGATAATTTCCCTCAGGTATATAAAGACTTTCAAGCTGCAACTCACATAGTGACCCAACAAACCAACCATGAAGACCGAGGAGCTTTCGAAACAAATCAGGGATAAAGTGGTATAGTAGCACAGAGCAGGAGAAGGGTACAAAAAAATTTCACAGTGAAGTACATCATTAAGAAGTGGAAAATGAGCAGACTGCTTGTCTCTTGTGCCACTGCCTGCTCCCTTACATGTGTTCTCCTTGTGTTGTGTGTGGCCACCCCCCGTTCGGTGGTCAGTCTGCAGATGTGACCTCCCTCCCTCCCTCCCTCCCTCCCTCTACATCTCTGCATCTGCCTGGCTCCAGCACTTGTAAATGCTGCCATAAACACATAAGCAGAAGTGCTGCACTGGGATCTAATAAATAGCTTATTGATTACACAATCTGTTGCCTCAGCTAACGTTTTATTGTTTAAATGAAATAAAAATGTTCAAACTAACTTGACTATTAAAAAGTAAATCTAACTCAAATGGATTAAGTTACATGAATATACATGTTATGAGTTTAGTCAGCCCCAGAGAAAGTTATCGTAACAAAAACTAAATGAGTAGCTAAACTTTTTTATATTAAGGCAATGAGTTTACTCAATTTCTTTGAGTAAACTTGATGTATTAGGGTTTACAGTGTAGGCTAGATGTTCAGTATACTGCATGTATTGTATTCTTAAACGTTCATACTGTATTTTAGCACACATGAACTAAAACAAATAGCAAATTACATTTTGTACTGCAATAATGTACAATTTACCTGCATTCAGTATTAAGCATCAACCATTCATGACTAGGCTGTCACAAATGTATGTCACTCAGCTTACTAATGTCACATTAGCTCATTCTTCACAGACAGCAACAAAACACTATACACAACTACTTGCACGCAACCACTTAGGGAACCCAGGGCATAAAACAAAGACATACAGTACTAGGTATATCTTAAAAATGTTAAGGCGTTCATTATTGGCCGATGTGACAGTTTTCATTAATTAATACAATACTGAATGCACTAGGAGGCTGTGTGGTCCAGTGGTTAAAGAAAAGGGCTTGTAACCAGGAGGGCCCCGGTTCAAATCCCACCTCAGCCACTGACTCATTGTGTGACCCTGAGCAAGTCACTTAACCTCCTCGTGCTCCGTCTTTCGGGTGAGATGTAATTGTAAGTGACTCTGCAGCTAATGCATAGTTCACACACCCTAGTCTCTGTAAGTCGCCTTGGATAAAGGCGTCTGCTAAATAAACAAAATAAATGAACAAATAACTAAAAAGTAAATCCTACCGAAACCGAAAAAAAACAAAGCTGAGGATAAAAGTTGAATGTATTAAAACCACAGAGGAAAACACTGCTGTGACCAGTCTAAACATTTTTACTTAAAATCCCCTGTAAAGGGTTTCTCATGTATTGTACATTGAGATTGTCCATCCCCTCCCCCTACACACACAGACAAGCTTTCATTTAGAACAATGTATCGGATTCTTTCAGTAAGTGAGACCAAAAAAAAAAAACAACATGTTAAAACAAATGATGTTGTGTGTTATCTACTACAACCGTCTTTATTCTATATTAACCATCATACAATGTGCCATTGTTGAGCTTCATACTGAACAAATCACGTTAGTGGGATCTTATTACCTCAAGTGAATTTAGTGCTCATGAAAGATGAAGGGTACTACAGAAGCTACTGCACAGTACAGGTCATCCAAGGTGCTGGCAGGAGCCACCAGAGCTTCCACTCGAATCTCTGCAAGTGCACCAAAATCCTAATAAGATCTTAGTTTGTGTCACTGGTCGACGTTGAGGACAACCATAATGGGACCTACTGTATAAAAAATATAAGCCTGATGAATCTAGAAAATACAGTTCTCTTATTGGCTCCAGACCAATTTTTATCAAAATGTTATAAAGATCCTAAAGAGCAACATGTACTGCCATATAGAAAGAGCCTTCACATAGTGTACCAGAACTGTGTATTCAAGTCAATAAAAACAAACAATTGTAAAAACGTCTCTGCTGGGCAAGACTGAGGGACTGAAGTGTGGTCTTGTAAGACACTGGCTGCACAAATTCTCTCTTGTCTGGGGTTTAAGATAAAGTGAATCTACCATGTAAAGCACTGACAGCACGAATCAGCCAATTCACTGCCAGAAAAAAAGAAAGAAGAATAGTCTTTCAACATGACGGACAGCAATGTGCCTGACAACAACTGTATTGAGTCTGCTGTCTTGTGGTGAAGCTAATTAAGGCTGTGAAAGAAAGTGAGAGGTTACATCAGGAGAAATATTGTTCAAAATTGTAACCGCTTCAGAATCTGAACTGTTTAAAGTGTTATGGCCCTGTCCATTTTACTCAAGTGGGACACAGCAGCAACAACCAACTGCCCGAATTGAGCCTGTCAGTCCGTGAGCGACTTAACTTGAACCCTCATTGGCAGTGCTGTCACTCAAGTCAGACCCTTGTCAGCAAGCATTCAAATGAAAGTGCCTTAGAACAAAAATATTTGCTATAGTAATATAGATCCTCTTTATCAAGCAAAAAATCTAACTTAATTAGCTATTCATTTTTAGGAGTTTTTTTACTTTAAATTACAAAAGGCATATATTTTTACAGTTGAAACTTCAGAAATGGTTTGGAGTTTATTCTAAATTATCTCAGCAGTAAGGAAGCTAACATTTTTATGGTTTGTAACGCTGGTTATATATAAGACACACCAAGAGCAGGCAATGCTAGACTAGGATCCGAGTCACTGCTGATAACTATTATTTAAATATCTGAATCATTTTGCAAAAACAAGCTAATTTTTCTGACTGTCTTCTTCCCCAGCACAAACAAATGTATTACTGCACGAAGAGCTAGCATCCAGGCCAGGCAGGTTACAGTGCATTCAATTACTGTTTGTGACCAACAACAACAGCAAAGCATGATAAATGACGACCACTAATTCCAATAGCACAGTACCATACAGCAAGTGCGTTCCACTGAAGCGATGAGTCGCACTGCCTCAGGGTAAAGGGACAGAGGTTGCATGACAGGCACACTGCGATGAATCTAACCAATGCTCACATCTCTAGAGGCAAAAAAAGAAAATCAAAAAGACTACAGTACATTAGGACAGCCATCAAATGCAGGATTTACTGGACTAGGCCTATATACAGTAATGTGAGAGAAAACTCCAGATCCAAAACAAACTGATTTTACAGTAGGTTCACATCATTAGACACATTTCTGATTTGTTGCACTAATGAAAAAGAAAGCATGATCTCATTACTTTGTTTCGATAGTGAAGGCACTGAACTGGAACAATGTGTAAATAAGTAAATGACTAACAGGTTTACAGGCTTACTCGCAAACAGCACTTGGCTGGCTGACTGCTGCTGGGTTTTTAAATCAATGCATTAGACCAAAGGTGGTTTTCACAGTAGGGGACAGGGAGGCAATTTCACAGTACCCAGGACCAAGTGTCCCTTATTCCAGAACTGCAGGGTCACAATTCACTTGGTGAAGTCTTCAGGACAAATATTAATGTAAAATCCAGTTTTAAGTCATCTACCCTCAGTGTCTTGACTGAGGGCATATACTGTAAACTGAGCCAAATTCACTCATTAACAGTAAAGCAGTGAAAAATGTATAGTTGATGTGAGTTATTAAAATTAAAGCAGCATTGGATGTTTTCTTTATATTCCAACCCACAATGCCTGTCTCCAGTTAAAATCATTCTATGCAAGCACTGTATTATTGAGAAAATGCAAGCAATACTGGATGCTTTAACACATTGCAGAAAAGCAAGTTCTCAGTTTCATCAAAACAGAGAAGCACGTACCATACATTACCATTCCAGATTTTAAGCTACTGTACAGTATTAAGTTATTTCAGTAAGTAATACATAATTAACAGTAATAAACAGCTGTTTATTTGAGAACATGTTTTTCTCTAGTTTTGAAAGCCAGTGTTGGCCAAGGCTGCGATGTGACAAGCGAAACTGTGCAGCGATGCAACTTTTGATAAGTATCTTTCACACCACAGGCATCATGACAGTCGCGTGGTCAACACTAGAGCGACGCGAAATAAACAGAATTGAATCCTATTTTTTGTGATTTGTTGTACGACTAGGGAATTGGCCAATCAGAGAACAGCTTCAATGCACGTGGTCCAGCAGGGTGAAGCAGTATCCAAAATGACGGAGGAAACAATAATACTTGCTGTGGAAAAATACCCAGAGATTTATGACAAAGATCATCACAATTATAAAGATACAGATTTGTAAGGTAATATATAGCACTGGCATTTCGAAGGCACTGGATAAGGCCGGTATGTATGATTTATTGCCATATGTTGAAATACCGTCCGGGAAGGCACTCATAATTACTACATCATGTTGACGAATATGTACTGTCTTGATAATAGTTTTGTCAATAGCAATTTGTATAGTTTTATTGATATGGCAGTTTTCCAATCTGTTGCATCAGCTCTGGTGTATATGGTAATGCCGCTGCGAAAATATCTCGTCGCCCAATGAAAAATCGAATTGCGTCTGGTGTGTGGCAGCCTTTAATCTTAATTTTCATAAAATAATGTCTAAATCCAAAATTTTAAATACAGATTTAGTTCTAGGAAAGGGGTACAATCACTGCTGAGTTCCACATGAAATAAGATTTAAAACAGCTCTGCCTGTACTGCAAGACCACTATTTGCTGTTTACAGAACAAAATATCTAAGACTACAGCTTTATACTGGGGGAACAGAACATTCCTTTTCACAATGCCCCAATTGTAGGATTTTTTGTTTGTCTGGTTCATGAAATTAATTAGTTCTTAAAAGTAGTTCTTAAAATGTCAACCGAACTGACTTTTTAAATAGATGTAGTGTCTTTTACGGAGATTGAATGACTGGGGTAAAAAATGGTAAAGTTTATTTATGATTGTTAAGAAACAATGACATTAATAAAAGATTAGGTGGTTTAGATAAAAGCACTTTCCTGTGTGTGCCACAGAAGTCAGCTGACCGAAAGGTCATGTCACAACTGACACAGCATGCAAGAGAATCCAGACAGGTCCAGCCCACTTCAGATCGGTTGAATGTAACAGGTATCGAAGTAATGTGCATTTTTGCTGCTGGTTCAGGGTGTGTCATTTTGATTATATGTGATAAGACCTAAATTCTTTGTCTGAAGGTAAATTCCATTCCCAATACCTACACACTCCAATTCAACAAGCTTTCTAACAAAGCTGCAGAGTACAAACCAGATACTGTACTGCACAAACAAAATTAGAAATATAGATTAATATTGGGCCATACATTTAAGAAGAGTCACAGAAAAAATTAATACAGTAACAAGTTTCCAGCCTTCATTGTACACCAAAAATGCATTATGGGTTTTAATTATCACATGCAGTGCCAAAAGACTGGTGCTGCCATTTCTTTTTCTTGACATTTTAACATGACAACACTTTCAGAAAAAGTAGGGAGTATATAAAATGCTACAAATCATAAACCTTTATTATATTAAATGATGTGAAGTAGACCCCTGAAGAATCATGTTTCGTAAAGCTGAAGAATCATGTTTAGTAAAGCTTGCCATATGTTCATGATTTTGTTTTCCATTCTTTGCACTGGTTGAAAACGTTTTTACAATTGCCAATACAGAAGGTCCCTTTAAATTAGGGAATCACAACAATTGTCATAAGGTTTAACAAGGGACTCTACACTCAGACCAACAGCTGCGATGAATCTTCTGCAGTACTTGCTCCAATGTGTCTTTCTGTACACAATGCGGCTAAGAGAAACGGTCATCAGTGGCCTTATGAAACAGCACACAGTTAAGCCTCTTTAATACAGTAGCTGGCTAAAGTTAAGCCTGTTTAGCTACTGACACTACATTAAAAATTTTAATGCAATTCCTTTAGTTTATATGAATATTTCATTAAACAGCACTTAGCAAAACTTAATTTTACTCAGTAGAAGCAGAATCATCTTTTAATAAAAGGAACTTTGTTTTAAATGATTGGATGCAATAAAAATAAACCTTACCTCTGCCGTAGAAGTATTTGTGGTAGTAGTACGCGCCAAGATCAATGTGTTCTATAATGTAACGTTTGACTTTTTCCCGGTGAATAGGCTGGTTCTCCCTTGGCACCTCGAGCACAGACACACCAGCATTGGTACAGTGCGAGCTAAGGGAGGACTCAAAGGAGCAGTTCTCGCCAGCATGGGTAGCCGAATTAGCCCTGGATAATGAAATCCTCCTTTCTCCTTCACCTCCAATCTCATTGCGAAAGTATGGGCAGCTAAGAACCAAGACGTTGCTTTTACCGTCCCCTTCGTCTGCATTCAAGTTCTCTTTTGAGTTTAGGTCTTCTCTGCTCCCCAATGGGGAATCACAGAGCCCTGGAGCACCCCCTGCACCTTGATACTGTGATGCTGCAGAAGCTCCAGTAGTGGTGTTTTTTCTTTTCCCGAGGTTAGCTCGATTAGCCATAGCTTCACTAATGTTGAACAAAATACTCTGTACGTCGTAGTGTGCAAAACATTTCTGAAAGCTCAGAGGCCGTCCAAGCCTCTCCAGTCTGCAGTCATCGTGTTCAGTCGAGAACCTTAAACCGTCATGCTCGCTTTTTATTGTCCGCAGCTTCCGGAACAGAGAGGTCTCCACGGTTTCGGATTTCAACCTCCGCTTGAAGAATTTATCTCTTTCTCTGCTATACAGCAGCGAACTATCCACGTAATCATACCCAGCGATCCTGACGAATTCACCTCTGGAAATCTGTGCTGCAGTTTGAAGGCTAGGGGAGAAAGAGGAGCCGTAGTGTAGAAGTTCAGGAAATCCCAACGGCGGCATGGTTCGATGTTCAAGACTATCAACCCGATATCCCCTCAGCATCGTGAAAAAGCTCTCGCCAGACAAGCCCTGTCTGTCGATTGAAGATGTGCTTCCATATTCCCGGTGGAGAGAGGCCCCTGTGTTCGGGTTCACAGCATTCTGGTCGAGGATATCTTCTGCATCTATATCACTAATGGTGACATCACTGTTACTTCTTTGCCGGATAGGATGGAGCCCCTTAAGAGGAGATCTGTTGAAAATGTCCCCTAAAGCACATTTTGTCTCTGCAAACTCTAGATCCACAGATACCTCCTGGCTTCTTTCACTAATTGAGTCCATGCCTTGGTCAATCTGTCCGTTCTGGAACCCTAACACTAAACTTTCATAGTTTGGTGGAGGTCTGCCTTCCAAACCATCCTTCCTAGGAGGCCACTCTGAGATCCTTGCTCGTACCCCCATTTTAGGCATAGCTGGCGCTTCGGATTTCCCCTGTATAGTTGAAGACGGAGGTCCCATGTTACCGTTCAAAGCTTTAAACTTTCTACCAAACAACTCATCCGCCTGCATATTTATTGAGGAGTCCATGAATCCTCCTGAAACTCCAGCTGAATGGGTTAGGTCTGACCGTTTAGGACTTGGATCGCTCATATCCCTTCAAGGGCAAGCAGGCACCTTGTTGAGCAATCCCTCTTCATTACATGGTCATCATTCATTTAGCAGCACTAAAGGGAGTTTGAACAGTACCGTGCTGTTTTGCTACACAGTAACGGTAGCAAAACAAAGTAGTAACATTATTACAAGTCCATAATCTCTTTTAGGTCTGCAGGATGGTCAGAAAAGCATTTGCCAGTCACACAAAATAACTGGTATTTAAATGTTGATTTATTCTGGGATAGGATGGATACATTTCATGCTCTAAGGCTAGTTCAGAAGAATTGAAGAAAGATATTTCTTTGCAGGTTCTGTAGAGAGAGAGAGAGAAAGAAAGATAATTTCATTACCAAAATAAAAAGACGGTCCCCATTTTAAAGTAATGCACAATGTTGCAATCTAGTCAAAAATGTTTAATCATAAAAGGATATTGGTAATGTGACTTAAATGTCTTCATTTAAACTACTTTACACATCCAACTGTATTCTACATTATAGAAGGAGTAGAATTAGATGTGTACATGTACATTTTAAATGTGGAAAGTCTACTTAAAGCAGTGAATGACAGATCCCTTTAAGGTATACCGAGCATCAAAAGAAACTTATCACTATTATAACACATTTATTTTTGGAAAAAAAATAAGGTATATAAATGATGGACATTGATGAAATGTTTTTGGTTTCTTTTTTATCACTCGATCATTCATCCTTGACCATGACACGCTTGAGTGACTATGACTGAAGCATATGCACTTAATCACCTAATTAGTGAGACAGTTGATTGGACACTGGATATGGAGTGTCAAACTTGAATTGCAAGTTTGAATAAAACCAATAAATCACAGAAAAAAACAATATGCCACGTCTGTCAAGAGAGCAGCGCCTTCATGCAACTGGCATGCTGGAGGCTGTACTAGGGCAGCGTACTGTGACTCGCTGTCTTGGGTGCTCACAGCCAGCAATTTCAAACCTGGTGAGACGGTATAACCAGACACACTCTGTCAATGACAGGCCACGAACTGGGAGAGCAAGAGTCACAACACCTGCCCAAGATCGACAGATCATTTTGCAGCCTCTTCGTGATGTCAATTATTAATCAGCACAATAAAAAGTCACTGCACATGCTCTAAAACAGAGTTTGTCATTTTTCAATCACATCTAGTGAATTTTATCCAAATATAAGTGATACGTTTCTTTTGATGCTCAGTATACTTGGAATCCTGAACAGAGAAACACATGTTTTGAAAATGTTTAGATACATTTGTGGCCTGACCACAATTTTTTTTCAGAGTCTTCACAATAACACACAATTAAAGGTATTGTATAATTAACAAAATGATTGAAGCTATTGCCACGGAAATAGTTCGAAAACAGTTCAGTTACAGCATCAGCATATAAATCAAGAAAAAAGTCGACAACATTACCCCGGAAAGTGCGGGTCATACAGTAGCATGCTTTATTTAATTGATCTATTCCATCATTTCACTTGAATCTGAGATGGTGACTCAAATTCTACTCTGGTGTGATCATTTCACATACTGTAGAAGTTTTAAAACAAAGCTGTTCTGTTAACATTGATTATACACAGACCGGAATGAGATCAGGACCAAACAGTCAGGAAAGCATGTAGTGGTGTGTCACAAATATGTTTTTCAGCTTGAAGGCAAAAGAGAAAACAATTGCCAAAAGAAGCCGTGGTGGGAAAGGGCTGGAAATGGAAAGAGATGGACGTCACAAAGCTGGGGTTCAAATATGTAGACTGCACTGACAGCAATCAACTAAGGACATCAACAAAACCTGTTTGGGAAGAATGGTACACACATTGTGCTATGAGACGATTCCAATTAAAAAAAATAAATAAATAAATAAATAAATAAAACTCCAAAATGGAAAACCAGACTTCTGATTCCTTTCATTGTCACCCTGATTTGTTTACCTTAATATTAATTGACGATTATTTCAGATTCTGTTTAAACTACTGTACAGATTGTCCACTGTCCTCCATAAAAAAATAGATACTATAAAATAAACAGTAATTAGTACGATTAGTGTTGCCCTGTACATTAGTTCTCGTTTCTTCTTTACTTGTCCTCACAAAGTACCTTATTTGAAAAGCTGAACCTACTTCCAGCATAGTGTTTGCCTTTAGAAGCCTCCTTCATCAGTAGCCCTGCAATTCTCTTCATGTTAAGATACAGCAGACCAGACAGATGACTGTCAGCTGCTCTTCTCTACAGTACAGTAGCTATTTACAGTACTTTATTAATAAACTCCCTCTGGAAAAGTGATGTAGATAATCAGGAGTGCTGTAATTAAGTAATGGTCTGTGCAGCAAAGCTATTATACAGCATATTGGCACTATTCATTTTAAGTTCCTCAACCAGGGGACACATGCTGTACAGTAGGTGCAACTTTATAAGAGACTCACACCCTGTTCTGTACTCAAATTTAGACCATTACAGTTTTACTGAGTCTAAGGGTTGGTTCAATACTTCTGTCGCAGATGAATGTGATAACTGATGGCTCCACAGAACAGTACCAACAAGGCTGTCAACAAGATTAGAAGTTAACTTTTGACTTACAGTCACTGTGATCCCTTGTGAACTCAGATATCATTTCTCCTCAAACAGTGTTTTTTGTTGGGGAATCTAATGCATTTCAGAATTAAAGCAAGTTTCCCCTACCAAAAATATAACTAGAAATGGCATTCCCAGGGGCATAATGTAGGGGAACAGCATCTTTAATCAAATGTTTTCGCAACATGAAATAAAATGGATAAAGGATACTAGCGTGTGATCTGTAAAGTATCAGTGATATGGCTAGAGTATTAAAACAATGTGACAGCAAAGTACTGTACTTCATTTTCACCAAAACACACCAGTAATGGAACTTACTGTAACGAGAAAAACATTGTAGAATGAAGATGTCAAAGTCATGGTCACCAACATACATGCAGTGTTTCTATATCCCTGCAAATATGAAGTCAGTATCTCATTGCCAGTACTGCAAGTCCACAAACTAGTGTTACACTGTAGCTATAAACCACCTGGGTTGGAACTGGGGCAAGGAGATTAACAACATCCTATTGCCAATTAAACTCCATATTCCTTCCCAATACTAAAAAGTTCACAAAAAATGACCAGCATATATTGTACAACTGTGATTACTGAATCAAAGTATTTCAGGTCTGTACAGCAACAAACACAGTGTTCCTCAAAATAATATTCCTTCAAATCCACATTTTACAGTATGTCATAAATAAAAGGAGATTTAAAACAGTTCTCTTTTACTGCAATAACCAAAATGTAAACTGTACTGTAATTATTTACAGATAGGACTACATGTTAGACCTGAAATTTGATCTGGACTTAATCTAAACAAACACCATGTTGTAGTCAAAGCTCCACAGTGTCTTTTAGTGTGTACAGTAAGTTGCATCAAGATATTGATTTGACTTTTCTTGTTTGGCAATAAGAAAAAGGTAAACAAGAATTAATTGCATCTGGATGAGTGTATTTGCTGTGACAAAGCTGTTTCTGTGGATAGGGCAAATAACTGGGATACTGTATACTTTAATTGATTTACTATGATTTCCATTACACGAGAGTAGATGTTAAAACTTCATGCTGATTTGAACTCGGCTCTCGCCAAGATAAGCACTTTACAATAAACTAATGTGATCCATCTGTGACTCCATCCATTTGCGCTTCCTTCCATATGATGATGTAGATATCCTTCTGTCTGGTGTTGATGGCTGAAGTGTAATGCTGGCTCCAGGGATCAGCTTATTGCCTCCCTAGTGTATCAGCACACTGTAATGGCTGCGATGTTGGCCCGGGATCAACCACAGTGCGGTCTCCCCAGCGCATCAGCATGACACCCGTCTGGACTGAGCTAAGTAGGGTACATCTCTGGGGTCTGCAAGTGGGTACCTTCCATCCTTGGTGTTTCATCGACGAGCCCACGACATCTCAAGACGGCTCGACGGTGATTCTGGCGTCCCAGCATCACCCCCCTCCGTCCCCGACTCAACTCAGCCCAGCTTACTTACCCGTACATCAGCGTTTCTTTCTTTCAATTGTGCTTGAGATTCCCAGCCAGAATCTTTCCGTCTCAACCACAGCCAGTTGCTGCTCCTTTCTGCTGCTTCAGATAAGTTCTTCACTGTGTGACGCAACTCTTGGCCACTGAATCCGACGTCTCTGAGAAACCGGGTTGTAGAGTGTGCCACAAATCCATGACAACCCACCTCCACTGGGTAAACCCGGACTCTCCATCCTCGCTGTTCCGCTTCAGTGGCTAGTTGAGCATACCGCAGTTTCTTCCTCTCATATGCCTCATCTACAGCATCCTCCCATGGCACTGTTAACTCTACCAGGTGAACAAGGCGTGCTGATCCAGACCACAAGACAATATCTGGTCGAAGGTTAGTGGTGGCAATCTCAGGTGGAAAAATAATCCGTTGACCAACATCTGCCAACATTTTCCAGTCTCTATTATTATTATTATTATTATTATTTTTCTTAGCAGACGCCCTTATCCAGGGCGACTTACAATCGTAAGCAAATACATTAAGTGTTACAATACAAGTCTCTAGCAGCTTCCAGTTGTCCTGGGCGAGGATTGGTTTTAACACCTTTTCTTGGTGGTTGCTCTCCTGGGCGAAGGAATGTTGTCTTTTGTGTGTAATGTTTTGATGGAACAGGTGGCAACTTATTGGTCATGTTACGCTTGTCTTCCAATGCTAAGGCCAAACATCGCAGCACCTGGTCATGGCGCCAAGTAAACCGTCCTTGGCTAAGAGCCACCTTACATCCTGTCAAAATGTGCCTTAATGTTGCAGGTGATGAACACAAAGGACATGAGAGATCCTCTCCTACCCAGAGGTTTAGCTTCTGTGGTGATGGGAGAACATCATATGTTGACCTGATGAGGAAACTGATCCTGCTCTGTTCCATTGACCATAGGTCTTGCCAGCCAATCTTGCGTTGTTCCACACTCTCCCATCTCATCCATTCTCCCTGCTTGGCCTGGGAAATGGCCTTTATACACCTCATCCTCTCCTCCTGCTTTTGCACCTCGTTGACTACTAGCTTCGTCCCTTGAGCTGGGGCCGCCTTGTGCCATGTAGGGGGAGCTGAACTGAGACCAAGACCCCCTCTTCCATGCTGAACTTGCCCCATGATATCACCAATTCGAAGAGCAGCCTTTGCATCCTCCACAGCTTTCTTTGCCGCCCACTTTCTTCCAGTTTTCAACACAGGTGCTGCCTCCCCTACGCATTTGTCGTATGACTCTACTAATGTAATTTCCAGTCTGACCTTCGCGCACTTAAACTCCTCGGTTAGAGCGGAGACTGGTAGCTGCAGTATTCCTTTACCATAAAGTCCCACTCTGCTGAGGCAGCGTGGAACTCCCAACCATTTCCTGATGTATGAACTGATTAAAGCTTCCAGCTTCTCTACTGTTGTCAAAGAAACCTCGTTCACAGTCAGTGGCCACAGCAACCTCAGCAGTAGACCAAACTGAAAGCACCAGAGTTTTAGTTTGCCTGGTAGAGCGCAGCTGTCTATGCTCTTCAACCCTTCCACTGCTTGTTGTCTAACTTCTCCCACACAAACTGTGTCCTTTAGATCCCCGTCGTACCATCTCCCAAGTCTCTTCACTGGCTTCTCAGACACTGTTGGTATTGCCTCACCATTAATGAAGAACGTTTTATCTACTACTTTACCTTTAATTATAGAGATGTTCCTTGATTTAGTGGGCTTGAATTGCATTCGTGCCCATTCAATGATATAACCTACATGTACCCCAATAAATAAAAATTAAACTATATCTATCTATCTATCTATAGAAAGTGGACAAATTAGGGTTCCAGAAAATCGAAAATTCTATGTGATATTTTTTCAGTGAAACAACCAGAATAAGAAAAGATGATGTCTCCATTTAACATAACTCAGCCGAGCTGAAATTGTTTTTTTTTTTTTTTTGTTAAAAAATGTTTAGGCCGTAAATCTGTCATTACCGTAACACAAAAAAAATGTTGTATAAAGCAAAATATATATCAGATTGATTAGCAATTTTATCATTACACATTAGTGAAAATATGTATATAATTTTTGAAAGATAAATAAATTGGCTACAAAAAATAAACTTTGTTTTTGCACTTCTCTGGTTTTGTATTGACATTTTTTATTTAAAAAGCATGTTACAATGCTTAAAAGTATACCAAAACTATTTTCATTTTCAAAATAGTAACCCCTCAGCCATCTGCTAATATAACTTCTACTCTTGCCAATGCTGTAGCATTTTTTTTTTTTTAAACTAAAGTAACTATTGTTATAGTAATGACATTACAGTTATGGTAATGACAGCCTGTTATGGTAATGACACTATAATGACATAAACAGCTATTTTAAATACATAGTTATAAAAATAAACCATTTCATGCTGACACTGCAGATTCAAAAATACTTTTTATTGGTAACTGTAAAAATATGAACATATGTTCTGTATACAGAACAAGAGTAACACAAAGGATAAGCACTCCGAGTAAACCAACCTAAAAAACAACAACAAACACCTTAAGTAACAAATGAGTGCTCAACATGTAAGTAACCCTTAGAAAAAATACACATAAAAACACTCCAAAGATAATTTTCCAACACATTAAGAACTGACTATTGTTGATATCTGGTGTGTAATTAACCCATCAGCTAGAGAATATACATTTTTTTCATTGAGATATACATCTTTTTCTAGGGTTGACTTTATTTTTGCAACAAATTATCTCTTCTCTGAAATATATAATGCTGAGATACTGCCGATGTCCTGGTCTGAACATAACGCGAATTATTGCAAACTAATGCGGGCCCCTAGATGGCGCTTTAATACCACTTTACTACAGAAAGAAGCTTTTCGCACAGAGTTTAAACATAAACTCGATGAGTTCCTTCAGTTTAACCTTGGCTCTGTCAATGGTCCTCGCATTTTGTGGGATTCAGTTAAAGGATTTATCAGGGATAATTCTATTCTATTCGCCTAATATGCTGCTTAGACAGCGGGCTGAGTTTCTTATCCACAGGGTGAGACAAAACTATTACTTCAATGGCAGCAGACCTTCCCATTTGCTCGCTCTGAGATTACGTAAAAACTAGCGTTTTGCAGATATTTTAGCTGTTAAATCCACACAGGGAGATAGTTAAATAAACTTGGCATTCTGTTCCTTTTACTCAAACCTTTATAGATCTGATATTTGCTGTGACAAGGAAGCCTGTACGCGTGTCCTCCAAAATCTCCAAATCCCACGCCTTTTACCTACTGAATCTGCAGTGCTTGGGCCCCCCCCTCTCTTTGGCTGAATTAAAAGATGTGCTTCAGTGTATGAGCAGGGGCAAATCTCCAGGCATTGACGGTATTCCTCCTGAATTATTTAACCTTTTGGACCCAACCAGGTCCGCTTGTGCTTAACATGATGCAAACTGCTGATTTGTCTCAGATTAATTTGGACACATTAATTAAATACTACCTAGATAGATTAAAGTTTAGAATTAGGCATGTTTAAAATTCAAAAGGCACAGCACACAGTTACGTTAAAGAATCAAGAAATGCAGTTAACATTTATTAAATGGTGAAATACAAAGTAAACAGTTTGCCTGAAAAAAGGGTGCTGCGTAAGTCCACTGTAATGTCAATCTACGTTTAGAATTAGGCATGTTTAAAATTCAAAAGGTAAATCACAGCACACAGTTAGGGCCTATGCTAAAGAACATTAACACTAGAACCACCACAGCTGTCATTTTTACGGTTTTCACTTTTAAAATTTAAATTACTCTGCGTGTGTGAAAGACATGCAGTTGTCCGTTCTTGACTTTTTTCCTAAATTATTATTATTTATTTCTTAGCAGACACCCTTATCCAGGGCGACTTACAATTGTTACAAGATATCACATTATTTTACATACAATTACATTATTTTTGTTATTTTACACATTATTTTTGCATACAATTACCCATTTATACAGTTGGGTTTTTACTGGAGCAATCTAGGTAAAGTACCTTGCTCAAGGGTACAGCAGCAGTGTCCTCCACCTGGGATTGAACCCACGACCCTCCAGTCAAGAGTCCAGAGCCCTAACCACTACTCCACACTGCTGCTGGCGTTTGAAAGGCAGGATAGCAAAAAAAGCGACCAAAAAAAAAAAAAAAGTTATAATCCCCTCTACCTAGAACCGCCAAAGCTGTCACTTTGACTGCCTTTTACAATACATGTTTTTATTTTGAATATAACCTACAATATTCTATTTTATTTTTATATACAAGCCTGTTGTTATCTCTACTGGACTTGGCAGCCATCAATTCCTTTGTTTGTACAAGGAAAAATATCAGTAGGAGAGATTTCATCTTGAAGCTAGCCACAGCGCTTCAGCAGAAACATTTCAATCAGAAAACTGCAAAGCAGCAGGCTGCAGCAGCTCAACCTGGATTCTGTGCTGCACCGAGTGACACACACGCAAGAGAAAACATTTTACTTTTGTTTTAAATTAAAAACGACTTTCGTTTTTACGGTTTTGCATGTACATATACCTGTTTACACAGTAGTTTATTTTTAAATGTTTATTTTAGTATAGTTTTGTTATTTTTTGAAGTAGTGCTTTATATAGGGTAAGTTAAATTAACCTTTTTGTTAATTGTTCATTTAAATACAGTGTTTCGGCTGTGCAGATGTTTGATATTGTAGCGTGCACGGATAAGGCAGCAGTAGGGCTGGTAGGTGATGTAATCACACACAAAGACATAGGCCTAACATACGTTCCTTGCAAGAGAGCCGGCTCCTTTGTACAGCGGTATCGGTGCTATGCTTTAGTGTGAGAGGTCCCGGGTTTGCGCCCACCCTCCGCCTGTGTGTGGATTGCCTCGCCCTGTGTGAAGCGCCTGCCTGCGGGAACCAAGATCGTTACAATAGGATGTGCTTGAATAAGACTTTTGAGTTGTATCTGATAGTTTGTCTTTCATTTTAATATTGTTGTTGTTTAAACTGTAAACCGTCATAATGACTGCTGGCAGCGGTTTTAAGTATGAGTATAACCGTGGCGGTTCTAGTGTTAAATGGTGAAATACAAAGTAAAGGGTTTGCCTGAAAAAAGGGTGCTAATGTCATTTTAAATCTTCATAAAAACACACATTAACCTTTAAAGCTGAAGTCTATTGTGAAAAAAAAAATGGATTGTAGCTCAACAGGAAAGCGTAATCAATCGGACTCAGAGTCTGTATTGTTGGACACAAAATGAAAAGTGCTTACAATTTATTCAATCAATGCACAGCTTGTTCTACTCGCTTGAAGCGCGAGATTTGAAATCTCAGGCATTATTTGCACTTTTTTTTTTTGCACATGGTTATTAGAAACAATGAAAAATTGATATATATTATATCATATTATATTATATATATAGGCCTACACACACACACACATACTATACAAGTTTTGAAATCTGCTTTGCTGTACAGTGATCCAAAAAAAAAAAATTAAAAAAAAAAAAAACATACGTCAGTTCAGTAAGACACTGAAGGCATTGAGAAAGACCTCTAGCCTAAACATTTCCAATTGAATTTATTAACTTTTTTAGTATTTCTAAATTACCGTAAGACACTTGCCAACATTTGAATTTTATTCTTTGCAAATTCTGGAGGAATGTAGGTAATACTTGCACTGGTCATCTGTATTGTACAGTCAAAAGTTTAAGCCTACAGTATGCTGTGATGTAAAGTTGTATCACACAGATTTGATCAATGATGACAATTAACCTTCTGCAGTACTGTACATGTCCAGTGACTTTAACCTCACCCCAATAAATATACAAAAAAAAATAAAAATCTCTGGCTGTCACAAATAACACACAGTAGTTTTTACAACATGCTACCTGACACTAACACTTTAAATGTCTAGGGTCACAAACCTGATAACATCACTGATAACCAGTCACCATTTCAAAGATGGCAGCAATCTCATGCTGATATCAACAGAATTCTGGTCAAGGCCAGGGCCAGTCTATACAGTGCAGTGCAGTGCAGTGCATTTTCTCCTACTGCTGACTTAACTAAAAAACACAGTAGGTCACGGTGCACTCCGCATACTACTGTAGGCATTCAGGGCTCAAATCCCCTCCCTTGTCTGTCTGAATTCCTAAACAAACAGACCTCTCCGAAGGGAGAGAGACAAGACCTTTTGTTTTTATTTTAAAAAAAAGGTCAGCAGAAATCCAGTCAGATTACTGGAGCATTCATTTTCTTAGCATTAATGTAATCCTTCTAAGAACTGTTTAATAAAAATCAGATACCAGTATCTAACTCTTCTCAATCACTGCAGTTCATTTATACTGGGTTGCCAAAACCATGCTTAGAAATTAAATGTTGTTTACTGTATATATTAAGCAATATGCTTGATGTTGACAATCTACTTTCAAAAATAGAAAAGGTGCTAAGTACATGCGAGTCCATGAACGTGGTACAGCAAGTCTGTGCACTGAGAAGTCATCGAAAATCAGATTTATATGGCAAGCCAAAGCTTAGGTCTCTCCTAATACACAACATTTTGATAAAAAAAAGTCATGGACATGTCAGTAGTCTGAAATAGATGATTGGTCCAACAAACATTGCATTTTCATAGAATGGCCCACATACAGTACATGTGTAAACAGATATACTGTACCAGCCAGATCTTTAATTGAGCGACTGCAGTAAGACCTTAAATGTTATTTTGCACTTACAAATACAGTAAGACATCCCTTTATCCCAGTAGTTAGACCGACTGTGGGGCTTTCAACATCAACATATACTGTTTAGTAAATAGAATACAGTGCGCCAGGAAGAAGCTGAAAAGCTGCTTGATGAAGTGGATTCCAGGGCATTGTTAGTGATTTAGACAAAGAGCATTACAGTATATGCAGGATGAGAGTGGACTGGATTTAACAGTAAGCTGTTTTGATCTCTAGGGTCAGGTGAACCAGGAATTAAAAAAAAAAAAAAAATCAATACAAAGTCACATAAAACTGTATCCCTTGTAACATGGAATTTTTATAGTCAAATAAAAAATTTCAGCACTTTAAAAAAGACAATGCAATGCTTTACTGTTTATAGTTTCAGTGTCTTATAGTGGATACAAGTCATTCAAAAATTATAAAAGGGCATACCTACGACCAGGACCGGTTAACTGGTCTGCAGTGTTGAGTGGACTTATCCTATACCCCTTTCACATTCACACAGACAAGTTATGATGGCTCAGAACCGGCACCGTTGTGGCATTTTGGTCTGTGTGAATTGCCTATACCGTCACACATTGCCGCCATATTTCACGCCTTCTCTGAACCACCTTGGGAGTGGACTGAACCATCTTAACTCCCGTGTGAAAGGCTATGCCGGCACTGAAGTGCTATAGTGTGCATGGATTGAAAGTCAACATCCCACGCGAGTGCATGTATACCGGGCGTGTTGGGTATCTTTGTATAACGTATGAAGGTAGAGATTCCACAATGGGTCTGAAGACATCATAAAGAAACTTGGAAATTATTTCTGTGTGGCAAGAACATGCTGATACAATAGGACGGCCTGGGTTGGTAGGCTTATGAATTTTAGGAAGTAAATAAAAACGGCTACAGCGAGGGTTTTCAACAATAAGATTAGATGGAGACTTTGGTAATAAGTTATTCTGGATGGCAGAATGGGTAGTAGATGTGACTGTAGTTTGTAACAGTTGGGTAAGATCATTTGGGACTTTTGTGTAGAAGTTAGTGTCAGAAAGTTGTTTAGATGCTGCTTCTATATATAGATCCTTTTTCCAAACTACTACAGCTCCTCCTTTGTCAGCAGGTTTTATTATGATGTCATTACGTTTCTGTATATTCTGTAAAGCGTGATATTCATCAGTTGTCAAGTTTAAACGATTAGTGTGTTGTTGAAAATTAATTTGACTTATTTCTCGTTCACATTTATCAATAAAAAAATCTAAGGCTTGAAAACCTCCGGAGGCTGGTGTCCAATTAGAGTGCTTTGTTTGTATTGATGGAAAATATCTAAGGAATCAGAAGCTGTGTTGGAGGATTGTGAATCACCTAATTCATTTGTATCTGTGTCTGCATGAAAATGGGCATGTAAACACATGCGGCGAAAGATATCCTGTGTGTCATTGATGACTGCAAATGTGTAAGTGGATTTCTTTATGGGTACAAATGTGAGACCTTTGGATAAAACAGAGTTTTCAGCAGTAGTAAGTGCCAAATTTTCTGGGATTGTAACAACAGTTTTATGTGGTCTTTGCTGTATTATATTTTGATAATTAATGGTAGTCTTTAATGTCTTAGTCTTCCTTGAGCTTAATCAATTTTTTTGCTTTATTTGTTTTCATGAAATCATAGGTATCTGCATTTAAATTGTGAATAAGGCGACAAGCTTGGTAGTATAAATCATTATTATTTAACATATCTTTTAAGCATGTCTTGAAAGTTATCATATCATGGTCAAGTTTTTGTATTTTATATTGATAATTTTTGATAGTATGCCTCATGATACTTTTACTACATTTAAATAAAGTAGATTGCACTTGCTTGTAATATCCTCTATGGTTGTCGCTTGGATGGAAATTCATTCTGAAGCCTTTAGGAATGAGGTTTACATACCTCATTATAGGTATGTAAATAGATAGATACAGTATATATATATATATATATATATATATATATATATATATATATATATATATATATATATATATATATATATATATATATATATATATACACACACACATACATACATACATACATACATACACACACACAGTCACCTCCAAAATGATTGGCACCCTTGATAAAAATTAGCAAAAAAGCTGTATAAAATAAATACTAGTACTGAGCTATATTGTAATTTTCCAACATGTGGAATATATTTGACTTTATTAATGATTCAATGGAATCAACCAAAATTACACATTTGTCAAATTCTAAATTTATTTCCAAAAAAAATGAAGTGTCACAATTATTGGCACCCTTGTTTTCAGTACTTTGTGCACCCTCCCCTTGCAAGGATAACGGCACTGAGTCTTTTTCTATAATGTTTAATGAGATTGGAGAACACATTGGGAGGGATCGTAGACCATTCCTCCATACAGAATCTTTCCAGATCCTTGATAGTTCTTTCCCCATGGTGATGCGTGATTTCATATGCGTGTTACCTCATTTTTATACCCCAGTGAAACAGGAAGCCATGGAAGGCCACAATACAGTTCCTTAAGACTGAGATGAACTTAAAGAAGTAGAATGTGAATGCAGATTTAATTTTGTTTGATTTTATTTATAAGAATCTTTAGGGGTGCCAATAATTCTGACACCTATCTTTTTGAGACCATTTTTATTACTTGTTAATAAAAAACTCTCTGAGCAATTGTATTAGAATAAAAGAATATGGTTTTCCCATATATTTGAGCATAAAATATAGCTCATTACCTGTGTTGTTTATTTTATATTTGTGAAGGACGCATGAATCAAGCCAAGTACAAGGTTGTCCTGGAAGAAAACTTGCTTCCTTCTGCTCTGACAATGTTCCCCAACTCTGAGGATTGGTTTTTCCAGCAGGACAATGCTCCATGCCACACAGCCAGGTCAATCAAGGTGTGGATGGAGGACCACCAGATCAAGACCCTGTCATGGCCAGCCCAATCTCCAGACCTGAACCCCATTGAAAACCTCTGGAATGTGATCAAGAGGAAGATGGATGGTCACAAGCCATCAAACAAAGCCGAGCTGCTTGAATTTTTGCGCCAGGAGTGGCATAAAGTCACCCAACATCAATGTGAAAGACTGGTGGAGAGCATGCCAAGACGCATGAAAGCTGTGCTTGAAAATCAGGGTTATTCCACCAAATATTGATTTCTGAACTCTTCCTAAGTTAAAACATTAGTACTGTGTTGTTTAAAAATGAGTATGAACTTATTTTCTTTGCATTATTCGAGGTCTGACAACACTGCATCTTTTTTGTTATTTTGACCAGTTGTCATTTTCTGCAAATAAATGCTCTAAATGACAATATTTTTATTTGGAATTTGGGAGAAATGTTGTCAGTAGTTTATAGAATAAAACAAAAATGTTCATTTTACCCAAACACATACCTATAAATAGTAAAACCAGAGAAACTGATAATTTTGCAGTGGTCTCTTAATTTTTTCCAGAGCTGTATATTATTCTTAATTATTATTTTAAGTAGCTTACCCACATTATTCTGCTTATTTTTTTTTTTTTTTTTGTTTTGTTTCCGTTGCCATGAAAATGATCTGTTGACCGATAGGTTTGAAAGTTGTACTCACATGATCCCTTTGGCTGTGTGAATGGGTTATGATAGTATTAGAATTTTTTAAACGTCTCCATGAGGGCTCAGTAGTGGTATTTGTGTGTGAAAGTGTAGACTTCACTTGTAAATCTGTCATTTTGTGTACTGTAGTGATTATTTCTACCTTAAGGATGTCTGCTGTGTTTATTTTATTATATATTTTATTTAACATATTATTAAAAATCGATTAAAGACAACTTGTGTGCTTAATAAGGAATGTTAAGCAATTTCTAAAAGATTAAAGTCTTGTCAGCACATATGAGGCTAGACTGTACAGTAGAAGCTGCAGTAATTACAGGAAAGTCATTTATGGTTTCCATTCTCATTTAAAGGGCAATAGTTTTGGTGCCATGCTAAAGGCAATTCAAGGCTACAAAACAGAAGGGTTATTAAATTCCCAATTGTTGAGGTGAGAAGGGTTAGAAAATAAAAGTGCAACCAGAGCCATCTAGTTGGAACATGATAAACACTTGTAGCTCAACCCCTAAAGTTCTAATTAAAGTTGGGACAGCAAGAAAAAACAAAGTTTGTGAGTCTGGCAAAGGCCATGGTTACAGACAGCCACATTATCAAAACAGTATACAATTCAAGCTTATTTGGTCCTTTATCAAGACTGAATCAAACAAGGAGCCAAGCAGGCATGGAAAATTAAGCACACTTTCCACCTACAGTACTGAAGACTGATTTCTCACTGGTGACAACACAAAGAGGCATTAAGTAATACCACTTCTTAATGTACTGTACAGTCCATAAATCCAGGCTGCCTGTGGGCTGTGTTTTGAACTCACTACTGTATACAGTATGAATACCATACTTTGTATAAATAAAAGCAGTGTGTAGTGTATACTGTAGCCGTAAAAGTAAATATACTTTACACTAAGTAATACAGGTCTAAAATCATACTATTCGTTCCAGTATATATTAGAACCATGATTCATAATAATAAAAGCAAAACTACTGGAGTAACTGTTATGTCACCCTTGGATAAAACAAAATCATTACATTCCAGAGTCAGGTGTGTAATATCTAAAATTCAGTAACGAAGAAACTCCATTTGTGCCCTCCCTACAGTCTCCCTCTCTCTCTCTCTCTCTCTCTCTCTGTCTCTCTCTCTCTCTCTCTCTGTCTCTCTCTGTCTCTCTCTGTCTCTCTCTGTCTCTCTCAAATTCAAATTCAAATTCAAAGGTGCTTTATTGGCATGACCATTATTCACAGTATTGCCAAAGCAATGTATACACAGTACATCATCTGAACATTAAATAGACAATAACACTGATGAGAATAATAATGATAATAATAATGGTAAACAAATAATAGATAATAACCACGTTATCAATAAGTTAACAATAACAACAATGAAATATAACAAGATTTGAACTAATGTAGAGTGCTCACTGTTTGTCCCTCAGGCTGTGACAGGCGGCTGTGTACTGGGCTGCCAGTTGGACACAGCTGGACTCCTCTCCGAGGAGGATTGGGAGTTTTGAGAGTCTGGCAGGTCTGGGAATGTTTTGCAAAGATTTTTTTATTTGTGGGAAGAAAGTTTCCCTTATTTCTGTGTATTTTGTACACTGCAGTAGAAAGTGCATCTCTGTCTCTACTTGTTGGAGTTGACAGTGATGACACAGCCGGTCCCTCTTTGGGCAGCCAGGTCTGCCTGTGTCGGCCTGTTTCTATGGCCAGGCTGTGCTCACTGAGCCTGTATTTGGTTAGGATCTGCCTCTGCTTGTTGTCTTTCACCCTGCTCAGGTATTCAGCCAGGGTGTAGTGTCTTTTTAGGGCCCGATAGCACTCTAATTTGCTTTGTGTTTTTGTGTGTGTGTCCCAATAGGTGAGGTAGTTTTGTTTGTGTTGTGTTATAATTTGGTTAACTCGAATTGTCTGTGTTGGAGCAGTGCTGTCCTGAGGCTGGTTGGTGTTAGTGTGTGTTAGTGCAGTGAGCTTCAGGACCAGATGGCTGAGGGGACTCTTCTTTTGGCTCAGTTCTTGGTACTGCAGGGCTTTACTGTGGTAGGAGTTTGGGTTGCTTTGTTTCAGATGAAGCCAAAATTTAATTGCTCTTTTTTGTATTGAGATCAATAATGGATATTGACCTAGTTCTGCCCTGCACGCGTTGTTTGGTGTTTTCTCTGTATTTGCAGGATGTTTTTGCAGAACTCTGTGTGCAGGGCATCTATTGGGTGTTTATCCCATTTAGTGTAATCCTGCTCTGTGAGCGGACCCACACTTCACTGCCATAGAGGGCAATGGGTTTGACAACACTTTCAAAAAATTTTGAGCCAAATTCTAATGGGGAGTTTTATATAAAGCTTTTTCTTTATGGAATAGAAAGCCCTGCGGGCCTTCTCTCTCTCTCAGTGCATTCACTGCGGATTAAAAGCTACCTGATGCGCTGATGTTTAGGCCCAGGTAGGTGTAGTGCATGCAGTGTTCTATTGTGGTGTGGTGTAGTGTGAAGATGTATCTACTTTCCTGATATCTGGGTTTTTTCTGAAATATCATGATTTTAGTTTTGTTCATGTTTACTGCCAGGGCCCAGGTCTGACAGTACTGCTCTAGCACTGACAGGCTCTGCTGCAGCCCCTGCTCTGTGGGCGACAGCAGGACCAGGTCATCTGCGTAGAGCAGGAATTTAATTTCAGTATCAAGCAGAGTGAGGCCAGGGGCTGCAGATTGCTCCAACACTGTGGCCAATTCATTGATGTAGATGTTGAACAGTGTTGGACTTAAACTGCCCCTGTCTCCTCCACGCCCCCTGTGAGAAGAATTGTGTTCTTTTATTGCCAATCTTTACACCACATTTATTTTCCGTATACATTGATTTAATTGTGTCATAGGTTTTACCTCCTACACCACTTTGGAGGAGTTTATAAAATAATCCTTCGTGCCAGATTGAATCAAAAGCCTTTTTGAAATCTATAAAGCAAGCAAATAATTTATTTTTATTTTGGTTTACATGTTTGTCTATTAGGGTGTGTAGGGTGTAAATATGATCAGTAGTGCGGTGTTTTGGAAGGAAGCCAATCTGACTCTTACTCAAGACACTGTGTTCGGTAAGGAAGGCCAGTATCCGAGTGTTAATGATACTGCAGAATACCTTCCCCAGATTACTGCTCACACAGATGCCCCGGTAGTTACTGGGGTCGAATTTGTCTCCACTCTTAAAAGACAGGGATATAATCCCTTGGTTCCAGATGTCAGGAAGTAGCCCCACACTTAGTATCAGGTTAAACAGTTTTGAGGGCCTCCTGCAGCTTAGGGCTGCTGTGCTTCAGCATCTCATTGGAGACGCTGTCTACCCCGCTGGCTTTCCTATTCTGGAGGGTCTGCAGTTTCTCTTTAAGTTCCTGCGCAGTGATTGGAGAGTCCAGTGGATTCTGGTTGTCTTTAATTGACAATTCTAGTTTTTTCAGTTTTTCATAAATATTGTTTTGATCTAATGGTTGTTCATTGTGTGTTATGTTTTAATAGAGTTTTTCAAAATGGTTTTTCCATATATTTCCATTTTGTATGGCCAATTCTTCTGGTTTTGATTTATTTAGTTTTTTCCAATGTTCCCAGAATCGGTTTGAGTTAATGGAGTCCTCGATTTCTGTCAGTTGCTTGTTGATGTGGTTATTTTTTTTCTGTTTTAGTGTGCGTTTATAGTAAATTTAGAGTTTTCTCTCTCTCTCTCTCTCTCTCTCTCTGTCTCTCTCTCTGTCTCTCTCTCTCTCTCTGTCTCTCTCTCTCTCCAACAAGGGAGTTAAACATCATTACAATCTTAATTTCCTTCAACACAGTACCACTCAAAAGGGACGTATTCATTGGCTCCACTGCTCAATGGACACACCGTCAATCCAAATATACAAATGACCTCCCTGCTGACCTCAAACCGGTAGCCAGGCAGATGGGGATGGCTTCTCTACTGGTCAGAGGATAAGACCATGACAATAAAACAATGGTGTACTGTATACTGTACACTGAAGGTGGGATACTGTACTTATGTCAACTTCATAGTTTAGAATGTTTATGGAGGAAATTTGCATAGAAAAGTATTCATGAATTTCCTAAAATACTATAACCCTGTGCTTCTCATGTTCTGCAAAAAAGAATACATTTCAAAAGGTCTGGACCAGGAACTATATGTTATAAACTTAAAGGAAACAAGCTGTCGTAGCTCAAGTCACAGATGCTGTCTCCAGCTAGCTTTTTGCAGTTACAAGACAAATACAATATAACTCTCCCCTATGGCAGAGGTACAAACAGGATGAGCTAACGGCTGCCTCTGCAGTGCTGTAAAGTGGTGTTTGAATAGAGATTTCTCAGGGGAATGCTGGCCAGAGTGTTTAATTTGCCCTTCTACAGCAGCCTGTGCTTGGTCTGACCAGGCAGGGGAGCATGACATTCTGCAGGCAGAGTAAACAGACCCCAGAGAGCTACTGGAAATGGTCACTGGCTATTCGTTTAGCCAAACAATGGCGTATATGAATTTAAAATGATGGAGATATGGTTGGTACAATATATATATTGCTTTGGTGTACTCTATTCGTGATGGGAAAATAGCATAATATGCCATGTCAAAAAACAGCATTTTCAAAAGGAAGGAATGTGGCACCGACTGTTTCAGTTTACTTTTCGCAGCTGTTAAAATAAATCAAGGGGAGTGCAGGGACACACTCCAAACTACTGGATCATTCAGTAACTTATCTCCCCGGCACAGGCCGGAATTAACAAAAATAAAAAACAGCAGTAAAAAGCAGGAGCAACAATGTTTACTACTCTTATTGTTGACCTTCCCAGATTGTCTTCTGTGCACAACTGTTCATACAGCAGCTTTGAAGTCCAATATTTTTTGTGAGGGAAGGGGATATACAAGTTTCAAATTGACACGCTATATATGAAAGACAATATATATTGGTCAATAAACAATAACATGCCTTACACAAATAATCATACTGTGTGAGGGGTGTCCCGGAAAAACTTGATAAACCTACATTTCCTTTAGATAATCTGTATTATGTAAATAATAATTTGTAATTGTAGTTGAACCTAGACACACCTGCTTAATTGTATTTGTAATGGTAACTGCCATATAATTAAATCAATTGCAGCTCAATTACACACCTTTCCAAGCTTAATCATGCACAGTTCGGTATTGTTTTTTAATTGAGCGAATAGTCTTCTCGTATTTTCAACCACTTTTAGTGACCCCATTTTGAAAAAAAATGTTATATAGTATGTTTCTGTATTTGTACCTGTGATTGCTGCTTGATAGAATAAACAGAGTAAACGTGTTAATGTGTGTACAGTAGCTATTTATGTAACTTTTTAGTGTAATTGTAATTACTGCAGCATAATTGTATTGTAATTTAACAAAATAGCATTGTAATTGTAATTGCAATTGCAATTTCAGCCAACAATCCTGCTGTAATTCTAATTCTAATTGGAATTCTTATAATTGACCCCAGGTCTGATCATGGGGTTACCAACTGAATACAATTTTCTGAACTTTGAAATGTTTGCAGGTTACCAAGTTTTTCTGCCACACCCCTATTTTGATGCTTGGTTATTTGGCTCTTTTCTGTAGAGCTGCACTTGAAATAACTTGGCAACCTGGTTAATGTTGGTTATATGGGGAAATGGCTTTGCTTTTAGCAGAGATTTGGCCATTGTTTGTTTGTTTTTTGTTCTAAAAAACACTTTTACACAAAAAAATATATATATAAATATATATATATATATTTTCATGGGCCAAAAAAAAAAAAAAAAACTTATGACACCCATCCTTTAATAAAATGAAGCTTCTTAAATACTTTGTGGTAAAATCAAATACTTAAAAGGTCTTGGATTTTAAGTTTCATTAGAAATGTATTTAGTGCAACAAGGCGGCCAGCATTCTAACCCTATTTTTTATTCTTTCTTTCCTGCAGGAAGCACAGTTATTCACCATAATTAGGCTTTTAATTCCAAGTTATTTTAATTTCATTCTGTTGCAGATCTTAAATTCTGTTGCATACAGAAAATGCCAGAGGTGGTAATCTCGATCAAAAACTATTACAATGTGAATCAAAAAGGATCTTCTATCTTCATACGGTACAACCTGAGGGATTAAATGAAGAGCTGGGATTTTCATGTTTTCTGTGATATAATGCGCAATATAGTGTACTTGTCTTTCATAAGAGCTGAAAATAGATTAATAGCGCATTGAGATTATGACTGTTACTAGCGGACTGTTTAGAAATGTACTCAGTTATGTTACAACTGTTCTGTCCATGAAATATATCTGTATAATTTATGTAATGTCTTTGTAGTTTTTTTGATCAAGTTAATTTGCTAACAGACTGTTCTGATTTGTTCTTAACCGTGAAGCGATTGCTCTGTTTGCTGAAAATTCCTATAACATTCTATTGATATATTTATATAGTGTATTGAGAGGTAAGATTTATGAAAATGGTAATAATGTATTAAAATGATTTCGATAACAGATTATCTAGACATAGATTTTATTACGATGCGATTGTCCTATATATTGCACTAATCTGTAACATCTATCCCTATTCACTATTTACTATGTAAAATTGAAGCTAATTCAAATGATTTATGGTCCATAAATGTTGACACAACTTAATACCTGTTTTCTAATGTTTTTTTAATTGTTTATTTTGCACATGGTTTATGCTAATTGCTTAAATATGTGGATGTTTTTTTTTTTATTCTGGTAGCACTGATGATGGTCAAACGCTGACCGAAGCATTTGCACGTTGTTTTTTCTGCAGAGTTTGTCAGCTGTCTTAGCCGGGTATGTAAATAAAAGTGACCTGTTGGTTTTCACACGACTTTGACGTTGGAGCACTTTCTTTAACCAAGGCACTTACTGTAGTCTTATTTCCACCTCTAAAGGCCATGCACTCTACCACATTTTATAGAATACCTGTTCCTTTTAAATGACAGCATTCTACATTTTATTGTTGAAAATATATTATATTTGTCAGACTTACAATTGCACAAAAAACATATATATTTATTCATGTGAAACTTAAAGAAAACTGCTTTTAAGACTGTCTGAAGAATCGTAAAAAAAAAAATTGTTTGTTTTAGTATTAACTGACTTGTCACTGCAAATAAACTCATCTCCATATTATTTGTACTTGGTTAAGTTCATGAAATACAAAAAGTATATATATATTTATGTAACAAATAACCTGGACTAAACATAAATAAATAAATCTAAAGTCAATTTTTGAAAAGTTGTCATTTGGAAATGTTGTAATCAAAAACAAAAAACAACCTCTTATCTGAGCTGCCACTTTTTTTACAAGGTTTGAGAATGACAGGCTGCAGCAATTCCATGAACAGATACCATCCCATTGGCCATCTGGCAACAAAACCTGTGAACGCCACAACACAAAAATGTACTTGCACATTCAAAACAGGAGGATGCGCTTGGAGATCCCAAAACAATACCCTATGCTTATGTTTTTCTTTTTGCTTACTTCCAGCAACATTATGATGATGAAACGCATCAATTCACAAAGCAGTCAGCCTTGAATTAACATCCTTAAGCAAGATAAAATGCATTGGAAAGTAAGTCTTGCCAGCTGTCAGCTCTTCTTTTTAAAGAACGCTCTGAGTGTTAATTTGAGTCTAGCTGAAGTGCAAAAATCATTCAAGCAGACACAAAACCTGTGATATTTTCTGACTGCCTTAACATGGATTTAAAAACAAGTGCTGCAGCTTTGACAGTTTGCTGCAACCCCTCCTGCAGAAGTGTTTATCAAGTTTCTCAAATCATCAAGAAATGCAAAACCAAACATGGTGAACTGCACATGTTCAAAAATAAATCATTTGGAAATGGAGAAACACCTACTACATTTATTTTACTTCTGATACCGTTTGACTGCAGTGTGGTCATGTTCCTGTGTAGGGACAAGCAATGTAGTATGAAGTTAAAAGAAGTTGAATTTTCCATTAACAACCAACATATTCTTTGTTTAAAAAGCTAATGAAAGGAGAATACACTCATTGTTTTTTCATGTAAATTATATGTAAAAAAATATTTTAGAACCATACCTAGAAACAACATTAAGTCACAAGGTACAGGTGTATGTAGAAATATTAAAATAAATACATTAAATGATACTACTGTAAAGCTGACAAAAGTGGTAGCCAACTGAAAAGTATCATAGACACCAATGTTAACTGCAGCACATTGCTGGAGATCAAAGGAATTAATGTTTCTTCACTGAATATTCACCTTTTCCTGTATATTTTAACACTGTACAAAACAGCACTCATGCACGTGACAATACAATATTACATATTGATAGCAACACACAAAATACTGTATGCACCAATGAAAACAAAAACATTGTACCTGAAAATCAAGTTTGTCATAAATCCATGACAGCCCAACTTCAGCTCAGAGAAGGGAGACAATAGGTCTTACCCCTCGACTGCAATCCAATTGCCATTGAGACTACTTTCCAGTTGTTAATGATAAAGAGTTTCCATTTTCAAAAAGGACCACCAAAAATACCAGCACTTAGCCATGGACTGCTTTGTTTATATGAAAAAAAACAATGTAAGTCCCACTTCCTTCTAGTAATGAGCAGCTACATTGGATATTCCTCAAGGGTTGCCACTATTGCAAAGTACTGTGACCATTTTAAGAGTGTTGAGATAGAAAATCAGGCTCGCATTGGGAGGGAATTAGATGAATGCATACAGCTGCCCTATAATCCACACTCCTCCTCCCCCTCCTCAGACAAAGCTCCCAACTGCTGAATGTAATCTAATAATTAGCATATGTAAGGGAAAGGGTTAGACTGTGACATTCATCGTATCTGCTTCATAGACAACCAATTGTTCTGAAACAAACCCGCAGTCCACTATATGACCTTAGAAATTCCAAATGAATACAGGTTGTACTGGGCAGAAACAGCAGGAGATACAAGAATCTATTCTAGACAAATTCTGCATCTTCAGAGCCGTCAAGCTTTTATATTTCAAACTGGACCCAAAGTGTCTAAAGATATAAAAGAGAGGAATCTGGTCTTTCAAAACTAAAATAATCTCCTTGAAGACCATATGCCGATCTTGCATATTTTTACACATTCTCCGTACAGAAAAATATGTTGGTTGGTTTTCTATGCTGAATGTTGTAGTGCATTATATAATACATCAATATTTACAATGCGAGTGCATTTTGTTTGTGTTTCCAAAATGTACACAAATATAATAAATGCATTAAATGCTTGTTGCTCATTGTATTATTGATGTTTGTGTGGTCTGTTTGCTTTAGAGATGTCAAGTTTAAGGTTACAGTACATTCTTCCTGCCCCAGTGACAAGTGGCTGTTATTCTGGTAAAACTGTGCAGAAACTTTATTGGCAACACAAGGGAGAATCTAAAGATGTGGGTAAAAACTAAAATATACGATTCTCATAACTTTTCAACAGTGTTGTAACCAAGTTAAGACAATGTATACATACAGTACATACAGGAAAACATACTATATGGACAGGTAGTACAGTATCTCCTTATATTCCCAAATGCTAAAGACTATGAACCGCATGTGCTAAACACTGTCAAGATTTCTTTTTTCCACCTCAGAAACATAGCTAGGCTGCGACTATGCTTTCACAATCTGTGGCTGAAAAAATAGTCCATGCGATTGTGTTTTCCAGGATTGACTACTTTATTGCCCTGTTTGCTGGTGTCTCAAATTGTATCCTTGCCAGACTTCAATATGTCCAGAACTCTGCAGCCAGAATTCTGTCCAGGTCTTCCACCAGAGATCATATTACTCCTGTTTTAGAGGCCTTGCATTGGCTGACTGTTAGGTTCCGAGTCGATTTTAAAATTATACTGCTTACCTATAAGGCTCTTCATGGGCTGACCCCACTTTATTTATCTGATCTTTTATCTTTTTATACTCCTACCCGCAACCTCCGCTCACATGATCTTAGGTTGTTGAGTGTCCCTCGTGCTCGCCACGCACTATGGGCGACAGGGCATTTAGTTGCTATGCCCCAAAATAGTGGAACTCCCTTCGTATAGAGATTAGAGACTCTGCTACTTTGAGTGTTTTTAAATAGAGTCTTAAAACTTACTTTTTTAGAAAGGCTTCCTTATGATTCTGTATTTCTGTTTGGCCTCTGTGTTTTTATGACTTGTTGTATTTGTTAAGCGCTCTGAGACGAATGCTTTTAAGGGCGCTATATAAAATAAAGTTTATTATTATTATTATTATTATTATTGTCATTAGAACAGTGTATACTGTACTCATACAGGCTCCTCCACTCTACCCATGATTCCAGGGATATGCAAAACAAGCACATTGTAGGCCTACTGTACAAGTTAAATAAATTATACGAAAAATATTTTGTAGCAAAAGTTTTGCTTTTATGGATGAGGAAAAAAAAAAAGTTACAAGAAATAGATGGCGAAAATTGTTTATTTCAGCAATTTTTTTGCAAAACTCCAAAAATACTAATTCAAAAGTATTCATACCCTTTGATGCTATGATAGTATTGTCTACAAGGTGCTAGAAATTTCAATATGAGAATGCAGAACCTAATACCCTCGGTCTGGAAGAAAGAAGGTTCTTTCACCAAGAACAAGTAGAAGAATTGTGAGGATGATTAATTACAATCCGAGATTGATTGCCAAAGATATTCAAAGTGAATTGGCTGCAAGCGGGACTGGGGTTTCCATTTCAGATATAGGTCAGGTATTGCATGGTGAAGGTCTCAATGATCGCAGGCCAAGGAAAATGTCACTCTTAGGAAAACGTCACAAGGACAAGTGATGAAACAAAAAAAAAAAATTGAGCTATCTGGTCACAATGATAGTCGTTACGTTTGGAGAAAGTCTGGTGAATCGTACAAAGAAAAGAACACCAAACCTACTGACAAGCATGGAGGTGGTAATATCCTTCTATGGGGCTGTTTTTCCTCTAGCGGCACAGGAAATTTAGTTCCAATAAATGGTAAAATGGATTCCATAGCATACCAAAAGATATTGGCCAATCATCTGAAACCCACCACTACAAAACTTGGTTTAAAGCACAACACGACAACGATCCAAAGCACACATCAAAATCTACTTCAGAATGGTTCAAGAAGAATAAAATCAAGGATTGGCCTAGTCAAAGTCCCGATCTAAATACGATTGAGAATCTTTGATAAGAGTTGAAGAAGGCTATGCACTAGAGAAGTCTTCGGAATTTAAATGAACTGGGACAATTTTGCATTGAAGAATGGTCCAAAAAAATCACTAAAGAATCATGCCAAAAGCTCATTGACAAATATCCTAATCATTTAAAAGAGGTTATTATTGCTAAAGGTGCCTCAACTAGCTATTAATTTCATTTTCCTTGTCAGGGTATGAACAAGTTTCTATTTCTATTTCTTGTAACTTTTTTTCCTCATCCACAAAAGCAAAACTTTGCTACAAAAGATTTTTCCTATGATTATTTGTTTGAGAAATGTGTAGAAATTATTAATTTCCATTGGGGTATGTAAACTTTTGACTACAACAGTATATCCTAGTTAAAGAGAGAGAGAGAAAACAAGCAGAAATACTATGCAGACATGTACAGCACTATAAAAGGGCTGTTCCAATTTTCACAAATTGGAAGGCAAACACCTCTTCAAAGCTGTCCACAAAAGCAGTCAATACTGAACATACAGTACCACGATATAAGCAACTGGCAGTGCTTATATGAAGCCCTGAATTGCTGAATGTGATTTAAATGTAGTTTTCCACACGATTAAAGTCTGCTCTTGCAGGTCCGTCTTTTGTTCACTAAATTATACTCTAGGTTGTTTTTAGGACTGTTTTGTTAGACCAAGAGGTTACTAGCTTATCTAAGGAAAATGTCAAAGCTATATAAGTCACAACATAAATAATAAGCTCCAAATGGTTCAGATGTGCTTTGAAAAACTCCCAAAATCTTGATTACAGACAGTTGCAATCTCCAAATGCAATCTCAGACACTCCGTGTGGTATGCAATATATGCAGACTATGTGCTTCTGCCAACAAGACTCTAACCCTCACAAAAATATTGGTATGGGTGCAGCTGCTGTTACTGAACAACAACACATACTCCTGGCAAGTGCAGCAGAAATCACTGCAGTAAATAGCAGACATTTCACGTCTCTTAAGAAGTGTTGAAGAGAAGACACGGATACTGTACTGTACTACTACCACTGCTGCTTTGATACTTCAGCGATAGGGCCAGTCAATGAAGGCTGGACCGTGTGGCAGTTGACTGTGACTGGAGTTATGCGTCCCGAGCCGAAGGCACTAATGAAAGTCAAGGTCAACTAACACAGGGTAGAGCCTTCATCCAGAGGGCTATCATAATTATTTGTTTAAAAGTGTTTAAAAAACACTTTCAAATCTAGATTTACGTTGACCTTAGAATGATTCATCGGGTACCCTTCAGCTGAGAACTTTTAGGAAAACAGTCCAGAAATTCTTCATAAGGGATCACATATATAGTTAGAGAAAAAACAAAACAAAAAACTTTATTAAAACACATTGCTTTTTACGTGTCACTGTTTATAGTTTGTCTGGACAGTGGCAGATATCTGAATGGAGCAATATTACTGAACTGTGTGTCTCGGTTTGCTGCTGTTGAAAGATGCTGAGCCCCAGTCGAGCTGACAGACTGTGATTGGCTAATTTGGCAGTTGCAGGTACAGGACTGGTTGCTTTCGTCGGTGCAAAGTATAACTGGCTGGTTTTGGTGAATAATAGAATATAGCCTATGTGGACCAACTGAGTCTTTGTGTTGTATTTGCTGTCCAATAGAAGTGAACTGAGCTTTCATTATGGCAAGTCAAAATGAAAAGGCCAGCATTTGCGTGGACTGTTTATAAGTTTGATTCACAGTTGATGTTGCGACGTAGGAATGGGCATCTGCCGTCCGACAGAAGCCTGCTAGAGCTGGAAGCCCATTGGCTGATGGTATTGAATCGTTTTCTAATATACTATGCTATACTATTCGTGACAGTAAAACTATACCTCCCAAAACTTGAGTTGGTTATACACAGGTTTGAATCAAGCTCTGCCAGTCGAAAACCAAACATGCATTCTCACGGAAATTAACTTTGGTATAATTAAAGTTAATGCAGTATACTACTTGCCTGGAGGGCTTCACATTGTATAATCCTGGGTGGAGTGAACTGTACAGTACTGTACAACCTTAATCATCAAAACGTTTGCCTTTTAAAAACAAACACTGTACAGGGGTGCTGTTTTCTGGTATTTTATCTGACGACAGGGCAGAATAGCATACACAACTTGAGGTTGTTTGGAAATCTACCTCTTTACAGTACAGCGTGTAACCTAATATTTACCCATTGCCGTGTAATAGTAGTTCCCCATGAAAATTCACATTTCTGAAAGAATAGTGTAAATATACATATTTTTATCACTTCTTAATACACTGCATTTAGTAACCTGGCAGACGGTTTTGTTTTTTTTTTTCCGGTAAATGATTGACTACACTGCATAGAGCTGTACGATTTATTTAAAATGTCAACAAAAAAAGACATCAGCTGCATCAAAGATCAGAAATATTTCTGCTCAAGAGCGCTCTGTCCAGTAGAAGAAGGGGACATTTTACGTGCTTGTTATTTTTAAATGTATTTATGTTTTTATTTAGTTTGATAATTCACTGATGGTGAAAACAGAATGTCTTTAAAATATTCTACAATTTAGCATTTACTGTTTTTCAGGTAAGCATTTAAATATTTAGGAACATTTGTTTTATAATCTCCAGAGAAAATGAACTGTGAATGTGACAACACAATTTTTTTCCGCTTCAATAAATATCATGTTTAAAATAGTGAAATATTTTGAAATGCCTATTTTTAGACTGTGAAATAAGCCATCTTTTTTACTGTGCAAAAATACAAACCTACTAATACTGTATTAAACAAAAAAGGTAGTTCACTTAATTCTGAATGTTTTCATTGGAAATTCAATACAGTAAGTTTAAGATGGGTATTGGGTACTGGGGCTACAGTAATTACTGTACCTGAAAGTTGTGGTAAAAGGCTCAGCAGGCACATGCACTTACTGTTTTCATTTTGATACAGCACTCTGATGTTTTTAGTTCACTGCATAGTACGATGAGATTCTGGGATCAATAAGCTACTAACAACCAAACGAGCAAAATGGGCCGAATGGCCTCCTCTCGTTTGTAAACTTTCTTATGTTCTTAACACAAACCTGGTGTACTGTACAGTGTCATTAAGTCGCTTGGGATGTATAAATATGGCTTATCTGAGATAATCAAAAAGTAAAGAGTTCTGGTACTAGAAATAAAATAAAAAAATAAAAACATCCATAGCATTGTTAAAACCCAAATGTGAATATCACTATTAGCACCTTCATAAAAGCTTTGTGTTAGAGGCCTTATTATTCATTCAGAATTTTAATCTTATGCCAACACTGTATAAGGCTTATTATTAACAACCATTTGCTGGGCGCTGTGGACAGTATCCGTCCGTAACATGAATACTGCATGGAAAGGTCAGGTACAGTGCTGTATGATCCCAGGGTGCACAATGTGATCAACTTTGTATTCCAATGTTAAAGTACTGTTCACATGCATACAAGGTGTGAGAAAGAACGTCATTACACTCCACAAATAGATTTCCAGGAAATGAAGCAATGTACTTGACATTGTATTTTTTTTTTTTATATGCTTATGAGCATGACAAGTGACGTTCGTGACAGACACAGTCCACAACTAGAAACACGCCTGCTATATGACTAGGTGAGCTAGTGTACTGTACCCCCCATGCCTACTGGCAGTTTACAGAGCCAACCTCAAATTCTCTACATGCAGAGAGGGTCAATACTCAAATCAGCGCTGCGGCTGTGAAGTATTACTGACAAAAAACAAACCCTCATCCCTTACTTTGGTTGAATTATCTGCGTCCTAACCCAACATGCCTTGGAGTGGTATTTATGCTTACATGCTTCACTGCCTGTGCTTTACATGCCCCATTTAAAATCTTTCAAGATATCCAGATAACAAAAAGCTCTTAAAAAAACACATTGAAAGTAAGAGACACACAGTCTGATGATTCTATGATTAGAAGGTTTCAACAAAATCGTATATTTCATTAAAAATCTACAGTGTGCACGGTTAATCCCTATATTTGTTAAAATGTTTTAATAGATCGCTCGCCTCTAGAACAAGCATGCCTCTGAGACAAGTAGATGAAAATCAAATACATTTTCCATCAAATGCATCTTGTTTTATGGGCTGTACGAAAATACTGAATAAATAACAACATGGAGGCAATCTTATTGCCAAGTGATAATCTAGAATGGTTAACGTACAGTGAGCATACTACAGTAGCTACAAAATGTACTGTACAATGTAATTGTAACTATTCAACATGTTGGGCTAGCACAGCAGAGTACTGATTATCCCGAGATGTTTGGTAGACTATAGGTATATATTTTTAGAACAGTTCCCTGTGTTACAGCAGCTAGCTAGACTTTGTTCAAAATGAACAATCCCTCCAAATCAATTCTACAGTAGCTACAGTACAATAGTTGACTCGATTGTTTTGCTGTACCATACAGTAAGTGCTGTACAGTACAGCAACTAGAAATGGACTGTCAGCAATGGGTCGACTCATTTTTCCTAATGTCGCCACTTTCACCGGTCCTGAACCAATATTACAGGCATCTGGCTCCTAGACTTAATTTGGTAGCCAGTTAAATTTAGGGGCCAAGTGAAGTATTTTTAGTTCTAGAACCCGAGCTATTTAATAATGCATTGTTCTACTGATACTAAAAGAAACAGATATAATTAATGTACTAATATAAAATGTACTAACTCTTTAACAACCAGACATTTTTCTCTGATAATGCTAAAATAAATTCAGTCAGGAAAACTCATGCGACAGATTAAGAATATTTATTAAGCATACAGTTGATTAGACAATAATACATTAACATATTATTATTGCACATTCTTTGGCCTTTGGCCTCACCTTTGAGGTACCACTGCCATAATATAGCTTGCATAATATAGAAAGCAGGTGGAGGCTGGGGAGAAGAAAGGATAAAAAAAAAAAACTGCCGTGTAGGTTTCGATTCACTTTGGGCTTAAACAATCTGCTGGAATTTTGAAAAATGAGAACATGGGGAAACCATTGTCAATGCAGTTAAGTCAGGTTCACAACAGGCAATAAATTCAGCCTTCTTCATAGTGTCAACCACCTAAAAGGAGACACAATTTGTACAACTTGTTTATTCATTTATTGCACTGAAAAATGCAAACACTAAGCATATCTTAATTAATAAAAATCATCAGTAATACTAAAAAAACAGAATAAAAGTTCAAACTCATGTTTTTTGTTCTTCCTTTAATGTCTGCTTTGTTGTGAGATGATGCAAGGGGCGTGTGTTATAATAGCAGCACATTGTCCCACGTCAGTTCACGCTTGCCTCATTACTGTGCAACAGAACGTCCAGAGCTCGCCTGACATGAGACACCCACCTAGTTCGCTTCACCTGTGTGGGAATATGCACAGCCTGGATACCAAGTTCTGTAGCCACTGACTTCAACTGTCTGCGACTCTTGCAAGAAAAGTGATATGTCTTGTTTATCAAGTCCATCATTTCAATAACTGTTGTAGCAAGACTACATTTTTTTCAAGCCTGTGGGGCATACACCAAAAATCTACTACATGACTGGCTTTCTCTTTGAATTTAGCTTGTACATCTGCCTTCGATCGCATGTTAACAGACACGCTATCAGCAGTAAATGCCACCATTTTTTCCGATCAAGTTCCGACGAAAAAGCCTCTTCTACGGAACTAATAATACAATCTGCATCTGCATGTATTATAGCTTGCAGTCCGACAAATTTGTTTACAGCTTGGTCATCGGCACCAACAAATCTTGCACACACCTCAGTAATGCCCTTGTCCATGCCCCCATCAGCCAGTACATAACGTTGTTTCAAAATTAATTCAGAATCTCTTTCCAATGATTCTGCTATTGTCGAAATAAAGTAGACATTTCACATCAGACATGTAGTTTATGCTGGTAAGTACCCTGTTTCTTCTGTTTTTTCAGCCACGGTACACACTTAGTAAATGCCTCTTCATTTTTTACTATTGTGTATGCCGTGTTAAATGCTGCTTTGAGGTTAGCAAGTGTTCCGTCATCAATTGTGGTGGCAGCTTTCTCAACTGCTTTTATTATAAGACCTTGCTCTTTCAGTGTCACAAAATCACAAGCAGCTTTGTGCTTATTGCTGTTATGTTTGTCAAGAGTATCTTTTTTGAATGTTGTGCAGCTGGTAAGCATATTGGATTTACCAGCAATCTTTTCACAGGTTACATAGGAGAGCAGGGTCATCGGATCGTTCCTCTTTTTTCAGCCAGCTGGAAGTTTGAAACCAGTGGTTTTGTATTTTTCGTATTGTCGGAGCTTTAGTGCATTGCTTTTTTGGATTTGATTGACCTGACAGTACGTTTTCGCGCTGTGTCATTTGATTCTCTGCAGTTCTGGCAGCTCACACGATGGCAGCACTTACATGGCAATGAGAATGTGACATAGAAAGTGGCGTTAATGTTTCGTGGCAGCACTATGTACAAGAGGAGTCTTTTTCCACGGCGAAACCACGTTTTAATTTTGTATCAACCCCCCCCACACACAAAAATAATTTTGGTTGCCCCTGGTGACCCACAATTCGCAAATCTGAGCCCTGATTGATATATATAAAAATGCAATGGAAGTTTAGTTCACTCTGTAAAAAAAGACTACACTTTCCCTGAGTCCAGGGGTCAGCTGACACGTTACGGCGGGAATTCTGGGGAATATAAGGAAGTGGTTTGTGTAGCATGGGGAGGAAGGGTGGGAGGAAGTCTGTGTACACAGAACGGAGTATGCTTCCTTTACTTAAGCATGCTTAAAGTAAAGGAAGCCATTACTGTGTGTTTTGGATGACAACAGAACGAAACGAACTGGCAGCAAGAATCCACTTACTGGCAAACAGGACCGTGAATAATACAGAGGCAACATCTGTGTGAAGTAGTAGAGCAATTGCCATACGCAAAACATGATTATTTCGTGCAGTTCTGTCCCATCCTATTTACTATTCCTATTTTCGTGCAGAAAACAAGAATTTAGAGGATGCAAAATGAAAGAGGTGAAACAGCACTGCTGCCTCATTTGCATTGAATTAATGATGATTACATATGCAAAGCAGCATGTTAAACACAGATAAGCTGCTACATTCATGAGCTATTCACGAAGGTCTGACAAGGATTTTGTGCAGGCAAAAATAACAGAAACATTTTGCCGACTGAATGTTGCTGCAAAGCGGAGAGCATAGGCGGCAGAAGCTGTGTTTCATAAAAATACTGATTTGAAATGGCAGATATTTAAGGTCCTGTAAAGCCATAACGTGTTAATGCGATTGTTGCGATAATTGTTGTAGGACGCGTAGATAATAAAATAATATTTTAAATTGAAACTAAATTTCAGCATATTTTCTTTTATCCCTCTCATATTTTTATCCCTGCTGCAACGAGTAAGTAAGCTCCTTCACCTGTTGTCAAAAGAATAAATACTGTGCGCAGCTTCAGACCTGTTGCCACCCACAATTTGTTTGCTAATTAGAATTTTTCAGACCGGTATTTTTGCTTCTAATTAGTAAATAGGGTGTGACCCTTTATTTTCCTCCAGCAATTCTGGCCAAATTACCGTCGCTTAGTAAATAAGGCCCTATGTTTTGAATTGTGTTTGGGATTAGCCAAACACAATTGGTTAGTCAGGGATGAAAAAGTGAGTCAGTACTTTGAATGAGGGTTAGGTTTTTATTTTCTTTATTAAATTAAATTGGTTGGAAATAAATAAATATGCCCTTGGCTGGCTAACCAAGATTACGTTTGTCTGTCACGCTTTATACCACCAGTTTGGAATCCTGCAAATAAAGTTTGTTACAATTTATAAAATGGGTCTTTTAAATACTCTGTCCTGATTGGTCCAAACCGACACATGGGGGTGTGAATATTACAGCATATCCCCATGGGTTGGCACTTCTTTTCAAAAAGTGGCGAATCACTTGTAGATAGCCATACGGCACTAGAATTTTGAAATAAAAAAAAAAGGTAGCTCTATTTAAATTTGCAATAAAGATGACTAAAGAGATTTATGTCAATTTTGGTCTTTTGAGAAATCAAACTCTAGATGAGATCTGAATCGGACACCACCACTAATTCAAGTGGTAAAAAAAAGGGAAGTACTACTACTAGGCATCTTGAACTTACTGAAGCGCAACTTCTGGACATCGAAAAGGAAAAAAAAAAAAAAAGACACAAAAGACCACTGCCTGGGCATCGGGTGTCCTATTTGACTGGCTAAAACAAAAATCGTTACATATTGATTTCAGATTCCTCTGCCTGATCTAAATAATTTGCTACGGGAGTTTTATGCCACTGTGCGTATCTCAGAGGGACGGGAGTATTCAGTCTCAAGCTATGTGACCCTACGAACCGGTCTTAACCATTTTTTAAACAGTCCAGCAATAAACCGCAAAGTGAATTTCATAAGTGGCAGAGTATTTCAAAATGCAAGTGGTATTGTGACGTGGTACCGCAAATAAGGCATGGATACCTCCTGTCACTACCTCAAATACAAAAATAAAAACCTCCCCAGCACTGTCACCTGACACTGCCGCAGGTCTTGTGAGAAAGGTCTGATTTGATGTGCAACTAAATATGACCAGATGTGGCAAAGAAGGTCTGCGTGATTTAAAAGCAGACTAGTTTGTGCTTTGCCATGAAGAAAACAGCCAGGAATATTTCACTTTAAAATTGAATGAACAAACCAAGAATCACAAGAATTACAATGAATCAAATAAAGAAAAAAAAAAAACACAGGTGTCATTTACTCCATCCCCGGAAATCCTCTCTGGCCCGTACTAAGTTTGAAAAAATATATTAATAAAATCCCTGAAGCCCGGAGTTTTTTACATCCTAGACGCCCTTAGCAAAGTAGGGCTTGAAACACAGAAAATAATGTCTGTCACTGGTCACAGGTTTGAGGGAAGCCTTAAAATTACTGGGCACCGTGATAGCAAACAGTGGAGCAGCACTCTGTCCTTCACTTCCTCAGACAACGACAAGGACAGCAAATAACATCTATAGTGCTTCTTGTTTTTAATCATTTAAATGTTTATTTAAATAATAATAATAATAATAATAATAATAATAATAATAATAATAAATTCTTATTATTAATTAACATTGTTAATTATTTAACAGAAGCGGAAGGATATTTAATAAAAAATACTTTTTTGTTAATTAAAACATGTTTCTAGTTTTTTTATTTTTTTATTTTTTTTTTATTTAGTTAGTTGACCAATTTTATAAGTACAATAAGTCACTTCAGGGTGTGGGATATTAGAGTATATCCCACACCCTGTCGTGCCTTACAGCTTACACACACACACACATATACATACATACATACATACATACATACATACATACATACATACATACATACATACATACATACATACATACATACATACATACATACATACATACATACATACATACATATACACACACACACACACACACACACACACACACACACAGTGCTCACCCTTTATAACACTATAGTAGGGAGTCATAGTTACAAGACCGTGCTACTTGTGTTCCGCCTTATAATGAGTATAAAAGGGCTACTGTAATGACATTATGGAGAAATGGGAGCCACGACCCTACCGTGTTATAACCGATTCCGCACTATAACGAGGCACGTTACACAGGCTAAAAATGTGTCTGCAGCAGATCACGTAAACAGTATCCAGCAGGAGTTGTACACAGTGATGGAGGTAAGCTCTTGTTCTGTATGTCCTGCAACGTTACTGTAGATCTCTACCGAAACTCGTCTGTTGACAGGCATTTAGATTCACCGAAAAGAGAAAGGTGGAAATCCAGACTAGTACTGCGACTGCTTTACTTGCAAAGAAACCAAAAAAAGTCCACTTATTAAATTTTGACCTGACAGAGGCATTTGTTTGTGGAAATATCCCTTTTGAAAAAGTGGAGTGATTCCTTCATCAGCCCAGCTGAGCCGTGAATACTTACCTAGAGTTGCTGAGTATCACAAACAGGAGACTATGGAATTGGTAAAACAGTCTGGTTGCTTGTCAGTGGTCACACTAACGAGTCGACTGATGCACAAGATCAGTATGGGTTACACATTTCATTTGTTTTGCAAGGCCTAAATGGTGAACATGCACCTGACGCACCTGATACACTTTACCTACAGGCTGTTAATTGCAACACCGTTTCACAAGCTATTGTAAAGTGCTTGAGTAACTTTGATGTTAATTTTGAATTATTCACCCCCCTGCAAAGTTTTCACATTTTGTTGAATTACAAATAATGTATGGACAGTTTTTCAAACAAACTTTTTTTATTCAAAGCTGTTGTGGTTAAACTCAACATTGTTATATGAAGAAGAGGTTAAATGTCAGCAAAACTTGCAAAGAAAATGTACAAAATGAAATTTACTGGTTGCATAAGTATTCAGCCCCTTAAGTCAGTACTTGGTAGAAGCACCTTTTGCAGCAATTACTGCTATGAGTCTTTTTGGATAGGTCTCTACTAGCTTTGCACAGTAGGCTGGTGAAATCTTTGCCCATTCTTCACAGGAAAATTGCTCCAGTTCTGATAAGTTTGTTGGGGATCGTCAATGGACTGCTATCTTCAAGTCTCGCCATAAATATTCGATTGGATTCAAGTCAGGACTGACTGGGCCACTCAAGAACATTAATTCTCTTCTTGTTCAACCACTCCAGTGTGGCTTTGGCTTTGTGCTTCGGGTCATTGTCCTGTTGAAATGTGAATTTCCTCCCTGGTTTCAGAGTCTTGGCTGACTCAAACAGGTTTTCCTCAAGGATTCGCCTGTACTTTGCACCATCCATTCTCCCCTCTATCCTGACAAACTTCCCAGTCCCTGCTGAAGAGAACCATCCCCATAACATGATTCTGCCACCACCATGCTTGACAGTTGGGATGGTGTTGACTGGGTGGTGTGCAGTGTTGGGCTTGCGCCAGACGTAACGCTTGGAATTTAGACAGACAAGTTCAATTTTTGTCTCATCTGACCACAAAACCTTTTTTCACATGTCTGCAGTATCACCTACATGCTTTTTCGAAAACTCCATACGTGCTTTAAGATGAGGCTTTGAGTAATGGCTTCTTTCTTGCCACCCGTCCATACATGCCAGCTTTGTGTAGGGACTGGCTTATTGTTGATGTGTGAACACTGACTCCCATCTCAGACACCGAACTTTGCAGATCTCTCAAGGTCATTGTTTCCTGCTTGCCCGGCTGCTCAGTTTGGGAGTGCGACCTAATCTGGGTAGTGTCTGGGTGGTATGATGCATATTCCACTTCTCACTGTGTTAAGAGGGATAATCAGCACCTTTGAAATTTTCTTGTACCCTTCTCCTGTTCTCTGCCTCTTTATCCCTGACTTGTTTCGAAAGCTCCTTGGTCTTCATGGTTGCTTTGTTGGATCACTATATGAGTTGCAGCTTGAAAGTCTTTATATACCTGAGGGAAATTATCTACAAGTTTAACCACTTTGAGTACACACAGGCTGAAACCATTCCACTAATTTTGTGACCTTTCAAACAAATCATTTGCACCTGAGCCGATTTAGGGCTGCAGTAGCAAAGGGGTTGAATACTTATGCAACTGAGATCTGTTTTTCTCTGTAAATCTTACTTATTTATATTCTATATGCATTTTTTTAACTATCAATGTGGAGTAGTTTGTGTAGATTCTATTGTGTAGCGTCTGCTAAGAAATAAATAATAATAATAATAATAATAATAATAATAATAATAATAATAATAATAATAATAATAATAATGTAAAGTCTGATTTGAAAGCATCTTGGAGTACGCTCAGGTGCCAACAAAAGTAGTAAAAGATAGTAGGTAAAAGATAAAAAGCAATCCCTTGAGTGTGTGATTGACATGATAATTACGTTGGGTCTCCTAGTGACTTAGGTGTGCAATTCTCTCATGTTAACCACACCCCTTGTTGTGCCTTAATTATTGTAAAGTTCTTGCCTAAACCAATCAATGTGGGGTCAGACTGAATTAAAATTAAATGGAGTAAGATTATATGCATCATGTGAATCATAGTTGAGTTTGTATATAATATCATTCATTCAACTCTTAAAAAAATAAACAAACATTTAACAGAGATTCGCATGTGGCTGCATCATGTCAAGAGTGAGCAGGTTGCCAACCCCTGTGTTGCCTGGGTCACTGTATGCCAAGTGTACAACACCAGACACCCATGCCATGCAATCGTACCCAGTTGCTAGGTAACCAATCTTTAATATGACAGTGACTGGTAGCAGATGTCTCCTGTGAATTAAACCATATCTTTACAAGAAGGACAAAAAACTCTGTCAGCTATCTAATAATTCGTAGCAATTCCACCGAATGCTTCAGTGCACTTTCATGTGTGCTAGAAATCTAATGTGGGTATTAGAGCATTGTATTTTAGTGTTGTATGATGGATTGCTGTTCTTTCAGCTCATTAGCCAATAGCCCCCAAAAATATATAATGTACATGATTAATAATCAATTGACAATTTTTCACAGTAGTAACAGCCTTTGGGAAATTTGTCAATATGCAGTTGTGGCAAAGTGGCTGCTGATTGAAAACAGGTGCAGAGGTGATGCAGTGCAGAAATAATCACAAGCCAGGAAACTATAATCCGTTTTGGAAAACTGGACTTTATTTTGTAATTCCCGGTCTGGTGGCCAAACAATAAATCTGTGGCAATACACACCAATGTATAAAGCACGGAGGTAGCAATAATAAACGGGTTGCAGCCCAAATAATAAACAAACGTTATCTGCCCTACAATAATACAGTACACGGTCACCAGCCCGTGTGCGTGCAGTAGTGCTCGTGGTGGGTGATAACAAATTATACAGTGACTGTGGTGTAGTGTTGTTCCGGGTAGTGCTGGCCCAAGGTGACAGCTCCGGATACGTTAGCCGTCTAGTGATTTACAAAACAAAAGACAATTACTAACAGCGACAAACAAACAAAAACACTCACAAATATTTTTTCTCTCTTTTATGGGTTTCTCCCGGTCCTTCCAGTTTCTCGTTCTTTAAACCAAGCGAAGGAAAAGATTTGCAATTCTCCGTCCCCTTTATGCTATCACGCATGACCCCTTGGTAAACTACTATCTGCTGCTGCTACATCGTTTCCCTTCCGGGTCAATACGTTCCTGCAACGGAGTCTCACCTTCTTCCAGACAGACCGACTTCCCGGCCCGGGGAAAGAACTGTCAGGCCAGCCCGTCCAAAGACTTCTCCTTTCGCTGCTTAGCGCCCTCACAAGTCGGGAGGGAGATTTACAACCAAAACTCATTGTATTTCTGTCACAGCAGTGCAGTACATGCGTTTGATTGTGATGTTCATCAAATAACATCTGTTAAGAAATTTGAACTCAGCAGCCACGAACAACCCCCAGTAACCTGAACTGATCCGGCATACACAATATTTGGTGTACCGTTACTCTAGCACTAAAATATTATTAGCTGTGACTACCAATACCAAAAACTTTCTAAAATTCAGAATTTTGTGTTCATAGTTGCAGTATACATTATTGAAACTGGATTAAAATGATTAAATAAAGAGGTTGATTTCCCCTCTCAGTATTTGAAGGTCCAATGTGGCAAGCACTTTTGAAAACTTAAATATGATTTTTTAACATTACAAAATTGGCAAAACACCCAATAAAAAGTTGCGATTGTAAATGTACATTTTAGGAGGCCCAGTCAATCAGAAGGGGTCATTTTTATGCAGTTCAAGCCTGAAAACACGGACGGTTTTATAGCTCACCAAATACACTTCTAATTAACGTTAGACTTATTTCTTTTCTCTTTTTCAGTACTTGTTACTGTAGCTATCTTAATTTAAAACTACTGTGAGAGTAAGACATGTGGTTATCTAGTCCAGGGGTTCTCAAACTGTGGTCCACGGCCCAAAGGTGGGCCGCGACACAGTCCCGGGTGGGCCGCAGGAGCAATGACATTCGATGTATTTATTTTCTATTAATAGCGAAAAGCAATTATAAATTCAATTATACAAAAGATGCCTAATTTAAAGGTTTGAAAAAAACATCTTTAGTTTTTGCAATTTATTTTATTTACTAAAATTAAAGTTTCCATTTTTTTTTTTTTTCCCCCACTCAGTGATGTGATGTCCATCTTTCACAATATTTATTCAAATGAATAAAGGACAGTTTAGATTGTGTTTATTTATAATGTTACAGGTTTAAACATAGAAAATGTTTTTTTAATTTGACACATTTTCCCAAGGAGTGCTAATAGTCGGCCGCAGTGCCTAATGCAGCTGAACAGGTGGGCCTCGGGTAAAAAAAAGTGTGGGAACCCCTGAACTAGTCTGTCAACAGAAATAACCATTTTTCTACCTTAACATGCACTTAAATACCAATTAACAAATGCCATGTACTGTAAAACTTAAACATGAACTCATTGTTTAACAGCTAGCAATCAAAACAATGTTGTCCATTTAAAAATCCAGTGCATTTAATTAGTGCATAAATCAAATTCCTGCTTAACATACTGTGCTTGAAAATCGTCAGAAGTACTGTACAGTTTAGGACAGCTGGAAGAACAGTACTGTACAGTGTACATGTACACTACAGTACTGTATTCCGTGCTACATTCCTTTTACAGAAATGCAGGGAATGGCTGTTGAATACAACGGTTGGCAGGAACCAACCTATTTATAGAACTTGTATTGTGTGCTACAGTACAGTAAAAAGCATAGCTCAAAACACCTCTGGTGTGCGAGTCCATTGGTATTAGTACTGATCAAATATGTACTGCAGTTTTGTAAAGCAGTTTTGTTCTCCAGTCTGGGCCACAGGTCAGCTATTTATTTTTATGTCCAATCCATAATCTCACTCTCAATGAAACAAATTTTCATTATGTTACCCTTATTGTAGTGTACCAAAATTGTCCTTAAATATTTAATTCGCTATATATTTTTAAACTTCATTTATTCATAAAATCCAGCTGGGAAAAGTTCTTTATATTTAAAATGCAACATTTGGTGGAACTAAACACCCTTTATTTAGGATACTGTAGGTTCTGTAACTTCATTTTATGCAACTTTCTGATGCTTTTAGTTATTTCATTTTCTCAATGAAATTTAACATGGTACTCAACTTCCTCAAATCACAAAGGAGTTATTGCACATAAATGATGTGGTGGGCCAGAGAGAAATGTATTTGTATGATGTGATGGGCTGAATGATGGGCTGTTTGGTTACATGGAATTTGTATCTGAGCTCATCTAGCTGTTTCACCTCTCGTGAGTCATCTGGAGTTTCCTGCCTACAGTATAATTACAATAGATAAAATACACAATAGAATAGACAATACAGTAGACTTTCAAAGTAAACCTACTGTGCTGTACATCATGTTATACAATATGTCAGTTGTTAACCAATTATATAAAATATTAATTGGTGGACATTAAAGATCTAAGGGTGTTCTGAATACTCCCCCATCACTTAAATAGGGCCAGGCCAACTCTGAAAGTGAGATGTTGTACTGTATCTCATCATATCAATCTAGGTTTCTTCTTTAGTAATCTTTTAGTGTTAGTGTGACTTAGTGTTTTAAGTCACATAGTAGTTTATTTGGCAAACTAATTTTGCTTCATAAAGGTCGAATGAAACCTGCTGAACAATGTTACATTAACGTATAGGAGGCTGTGTGGTCCAGTGGTTAAAGAAAAGGGCTTGTAACCAGGAGGTTCAAATCCTGGCTCTGCCACCGACTCACTGTGTGACCTTGAGCAAGTCACTTAACCTCCTTGTGCTTCGTCTTTCGGGTGAGACATTGTTGTGACTCTGCAGCTGATGCATAGTTCACACACCCTAGTCTCTAAGTCGCCTTGCACAAAGGCGCCTTCTAAATAAACATAATAATAATAATAATAATAATAATAATAATAATAATAATAATAATAATAATAATAAATTACATACCACTTTGTAGTTTTCCATATACTTCATGTAAAAAACTGACAACAATTCTACTATTATGGGTTCCGGTAGACTTCTACGATATCATTCTGTAGTTTCTTTGAATACATGTTAAATAAAATATAAAATAAAGTTAATAGTTTTGTTTTTTTTTCTAATTATGTCTCAATCCTAAAATTCTAGGTGATGTTAAATGTTTGGCCATAGCTGTACAGTACTGTCCTGAACTATATGTCGGGTATTAACTTACTCTTCACCAAGTGCAGTATAAACCATGTAAAAAATAAAAATCCTGTGACAGAGATCAAATGATTATTGGTGTTAGATCTCCCTCCCGACCTGCGAGGCAGCTGCATAAAGGGAACAGAATACCCTGCACTAAATGGTACTACAGTTTATTCCCAGGGTTAAGTGGAAGTCGGCCATCTAGAAAGGAGGCAAAGCTACAGTATACAAACTCAATGACCCAGAAGGGAAACGGCATGGCATCCGCGGATTGGAGGAACGGATGCGCTTGTTGACCAAGGGGTCTTGGCTGACGTTACAAAAAGGGGACGTAGTGATGTGATCTGTTCCTTTGTGAATGGTTACATTAAATGACCAGGAGAACCTGTGCTGTGAAACGTGTTTCGTTTGTTTTTGTTTGTCGTTAATAATACTGTTTGTAATTATTTGGACGGCTAACTGTGATCCGGAGTTGTTGCCAAAGGCCAGCACTAAACCCGGATCAACAACACTGCACTTTGTTTTCACTAAAGAACTGTATTCACCACAAGCACTAGAGCACGCACTGTGGACTGGTGTTTGTGTATCTGTTATGTGTGGGTGAACTGAAACAGGACTGTTATTTCGGGGCAAACCCGCAGATTAGAAATAAGCATTACACGCTGCTGTATTGCTTCATTAACATTGTTATTGTTTACTGCTGTTAGCCATCAGGCACTGGATTATACAATTAAACCTTCATTGCACCTGGATTATCATTGTTTGTTTGTCTGCTTATTGATCACCTGCACACTGTTAACCACTATTCCACAAATCCTAACACATTTCTGCAGAGCATAAGGAAAAGCAGAGGTTAGTTAACACATCAGGAAAAAATGTAATCAAATCAGAATCAGGCAAGGTTTACAAAAAAAACAACATTCAAGCCACTGTCACTACAAGTTATTGTCTGGAGTCAAGAGTCTTTGTAAATTGGAGAAAAGGAAAGCTATTTAAAAAGTACACTGCAAAAAAACAACATTGAGATGGCATCAACTACCCTGACATCACATTAGGACTGCATGGCCGGGTGAGCCTGTGTTACTTTTAATGACATAATACAACATGTAAGGTCCTTTGTGTAACAGGCATCTCTTCAACTTCATCTGTATTTTCAGCAAATTATACACCCCAGTTGTTTCAGCAATAATGCTAGTTCTTGTAAAAACTGTAAAAAACTCTCTTTAGTAAACAAAGATTGAGATTTAAGATGGAGAACTTCAAGCCAATTCAACATCTTTGCTGATGAAAAGCAGCATGGCACATCTGGAGAACAATAAAATACTAGATGACATGTACAGTACATGCACCTCCTTCCCCTAAAGCATTGCATATGGTAAATGCATTAGAGTTTCCAAAAGTGTAAATTCATGTAATTTGTTGAAAGGACTGAAAATATTGAATTAGTTGTTTGAAAAGCAGATTCATTACTTGTTCAATCAAATGATTTTAATTAGTCCTAGACTACAGGTAATCTACAGTTACACTACTAAGAGATACCAAATTAGTCCCAGATGTAAAAGTCGGGTGTCCAAACAGAAAGACAGTATACAGTACGGTAGCCAATTGATTTTTAAAATTTATTTTAGAAATACTAATGAAACCATATTCTTAAAAGTAAACCCTTTCACTAAATATACAGTCCTTCATGTACCAAGCAGACAGGCGTATAGTTTAACAGTCATGAAAATGTTACATTTCATACCACGGCTTTTATGGGATTATTTTAGGTCTGCATTTACATATTGTTCATGACCTGTAAATTCCTAAAATAAAAAGAGATGGAGCACTAAATCCTTCTAGATGCATAATCAGGAAAATGGCTGACTACTTGGAGGAAGATTCTGTTTCAAGACGCTGCATAATCAAAGTATAGGAAGTGAATAACCAAACACTTGTTAGGTGGGCACAACAGCGGATACAGTATAATTAGGGCATCTGATTTTCGGGTTTCACCCGATTTAACCCGATTTCTCCCCCCCGAAAACTCCCCGAATAGGCACATACTGTATATGGATAAACGCATGCGCAGTTGTCTGTGATTCAAATGCAACAGAGCAGAACTGGCGACGATGACGGTAAGCTGATTTACCCATTAGAAAAATGTGGCTGCTTAGTGTAATATTATAGATAGATATATAGATAGATAGAGATAGATAGATAGATAGAGATTTTTCAAAATTACAGCAATACAGCTTTAAGGTTTTTGCATTTCTTGCACTTTTATTCCCAGTTATTTGTTTTATGAGTGTGTGTTTAAGCCAAGAGCATTTAGATGTAACAGTCAATCATTTCTCTTTGTAAAACAGCATGGAGCAAAGTTGTTTCATTTTCCGTATGTTCTGTGTGCAATTATACTTGCAACTCCACTACAAAATAAAACTTGATTGCAACAGAGAAATGCCTCCATATACAGAGTGTGTGTGTGTGTGTGTGTGTGAGAGTGAGAGAGAGAGAAAGAAAGGGAGGGAGGGGAGAGAGATAGATGTCATCAAAAGTTTGCATACCCCAATGTGTGGAAATATACATAGGTTGGGGATTTAAACTGTTGACGACAACTTTGTTGTCAACTCTTTCTGCTTAAGCATTTGTTTATTTCTTTCTAAATAAAACCTGATTTCTATCCGACTATTTATTCTTTCTTGATTACATATTAAAAAAATCCACCCGATTTCACCCAATTGTCATTAAATAATTCTACCCGATTTAAAAATGCATTCACCCGAATTTGGAAAGAGTGTCTGATTTTCAGGTGAAATTCTAAAGTATAATGCAGGTCCCTTCAAAGTCCTATTAAACCATCTTCCTACAGTATTTAGGGATAGACAATTCACGATTTAGAAACCAACTTGCTTGTCTAATTGGGAAAAAAATACTTTAGTAGTATTTATGTACCAATTTGCATTTGACAAAGCACAAAAAAATGTACCATTTAGTTTTATTTTAATAAAAACATTTAAAAAAAAAAAAAAAAAAAATCAGGAAGCTTAAACTATTTTAATGATTATTATTTCTGAATTGTTCTTCAGTAACTGTTGAGAAATCACAAATTACTGCTAAAATATTATTATATATATATATATATATATATATATATATATATATATATATTATTTTTTTTATTCGTACTGTTAACATAGAACACACAATGCCACTGATATTTCCATTCTCACGATTTGCCCAGATACAGTCTAAACTGAAGGTACATTTCCCACACAATTGAAACCTGAGTCCTTCCTGAAAAACAGAAAATATCCTGTAAACAACTACATTTCCCACTCCATGCATTATGAAGGCAGGAAGGGCCTATAGTAAAAACTCTTTAAAATTAAATTCCACATCCTACTGTTATCAGGTGTTTTAGTAGCATGCAATATCTTAGTTTCCTCCTTTCATACAGAGCACAGCAACAGCTGTCTCCTCTCCTCGATGCCTCCAACTGATTGAAGGGCAGTCTGTAACAAAATCCTCAGCAGGTTTGATGCAAGCTTACCATATAGCACATCAGGTCACAGATCACAAGTCAAAGTTCAAGTACAGTAATTTCCCCTATAACAATGTAATATAACTAAGGCTTTAAATCTAAGTTTAATGAATCCTTTGTGTAGATTTTTCATTCTTGCAGTATCAAAATACCCAGAGCTGAACAATAAAGGACATAAAAATTCTAAAGAACATCTGGCAGTCCATTTCCAGGGAACTATACAGTATATAGCTGATGTGTATCTTCATTTACCTTTACTGAAATAAGTATTCTGTATTCTATTACGTATTCTACATTTTTATTAGCTGTATATTGTGTGCGCCTCTCGCCACTGGTGTGAAAAGGTAGTGTCACAGCGAAAGTCCAATTTTTATCGCAGGACAAATCGCTTTGCGTCCAGTGTGTGGAGACCTTTACTCTTGGACAGTAAATTAGTCTAATCCATCTATATATTTGTATTTTAATTGGTGTTGAATTCTACCGCTATGGCCAAAAGTTTTGAACCTAGAACCTAGAATTTAAAGATATAGATAGATATAAAATAGATATTTTACACACAGTTGTAGTCAAATGTATGTGTACCCCAATGTCTACAATTATTTATTTCTGCAATCTTTTTGCAAAACTCCAAAAATTATAAATTCAAAAGTATTCATACTCTGACAAGGAAAATTAAATCTTTTAAACAATTAGGAAATTTGTCAATGAGCTTTTGGCATGATTCTTTAGTGATTTTTGACGATTCTTCAATGCAAAATTGTTCCAGTTCATTCAAATTCCGAGGACAGTCTTCCTCAACTCATACCAAAATTCTCAATCGGATTTAGATCGGGACTTTGACTAGGCCATTCCAGAACCTTGATTATTTTATTCTTTAACCATTCTGAAGTAGATTTTGATGTGTGTTTTGGATCGTCGTTGTGTTAGAACATCCAGTTGCGCTTTAAACCAGGTTTTGTAGCAGAGGGTCTCAGATGATTGGCCAATATCTTTTGGTATGCTATAAAATCCATTTTACCATGTACAGGGCTTGAATTTCAGCACATGATCGCGGGAATCGCGCATTTTCCAAGTTGCTCCCGCATATCTGCAACTTTCAGTGCGGGAAAATCCTGCAGAGATATTTGAAGACACCAAGCTACTGTATTGTTCACCCAATTTAGAATGCCTGAAACACTACAACAGTCTCTAAGAAAGTGGGTATCAATGACGAAAGCAGTATGAGCCGCATTCTGAGTAGTTCTGGTTAAAATAAATAAATAAAAAGTAGTGCTGGATATTTTAAGTGCTTTTTTCTCTCGTACGTGATTCTAGGCCGCTTTCTTTAAGCATTATAGAAACTCAGTACAATGCAGCAAATAAACAGTTTTGAAAAAAAAAAAGATGATAAAAGTATATCTAGGTGTTGTTTTGCAAGCTGTGACTTTCGCTTTAACTCTTAAAACTCAGCCCCATTCATTTTGGGGTGCCAGCGCACCGAAAGTTACGCACATATTACTCGGGCACTGTAAAAGCCACCTGGTGCATGGCTTGTTTAAAAGTACAGACTCTGGGTTTTCCAAAGACGTATTCAGTGTGTGTATGCGGTACTCCTAGCCGGAACTACGATCGCCTGAAGTTAAGCCTCTCATCATGTGACAGAGTTAACAGCTTAGGTTTCATTTTGAGTCTATTGCTCCGTCATTGTAGCAGTTAGACTGAAAGGGGCGGTATCGTTGGAAAGCTTAGAAGCTTTTTATATGCAAAAGTGCCTATTTTTTGCCATTCCCCCCCTAAAAATTTGGAATCCCCCCCATTGGCTGTAACATAGGGGTGGAAATCCCCCCAACAGACAAAAATGAAATTCAAGCCCTGATGTATTGGAACTAAATGTCCTGTGCCATTAGAGGAAAAACAGCCCCATAAAAGGATATTACCACCTCCATGCTTGTCAGTGGGTATGGTGTTCTTTTCTTTGTAGCCTCACCAGACTTTCTCCAAACGTAACGACTATCAGCATGACCAGCTAGCTCGATTTTTGTTTCATCACTCCACAATACCTTTGACCAGAACTCATATCCATCATTCAGATGCCATTTTGCAAACTTTAAGCAATTGTCTTTGTGACGTTTTCCTAACAATGGTTTTTTCTTTGGCCTTCGACCAGTCCTTCACCATGCAATACTCAACCTATGGTTAAAATTGAAACCCCAGTCCCACTTGCAGCCAATTCCAATATATTTGATAGTCAATCTCGGAATGTTATTAACCTTCTTCACAATTCTTCTACTTGTTCTTGGTGAAAGAACCTTCTTTCTTCCAGACCGAGGGAGCGTTGTGACAGTACCATGAGTCTTGTACTTCTTGATAATAGAAACAATAGTTGAAATTAGGATACTGAAATGCTTGGAAATCTTCTTGTATCCTTCTCCAGCTTTATGACAATAAATCATTTTCTGCCCAAGGTCTTCAGATAGCTCTTTACTTTTTCCCCCATATTGACTTATTGGTAATGACAGCAATCATCCTATGCCTAACCCTTTTATACTCTCTAAAGGTGCTTTCACACAGAGGAGTTATGACGGTTCAGAATCGCCACTGTAGCAGCTTATAGGTAGAACCATCATATTTTATGCCGTCTCTGAACCACCTCGCGAGGTAGTTCAGAGATGGCACTGAACCGTCATAACTGCCTGTGTGAAAGGCTATACCGCCACTGAAGCGCTATAGTGGGTGTGGTTTCAAAGTCAACATGCCACGTCACTATAGCGTAGTGCTTAATTTGTGCCTGAACTTGAGTCATCGTGCCGGTACCTATAGTTAAAAATCTCATAAAATGCTTTCTTTTTAAAATCTCAACACAGTTGCATTAAGTCTGCAAGTTCTTGCGTGTGCGTTAAAGAGAGACAGTCCGCTGCCACGTTTGTAGTCTACTTTAAATTACTTTACGATTCCAGCCTGCGTGCCTTTAAGTAAGATGACACTGGCTGCAACTCTATTCTCATTTTTTATACACAAATAAGCTTACTTGATTTGAAAAACGTCATGAACGATACAAGCGACTTCTTACACTACTTGGTTTGATTAAATGAGTAGTATACAACAAAATATGAAAGTTCAACATTAATTTCAACAAAGAACAACAGCAACTTTAATGAAAAAAAAAATATTGTAGCCTACTTCAATAGGAACATTATAGCCTGCTATATTATATTAAACCAAAATAATAACAATCTGGTTCTCTTGCCTTTTTCAATGAATATAATTTAATTAATAGAGAATAAAACATACTAAGTTAACAACTACCTAGCCTAAGTTTAATCGTTTTTGTAATCTACCAGCAGCTTCTGTTGCTGATAATAGTGCAAACCCTGGGTCAAACCAATGTTCATGTTGGGGTGCGTTTTTTCGTCAATATTGTCCTTCTGGACTTTTTTTTATTTTTAATGTAGAATACGTGATTGTAAACATCTAACACAAGTACGTACAATACTATTTCAAATAAACTTGTTATGATTTTGAATATGCTCTTCTTAGGGTCGGTATTATTGTCTTTGCTTGCGTCCCGGCACCTCTTTCTTTACAAATTAGATTGCGCAATTTCATGCTGTGTGAAAAGGTATTTTTACACTCATTAAAACGTTTCAGAGACGGCACAGTAGCTGCATTTCTGTGTAAAAATGGTATAAGAATGTTCACCTATAATCTAGAATTTTCTAGACTTTCCTAGAATTAGGGTCTGCATTACATATTGAAATTTCTAGCACCTTGTAGACAATATTATCATAGCATCAAAGGGTATAAATACTTTTGAATTAGCAATTTTTGAGTTTTAGAAAAAAAAAAATGCTGAAATAAATAACTATTTCTTGTAACTTTCCTCATCCACAAAAGCAAAACTTTTGCTACAAAAGATTTTCCCTAACATTCTTTGTTTTGGAGAAATTTCTAGAAATGACAACATTTCCATTAGGGTATGTAAACAAACAAACAAACAAACAAACAAACAAACAAATAAATAAATAAATAAATAAATAAATAAATAAATATATATATATATATATATATATATATATAAACAAACAACTTAGATATTTTATTTAACATCATGTAAATCAAAAAAACTACAAAATGATATTGCAAGAGTCTACCAGAAGCCATAATAGTAGTGCAGTATTTCTTGTTACATTTTGAAATGTCACATTTTTCAATTATCATTTTTTCGTTAAGTATACAGAAAACTACAAAGCGGTATGTAATTCAATATGTTAACATAACATTATTCAAATTAGTTCATTCTATAGGGTGATGCAAAACTTTTGACCATTGCCATATAAATATAAATGTCTTTCTGGTGTGAAAAAGAGATACAGATTGCACTTTGAGGACTTAACTTTTGGAATGCAAGCAACATAATATCTTGTATCTTTCTTTTCTTTTATTATTTATTGAACATTTGTTTAAAATGATCTCTTTTTGTAGCTTTCAGCAACACATCGCAATATGTACTCTTGAATAAACTTCAGGCAACAAAATCAAATTTCAGAAATTAAAATTGAGAGAGTATAAACACACCCATACAGTAAGTGTGCTTGGTGATTTATAAGCATCAAAATATGTTTAATTATGAAACTATCAACAAATTGAACAGAAAAAAGATAATTTTCTTAACTCATTAGGCCACGTTACATGAGTGTTTGACTTTTGAGACATTTGTGTTTCCCCGAATGCTATGCAAATGAAGGAGAGGGGGAGGGGGGGGTCAGATTTAAATTAGCCATGCTGACGGCCCACTTAGATTCTCGTGCTGTTAACCGTGAAAGTCCCTAAATACTGTTTACATGAGCAGAGAACAGTTTCATGAGAAAGAATCCACGTGTCATTGTGTTTGACGTAAATGGATATTAAAGATTTGCTGATGGACAGTGCCTACTTTTTGAATACTTTGTTTTGGTGTTGTCGCCCACACTGCTTTTCACACATCATCTGGGCCAAATCCGAGTGGTAGTTGAACAGGCATTTGGGCTATTGCAAGGGAGGGGGCGGATACTACTGAAGCGTACTGAAGTGAACTACGAGTTTGTTCCCCAAATTATTACAGCCTGCTGTATCCTGCACAATCTGTGCCAGGACCGTAAGGAGGTGCTCAGGCAGGCAGAGGAACAGCTACCTCAGCCTCCAGCAAGAATTGCACAACAGTGATATGAAGAGGGTCCTGCTATTAGAGATGCACGGCTATCTTTATTTTTGTAACCCGACGGTGTAATTTTATTTTTTTTCATTAGCTTATTTTGTATCTTTTTATACCAAATATAGCATCCTCATTTGTGCTGTACTTGTATGACTGCTTCTGCTTAATAAAGAATTTGAATATTCAGTAGTATTGTTGATTCCCAAGAAATAAGTAGCAAAAATACCACACCACATTTTATTTTGAGAGTGGGTTAAACAATGTTTGTGTTGTGCATTGTATCAAGCTGCCTCATCATATCTTCTTCCCTTATGGATAGTAACACCCGAGTCTCTTCATCGCTCCAACGGACGTAAGTGGAGGATGGACACGGGTTTTGCTTAGACATAAGTAACTAGAAGAAATTGCATTGGAGTATAGTTATACACATTTAAGAATAGTACTTAGTAGTACTTTACAATAACATCATTTTGACAGTTGTTTGGAAAGCTATTTGCAAGTGTATTCTGAAGTACTGGACAGTAGCTGTAACCACCTGAATTCACAAGCCCATGATGCAGTTTATCAAATATTTTTAGTAATAGTTTTAAACAGCAACTTGGTAAATACCATCTGTATGATACTTTACAAACACATTTAGATCTGTCCATGATAGCATTATGCAAAGTTTTAGGGAAAACTGAGAAGAATGTGGGGTTATCTGCAACATCAATCTGACAAAGGAAATACTAAAAACAAAACATTAATTTCCTTGCTGCCATTGTTGGACGATGGTAACTTAAGTATTCCCATGTGACTTTTATAGCAGCTTTAGGAAAGGACTTGAACGAGCCAATTAACATTTTAATGAGAAACTCGTGTTTACATGTGTAAGTGGCTGTTGATTTCACGAGCATTACCTGGAATCTCACAAGAAATTGAGACTTTCACGGTAAAATAGACCGTTTTTTTGGCACATTTTCACGAGCTTTCCCTGCCAAGTTTCACCCACATTGTCCATTCACGTGAAACAAACCTACCATGTCCTTTACAAGTCCAGCTTTCTAAAGGGCTGTACCACCTCATCAAATAGCATCATACTGAACCTCATTGGATTCAAATATATGTTGCTTACTAGCAACATCATTCATTGAAACTTTTAAAAATAAAGCCATACTTCTCAATTCTTGGCTTGCCTGCTTGAAGTGCAAAAATCAGCGCCTCCTTAATGAACAAAAGCTTACAATGTGATCTCAGAGCACAGAGCTGTCACTTCTGCAACCCAGCCGATATCTACCCATTTTAGCTGTCACTTTGAATAGAAAGGATCTGAACACTCTCACTCCCTGAACACAAATCCAGGCTTATCTCCAAACAGATCTTAGATCCTTGCAAGGTCACTCCCATTGTTCCCCTGGAAACTTCCAGTATTCTCTCTCTCACATTGTCCACTAACTAGTACCCTAGGGACCAAAGGGTTAGCGGGGCTTGGCGTTGTACAGAATTCAAGGCTGCAAGAATGTTTGTGTGAACAGATAAAACCTTTTTTTTGTAAACATTTAAAACAATTTTAAATCTAATTTTCCCAAACCCTTAACTGCAGTTACCTTTTCACTACCCCCTTATTGTTTATTTCAATCTTGCGTGAACATGTTTAAAAATGTTTATCGAAAACATATTGCAAAGCACTGTAAGGACAATAAAAAGGGACACTGCAGTCCAACAGGAATGGTTTTCCAGCAAGAAATGTACTGCAAGAACTGAATATGGATGACATGTACCATTAATGGGAATTACTATTGCCAAGTACTATTGATCAGACCCTCAGATTTGGTAAACACTGGGTCATCTCAATTTGTTTAAGTTTCACTTTCCATAATGGTTGATAACTCAAGCAAAAAAACGTTAACTGGCATACGAGATAATGGCTTGGTTTAAGTGCAAAAGTACAAATAAGTTGCACCTTTATGTCAGGCTATTTTGGTAGTACCTTTTGGGCAGTTTGACTTTACATGTAATTTTTGTTTTAGGGAAAGAAATTCTCTTTCAAAATTCAGATGACCTAATCAATATTAAAATCGGAGAGGATATATTTCAATATTTCTGTCCGTGTTCCAATTTAGCCTTGTGCGACTCCTGACATTGTGCTGCTTTCTTAAACTGGGTTTACATGAAGTTTTTAGGTTATATTGAAGAACCGCCAGTACAGCCAGCCTCATATATGTTAAACAAATGCCAAAAAATGAAAAAAAACAAACATTCCACAAGACAGTGCTTTGTACTAACCATGTATTATTTGCTACACATTTGACGGCATATATATTGATTATACACATATTATACACATACATGAAAGGTTTTCTACAGAAAGGTAACTTTAGCAATTCTGATCCTTGGTAGTCTACAAATGGAGCTAAAATCATACACTGTAGGTAAATTATATACAAAAAAAAATCCAGTCAAAATGTTTTGTAGAGTACATTTTCAAAATACTGGTAGTAAGTACATCTACAACAGGCACCATACTTGCCCACATTTCCCACTACATAATATTCCAACAACAACAACAACAACCAACAACAAAAAATACGAATACAGTACAGCGCATGACTCTTACCAGTAGAATGTTGTTATATTTTTTGTTATTGTGATGCAGTATACTGGTACTCCATACGAGTTCAACAAATTCCTCAGTAGATGCTAATCCACCCGGGCATTTTTGTAATTTTCTACAACTTCATTTCATAAGTCTTGTACCAAGTTGATGAAGCCCCACATTTGTCTTTGTGAATAAAATTTGTGGAACCAACAGGAGGTTTGTGTGTCTTTTTTTTTGTCTTTCATGTTTCATGTGAACCAAATCTTTCCCGATAAATTAGGTTTAAGACATTTTACTTCCACTCTAAACACGGTCGCTCAGGCCTGGTGCCGAGGTTAGTCCGCAGCAATAACAGGGTTCTAAATTGGCAACAAAAAGGGCAAGCTCTTATTTTTATTTTTTATTTTATTTTTAAGTGCAGTTTGAAAAACTAAAAAAGAAACTGCTTATTTACAAGTTTTATACACATTAAAATTGACATTTAAAATCACGGTTTCACCTGCACAATAATCGCGCGCTGCACCATTATTTTTTATTCCTCCAAACGTGCTGCCTTCATCTCTTCTCAATACTAGTTTAACTTCCCCAGACCCTCCTAGATGGTCATTGAGGCAGTCCTGCAGAATGTCACGTCAGTCAACCGGAACAAAACTGCGCACTGCATTATACAACACTGGTGTCTGCAATTACTGTAATGTAACCATATTCTTAGATGGTGAGGGGCTATTTAATAGCATATATTCTCCTTTGTCTAACAAACTAAACTCAGAAATCTCGTTGCAATGTGTAACATACAAAACAACAAAAACATGTCTATCATAAGATGGACCGATAATAATAATAATAATAATAAAATACACTATATACAATAGTATTTCATACCGTTTTTGCTTCGTTGTGTTAAATAAAAAAAAAATTAAATAAGGGTTATTTAATACTTTTTGGGGTACAGACGTGACTTTTTTGTTCTTGGTAGGTACCCATGACAGATGCTATTTAAGGCTTCTGTAATTGCATTTGTAATATACAATTTGAATTGTATAGTCGTGGCAGTTGACCTTTAAATACACAAACTTGTTTTCAGCAGAAAAATATATACTTAACAGCAAACATTCCACCATGCTGTAGCATTAACAACTGTGTATTAGCCTCTTATGCACGTTGCTCTTGCGAAAAAACGGAATTTGGCAGCCATTTAACATGTAATGGACAAAAGTATCGTGATCGTATCGAATATTATGATACTGTGCATGGTATCGTATCGGGTGTCCTTTTTATGCCACTGTCTGAGTACTTCAAAATGCAAACAACATCTTTGTTGCCACTGTGAAACGGTACCGCAAATCTGGCATGGATATCTCCTGTCACTACTCCTGGACACAAAGGACGATTTAATTAATTAATTAATTAATTAATTAAATAATTTAATTAATTAATTAAATTAATTAATTAATTAATTAATTAATAATAATAATAATAATAATAATAATAATAATAATAATCTTCCCCATCACCTGACACTGCCGCAGGTCTTGTGGTGAGAGGTTTGTTTTGATGTGCAACTAAATATGGCCAGACGTGGCAAAGAAGGTCTGCGTGATTGTCCTGCTGCACTTCCTCAGACTACGACAAGGACGACAATGAATCAAACACCATGTTGCTCGAAATCGCTTGCTGCAGCTCCACCTGCTGTTCAAAATGAACATCTAAGAAATGGGCCTGTAAATCTTCAAGCTGCAATTTCCATTTCAATGTTCAATTTAACATCTATAAATAGTGCTTCTTGTTTTTAATCAGTTCAATGTTTATTAAAAAATAATAATAATAATAATAATAATAATAATAATAATAATAATAATAATATATATTTTTAACTCATGCATTATTATTATTATTATTATTTTATTTTTTTAATTTAGTTAGTTGACTCATTTTGTAAGCGGAATAAGGGACAACAGGGTGTCTACTATCCACAAAACAGTAGTGACTTATAATGCACCCGGGGCGTGTGGATATTAGAGTATATCCCATACCCTGTCGTGCCTTATTGCTTACTAATGCCTCAGAATAATCACATAGGATATTACCAAAGTTCCATTGGTATGCTTCAATAACAAATCTTACCAACTACTCTCATGAAAAGTGTATGTTTTTTTGTGCTCCCATTTATAGTTAGTATTCACTTTATTGTAGATTTTGAAAGAAGACATCTATTTTTTTATTTTCTTTTTTAAAAAGTGGTACCATAATAGGTACAGTAAAGGAAATCGCTCAGCAACATGCATTCAACGCTTTCTTTCCGTCACAACAGTAACCAACCAGCTGCTTCAACTAATAACTGACATGCTTTGCAAACCCCGAAAGACACTGTTGTTGAGGCTTAAAAACTACGAAAATGTTCCTGTCAGGACAAAGCAGGTATTCCCTGCCAAACATGAACTACTTTAGATAATGTTATAGGATACTGACCTTAAAGTTAGGGTTTCGGTGTAGGGAGAGGATTATTAATTGTTTTATTAACAACTGCCAATCAGCAGTGTCCTGACAGGAGAATTTTTTTTTTTTTTTTTTTTTTTATAAAAGGTATGATTCTTTCAAAATTGGATGCGAGACCTACTGTAAGTAATTCGTCAACGGAAATGCACTGCAAGGTGTATGTAATTATTCCACTAGCTATTATCCCTGTAAAAAACATGAACTACCGACATTTACCCCAAATGATTTAGATATGTAATGACCAGGGGATGAATGCAGTCGTCAAGGACTTCCAAGCAGATGCAGTAAAAGCACTGCCAGTTAACACAGATTGTTAAATCCTTTTGGCACATGATATCTGTGCTTAGCACCCCCACAGCTCTCTAGCTTATTGCTGCCTACTACACTATTTCAGGGAGGCTGGATTATCAGACTCCTCTTTTATTCAAAAAAAACTGAAATACAGTATACATGAGACAAACCTGTTGCAAGATTCACCACCAAACTCTATAAAATCAGAGTGCAGTGTCCTGAAAGGAGCCCTAGACCAAACTCTCCTCTTTTGACCTTACCTTTCCTAAGGACAATCTGTAAAAGCCTCCACTAACAACCAGACATTAATGGATGCAAACAGAGCCTCCTTCTTCTTTCTAAAATTTCAGATATGATTCTTTTCAAAATTGGATCCGCTCCAACTCCTACAGACCCCTACTAACTCACCCTCCTTCTCCACCTTCTTGCCCCTCTCAGACTCTGACCTCTTCCCTGCTCCAGGGTCACAAACCCACCACGTGTGCCTTGGAAATGCACTTTCAAGGCTGTATGCTCTACTCCCCTTCATCTCCTCCCTCCTAATTATCTTCCCCCTGCCTTCAAAAAGCTATTATCCCTCCTCAAAAAAACCACCTACATCCAAAATGGTGGCTGCAGCTCTCTGCTTTCCTGTCCAACCACTCTCTGCTTGACCCTCTCCAATCTGGCTTCCGCTCTGCTCACTCCACTGAAACCGCCCTCCTGTCTGTCACCAACTCACTTAAAGAGCTGCCTCTCTCTCTCCTCTGTTATTCTCCTTGACCTCTCTGCTGCCTTTGACATTTGATCCCTATTCTAAATGATCTTCACCTGGGGATCTCTGGCACAGTGGTTCTCCTCCTACCTCTCCAAATGACCTGGGGATGAATAACTGGAGTCCCCCAAGGGACTTCCAAGCTCCCAGATGCATGGTTTCTAAAATGCTGATGATGCCAGATTTTCTCTCTTAACACAGATTGTTAAATCCATCACCTCCAACTTTCTAAATCACCTCCTTTGATATCTGTCCTTGATCTCATCTCTGTTCCCCTACCACACTCTCTCCTCTTCCTCCTCTTAAGAACCTTGGAGTCACCCTGGACCCCTGCCTCTCTTATTCCCAGCATCTATTGCTGATTCTTCCTAGCTACACTAGCTCCTGGTCAGATAAAAGAAAACTCCCTCCTGGCTGGCCTCCCTGCGGCCACCCGTGTAGCTCATTATCAGACTCCTCTCCACTGGTCCCTAGCTCGCATCCAAAAGACTCTTGTACACTGAAGATGACCAGTCTAGCTACCTCAGACCCTCATCTCTCCCTACACCCCCTGACCTCTCCGCTCCGCCTGCACTAGAAGATTCACCACCAAACTTCTATAAAACTAAGATGTCAGGAAGTCCCTGACCACATTAGCCTATTGACCCACCTCTTCAAAGAGCACCTGTAGAACTCCTCTGTTTGTATCCTGGGACACTATCACCCTTCATGTAAATGTGCTTTATTTTGCTCTTAAAGCCCCTATTTTACATTTAACTGTGTCAGAATATTAATTGTTTTAACCAACCATTTAATCACATCCTGATGTAACTATCACTATTACCTGCTGTATTATTGATTGTGGTTTTCAAACTTGGTTCTTGAACAAAAGTTAATTTCTTGCTCTTAAAATGCAAATGTTTTTGTTGATAGTCGCCCTGGATAAGGCGTCTGCTAAGAAATAAATAATAACATGTACAGTAAAATACAATGACTTTGTCAAAATAGTAGCTTTTGGTTGAACTTCAAGTGGTTCTTCAATAATAAAATGCAAATTATTGTTGATATTAATACGTAAGCTTTGTCAAAATAGTAGCTTTGGGTAAAAACATGAATTGTGAATGTTCAAATAGTATTTTAGTAGATTATCTGAAGTTGTACTGTAATTCTGCCGTTGTACTATATTGCATAATTTATTGCATTCATCTCAGGAATAAAATTAAACCCAGTACAGCACAAAATTACAAAACAAATTAGAGAAACTCTGCCAGAATAGTATCATGGGTTTGATATTTCAAAATAATTCACTTTAATAGCCTTTTTAATAAATTGCAATGTTTGTTTGAATATTTAAATATTTGTGTCAGAACAACATTCGTTTCTAAAGCTGGATATAGTAGGATGTCCCCCTTCTGCTTAACATTACTAGTGAAACATTGAAAGTTTATTGGTTTAATTTTCATGAATCAGAAACTGTATTGGATGAAAGTGGCTACATACTGTATTAAATTGTTGCTTTTATCAACACTGTAAAACTTTTTTTTTTTTTTTAATTAATCAAATAAGTCTGTAAATGTTAAAAGAAAATCAAAATCCAAAAAAAATCCTTTACTAAATGCTTTAAAAATGTACTGTTTTATTAGGATATTTGCTTAAAGTATTGTATCTTCATGCATTGTAATACACTATAATTGGAAATTAAGTGAAAACTCACATCAAACTGTAAATAAGTTCAATCTTAAAATGACTACTGTATAAGTAAAGCCTGCTTTTTCATTGAAAATATGTAGTTATTTTAAACTGGTAAATAAGCGTTTAGAAAGAAAGTTTAGTAAAATGTAGGCCTAATCTACTAAACAGATTTCCAGCCTTCATCCCAAATATGTACAGTAACAGTTTGTTTTGTACAAACCTCTTTATATATTTAGGAATAATCACAAGGTAATTACATTGATCCACCAGTAAATCCAAGGACACCTCAGATTACATGCTTATAGTAGTTTAAACCAGGTTTCGTGTTTCAGCAGGTGAGAGTATTGTGGGAATAAATCCATGACCTCAGGACACTGAGGTGGGATTTCAGACCTGCTCTGGCACTCAAGACAAACAAAGCGACAGGCAGAGCCACTTGAAAGTGATTTGAGCCTCGTTCTCTGCCAGAAAAAGAAAAGGGATACAGAATGCCTCTCAGGTTGCCAAAGCCGGTGTAAATGTAGCACCATCTGCAACTCCTACAGTAGTGACTGTAATCATAGAGAAGAATGCTAAAATATCCAGGATTAATACTGTTAAAAGGAGTTGCACTTAACTTATCAATATGCTAACTTTTGCTGTGTATTGCTGCAGGTGTAATTTTGAAACAATAACTGTACCAGACATACTGGTCAAGACAAGTTTATTACACAGTAGAGTACAAGCCTAAACTCGCAGTAGGAATATGTCCATTGTCTACATCACAGTAAATCGATGTACATGTACTGTATTTGTTCTAGTCCATGAATTTCAACAGGCACCAACAAATACTGTTACTGCTGCTGTGGATAGCAGATATTTCATAGATAGATATTTAAGTGTTCAGTGTGCGGATCTAGTATATTCTGCAATTGCTGCTGTGGATAAAAATGAAAGATAAATGTCAATTTGTTCTCTAACAGTAGGACAGTATCTTGCTTCCCGTTTCAAAGAAGACAGAAGTGTGGCATTACATCAGCAAATAAAACAAGAACATTGGTAATATCATAATTGAATAATGTGAAACATTATACTGCAGTTGTGAAGCACAAAAAACAATTCCCACCACAACAGACACTAGGACCAAACTACCAAGTGTGCAATACTTCCACCTGCTACAGTGCACTCTATACACTATTCAAGTGCTTGGTCATACAACACCAAAGTGTACAGTCTCCAACACGGTTACTGAAATAACAGTGAGAAATTATGCTATTATAAAAGTACTGTTAATTCACAATACAGTAGCAGGCCTCTAAATTGGCAACAAAACCGGCAAGGCCAAAATGGCCTTCAGTTCAATAAATGTGTAGAGGTCAGGGCACCAAGTACACTAAACTTAAGTCAAGGCAAAAGTGTGGGATGTTGTGTAATTTTGCTTCGGTTTTATATATAAAAATAATTATTGGCCACAGAAAGAAAAACACAGTTTAACTTAATAACTATTTATTTATTCAGAAAATGCTTTTTTGCAGCCTAGACAAAACACTAAAGCGATATTAAACAGTAACTTGTTAGTACTCACTTGTTTGTTGCCTCATTCTGTTGAATAGGTAATCTATGTAGCTGATGACTGCAATGAACTCAGCATTTTAAGTTTTGTGTATGGAATTGGTGACCGCACCTCTAATTGTGTACAGTAATATGGGAATAGGCATGCTACAACTTGCAAGCTCAGTGTTAGTGGAGTCCTGGTCTGACAGCATGTAACACAGCCATGATTATGATTTTTACTGTACGTGTAACCATTTATTGTTTCAGTAAAAAACAAGTTTAAGTTTCAGTGATTTCGTTCTGGTATTTACAATATTAAATACACCACAGTAAACAAAATAGCATATATTTTAGATATTTCCAAATCATTCTTTTTCATTACCACAATCTGAATGCTAAGTTTAGTGAATGGCAGTTTTTCTACACCCCACCTCCCCCACCCCCAATCACCATTCTTAAAATGGTCAGTATAAACCCAGCAGCTGACCCTACTTTAGGACAAATTTACTGTTTTTCAGATATGGGAACGTCTTAAATTTCTGGCTGAAGTCAAGAGATATTATCAGCTTGTCTCGTTTTGTACTAGGTAAGTTGCTGCGCACTTAAATGATCCTTTTTTTGTTTAATTATTTACCTTTTGTAGTGAATGTAAAAGGTGCATTATGTATTTTATTGCAAACACAAAAGTGCATGCCCCACTAATAAAATTGCTGAAAACCGCATTCATCAAATCTAGCTTTGGAGTTTCTCATAACCACAGGAGGACTGGGTTAGTTGAGTCCCTGATGGACCTGTCGGCCTAGTGCGTGTGCTGACTTGCAAACCTCATGAACCTTGTGATATGCTGTGTTGTGGGGCCTGTTAAAAAGACATCCACACAGCATATACAGTAAAGTGCGTCACCTGCTCTCTGTATTATGCGCCACACACAGACACTACATGTCAGCAGAATCAGATCTAGACCTATAGTATGGAGAGACAAACCTGTACTTGTGCATCAGCTCTAAGGATCACGTTCACAGAGCACTGAACATTTAAGTTCTGACAGTTTTATCAATAGCTTTTTTTCCCCATGTACTGTATATTAGATTGTACTTTATACATACTGGTATGCAAAAATGAATAATATCTCAATTTAAAAGCAAAAAACAAAAATACACTACTCCATATACAATGTGTGTCAGCAGATCACTCTTTCACAGCGTACTAGTAGTAAAGCACAACATCTTTTGATCGCTAAAGGAATGCTTTAAATGCATGTCTGTAGACAGATTATGTTACACATAAACTGTAACAAGATAAAACACAGACTATAACCCCTGCATACCCACACTGTATTGATTTGATGCTCCCATATAAGACACTCCCAATGAATTAAACCGACTATGTAATTTCCTGGAATAAACTTATTTTCTTTTAAATCACCATCATACTGCAAGTCCAATTTCCTCTTTAAAATGTCTAAAGGCAGGCAGTGAATTTCTACAAGCCTACTGTAATGCAGTTGTAATCAAGACTAGTACTAATTACACTAGCATTACAGTGCTTGCATTCTTTCAAACAACTTGCAAGTTTGGAGCCTGTGGAGCACTATTGGTCTGGTTTCCTAGATCTGCTTTTCCACCACTGCTCAAACAAGCTGCTTAACCCTTTAAGAAACAAACATATTTCAGGACCAGGGGGGTTTTTTTGGCTGCATTTGACTCTTCCTGTTTTTTACAGTAGCATCTTGGAAGTGGTGTCCTTTTTTCAGAACTCTGGGGAACATTAGTTATTCAGAAACTATAAAGACTTCTCTTTATTTAATACAAAAACAAAAGTTAAGTATTTTGAAAAGTTATGTATTCTGCTTAGTGTTTTCGAAGAAATACATCTATAAAAATGTGTTACTCTATGATCTGAAGGACCTTACAATACTTCCTGAAAGTTATGTTTAAAAACATTGATGTTTGGGCAAATAACAACACATTGTTTCACCTGAGTAATTTTTTTTTTTTGTTTTTATTTTTACAAATTTTTAGCTCACTTTGCCTTTTCTAGCTTTGAAATTCATCAACCAAAAATCTATTTTTAGTAGCAGAGACTTGAAAATTGTATTTTTTGGTTCAGGACACTATTAACAGAGAATATTAATAGACATTTACTGATTTTCCACTCCATTAAGTAAACAAAAACATATTGTATGCTGTTACCTGTAGGACACAGAAACACTCTCTGAAAGTTTTGTTAAAACAAAAAGGGCAAAATACAAGATATTATTTCACCTGAGTGATTTTAGAGACTTTTGTTAGAAATGCACACACACACGGTTTAGAACTGAACATGTATTTTAAAAATAAGAACACCTAGTTATATTATATAAACCGAATCACTGTCAGAAAAGTCTGATTCACCAGAATCAGGTCGACAGTAATGTCTGTCAACAATGATTCATCTAATCGTATTGAAATGAAATTCTGTAGAGTGGAAACGTTTGTATTATTGAATGCATATTGAAATGAAATTCTGTAGAGTGGAAACGTTTGTATTATTGAATGCATATTAATTTCTCTAAATAGTAAACATACTGACACAGAATATGTTTTACAAACAGCAAGAAAAGAATAAAAAGTGCTAAATAAACTACAAAACACGGGTGAGAATTTCAAATAAGATATTCAAATATACCACAAATAAAAGTTTTAAATACCCGAATACTCAACCTCTAATTACACATAACAGTGACAGGCCCTTAGAACGTAGCAGCAACCAGACATAGGGATGCATTGATAAATACATCAACAGTAAGAGCAAAGAAACACCTGGCACCTGTTGTATTTAAAGAAAAACTAAAAGTAAGAAATAAGAATTGATAGCAGGAGCGGTTTTAACTATAAAACACAGAACTTTATAAAAAGGACCTTCAGAACTTTCAACTCGACGACTCGTACAAAACACAGAACACGGCTGCTTACTAACAAAGCACAACAAAATACGTTTGTTCAATAAAATCTACGCTATAATACAATATATAACATAAAAGCAATATGTACTGTACCCGTACTTGTTGATTCCATAATATTTCATCTTTTTTTTTTTTAAATCTCATTCTGGAATGAAGCCGATATCAGGAGACCGATAACAGCAGAACTCAAACAACAAAAGGCTTAACATCGCCTGGGTAGTTTGCAGTCAAAATCCACATTAAAGAAATAAATAAATTCTTTAGCCTGAGACGCAGCACACCGCTGACCACTGCGCACAGTAAAACATGCAGTGCTTGTTTGTTTTTTGCCACATTCTGTGTTTTCTTCCAAAGTAGCAGAGTTGCATTTTAGATGACTGAGCATTTAACTCGTTGATTTACAATACGAAATACTTGTGCTGCACAGATTACATTGCATGGTGGCCTCATTTAGCTTTTTTCAAAATGCTTCCATGGGTTGTTTTTTTTTTATTTTTAAGATGCCATTTTCATTGCACATGTACTCCCTTAGCCAATAGCAGAGATAGGTAATGAAAGGCGCCCGCCTCCCTGTCAGTTATCAGCGAGGTGACAATTGTAGTGGCTGATCACTTAACTACCTCCCCCTCAAATACAGTGCCGTTTGCGCATTTCTCCATTTGTTTTAGAAATGAACGATTATTCAAAACTTGATCAAAGTATTAGTGTAATTTTATTTAGAATACTCAATTACTCGAATATTCGGACTCACCACTAACTATTATCATTTCTTGTTATTTATAAATGTTGTAAAAAAACACACACACACACACACACACACGAGACAGAATAAATGTTCTAATATAATTATATGTCAAATACATCAGATTTACATTTCTTTCTTATCTCTAAACAAGTTCCTGTGAATGTTTTGTTTCTGCATGCTGCTGTAACCTTTCTCCGCCCTTCAAAATGTAAAATGCCCATCTCAGCGACATCACACGAAGAAAAAAATATATCGGGACTGAAACTCAATTCCTCCCCTATCCAATGATATGCATTTCCAACCTGTACGGCAAAGTGGCACAGTAAGTCAATAAACTGAAGTGCGTTTATCGTGTTTACCCGATCACGGGCCTAAAAAGTCATTTCAGTGTGATCCTGTTTACACGATCACGGTCCTTAAACGGTTAATCCAATCTGTTAAAGCCAACAGATGAGTGCCCAACTGAAGTAAAGAACCTTATCTAGCCTTCCTGTGGAACAGCAAGTGAGACAGAAATAAAGAGAGTGGTCTGTTTTGAGATGCATGTCACTGCAATTAATCTACAAGTAACAAAGCAGGTTCCCCTGACTGGTTTCAACTCTTTCCACAGCTGCATAAAGCAAAGTGGCATGATCCAACCCGAAAGCAATTTTCCTGAATAGTCCCATGCCACAGTCACTTGGACACTGTCACAACTAACAATTTCTGCTTTCGCTTTCCAAAAGAGTGTGAATGATGCAACAAGGGACAGGTGAAGCCCCTGGACAGCACAGAGTTACGCATGTAAAGCCTTTACTAGGACACAGTTAAGGCAAACCGAGTCATGTCTGCATCCCTTACTGAATCTCTATGTGTCAAGCCAAGCAAAGCCGCCTCTTTCTGCAGCACAGATGACAAGGCTGACCAAAAGCAATGGGACTGTAACAAAATCAAATCTCATCCCAAGAATGAATTGCCTTCATTGATACAGGAAATGGAAACAACAATATAAGCTGTTGTCCTGGCAACCTTGGGAGTGAAAACCGGGCTTAGATTGTTCCTGCGGATCACCAACTACAGCCTCCTTGCCCTACATGACACTTACGATTCTTCAACTGCCTGCCTGCAGACTCCACCCATACACAATTATTGCTGGGAAAAACACTCATCTGGAATGAAGAATGAGACACAATGGTTATGTATGAAGGGCTTATGCACACAGTTGCAAAACAGGGCTAACTGCCATCAGCATTTAATAAGTGGGCACAACATTTAAAAAATAAAATGTGTAGACTTACTGATGATACAGTAATACAATAGATATCAAATATAGTAAACTGTCTGTTTGGACATACAGTACCATATACTGCAAATCAATACAGATTCTTGAACAACATGAGTAATCAGTTGCAGAAAGCATCCTCTTTTTGGGTTAGGTTTCTAGAGATGAGCTGACAGTTTTCTGAAGCACTGGGGCTTGTATGCACTTCACTGGAAGCAAATGGTTTGTTTTTTGGACTTACAGATGTAAAGTGTGGGGATAAAAGATACTTAAGGAAGCCACTTTGGGGAGGTACAGTAACTTAGCATCAGATTTTATGTTGTACAGCACGTACCATGTCCTCATATTAAAAGGACGAAATGACAAGATACTTGTTTTGGAAATTCAAAGCAGCATGTGCCATGAAATAGGCCTATGTATTCCTATTAAATATACAGCATACAGGAGGGAGTTTACCTTTTTCTACTTATAGATGAAAACTCACTTAAAATTATGTACTAGACCTAACATTCAGCATTCAAAATACTATAAATATTGTGCTGTCACGTACTACAGAAACCAATGGCTTATGTCCTGTTACAACATTCAAATGGTACTGTGTAGTTAGATTTTAAGATACATTATTTAAAGACTAAACAAACAGTACTTCATACTTTAATTATTGAATGGGATTTACATGCAATTTTTCTGACTGACTAAAAACAATAGCCTTCCTGGAGACAACACGACCATGCCCACTCTTACAAGAAGGAAGCCATGCAGTAACCACATTTGTTTATGCTCCTGCGAGAACAAGGTGGCTAAAGAATTCCAAAGAACGTACGATAACAATAAAACAAAAAATACAATGTAAACAAAAACAACTGGTAAATAAAACATTTAAAAAATGGATTTATTTTCTCATTGTCTCAAGAGTCGGCTTACTGCCACACTGCAGCCACCGGAAAAACAACAAGGACAATTTGCAATACACAGTAGTGTCCTTTGTTCAGATGAGCCTAGGAACTTGGCAATAATGTTAAACTTCAAAGCAGAACAAAAGGCACTTGCTTTAATGATCTGTGTCCCATCAAGCAAACACATGGTCTAAAAGGATGTTGCTAAAAGTGTCAGAATGTTGCCTATCCCTCTCCTTTATCAGATAAAGACCACATTAATTATCAAGAAAAAACTAAAATATCCAAGACCTTTCTTTCTTCCCGTAGCAGATAAGTAGTCTATTTAAAGTTTTTTGGATTTACTTGGACTCAGCAATATGAATTGTATTTCAGATGTACTGTACTGTAGCATTAAGTGTTTAAACGAAAAGGGCAAATTGTCCTTCTGATCTTTTATTATGTTCATTAATTTTTAAGGAGCATTTAAACATCAAAGCTCCTGTTTCAACTGCGCAGAATTTAAAATCAAAACTGGCCAAGAAAATACTACTACTAAATAAGTACTACTAAAAATGTACGTGCCAGATAGACTCAGATTCTACTTGCAGGAGCAGTCATTTTTTTTGTAAAGCTAAAATGGAGTGGCATCGTTCTCCATTCCTTATACACCTTTGAAACATGCCATCAAGGTCTGCTGTCAAATTTAAGGCACCATTTCTAGACAATTAGGCACTTAATGTACCCAACAGTCAGAGATCTGTCATTTTTCAAAATAATTAACATTAGGCGACCTTTTTTGTTTGATGTCTTTACACAAGCTGCTTTTCAAGAACAGTATTCAGGGCCAGATCAGAGAATACAAAAAGATGAAAGTAAATTAGATTTGACAATTTCTTTTGTGCAAACATGAGCAGCAAAATATCCTTTGTTACAAAATGTGACAAATGTTTGAATGAATAGTCTTTATTTTGGGTAAGAATAAGAAATGGTCTTTGACAAAGACTGCCAGGGTCAAAACGTTTCCTGCTTTTCAAGTTTTGTTGCAGTACTACTGAATTATATATGCTTCTTTATTTCAGAATATTCCAATACAGATGATCCAATATACTGCATCTTTTCTCTGAATAATCCCAAACCATTACACTTTAAGGCCTTCAAGTGGAAATGTCCAAACATTCAGTTATTTATCCTGCATATTTTTGGTCGCTATCCCTTGCTCACACATTGTGTTTGAATAATGTACTGTCATTCAGAGTAGACAAACCTCTGCAACCAGTCGGTAGGTCTTCTGCGATCATTCTTTGCAACACTTTGATTGACGGTTTCCTGATTTCAGTTGGCAGCCTGGGTATGTGTCAGCTACATCATTGGGTACCAACCACACCAGGTGATGCTGTCATACAGCACAGTTAATCACCTGGCACATCACAGTCTGGTCAACAGTCACTAAGCACAACTTTTGGTCTTTGAGGAATGTTGTGTTGAAGTTAATACTGATCTGCTGCACTGCATTATCTTGGTAACTTAAAATGGTGTGGGCACAAAGAAATCTACTTTACATCCTTATGTATTTTATGTTTTTTTTTTTTTCAAATCACTTTAAATGCATTTAACATCTTACAACTGGGACTGACAAAAGTCACATATCAGATAGCCTAGAAGTTAAAATCTAATGTGGATTAGTATCCTCCATCGAAAGTCAAAAGTGCAACCAAAATAACTGAGCCTCTACCCATGTGTAACAACAGATATCCCAGGGAAGTCATGGTTCCCACACAGTTTTTTGGTAAGAGGACCCGGGAAGTAGCATTGGAAAACAATGCATACAGAAATGTTTCTGCATGGTACAGTACGTACTATTAAAGATAGTAAAACACATTCATTATTTCTTTTAATTATAATACTCGATGTGTATTTACATTACATTGAAAGGAGAAAATGAAAAACATTTTAACTTCTACAGCAGCTTGATGTTTTAAAAAACAAGATTTGTGAAATGATCAAATAAAGCCACCTAGTGTTTAAACAAGAAAAAAACACTAGTTACAGTCAACCACTGAAAAGATGTGAACCATAATTAAATTTTAAAAAAAAATGTTTTAAACACTTATTGGAAAGCAATATAATCAGGTCATTTTTAAAATATTGATATATCTATAAAGTGTTATTGCTGTTGCAATCGCCATGCTTTCTTTTTGTCTTTTTTGTTTATTTTTCTATACACCATCTAGAGTAGTGCCACTTTGAGAAACTATTTTGATAACAATAAATATACAAAGCAGAGCATTGTTTGTTATGATTGCAGTACATTAGCAAAATCACAAACAACTTCAACCAGACAGGAAGGGTATGATTCCCAACGATGTTTAATTGTGTATCTAGCTGTCTTAGAATACAATGTCATTATCTCAGGAATGTATTGTTAATATGGGGGGGGGACAGAGAAGTCACTTTCACTGCTTTTCAAAAACATATGTACTCTAGAATTTAATTTGGTACTCACTTCACATCGTTAAGAAAGTATACATCTGTAAATAAATCAGTGTCAATTAACAGTTTTGCATGAGTTTTCAATTTCATAGTAAAACTGCAATAATCAAACCCATAATGACGCTAAGACATTGTTTCACAGCACCGACTCACTGAATCAACGTCCCAGCACAAGCAGATCAGGTATACTTTCAACACCGGTTTCAACTTCGCTTTCGTTTTATAAAAAGTCGACAACAATAGACATGAACCGCATTCTCACCTGTTAATCCAGCCAATGAGGATCCCATCGTAACCCAAGAAATTTCTACTGATGATTATTATCCTTGTGTGCTGGTTCTATATCTAGCTTATATCTACCGTATGCTCTCTACTTCTCATTTGGCTCCTTAACAATAAAACCCACCCACCTACCTCTTTGCGAGCAAACAGCCAACTGAATGCCACTGCCTCCCTGTACATACAGCACAGCCCGAAGCTCCACCCAAATCGCGTACTGATTTGCCGGAAGATATAAACAGAGACCCCATGTTTATTTGATATGCAAAATGTCAATCATTCCCCAACCCAACCCACTGAGTCCATATCCTTGATATTGAATTGTAGTCACTAACGTTTCGACGGACTTTGTTCACTCAGGCGCCTAAGTATTCTGTTAGCTAGATACCTTCAACATAAAATATGTAATATCTTAAACATGGGTCTTTAACTGTAGGAGATCCGTGCACAATTCAGCTGATATTAATGAATACTGCATGCTGTTTCTCAGAGAAAGTTAAACTAGGCATAGTGAATTGGTGTGCTACTGGCACCAACTGGAGGTTTATAGTAATAAATGTAGGCTGGATTCTCTATTGTCTGTATTCTTATGAGGAAATATTGATTACATTGCTACGCTTTATAGATACACTTGCCTTGTTAATATATAAGAAATGCTTCTTTGGCTGGAAATTCAGGTAATCAATATCACCCAATTATTGTATAATGCAGGATACTGGTTGCTAGCATGGTTTTGTATGTCTGTCTTTGGAGTTGCCATTAAGAGTGTGGGTCTGTATTAGATGCTCCCAAGATTAACATGTCATGCTATTAACAGTCTATTAGACAATAGTTCTTCTCTGCAAATGCGGTTTTCTGTGCTGCCAACAAGACAGGATTTTTTTTCAGCTGGTTTTTCAGATGCCTAGTTTGGAAAAAAAAAAAAAACTTACAAATTCTGTGCAAATAATTATATTTTCTTACATAAATACCTTCAATATTAAGTTCAAATAGAATAACTAGGGATGCATTTAGTGTGGAAAGTGGCTTTCCATAACACCCATCAACACACTAAAACACTTTAGGGTGACATGAAGGGGAAATGTAACGTTAGGTGCTTTATGCAATTGACCTCTGGTCCCTATCCCTTCTGTCCGCATGCTATCAAAGTGAAGCTGAAAGCATGGCGAGGCAAGACCACAGATCTTACCTTTAACACGTTAAGTGATAGCATACCAGGAAGCACACATCCCATTGTTTAAGCTACAGTGTAATATTTGGAATATCACTAATGATACCAAAAAGTAAAAAAAAAAAAAAAAAAAGATTGCTGAAAAGTGTAGCCATACAATATGTTCACAACTATAGGCGCCAACTTTGTGTTGAATAATAATCATATTTTAATAACATTATTATTACTACTATGCACTACTACTACTACTACTACTACTACTACTACTACTACTAATAATAATAATAATAATAATAATAATAATAACAAAAAAAATTGTATTTATATTACACATTTCAAAGAAAAACACAGTTACAGGTTAAAGTACAACCCAATAAGCATGTACTACATATGGGTTTCTGCACCATTCAAGCATTCATGTAGTGCATTCTCATCTGCTTATGACTTCCTCCACTTCCAACAACTTTGATTTTTTCCACCAACAATTGCACACATTTGTCCACAGGGTTAACTTAAGCTTATGCTCCGGCATTCCATTCATCTTCAGGAGAATACAGCAATTAACATGGTACTACTTACTGTCTGTGAACAGCTGCATAGTGCCAAAAAAATACATATATATATATATATATATATATATATATATATATATATATATATATATATAATGATGCTTCCAAAAACTATGCGTTTACTCAAGTCTGTAATTTGAACAAAATGAGAAACTTTACTGCTTGAGTGACCTTGAATAATATAGTTTTTGGTTCAAGTTTTATAAAATGAATACAGGTACAGTACCATAGTAACTTTGAATAATTAAAATTCTGTGTTTGAATGACATGTGTTTCCTTTCAACCCCAGAATGGGAGACCTATACAGAGAATGGCAGGGCAATGTTTTGATTGTCTATAGCCCATTTATTGTTTATTTCCAAATGTGAGGCTGATTTAAAGCCCAGAAATGTGATATTCTGGTTCTTGAGTTTACAGAAATCACTCTCTTTGCCCATGGTGAGGCTTAAGCTGTTTGGAAACAGCAACACCACCTGGGTATGTCTGGATACAATCCAGATAAAATAAAATGAAATGATTCTGTTAGGGTGTGACTCTTGGAAAACTAGGCATGCAAATTGTACTGAAATATGAAGACAGATTTAGAGTTTAGTGTTCATGAGAGATGGTTGAAAATGTCTGGGCAGGAGCTACGAGAGCTTTTCCTCCAAATCCTGTTCCCCTCAGTCCAGACCCAAACACCTCTGTCATTCAGTCTTGGGCCTCCTCTCAGTAAATAAGCCAAATCATGCGCAACTGAGATTTTGTTGTATAATATGGACTGGTAGCAGAGACTGAGTGTGACCACACACATCACAAGCTAGCATCTTAACCACTACACAAAAACAAAACACTATACCCAGCTAATCTGCAAGTGGATATAGAGTTTTCTCACAGCCAGGGGTTAGAATCCGTATTGCATCACACAACACAGTGTGTTACACTCCTGTTTATTTTATTATCGTGTTCACTGGGACACTTTTTTGTGCTGGGCTTATGCCACCTTCAGAGGTATTTTATCATAAGTAAGCAGTTGAGCACAGTGTCTTCTATTTAGATCTAAATTATCCAGCTATGCATCACCTAGAATTGTAGGATTGAGACAACATAAAAAAAAAATATATATATGAACATAATTTAGATATTTTACTTAACATCATGTAATCAAAGAAACTACAAAATGATATAGCAAAAGTCTATCGAAAGCCATAAGAGTAATACAGCATTTCAAGTTAGATTTCAAAATGTCACATTTTTCAATTGTTGTCAGTTTTTCCTTAAGTATAAGGAAAACTACAAAGCGGTATGTAATTCATTAACATAAAACATTATTTGCTTGCTTTCCATGCTCTTTAAGCCTGATATCTGCATTTAGCTGCTGTGTTGCTGCTACTATTTCTTGTATTATGTTACTATCATGTATTATGCACTTTCCACTGTATTTAATGTATTATGCATTGTTTTTTTTTTTAAACTGTATTTAATGTATTATGCATTTGTCTGTATTTAAAGTATTATGGATTTTCTTGTTGTTACTGCATCTTGTAAAGTGCTTTGTGATGGTGGTCCACTATGAAAGGCGCTATATAAAATAAAGATTGATTGATTGATTGATTGATTGATTGATTGAGCAGGTTTCATTCGACTTTATGAAGAAAAATTAGTTAATTATATAGGGTGATGAAACACGTTTGGCCATAACTGTAGTATTAGGTACCGTTCTAGTTCTGTTTAGAAACCAGGGATAAAGAACAAATGTATTAAATTTGAACCACTTGCTAATCAACAAGGAATTAAATATTAATACTGTTCATGTTGCACACAGAATAACAGATTGGGTGCAGTGAATTACAGGAAAGAGGTTTCATTAATGGATGTGACATCATAAACCAGAAGAGAGAAGTATGAGTATGAGTATAAGTATATAAATTAGAAGAATGAAAGGTGCTGCCTCATGTTTAGAGAAGGTTCAAAAGAGATAAGTGTTAGAAAGTCATAATTCCCTGTTATGTCATCCACCACACTTTAATATACAGTTCATTATATAGCAAACTATCTTATTTTACCCCAAAAAAAAATATTCTCCCGCTCAGTTAATTATTCAACATAGGCAACATGGCAAATCTGGAGATATTACAGTTACTTCTTGAACCAAATCTGTGTGCTTGTTGTAAAAACGCTGGGCTGTACAATTCATTACTTTGTAATATATTATCCGAAACGATTTTTCAGTCTCTCACAGTCCGACCAAAAATATACCAAGCTATTTAAAACTAATAGACATACGTGAATGAAGACTGCTTTAAAATATTTCAGCCAAAAAAAAAATCTAGTCTCCAAGCAGCAGCGTGACTACCTGGCAGGTACACAGTGTGTGCTTGATATTGGGGGTGGAACCTGCTGGACGTATTTTAAAAACTACAACTCCCATTGTGCTTTGCATTCGTTTCCGTGTAAACATGCGACGAGATTTGTTTCCTTGGTGTTTAGCGTGAAGCTTGTTAACGGATTATTTAAAACTTTACTGGTGTGGACCAGCTCGTCCGGGAATATAATAATTTTAGTTATCCTAAATAACGCTTTGCATGTTATTAGTTTTGAAGGACTGGGGATTTTACGATAGCTGTTGGAGAAACGAAGGCGCTGAGTTTAACGGTGAAGAGTTTGAATGAGATGGCAGACTCAGATTTAATCAAAGAAACGCTCTTTTCTTTGGAAGTACTGGTGGATTATATAAAGACTGATATATCTACGTCAGAAAGGAGAGTGTTGGTGCCTGCAGTGGCTGTTCGTTTACTAGATTTCCCAACTTTATTGATCTATCGAGGAGACAAAGAAAACCAGGAAGAGATTTTTCAGGAGGATTTGGAAAGTGAAAAAGAAAGTGTAAAGTCGGAACTTTTGAATCATCCTGCGGGGGGAAATGGCCAGTATTTCTTTCAGAAGGGCAAATCATGTTTGTTTAAGATTAGCTTTGACTCTCTCCACAGACATTTATCCAACACGCCTCTTTACGCAATAGTGCTGGACTTAAAAAACGAGTTGCCAAAGTTAGTTGGGAGTTGCCTTATTTCTCTGGCGAAACTAACAGAAAAAATAATGAATGATGTTAAAGAACATGGCATTTCAATGCCTTCTTTCCACGGAGAAAAGGGGGTTTATACAATAAACAATTTGATGGGTGAAAGGGTAGGTTATATTTCGCTGGGATATAAACTTTTAAGTTTAGGAGCAAGTTTGATTCCACATATACCAGAGAACAGAGTTTTGAAAGTTGGGTCAAGGCATGTCAAGGCAAGTATGGTTCAGATTAAAGAAAACACAGAAAAGGGTGCCCATATTGGTGAAAAAAATATAGAGATTAAAGATAAACCTAAGAATGATAATGAGAGGGGTGAATGTTGTATGCCTCTGACAAATGAGGCAAATGAAGGTAGTGTGCTTATTCAGCAAATCGATTTGGAAGGGCATATGACAGAACTTATTGTTTCTGAAAGTCAAACTGTGATAACTTCAGTTGGGACACAGACCGAACCAACAAGAAGGAAGCAATACAGGAATATAGAAGAAAAAATAGAGTTTGATAATGAAACAGGTGTCTTTTGTCCACCAGCACTGTTTTACAGATGCTCAGACAATGAGCCAAATGAATATGATGCTGAGCAGTATATATCCATTAATGTGGGGATGGAGGCTCTTAGGGTGGAGGACCTTTGCTCACAGGAGGAAGAGAAAGAAAGAGATTCACCTGCAGAGAGGAAAGTCTTAAAATGTTCTCAGGATAGATCAAAAGGTAGCACCGCAGCAGCAACGGCCTTTGAACAAACACAGCCTGCCTCTGCAGCCCTTAGAGATGCAATAAGACAGATGCCTTTGCTAAATGCCCTTCTTGTTGAACTTTCTTTGTTGAACAGTCAGCCTCAGCAGTTGCCTTTATCTGTTCATCCTCATCTTGCCTTGGTTGTACAGATCTGTGGATGAGCATTCCCATAGAGCTACAAAAGATACCAGATCAAGACCACAAGCTGATGATGCAGATACATCACAAACACCAACAGAGCAAAGGTCGGCCAGTCCAAGACTTAAACAGCACAAGGCCCCTATGAAGTCAACTCCATCTGATTTACAAACGCAAACCAAAAAAGTACAAAGAAAAAACATAAAACAAGAAAACAATCAAAAGAAGACGGCTTCTAGTTCTCCCAAAAGAAAACTGTTGTATGGGATAACAAATACACTGCGGTTAAGACTGCAACAAACCAATCCAGATATGTTGATATGCCACGAGCGCAGAGAAGTGTACAGGAGAAAACAGATTGAGCTTCAGAAAGCTAAGAACTCTAAAGGCTTTCTGTCGAAAAATAAAAAAGTCAGAGAGTCAAACAAAGTATACGGTGAGATGTCTAGCAGGAGCAATCCTTTTGATGAAAATGTTCAAACACTGATGAACAGCTTGGAATTGGACTCCCCTCGGATAATAAAGACAAATCCCCCTCCGTTTAACAGTTCAGAAGCAGGTAACAGAAACAAACAAGAAAAAGGCTCCCAAGAAGAGAATACAAGGTGTTATGTGAATGTTCAGCAGCCACATGAAAGTGTTTCAGCACTAAGTTTAAAAGACAGAACAAAACCAGGACCCAGGAGTAATGGAAGGGATGTCAGAGTTCATAGAGTATTTAACCAGGATTCCAACCAAAGCTACAACAAAGTAGAAAACAGTGAAACAAGCTTCCCACATGCCAGTCTAAATAACCCAGGATTTCAAAGCACAAGTTTAGATGGTGAAAATCTTAGCCCTGCTAACAGTGGATTCAGTAGCCCTGCCCAAAAATATTCAGATGATTTCATAGATAGCACAGATGTTGCTGGTTATTTTGAATATTTTACCAGCCCCAAGCCTACAAGTAGATACTCTGCACATTTTAATCGCAGCCCTGAACCAGTTCTAAAAAGTCCAAGGCATAAGTATTCAGATGATGACTCCAGTACTGGTAGCAATTCTGTTAGAAATCAAAGAGCTACTGCACCTCTTCCAGTTCAATCAGATACATCTCCAGAGCAGTCTCTCAAAAGAACCTATCCTGTCATGCTTCACAGAAAGCCATCGGCATCCAGTGTATCTTCAGAAGCCAGTGAAATAGATGCCAAACATAAACAAGATGAAAAGAGGAAATTGGGTTATGTAAAAACTGGGGTCAAGGGAGCTGAGAGGAGTTTGGAGTATAAAAATAAGCCAAATTCAGGAAAGGGACATGAAGCTGTTGAAGAAAACCATTCACTTCGAGTGTCTCAAGTGAGCTCATATTTATCAACTAATGACTCTGATATTGATTTGAGCGGATACAAGGTCAGTACACCTGACCTACGTGAGGAAGATGAAGACAGAGATGGACTGGGTACGCTTGAGATGGTTAATAAATACCATCACATCTCAGAGCTGGTAGGAAATAAACTTCCTGGATATACATTATGAAAGGCTGTAAAGCCTGGACATATTTCAACCCATTCCTTTAACCCAATGCAAAAATAAATAAATAAAAAAAGAAAGAAAGTTCTGTACTGGTTGTCATAGTTCTGGTACCTGCAGTACTTTTTATTTTGTCATTGCAAGATAAGATAGAATACAGTAAATTAAACCACTATAAAAAGCATAATTTTGAGTGTGTATAATAATGCCTTTTTGACATTGTCAATAAGGGCTGGATATTGCACCCGAAATATTGCTGAAAAATATAATCTAAATATTTCCACAAGATGATAAGCAAGAACATAAAGTAAAGTTTTAGGTATGATTATATTTTCCACCTGTGTGAGAATATGTTTTTGAAAGAGTGCTTTTTTTTAATGAAAATGGGGCAATTTTGGGTGGAATTGTGAAGTCTGATACAAAATTTTGCATAAAGTGCCACCTTGAAATACCAAATTAAACTTCTTGTTAATGCATAACGCAATAGTCATGCCTGAGGGCAGTTTGATTTAAATCAAAGGTGTGGATCAATGTAAAATATTGTAACAAACCTCACAATTCTGCCCATAGGTCAGACATCGTAGGCAAGATCATATATTATTCTAATAAGGATGTTCACTGCTAAAGCGGGTGGCCAGGTGTTGACAATCTGTGCCTGTTTGCATAAATTCCATACCTGAAAGTAATAGAGAGACAACCAATATTAACATTTATGCCTATGATGCCTGATTTATGGGACACCCTATAGATATGGTTTAAATATATCTATCTATATATATATATATATATATATATATATATATATATATCAAAAAAACTTATTTCCTATAAATCCTTACTTGTATTGAAAAAAGGAAAGTGTATGTTGTTACTCAGAATAAATCGTATTGAGTAAGCTAGAAACCACTTTTTTGCATCATAATGTATTCTTAACAGTTTATTCTATCTGGTATTACACCTACAGTACAGATAACATTCTTTAGGATTGATTTGTGGATGATTGCATTATATGTTACATATTGTTTGATGTTTTGCCATAACCTTGTCAAGTTAATATCAGACAATACAGTGTAGCATATTAATATATATTTTTTTTTAGAATTTGAACAATAAAACAGGTTATGTTGCCTTGAGATTTAAGATGTTTTCATTTTTCTACTTTGAAAAAAAATCTTTGAAACAAATTTGACAGTGGTGAAAAAACTTCATGATGTTTAGAAAGATTTACAAAAATAAATTAAGAAAATCGTGACATATACTGGTATATAATGAAATGTATGTCACAGGTTTACAGGCCATTTGGTGAAGTTGGTAAGAACATTATTTAGAAGAAATGTATGAGAATCTGGGGATATACAGCGGTGCCTATCTGTACTTGGGATCACACTTCTGCTTGTACATACTGTAGAGTTAGGTCATACAGAAGTGATACACTTTTACATTCTACTGAAGGCTGTAATTTTGTAATTAGATTTGTGGCAGGAAACCTATACTGACATAGTTCAACACTTCAATAAAGCCTTAGTAAAATAAATTAGCAACTGTGTAGACACACAGTTGTATAAACTTGATAAAAAATATCACTAGGAGTGAGTCATTTGGACAGTGACTCAGACAGTCTGTTCAACAAACAAGAACTAACAACGCTATTCCCAGCCATGCATGACACTGCTGACAGCTCTCTTTTGTTCTTCAGTGTGTAAGGTATTGCTCAGGCCAGACCACAGACAAATGTCTGCATCTGTCACGTATAAACTACATACACTGAATGAATTTACCTTCCAGCCGTGTAGAAGCGACCTTAGGCCTGTTCATTTTGAGATATATTTTGACATGAGGTATTCATGTTTCTATCTTGTTTTTTTTTTATATAGTGTATGCTGTCACTAAAATTAATCATCGCTTCCCTTGCAGATGGGTATTTAGAGATATGATATTTAAATATGAACTTCTTTATGATGTTAATTTCGAATATCTAAAACAATCTATTTTTTGTAGTAGTAGTTCTCAAACTAAAGTCGAGGCACCCTGAGAGTCTGCAAAGGTTGCCCGGGGTCCCCCAAGGCATTCTAGAAACATGTATTTTGTAAAACACAGTATTTAATGTACAGACTTTCACTGTTGTGGTAAGAGGCAGGCCTTGTGATACTTACAGACAATGTACTGTACATAAAATATCTACTTTCACTGCATTTCCTCAGTCTTCAGCTGTATGTCAATTCATTTACATTATTACAAAGAATGGGTCCCCCAAACAAAAATGTTTGAGAGCCTCTGGTTTAATGTACATCCATAGAACAAAGGGGCAGATTTCACAGTTTTTAAAACATTACGATATACTACAGTATTGTATTTCACTGAACAATGTAAAAATACCTTAACCTTGTACTTTTTAATTATGGTAATGTCTATCATGGTTTTTAGCCTTAGTTTTTGCTATGTAATTACTTATTGACTGGGTTTTCCCATTTGTTCACTTTCCTTTCCTACACTTTTGTATAGCTAGCTTTTACTCAATGCACTGCCTCTTTTTAACACAAATGTACTAGTTTTACTTATTCTGCTCATTTTCCATAATAATTAGAACAGATTTTTGTAATTGGCTTAATGACATTCCAAGGTAAAAGAAAAAACACAATTACCTGCTTGATTAATCATTAAGTGATCACTGCTAATCTTTGAGATTAGCAAAGTCAACCTCCCACAAATGATAGAATTATTTAATTACAGGTTTCTTACAGTAGCACTAGCAGCAGACTGATTACATTATAAATTACTTTTTTTCAGTGGAACTGCAAATAAGCCATTGTATAGCGTGGGGTAATTTAGATAAAAGATAACCAGTGAATCGGAAATTAAAATGAAAATGTGGATTTTTTTAACATGGATAAACATTTGTAATTCAACTGATACTCATTCACAATGCTTGCCAACTGTCATTGATATTCCAACTCTTAGCAATTGAATCATACTAGTATTACATTTTTAAGTGACTCAGATATGAAAACAAGCAATTGATTACAAAAGTTTAGTTTCGCCTAGAATTTTAGGATTAAGACAAAATGATATAAACATAGTCTAGATCTTTTATTTAACATCACGTAATCAAAGAAACTACAAAATGATATTGTAAACACCACAACAAACACAGAATTTCATGTTAGATTTCAAAATGTCACATTTTTCAATTTTTGTTAAGTGTATAGAAAACTACAAAGCGGTATGTAATTCAATAGATTAACATCATTCAGCAGGTTTCATTCGACTTTATGAAACAAAATTAGAGAGCGAAGGATGCTATTCCCAGCCACGCATGACACTGCTGATAGCTCTCTTTTGTTCTTCAGTGTGTAAGGTATTGCTCAGGCCAGACCACAGACAAATGTCTGCATCTGTCACGTATAAACTACATACACTGAATGAATTTACCTTCCAGCCATGTAGAAGCGACCTTAGGCCTGTTCATTTTGAGATATATTTTGACATGAGGTATTCATGTTTCTATCTTTTTTTTTATATAGTGTATGCTGTCACTAAAATTAATCATCGCTTCCCTTGCAGATTGATATTTAAAGATATGATATTTAAATATGAACTTCTTTATAATGTTAATTTTGGAATATCTAAAACAATCTGTGTTTTAATGTAGTAGTTCTCAAACTAAAGTCGATGGACCCTTGGAGTCTGCAAAGGTTGCCCGGGGTCCCCCAAGGCATTCTGGAAACATGTATTTTGTAAAACACAGTATTTAATGTACAGACTTTCACTGTTGTGGTAAGAGGCAGACCTTGTGATACTTACAGACAATGTACTGTACATAAAATATCTACTTTCACTGCATTTCCTCAGTCTTCAGCTGTATGTCAATTCATTTACATTATTACAAAGAATGGGTCCCCCAAACAAAAATGTTTGAGAGCCTCTGGTTTAATGTACATCCATAGAACAAAGGGGCAGATTTCACAGTTTTTAAAACATTATGATATACTACAGTATTGTATTTCACTGAACAATGTAAAAATACCTTAACCTTGTACTTTTTAATTATGGTAATGTCTATCATGGTTTTTAGCCTTAGTTTTTGCTATGTAATTACTTATTGACTGGGTTTTCCCATTTGTTCACTTTCCTTTCCTACACTTTTGTATAGCTAGCTTTTACTCAATGCACTGCCTCTTTTTAACACAAATGTACTAGTTTTACTTATTCTGCTCATTTTCCATAATAATTAGAACAGATTTTTGTAATTGGCTTAATGACATTCCAAGGTAAAAAGAAAAAACACAATTACCTGCTTGATTAATCATTAAGTGATCACTGCTAATCTTTGAGATTAGCAAAGTCAACCTCCCACAAATGATAGAATTATTTAATTACAGGTTTCTTACAGTAGCACTAGCAGCAGACTGATTACATTATAAATTACTTTTTTCAGTGGAACTGCAAATAAGCCATTGTATAGCGTGGGGTAATTTAGATAAAAGATAACCAGTGAATCGGAAATTAAAATGAAAATGTGGATTTTTTTAAACATTTGTAATTCAACTGATACTGAAGCAATTGATTACAAAAGTTTAGTATCACCTAGAATTTTAGGATTAAGACAAAATGATATAAACATAGTCTAGATATTTTATTTGACATCATGTAATCAAAGAAACTACAAAATTATATTGTAAAAGCCATAACAGAAGCACAGTATTTCATGTTAGATTTCAAAATGTCACATTTTTCAGTTTTTTTTAAGTGTATAGAAAACTGCAAAGCAGTATGTAATTCAATAGATTAACATTATTCAGCAGGTTTCATTCAAAATTAGTTAATTCTATAGGGTGATGCAAAACTTTTGGCCACAGCTGTAGATTAGCAGCACTAAAGAACTAAATAGCTTATTCCTGGTACCTTATAACTCCCTGTGCAGCACTCTTTAAACTCTAGTTGTACTTGAAATATGATCATATCCCAAATTAAAGTGATTTTGAGTTAAGTATAATAAACAAGCATCAACAAAAGAGATCGATCTTCATCACATGGGGGAACAGGAATGGATTTTAGTTGTCACACCTTTAAAACATAAAAACCATTCATAGTAGTTTTTTTATTTAATTTGGAAGGTGGAAAAATAAAAAATCACTCATTTGTGTCACAGTGCATGTTGACAGTATATTGACAGAATTTGTTTTAATGTGTATACCAGAGTGGGGAAAAACCCAACAATGTACCTTATTATCATGTCTGACCCCCGCCCCCTGCTTCTGGCTTCATGTTCAATATTGTGATTGTGATTGCTAATAACAACATCTGCCCGCTGTATCAATTTTAATCCTCTGCTTTTCCTGTTGTGTCCGATATCCTACCAGTAAATATTTTGAATACTCTCTTAAATAGCCAGAGTAAATACTATATAGGCTATTTAGCGCTTGGATATTTGCTTAGATATCTGCTCTGTATTATAACATTGCACATATATTTATAAATCTTTGATGTTTGGCAGTCTTACTCTGGAGGTGGAATCCTGCCATCCTTCCCAATGTTTGTCTTTGATGTGGATTTCTTTCTGTTTTTGTTTTCTTTTTTCGGACCGACTATAATTAGTAAAATCTACTTGCAGCATCCTTTTTGGAGTTTCTTATTAACAGTAAAAGATCTTCTGCCAATATGACAATATGCCATTCTGAACACCACCTCTGGCAGCAGGCGCAGCCGGCTGTGCCAGTCTTTGAGGCTGCTGGGGCCTTGGGCTTCAGTTTGCTGCTGGTTTGCGCACTGGTGGTGGTCGCTTGGGAAGCAGGCGAACCAGCTCCTTGGGGGATTCCCGCGCACGGTGAGAGCACTGCAGCATCTCGTCCACTGTGGGACCAAACGTATTCCCTTATGTAACAGGGGTATCCAACAGCGGTGCTTTGTCCCCGTCAGGCACGCGTGTCTGGGAAAGCCAAAGCTGCCTGTGTGCAGCTACCAGCACAGCCAGGTTCCTGCCCACAGCCTGCACGTTGAGTTTCGACACACAGGGCAGGTTCTTATCAACCAGGCGCAGCTCCTCCAGCTGTTGTGGTGAGGGCCTGTGACTTGTGTAAAGGGACCTCTGCAAATAGGACTGGTAGGCTACCAGAATACAATTATAATTGCCCCTGTGTGTGGCGAACGCACTGGCTGAATAGGCACGCTTGAGGATCACCTCTGAGACCCGGCACTGTTTGTTGGGGCAGGTAGCGTCCTTGGACAGGACGCCAAAATTAGGTGCCAATTGAAGCATCTGGGCCAGGCCCAGCTTCTCCACATCATTCACCCTATATAGGGCGTCCATTGACCGGAAAACAGCAGGAGCTGTAGCTGGATGGTCCCAGGAAGACTGGATCTCAAAAAGAAAATCCGGGTGCACTGGGGGGGAACACGGGAGAGGTGGTAGGCTGATCATGAAAGATGGTCTGTCTTGTCTCACCTTGTGTAGGCCAGGGCACATGCGAGACAGCAGTTGCTCTCTTGATCAGTGGGAGAAGCTCCAACGACAGGGAGAGCTTAACCGCAGGGGATGTGCTGTCTGACTCCACGTCCTCGGACAGGAACGCCTGCTCCTTTTCGCCCCCCTCAGAGGCGGCGATGGACAGCATGTCCTCCTGTTGCCAATCTGCGCTCGTAGCCCCCTGGGGCCCCAGTGCGAGCACTGATCCTTGGTGGGAAACAGCTGTCCAGAGCTTTTCCATCAGCTCTGAGTCCGCCGATCTCTTGGAACGGCAACTCTTCTTCTTCCTCAGGGGAGGAGAAGGAGAAGCAGAGGAAGATGAAGAAGACCCTGAAGACGGTTTCCTGTGTGGGCTACATTCCCTGGTGCGTTGTCTGGTCTTCCTTGGCCCCGAGCAATGTGGTGAGGATGTGGAAGAGTGCTGTGCAGGAGCGAGGTACGCAGAGCACTCTGTAGAGCTGCAGGAGAGACGTTTCTCCAGTGTGCGCTTAGAGAAATGTGCACAAAATGCAGAAACTGGGGTTCACCAGGGTCTCCTTGGCATCCACTGGCCCCAGGCAGGAAGAACATCTGCCGTGCTTGTCGTCAACTTGTGTCGCCAGTGCCAGTGCAAGAATTTACTGGGCTGTACATCAGCAAATCTGAGTCGGTCAAAAATGTACTTTATTTTTCAGCAAAACATATTCTAAAATTATTTTAAGATGACTGTGAACAAGACAGTAATCAATCAAATAACAATATTAATAAATCAATTATGTAACAAGATTAATCAATTTGATTAATAACTCAATTTAGTTAATAATATTGACTCATATTAATAGCTTCAAATTTGTCATAGGCATCAATTGGATTTTTAAATTAATGTTATCAAGTACTGAAGTTAGTATGAAAACGTTTCTTTAAAAAAAAAAAAACAAAGAAAAACACATGTGCATCTCAAAACCTATCCCACAGTACAAATGCATTTGTTACAACTCATAAGTGAAAACATAATTGTATTAACATAACCCTGACACATGCTTTCTAGCTGGCCGACTTCCCTTGAACCCTAGGAAAGAACTGTCAGGCCAGCCCGTCCAGGGAACTCTTAGCGCCCTCACAGGTGGGGAGGGAGATTTACAAACAAGAATCATTGTATTCCTGTAACAAGGTTACTCATTCCATTCACTGTCCCTATGTACTGGAGTTGTGTAACAGTTAAGAATAACTAGAACACTAGCTTCCATCAGACGGGACGCTTACATATACTCACAGTGCATTGTGAAACAGTATTCTCTTAGTCTCAACAATGCAAAGAGTACTTCATTTTTGTGACGTAGAGTCTTCACTGCATTTCAGTTGTGCTGTTTTGTTTCCTTCTACTTCTCTTCAATGTATTTATTACTTAGGCTCCAGTGCTCCTTCCATGTCCAAAATGGCAGTGGTCCGGTTGCAGTGTGTTCCCCCCATCTTCTCTATTTCTGTTCTTTTGGTTCCAGTTATATAGGGGAACTAATCAAGGGGTGCTGATGACTTGCACCTGACTACAATTAAGGTCCCAATCACTTGTGACCGTGCCCGTGATAAAATAATTAAAAGGATAAAACACACACATAAAACTCCTTATTGGGATCTCCCTTTGGGTACATAAAACATATAAATTTAACCCCTTATTGGGGTCTCCCTTTGGGTATAAAAATAAATAAAACACACAGTGTAAAAAATACAATAAATTGTGCCACTGAAACAGTATACAATAAAAACACCAGTGAATAAAACAATTAAAACTTTGGTCATTTATGACATATATACTTTTTTAAATACTGAATTTTGATCATCCATTAGTTAAGGCGGAATTTCGTGAGGTAGAAAGACTCCAACACGTTCAGCTTGTTCGATGTGGAACAGGAACAGCTTTTAGCCTCATCACGAAATCATTTTAGTTCCATTTCTTTTCTAGCGTCATTGCTAACATCGATTTGGGGATGCTGTTTGTGCATTGTGATGATTTTATTTTTTTTTAGACAAAGTTTCAAGCAGTAGTTACAAATCCAAATAAAAATAATGTAGGTGATGCAAAACATTTGGCCATAGGCTGTACCTTAGGGGCTCCACCATGTTTCACCATGTGGAACTGCTCCTCGAGCAGACTGAGCTGTTCGACCGAACAAGCAGAACATGTTTCACGGCATGAAGGTGGAATATTTTCGCCAAATCAGATTATCCAGTTTTGTTCGGTCTCACGAAATGACACCTTTAGTATCACATCTCCCAGTAGAGCAATCAGATGACGTTAATACTGACCTGAGCAATCAGTGGAATGACCTGTATATTTTTTTAATTCTGACCTATTGCCCACAGCTGGGCCCGTGTGCAGTTGCACCTCCCCACGAAATAAAACCCAAGCATGATGCAAGAAATGAGCAATGCGTACAGTATCCAGATAAACAATCTTATAGTCAACTGCCAAGACCCAAACAAGTTTTGGATTGACAGCCCGCCATGTAGGACCGGGTAGAAACGGACTACCTTGTTACATTTTTTTTTTCTAATCCCAGTGGAATAGATGGTCAACCTGTATATTTTATTTGGGGCATAAGGCAGCCTGGCGGGGCACAAACGCAGACTTAACAAACAACAGGCTGTGGGACGTAACAAACAAACACAACACGAATTAGTCAAACTAATACAGCGAATATTTTTAATATCACATATACTTTGTATAAAAACACAACAATGCAAAATATATAGAAGAAAAAGTAACAAGTACTTATCTGAATCAGCTCTTCTGTGAAGTCAATTCTTGAAAGGAAAAAAGGCGTTGAGGTCTGTGACCGCAGTGCTTTTATGTCCTCGGGGGTGGGCCATGACTGTGTCACAGACTCTACTCAGCTTTGATATTTCTTATTCATGTTTCGGGTCTTTAAGAGGTAAATACCCATACGGTAATGGTTACATGTCGTAGCTTGAAAGCACATTCTAAATTTAGATTTGTGCGTGCACCCATGGTGGCACGGCTGCGTGTGTGCTGGAAGTAATCTTGAAAATAAGAGCCTGTTTATAAGGATCATAAGATGTATAAACACGTCTTTCTGACAGGACCACCTGGTAACTATATGCATTTGGTTTCAAACTAGTAATATGATTTGCCTAATGTGCAGTGGATTTTGCTTATGCGGGATTGTTTATACTTCAAGCAGTGGTGAAAAATATAAAGCTATAGTTTTTTCATTGACCATTCAAACGCAGCATTATTAGATCAATAATGTCACGTTTAACAAATAGCAAACATATGCAGGTTTTATTACGCTGGCCTAGCAGTGTATCCAGTATCGATTCACTGCATTTATAGGCTTTGGCTGAAGTTGCAGGCCAGTAAATCCATATTACACATTACTACAAAACTTTTTTTTCAAGAGATTTTTTTTTTAATAGTTTTATTTAGTGACCAATTATTATTATTATTATTATTATTATTTTTCCCCCAATTTTGAATGTCCAATTCTGAGGGAGTGTGAGTGAACTCCGATCTCACAAGCCTGAAGCCAGAATCGCTTTTATGCCAAGCAATCCAGAGCAGAGGTGGGCTGGCTACCAATCCCGGAGAAGAGACATCAGCCCTGCTTTTTATCCACGATGAGGAGAAGGAGTCCCTGCCACTTTCCCATGCTGGGAGCGTCAGAGCCAGCTTTACACCAGCACGATACTTGTTTTATTTAGGGTTTGTTCAGTGTTTGTCTGTCTGTTTTGTTTTGTGAAAGTCTTTTGTTTTAAAATAAATCCTCACATCAGCGCTTCACCCATAGTACTGTGTGTGGCTGTATTTCCTGGTCTGACATCACCACAAGCCATCCTCATCACATATGGATATCCGTGTGGCAAGTTTTTACATACTGTAAATACTAGAGTGCTTATTCAATTGCAATGAAACTTGTTCTGTCCATACTTTTAGGACAAGCTTTAAGGAGTATCAGAATCTGGGGTATCTGAAGATATCTGTCCTCTGTCATTTAACTATTTTGAGCATGAAAGAGTTAAAATAGAATGCTGCAATCAAATGAATCGACAATTTAAATACTAGAAAGAACCTGGATTGTTTTGGCTTTCAAGTAAACCTCAGAGGGAGTACTGGAAAGCAAGAGTACATCATAGATGAGAAAGGGAACTGTTTAGCCAATCCTTTATTCAGGTTGTGCAGCAGACCCTTGAAAATGTAGAGTCTTCAATTCTTGGAACAATTTCAATTCCAAAAGGAAAGCCACTGGGGATTGTGGGAGAAATAAGGAACCGGAGAGATGTTTAGGTTTTTACTGTAAGTGTGTTACATATGACCACATTCTTTAAATGCTTTTATATTGATATACTTCAGATCTATGTTGGAATCAACTGAATTTATTTTCCATTGTGTTTAAACCTAGTACAAATCCAATCCTATTTTTTTGTTTTTTAAATCTGCATTTGGTGTGCCAAGCAGTGGTGTTCAGTGAACTGGAGCAATATGAACATAATGCAGCATGCACTAAATACAACTTTGTAATATTTTGTAAATATGGAGTGACAGACGTTTATTTGAAAACCTTATCTGAAGTTTAGAATCAAAGCTGCACATTCACAATATATTGTATGATATGCTGATAAACATTTGAACAAAATGTTGCACATGCCTTCCCTATATTTAGGTTTGAAATTGTATCTTCAGGGTTAATTTAAAAGACTTGGCAGCCACCTTTCACATCACATTAAAGACACAAGGGAAACTGATGTACTCACCACTCGCATGCTCTTTGCTCTTGGCAATTTCAACTCCACAATACATGTGGGATTTTCAAACCTTAAGGGGACTGAATAAATGTAATTATTCACCCCACTGACTCTTAAAGGTGTAGTATCTCAAGTTTTAAAATCCATGTGTGCCTTTTATTAGCTTTAGTACCATTTTCATTGCTCCACAGTTTCACTGTTGGCCAGGTCAATGACACTGAAGTAAATATCTTCTATGAATGGAATACTCTGTCAGCAGAGAGCCTTTTTACTGGAGGACCAACACAGAGAAGAATCCTTGTCAGTAGTGTAGTATCAGAGATTTTTAAAATAAAATGCATTAGAAATCTTGGCTTAGTTCACCACATTTCTCAGGAAGGGCCCAGGACTCCAGGGTTCCGCTGTTGGGTGACATCCATTGTTTAGGCTCAACGGGCTAAAAGAGGTAATTAACTCAGCTTGACGATCTTCAGTCCTGTGCAGCGATGAGGCACCATACAAATTGGGCAAAACTGGGTATAAAAAATTGGGGAAATAATATATTAAGGTGAGTTGAAGAACCACTAAATAAATGGGACCAATCAAAAGGAAAAATATGTTCTTTACTTTAACCCAGCACCCATCAACAGGAGCTCATCAGCAATTTTGCCTTGTTCAATCTTGGTTAACTCAAGTGTATCAGAAAATGGAGTCTTCTGGAACATAGATTTTTTGATAAGTCACTGACCTTATAATAATCACAGTCAACTAAGCATCTTCAAAATAAGTGTATCCATGCACAGTATTAAAAAAAAACTGTACTGCAAGTCTTTTTTTATCATTTTAATAAAAACTGAAAGATAAAGTTAAGCATAATACTCTACGGAATTGGAAAAGTCAACTACACAGGAGTCACCCAGTCGTCTGTTTATCTTCCAGCTAGTGAATTATACTGCTGCGCCACCTAGACCTGAAAGTGATATTACATATTACTCTAATTGCATTATTGTATTGGCCTTATATATAATTATGTTTTTACATGCAGATAACAATGATATTCATTATGTTCTATTAGTGGCATCACATTAGACATGAAGAATACAAATGAAGGTTGCTTAAACCCGGAATGGTGAAGTTTCAGACACTGACATGCAAATTGCAAATTAAGCATACATCCTCCTTTTACATATATTTACAAAACACTTTTATCATTTAATTTGAAAGCTGCCCCATTACACATAATCAGGTATAAAAAAAACACTGGTTTATAATGATACTGTATGCAAACCATACATGACCCTATTATAGACAGGGAAATATTTTTTAAACGGTTCATAATGAGCTTACACATCCATTTATCAGACATGTAAAAGTCATTCAGTGTGTTAAGAGACATTTAATTCTGGTGAATACAAATCTGCCAGATGCCACTGTTTCTGTTCATTTCAACTGTATTAAAAACATGCTTATTGTATAGCTTAGCTTCTGCTTAAAGACACATGAGAGGAAGGAAAGCACAAAAGTGAAAATGAAATAAACCTTTCACTTATCATTTTTTAGCAGAACATATTCCTTGGCTTTGTTGTGTAATGCTGGAACAGAAAAGATAAATTGGATGTTGATTTAAACAGCAAATATGCAAACGTGTAAGGAGAACAAGCACAGCATTCTGTATATCAGCTGTAGTTATGACTTGAATGGTGTAGATGTCTGCCTGAATATTATAATTTTTTTGGTTGTTAATCAAAAACGAAGGATTATGAATAAGCTGTGGCTTTCTGGCATTAGAACTAGGGAATATCTGAATATTAGGCATAATTGTAGAATGTTAAGCCACTGACGACAAGGCATTTTAAGACAATGTGTACTGTCCTATTGTCTTCTTCATTCACACAGTAACAGACAGTATATCCTGGACAATGACACATTAGCAGTGACACACCCATACTGCCCTGCCCCCCATAAGTACCAAATCCAACAATGTATATTCTGTGTGCAAGCTAAAGGTGAAGAATAAACATGTTCTTCTTCTTCTTCTTCTTCTTCTTCTTCTTCTTCTTCTTCTTCTTCTTCTTCTTCTTCTTCTTCTTCTTAATAATTATTTTAGTGTACCAGGTGTATCTGCTATTTTTTTCTTATTTTAAACGTAGGGTCAGTTCTTAATTTCCTTTTTCGGCATTGGCTGTTTGAGAACATAAATTAGCGTTCATATTTATCTCTCATTAATTGGACATGTGGATGGCGGCTTTCCATACAAAAAAACATTTGGGTAATCATAAAGCACTTGTTGTTAAAGCAGGGCATTGCAATATCATAATTTTTTATGCTCTGACAGTTTGTGTAAAGCAGTGCTAGGCTGTTCTGCTTGATTCTTGTCATCTACTTGTGCATTCTCTTTCTCAGAAGAAGGTACATTATCTTTAGACAGCATCGAGCCATTTGGTTGACTGGAATTGGTGACGTCCAGAGTTTCGCAGGCTTCAGAAGTCCACTTTAGAAAATAAACAAAAAATATATAAATTGTTATACATTATTTTGTACTAACAAGCCTGTACATATTTAAATGCTGACCTAGCTAAGTTACCCCTTCCTTGGTCTAATAACTGGGTCACTACATCCCTGTAAAATAACATACAGTATGTGACAATTAAGTGGATATTGTTTATATGAATATCTTAAGATAACTTAAATGAGCAAGCAATGAATCCACACTGAACAGACACTAGTTACATGTTGTATTATGTCCAGTTTCAACACATATTGTAACCCTTATTCCAAACACTAGCTTATTTACCCAAATTATTCACTTTGTTTTATATTATACCAACCTACTGATGGGGACAGGTGAAAATGACCTATGCAAGAATTTTGACATCATGTACTCAAGTAGGAGTAAAAAGAACACATTTAAACACAGTTTAACTATGGTTAATACTATAGGGGGGACCGGGGGACTTTGAATCAATTTGTACTTGTTGGCAGCCAAGATTAAATGTGATTTTGGTAACTAAACCCAAAGTTTAATGTTGCATTGTAAACTCAAGTAAAGTAACCCACAGGCAGTGTGTCACATTCACTATTTCTAGGCTCTAATAGTTATTTATGCAGCACTAAAGAATTTTGGCATTAGGTTGTCAACCTTGATTTTAAGGTTAGCGCAAGAACACCAACAATTAACATGTTCAATGCTTTACATTGTCAAACATCCAAGATGTGAGGCCACCCAATATACAGTATATGAATGACATCACCTCAAGAATTCTGTTCCACACTTGAAAAGTGCATAAGGTCAATGTATCCTGCCGTTTAACATGGCCCCATCTCCTATACAAAGATAACATTATATTACCTGTGTTGCATGACTCGCAGATCTTGCTGTAGGGCCAGCAGTAATGTTAACACTACTGGATGACTGAGTATCTGTCGTGTTTCCTCCATCAGCTGCAGATAGTCCAGAGATGACCAGACCACTGGAAAAGCTCCTCTTCCCAAACAGTAAACTGAGCGTGGAGCTCGTGGAGGAGGCCTGGCTAGACCTGTGCATTGCAGCAGCCTGCCCTTGCGCGTTCAGCTGGCCGGCAGTAGAAAAACGGGGAACTTGGGAGAATACAGAGGCTATTGATGTATTGAAGGACAACTGACTGTTGGACAGCCTCTGGACAAGTCCTTGGGCAGAGGTTGATACCTGCTGGCTATCCAGGATGGGGCCTGACTGACTTGTAGCGGGTGGTCTCTGGTTCTGATGGGGCTGCACTGATCGACTCCTGTATTCTCTTCTGGCTAAAAACAGTAATCAGACAATAGCAAAACTCAGTCATGCTTATTGGCATAGAATATTTGCTTTCCTGATAACCGTTGGTAACTAGATTAAAAATTGTGTGAAAGGTTTCCTCACACACACACACACACCCTTTTTGGGTCATTCACAATAACAAAAAGATTTTAAAGTAATCTATAACTATATACCCCACTATTAATTTAGATAACACAGTACAGGTGTCTGTAGGATAGAAAAGAAGATCACCATAACAAATATGCGTGAACAAGTGTCTCCTAAGATATAACTCTCCCAGTGAACCAGAATCTCCTAACAATTGCCTGACTATAATTCTTTCAGATCTCGAGAACATATCCATGCTAAGCTTCTTATACGTGTCAAGTTTCATCACAATTGGATGAACTGTTCTTAAGAAATAGCTAAACATGTGTGATGGACACTTGCATGGGCTCCGCCAATAAATATTCCACATGGGATAATAAATACGTGATCTAATATCTGCCCTTTATTCACAGACTCATGCTAACTTAATAGCCTCTGAGCAGGTTATAACTGAACAGGGAGGAATGAAGGAAACAGATGTAGCATTTGTCGTAAATGGCTAAGCCTCTATACACCCAGCACTGCACTGACTAATTTTAAGTTTGAGCGCTCAGCAGTGCACTGACTGAATTTCAGCTTGAGCGCCCAGCAGGTGAGTAATGCTAGTTTACAAAACCGCAGCTGGCATTGGGAGCATGGTTACCAGACATTCTGGAATATAAATACTGTACAACATGGCAAAACACTTACAAGTGAAACTCTTGAGTATTTGGTTTCTATGCCATTAAAACACTATTTTGGTTCAAGTAAACAATTGTGTAATATAATTCAAAGTATGATGGTTTTGTATCACTCAGTAAATGAAATGTCCAATGTCCAATTTGAAAAATAGCTAAAAGCCTTTTAAAGATCTAAGTGCCTAACCATGTTAGTACTTAACAAAAACACAGCATCCCTTAGCAAGCATGCAAAGTGGGGTAAAACAGGCAACAAATACCCCACCCCTCTAGCACCACAAACCTTTAGCAGGTCAGTATACAGAACATAAGAACATAAGAAAGTTTACAAACGAGATGAGGCCATTCAGCCCATCTTGCTCGTTTGGTTGTTAGTAGCTTATTGATCCCAGAATCTCATCAAGCAGCTTCTTGAAGGATCCCAGGGTGTCAGCTTCAACAACATTACTGGGGAGTTGGCTCCATACCCTCACAATTCTCTGTGTAAAAAAGTGCCTCCTATTTTCTGTTCTGAATGCCCCTTTATCTAATCTCCATTTGTGACCCCTAGTCCTTGTTTCTTTTTTCAGGTCAAAAAGTCCCTGGGTCGACATTGTCTATACCTTTTAGGATTTTGAATGCTTGAATCAGATCACCGCATAGTCTTCTTTGTTCAAGACTGAATAGATTCAATTCTTTTAGCCTGTCTGCATACGACATGCCTTTTAAACCCGGGATAATTCTGGTCGCTTTTCTTTGCACTCTAGAGCAGCAATATCCTTTTTGTAACAAGATGACCAGAACTGAACACAATATTCTAGGTGAGGTCTTACTAATGCATTGTAAAGTTTTAACATTACTTCCCTTGATTTAAATTCAACACTTCTCACAATATATCTGAGCATCTTGTTAGCCTTTTTTATAGCTTCCCCACATTGTCTAGATGAAGACATTTCTGAGTCAACATAAACTCCTGGGTCTTTTTCATAGATCCCTTCTTCAATTTCAGTATCTCCCATATGATATTTTTCATTTCATAGATCCTTTCTTCATTCAATTTATTCCATGCCTGCAACTGCAGAACTGAGAAGCTGTGGACAAAACAGGTTTTTATTTTGAAGTACATGCAAGTTACACTGCAAGCAACAGGGCTGAATAAAAAGTCTACCATGTATAAGAATAACTTGGCATAATATTGGAGATTTTCATCCAGCAGTGAACAGGTCATCTACTCCTGATTTCCATGTAAATATGCTATGTCAATTTTTTTTTGTTATTTTAATTGATATACATGGACTCTCTGGTACTCAGTTACAGCTTGGTGAGAGACTGGAGGGTCCAAAAACTGTTAAAGCAATTTAAAATACCACAATATGCATCATCAGCAGGCCCTTAAAAAAGGTGTAAGGATTTTATATGCACTGAAAACGAACCCTGATGTTGACTTAGAAATTCAGCTGTATAAACCCTTATATAACTCTTATTTACCCTCCTGGTGTGAGCATGTAAATATGTTCTTGTGATGTTTCTTAGTCCAGAAACTGTGACAGTATTGTGATAAACTTGGAGCGTATGCACCTTGCCAATGAGCTCAAGTTCATTCCAGTCCTGGATCTTGTTCCAACTATGTAGGCACCAGTAGGCTCTCTGAGGCTAAACTTTCAAAACAGTTTAGCACCAATTTTCAAAACAATTTGCACTCCTGGTATGGAGGCAATTTGCAGCTGTCTGTTTCACAATAATAATGAAATTAATAATGAAACGCTGAAATGTTAAAAGCTTCTCTCTGAATTCCTTAGAAAGCTAATGGCGCTTCTTTGAAAATGGCTGCCAGTATGTCATGGATGATTCGAGATCGGGCAGTAATGTTTTTGTTCATCTTTTCTCGGGCAGTCAGTCACGTTCCTGTTTATGTACTTTGGTACACGCCTTTTGTTGGCGTTTGTAACAAATGCATCACTATACTCAAATTTAAGACGCAGGCCATTTTGCAGAAGAAAAAATTGGTTTAAGTGCACATTAAATTCAAAGGAATATGGTAAATATCTGTGTAATATTGATAGTTCTGTTCCCTTTTCATGAAAATTATTAAGTTATTTTTTTAATTGTGTTTCTGTGGTCCTTATTACAACTACTCAAATACTGTTTTTTTTTTGGATGTCTATGTTAAGGTGCTCTTCAGTATTAGCTGCTTGACGGCCGATAGGCATATGTAACTTAAGTCAAAGTCTTCTTTTGTTCTGCTTGCATTACTCTGCTGTGCACTAGCAGCTGCTGGTGCTTACTAATATAAAGACACTTGATCTCGCCAACAATACATTTGTCTATGACAGGTAGCTAGAACAGAAGAGCAGCTCATGAACACCTAAAAAAGAAAAAAATATATAAAAAAAAATATTTGAGTGATTGCAATAGTAACCACTTGCAATAGTAACCACAATGCTTGCAAACATCATAAAAGGTAAGGGAACAGTAAACTATTTTTTAAGTAGTTTGATGCTGCTATAATTATTTGGTACTAACATTTGCATCTTACTGAATTTGTACTAGACTTGGAGTATGAAGTACTGAGTGAAATGTTTTCAACCCAGAAAGCTTCTGATCCTGCGGACCACCATTTATTGAGCATACAACTCTTTTTCTTTTGTCTTTTATCATTGTGCAGACAATCAGCTCAGGTCTTATGTTACAAAAGCATTCTCATTCTACATCCTTCCTGTTAGTTTCAGCGTGCCCCAGGGCTCAATCTTTGACCTTTTTTGTCTTAAATGTTTATAAATGACCTTCAACAGTTTTTGTTGTGTCAGATATTCTGATTATGCTGATGATACTTAATCATATCTGGGAAAAACTGTTCTGTGGTTTCATATCAGTTCCACTATGCGACGTTGCAACACTTTCCAAAATGTGTTCTGAATCCATTGTATTGCAAATAGTTGTTAATGTTGTGGTCTGTCAATGGTTCTGCAAAGGTTTCTTCAGGATAATCCATAGGTTGTCATTTTTAACATTTCTTTAAGGGAGGGTGTGGCAGGGCGAGGAGCCCTGCACATGAAAAGGCGGACGGGCAAAGTCCTGCCATAAATCTATTATTTATTTTTCGAACAGAGTATCTCTCTGCCCCTGTGCAATTTATCTATTTGTATTTGTTTTGTTGTATTATTATTAGTGTTATGATTTATTTATTTATAAATATGACGACGTAGCCGTGTTGTTTTGTTATTCTTTTATTAAATGGGACGACGAAGAGCCGTTGGTTTTGTTTGGCAGTGTGGATGGGAAGCTCCATCCACAATTTAAAAACCTTGTGTAGAAGGTGGCCATCTCCCGAATTAATTAAGTGATTAATTTGTTGCTAATCGGGAGTACCTGCCTTTGTTTTCCTTCCTGCATCTGGCCTGACGTCACTACGTCAGCCGTCCTGTCGCAGAGGGTAATGCACTAGTTACTAGTTTTGGGGATATACAGTTATTATGCACCTCTTACACCAGTAACACTGAGCTAGAGAAATTATCTATATACATTTCAATATTAGTTCTACATATGCAAGCAATATAGCTAGCTGAGTTGTACATACTAGTTAGCTGAGTTGCTTGACACTGCCACCCTCCAGTGCTCTTTATATCATTATTTCAGTGTTCGTCTCCTGTCTTTTACATACAGTAGGCTGATACTGTACATCAGGCGCCTGTCAAACAGATGATGGGGAAGATAGGTTGATGATATCCTTCCCCTCTCGAGAGGGAATCACTGAAAAGCGTGAGCTCCTTGTTGGCTTTGTGGACACTGGGACCTCGGCACACAAGTGCTGTCACTTCAAATCCCACTCAGGTTTGTTTTTCTGTCTCGATATAAAATGTTAACCTTAAAGTACGGGGGGAGTCAAATCACAACCACTCTTAAGGAAACACCACTCAAAGAGCAAATGCAATTTAGATAGCAATGAGTTAACATTACCAGTTTTTACAAAACCCAGTGCAGCTGTCCATCATGATCAATCAGCTGTGGAATGTTCTGTGCAGTTCAATATTGCTTTTCTGGTTCTCATGAATTATGCACTTGGACTGAGCAGTTGCCATAGAGAGTGATAGTGATATGCACAGACTGGAGGTCCCACATGGATCCTTGTAGGCACAATAATGTTACTGCAAAGCACACTGAACATTTTTTTGTTTTAGAGCAGTTTTTTTTTTTTTTTTGCCTGAGATGAGCATCCAGTTTGGGCTGTAAATATAAATCACTTTAATGTAAACGATAGACTGATATACTGTAACAAGAAAAGAAAGGTAGCTAGAAAAGTGCTTGGAACAGTGTGACAGTGAAAGGACTGGAGGAATCATAGAAAACATCTATGTGACAACTGCATGTGTGCTGTCTGTATAGTTGATATGGCTAGAGGTTAAAACAGTGTGGCAGTGAAATGGGTGAAAACAATGTACTGCTGCAAAAATGGAGAATGACCTTAACACACACATTAACAAGGCCCATGTCTACACATTGCTCACACCTTGTCTGTCTGCTGTAGCACTAAGTGCTTTTTGGAGAGATGGGACCCATGAACTGAAGTGCATTTTTTTCTTGATATTAGTCCCCAAAATACACTGCTGAAATATTGTATATACATCTATGAAGGCTAATCATCAGTGGTAGGCAACTACATTATGAATCCCTAATTCAAACATGTTTTGTTAGTGATCAGAAACACACTCATACTCACACACACACATACTAGTACATTTCAACATTTTACAAAAACTTATATAATAACATTAAATAAGATATAACCTACAAATGTCATTTTTGATGTTGTTTTCCCCTCACGCTTTATGTTCAAAACAGTGAGCTGTTTTACAAGATGCAAAAATGCTGCTGTTTTTTGTACCTGAGATGTGCTGCCGGTTTCCCTGTGGATGTGAGGCCCTGTTTCTTTCTTGGTGGGAACTGATGCTCTGGGTTGCATTTGAGTTGGGGTTGTTGCTGAGGGAACAGTCCATGTCTTCAATGTTACCTCCACTGCTGCAAGTTGTGTTGTTGTCTTTCCGAACCCTACGTAAAACACAAAATATAATTATTCAACTGACAGTAGAGTCCAACTGAATTTTATCTGATGCAGAAAATTAATTTATGTGATTTTTTGGTTAACATATGTTTCCTTTAGTATTCAACTCTATCATTAAGAACCTAATTACAAAACCACATACAAGCCTCACCCTGGGATCAGTGATACCTGCGACCTGCAGGTTATTCTTATTAGTTTATGTGATCTGTCTCAAATGCAGCTACCCCTATTCCCTACCAAACTCTTGTTGGCCGCTGCAAATAAAACAACATACATTCTTTTTTTAACATTTTTAGTTAGTTGTGTTTACTATATTTCTTATAAATGTCACAGAAAAACCTCAGTATTTGATGTAAATCCACCTTGTGTGCTGTTTAAGTTGCCACAGTTTGCTCACTAGCTGTGTTTGTGACATTGCTACTATACATCTGAAAAGCATTAGTCAATACACAGTGTCAGTTACCAATAGCTTCAGCTACAATAATAGCTGTCTTCTTAAAAGATGCATGATCCTTGATTTCCTTGTTGCATTTGTAGTCTGCCATACAAATACTCTGACAAGCACCTGCTATAATGTACTGTCAATGTCATATCACATTGTATTGCTCTTTTGGAAAACATAGCCTTGTAATAGGCCTACTTTATTTACAAATAGTTTCTAACACATATATATCTGACACAGCAATATATATTATTTATTTTATTTCTTAGCAGACGCTCTTATCCAGGGTGACTTACAATTATTACAAGATATAACATTATTTTTACATACAATTACCCATTTATACAGGGATAATAGTTCTTATTGAGCATGCAGACATAAAATCAGGTACTCACCTTAACCATTTGGAAAGGAGCCAGGTTTTTATGCTGTCTAAACTGATAGGCCCACCCCAGATGGTTGGGAGCTGTTTGTGGGTTCCCATGTAGGATGTGGTCAAAGGGGACACGTACATCGGATAGCCCAGAGGCTGGTCGCAGGAGGAATTGATCATGTTCCTCAAGACTTGTTTGGAGTTCTGGATGCTGCCCCTTTCAGGGTTTCGGTTGCGGAAGAACACCAGCTCCTGCTGTTGCCCTGCCCACAGTCCTCTGACACATTCTTTGTTTATCTTTAAAAAAAAAATTAAAAAAAATTAATATGTAGTTTGTATATTTGGTCATTTGCTTTTACTGTAACCCACTTCCAGTTTACGGTAGTATATATACCATGATAAAATGTCAAGTGTAGTGAATACAGATGCAACATGTAGATTGATATAACCAGGTAACTACACACCAATAAGCCTGACTTCTATTATATGTAAACTTATGGAAACTATAATAAGATCCAAAATGGAAAATTACCTATATGGTAACAATATCCTGGGAGACAGCCAGCATGGTTTTAGGAAAGGGAGATCGTGTCTAACTAACCTACTTGACTTTTTTGAGGATGCAACATTGAAAATGGATAACTGCAAAGCATACGACATGGTCTATTTAGATTTCCAGAAAGCTTTTGACAAAGTCCCGCATAAAAGATTCAAGGAAATGCATGCACATGGATTAGGGAGTGGTTAACAGGTAGAAAACAGAAAGTACTGATTAGAGGAGAAACCTCAAAATGGAGTGAGGTAACCAGTGGTGTACCACAGGGATCAGTATTAGGTCCTCTGCTACTCCTAATCTACATTAATGATTTAGATTCTGGTATAGTAAGCAAACTCGTTAAATTTGCAGACGACACAAAAATAGGAGTGGCAAACACTGTTGAAGCAGTAAAGGTCATTCAAAATGATCTAGACAGCATTCAGAACTGGGCAGACACATGGCAAATGACATTTAATATACAAAAGTGTAAAGTATTGCATGCGCGCAATAAAAATGTGCATTATAAATATCATATGGGAGATAGTGTAATTGAAGAAGGGAACTATGAAAAAGACCTAGTAGTTTATGTTGACTCAGAAATGTCTTCATCTAGACAATGTGGGGAAGCTATAAAAAAGGCTAACAAGATGCTCGGATATATTGTGAGAAGTGTTGAATTTAAATCAAGGGAAGTAATGTTAAAACTTTACAATGCATTAGTAAGACCTCACCTAGAATATTGTGTTCAGTTCTGGTCACCTCGTTACAAAAAGGATATTGCTGCTCTAGAAAGAGTGCAAAGAAGAGCAACCAGAATTATCCCGGGTTTAAAAGGCATGTCGTATGCAGACAGGCTAAAAGAATAGAATCTATTTAGTCTTAAACAAAGAAGACTACGTGGCGATCTGATTCAAACATTGAAAATCCTAAAAGGTATAGACAATGTCAACCCAGGGGACTTCTTTGACTTGAAAAAAGAAACAAGGACCATGGGTCATAAATGGAGATTAGATAAAGGGGCATTCAGAACAGAAAATAGGAGGCACTTTTTTACACAGAGAATTGTGAGGGTCTGGAACCAACTCCCCAGTAATGTTGTTGAAGCTGACACCCTGGGATCCTTCAAGAAGCTGCTTGATGAGATTCTGGGATCAATAAGCTACTAACAACCAAACGAGCAAGATGGGCTGAATGGCCAACTCTCGTTTGTAAACTTTCTTATGTTCTTATGTTTTTCTTATTTCAATATAAAGCCATATCACGGATGGAAGGTGGCATTGCAACGGGTGTAGTTTGTACTTTGATAACTTATTCTAGACACTAATACATTAATCAATATGTAGCACTGTGCTGACTCAAGAAGATCACCATCAATAATGTCTCTGCCTATTGACAACTCTTTTATTTCCAAAGGCAAATCAAAGTTTATTGGTGTCCACTTCCAATTTTTTCTTCGGGAAGCACCAGCAGCAAGTTGCAGCAGCCCTGCTCTGCCCAAGGAACAAATGTTCAACTTTGCATTCCAGAATCTCCCGTGTCTGCCAAGCAAACAGAATTTAACGAATGAGATTCCACAATGTCTTCCAACAATCTCCTTACCAAATCATCTGTGCTGCTTGCTAGCAAGGCAGCTTCCCCCTCTCATCCCTTTCCTAGCCCATACATTAATTCTTGCCTGTGGTCCACTGTTAACTGATTTTTAGACAAGTATTGATGTGTAAGAGAAACTCTTTTTCAATCCTGCACACGAATATCTTTATTACCTTATACAACCAACAAGAGGTTTACTTCACATGCTTAATGATCTTCAATGTCAATGCATTGTAATTACAATGGCAAAACAAGGGTTCTGTATTGGTTTACAGTGGTAACGCTGTAAACCACCTGCTGTAAACCACCTGCTGTAAACCACCAGCTATAAACCACCAGCTGTAAACTGAATGACAAAATTTAAACGTTGGGTGATCTTTTTATTCTTGCATTCATTTCAATGTTTGCATCGATTCTCTCAAACAACCTTCAGTTCCAGTGGTTACAACTGAATATAATATGAATTATGAAACTTTTTGAAAAAATTAGGAAACCAATTCAAGATTCACATGAGAAACATTTTCAGTTCAATACTTAGTAAAATACTACAACGTTTAGGATTTTTATTTTTGTTTACCGTTTAAATGTTCAAACCATAAATCATTCCTGCCTTAGTTAAATACTTCATAACATTACATTTCCACAACCACTTCTTCTTCTTCTTCTTCTTCTTCTTCTTCTTCTTCTTCTTCTATACACTCTTATGATACACGCCGGTGGGCCAAGACCACTACATATAAGTATGCCCAACTGTACATATACGGCTGTAATTTTATCTTGGGTTTCTGGTGACATTTATAAATCACTCTACTGCGATTTATATGACTCATGATTTATATTTATATGTCACCAGAAACCCTTGATATAATTAAAGCCTTATTATTAATATTGTTTCTAACCTCCTTTATAACACATGTATAGATGCATTATTAATTAGTTTTACCAAAAACACCTGGCAGCTAAGAGTAAAAATAAAGTTAAAATCAAATGTGAAATTGAGAATATCTTGCCAAATGAGCATGTGCTGTACTGTAGATCACACAGCCTTCTTTAGCTGAAATATATTTCAAATCTGTAATCTGTAACTAATATAGAATGTCCCTATTTACAACTCAAAACGTGACAAAAGCTCCCACGCTGAGAGAGAGACACTCAATCTCTTGGCCAAGCCCCCCAAACATAGTCTAACCAATAAGGACACTCTGTGGGAAACCACAAGTATTCCTTTGTCAAACAGTATAAAAACATGACTCAGAGAGTCATAATTTTTGTCAAAGGTATAATCTAAGATTGTTTGGTCCCTGACGCGAGACGAAAACAACGAAAGGATGTGCCGTTCATCAAGACCCCTGTCTCATTGAAATCAAACAGGTCATTTGAAATAGTAAAAACATGGGTTTGGTGTGATTTGTGCATGCTTTGTTATAACGTCAGTATATACTAAGGCTGACTTACCATTTTATTAAGAATAAATTGTTGCCTAATACCTTGGTTTATCATAATGTTGTTTTAGTGTAATATTGACTATGTAATGGTTTTGTTTGATTTTCTGAATGTATTGTTGTGTAATTGTAAGCTTAAATAAATTAGATTGTTTTGAGCAGATTCCTAGTAAATCATTCACTCTGCATAACGCGATACGTGAACTTTTTAGATCAAGTAGTTGTAAGAGTTTACTATAATATGTAAATCTAGTGGTTTTTTTCAGCGTGATATCAAGAAAAGGTTTATTTATTATAAAAAATGTGATTATTATTCAAATAATAAAAATAACTACTGTACCTTGATAACTTTGAAGCTGAGGTGGCGCTTGTAAAGCATGATGATTTTGTATTCGTCCGTCCCTTCATCCACCATGTGCCGGAGGGTGAGGAGGGTCTCACTGTTAGATAGCACAGCCCTGCGCCAGGCGGGATCCCCTTCATGACAAATGACTAGCGTCTTCTCATAGTTACTGATTGCCTCATACAGGACTGCAGGCTCCTCAGTCTCCTCCAGACAAGTGAAATGGTCCTAAATGTAAAAAATACACACTTTTCATAACAGTATTAATACGGTGTAGGCATACCACAGGCAGCCATGACAGCTTTGTGTTTAAATCATTCTTGAGGTGTAAGTGGCCTTTCCTCACTTGGGGTGACAACCTATGAGGGAAGTTGAGGCCTGTTCTCTAGACTGACCTACTTTTGAAAGGTCCTTGTGAACATTAGTGAGGTATTCCAAAGATACAGGCATATTTGACTCACTGAGGTCCACTAAAAAAGAAGATTACACAACAAAGGTAGTTAAACATCCCTGAATAGACTAGAAGTGTGACTGGATAACAAACTTCTAGAGTCACATTCATAAGTCTGAGGATTTAATTGCTTTGCATTTAATTGCCTGTTAATCATCGTAATCCCCAAGTATATTATGCATAAGTAAAACATTAGTGTGCTATGAACAGTGTTTAGATTAATCAAAGGTTACACTCGTGTCATAAAGCTACTGTTATGTTTTTCACTTAAACACTGGTCGCTCATGCATTTTAATTGTCCCTTCTGAAATGCAGTTTTTGCTCTAAGACTAAGAAATACCTCAAAGAGCAAATACAGTATTTCATAAATCTGCTAGGGGCAGAGTGCTGCAGGGGAACTGGTTAATGGTACCTGATGTACTGAGATACGACGTTGTAGCTCTATTGAGGCCATAGAGGTGCTTTAAACTTCAGAATTTTCAAAAGTCAACACGTATATTAGGCAACTCTTACATTTCCAACCCATAAAAAGCTGCCCTTTAAACAGTTGTACCTTATTTAGAGGTCATTGCTATCTGGTAGGTTACCAGGTTGGAAAGATAAGAGCCAGAGATGTGGGTGAACAATAAAATTTTCTCTAATCAGGATTTTATTGTTATTAGAAACCGGTGAACAAAGACCTTTATTGCTATATTAAACATTTCAATCTTTCAATTGCATATGCATTAACCCTGTTTTCTTTTATATGTATTAGATTCTATCTGAATGTTCCAAGGTGGATTAACACTCGGCCATTTCTAATTTCTAATTTATATGATGGGTAATAGTATATAAATTATAATAATGATGGATTATATAGTAAAGGTATATGAGCCATAAATTACTGTGGATGATATTAATTCATCATTCAAGAATCATTTGGTGGATTACAAGTAGCTATGCAGAGCTTTTGGTAATGCTTCACAAAACATAATACAATACATTCATCTTTTAACCCCTGATATTTAGTGAGCAAGCAGTATGAGTGGGATAAAACAAGAAACAAGTGCCCAACCTCCAGTAGTTCTGCATTTATCTATATTCCCTGAATTTTAGCAATTAATGTTTCTGAGTAAGTGAAAGCAAAAGCTAGCTGATGTAAACATTTATGTATGACACACAGACAGCCTCAGTTACCTCCAGATTATGACAGCTGTGCTAAATAATGTACTTATCCAGTGTCATCACAATTGAGAGTGGTTCTCTAAATATAGGGTATAAGAACATAAGAACATAAGAAAGTTTACAAACGAGAGGAGGCCATTCTGTGCACATATTGTTACGCAGGTTTGTGTAAATGTTGGTGTTTAGTACACGGGATATAAGCGGTCTGTGTTTCACGTGGTGTGATCCCAGAATCACATCAAAAAAGTAATTGTGAGCACGGGACTTTTAAGGATTTGAGGCAGTTGTACCAGATTCAACAATGATTGACTAGGAGTTGGTTCCACAACTGCATAAAAGCTGCATGTTTTCACCACTAGGGGTTATGTTGTGGAGAACGGGTTAGAGACGGAGGGTAAACCATAAAAAGTAAAGTGGGAAAGATGTTTTCACCACCGTGTTTGTTCTGTCCTGCACCGCCTGTTTAGTGGTTAGTCGCTTTGTATATCTGTTTATTTTGGCAAGTGCCAGGTCCTGTTTTTTTTTTGTGTTTTGTTACAAACGCTATTTTCTGTCTGTTTACGCATTAAATTGTGCTCCAAAAATGCTGTCGCTTGTGTTCCTGTCTTCTGGTACGCCACCCACTCAGCCATTCTTGTCACACGTGGTGTCAGAATGGGATGCTTTGGACATGCAGTTGTCGGACTGTAGATGCAAAACTTGAGGCAGGGGCATTATGTGTAGCGGTGGGGGAAGGCAGCAGTAGGGCTAGTAGGGGATGATAAACAAACATAAGTCGATATACGCCTTGCAAAATGTTTTTTACAAACCCGCCTCCGCCTGTGTGTATTGATGCGCCTGCCCGCGGGAAGAACGCCACATTGGTGCCAAATGGGTAACAGCGCCCATTTCAGGCCAGAGCGGGAATTTTTTTTTTTTTTTGGAAAAGAAAAAAAAAAAAAATAATCTGTAATAAAAAATAAAAAAAAAATGGAAGGCTGGAGTAGGTGGGACAGGTTGGAGGTGCCTGGGGTTTACACTGCCCTTCCAGGAAGAGAAGGAGGAACCAGCCCAAATTTAAGGTGGCTTGAGAAAGGCAGAGGGGTTCAGTGTCTAGGTGGTGCATTTATATGGGCATGAGGACGAGGACTGCCCAGAGCAGGAGCCAGGGAGGAGGAAAGCCTGAGTGAGGAGCCCGAACGTCCAAGGCGCCTGAAAGCCAGGAAAAGGCAGATTTGGGAGGAAAATGGGAGGAGCCCAACGTCCTAAGAATCTGAGTAATATCCACAGCAGTGGGAGGAGAACGCCCACAGCCCAAGAGGGAGGAGTCACTCAAAACAATTGCAAACACCAAAAGGGAGGAGTAATGGGAAGGGAGGAAAAAAAAAAAAACCCTATATTTTTTTTGGGACAATTATATTTGCCGCTGTTTTTTGCTGAATATACCATTTTCTTTCACTTGTGTCGGAGGAGCGGCAGCGCCGAATTCTAGTCTTGATGCATATTGGGCAGAGGAAATATTAAATATGAACACATCCAATATGAGGATTCTTTTATACCACCCGAGGGAGAGGAGCAGGTTTCATCTGACAAGCCATTACTATTATTTACTAATGCATTACTGTTCTGTCTTTTGAAAATGGGAAAGTCTTTTGTAGGGGCCGCCACCACCAAAGGAGCAAAGCAGTGCTGTTTCTCCATAGGAGCAGAGGAAAGTCATTTTGTTTGCCATTTTGAGCCTCTGCCTCGCCTTCATATTGATCTATAAAGCAGAGGAAGCTGCCTCTGCCTCCAACCGCCAACAATTTATTTCATGCCATAACAAGCTGAGTTCTTCACTTGCATTAAAATAACGAAGAAGGGGAGGGGAATGAGACAGGTTCCCCAGCAGCTCTGCAGGTGGTGGAGCCCCCAGGAGGGACTGCCGGCTACGAAGAAGGGACGGGGGAAGCTTTTTTTTCGGACACAGGGACACAACAGGCTGTCAGGTACTACGGCAGGGGTGCTGAAAGCCGCTCCCTCCCAGCCCGAGACTTTGTTCTGGACTGCTGGGTTTTTTATTATGTGTGCGGTAACTGGGGGGTAATGTGGCAAAGTGCCCCCTGTTTGAACAAAATAAACGGATAAACGGGTGTGTAAATTGTATTTATTTAGGCACGGGAAATCACACAGCTCGGGAATTGCACTTTTTAAAAGTTGTACCGAGAAAGGATTGAAGCAAAACAACTCACAACTGCATAAAAGCTGCATGTTTTCACCACCGTGAGTGGAAACGGGTTAGGAGACGGAGGGTATTATAAAGTAAAAGTAAAGTAAAATCGTGAAGATAAGTGTTTTCACTCACCGTGTTTGCAGGCCTGTTTAGTGGTTAGTCGCTTTGTATATCTGTTTATTTTTTGCCGGTCCTTTTTTTTTTTGTTTTGTTACAAACGTTTATTTTCTGTCTGTTTATTCCTAAATGTCTCAGCTCCACCAAACTCCACATCTCTCTGTCGCTTGTGTTCCTGTCTTCTGGTCTGACGTCACCCACTCAGCCATTCTTGTCACAGGAGGCCATTCAGCACATCTTGCTCATTTGGTTGTTAGTAGCTTACTGATCCCAGAATCTCATCAAACAGCTTCTTGAAGGATCCCAGGGTGTCAGATTCAACAACATTACTGGGGAGTTGGTTCCAGACCCTCACAATTCTCTGTCTATCTGTCCCACTTAAACCATTTAAGTGGGACAGATAGACAGCTAGACATCCTCTGTATACAGTACTCCCATATCACAATACACGCAATAAATTGTGCTAAAGAATGCTGTAGAAAGTTGAATCTTTGGACATGCAGTTGTCTAGATGCAAAACTTGAAATTATGAAATACGTTGCTGGGGGATGATAAATAAATAAATAAATGTTTTTTACAAACCTTTCCCAGTATTAAAGAGTAGCTTCAAATGTCATTTTCAATATTTTTTTTTTTTTTTTTTTTTTTTAAATCTCTCTGTCTATATACATGTAGAGTAGGTGGGACTGGTAGGGTTTACACTGTCACATGAATTTAATGGCTTGAGAAAGGCTGTTCAGTGTCTAGCATTTAGGATTCTGCTGACAAGCTCAAAGCAAGCTCAAAGCCAGGAAAAGGCAGATTTAGAGAAAAATGCTAAGAATCTAATATTTTAGCAACAGAACGCAGAAGCACTCAAAACAATTGCAAACACCATAAAATAGTAATGGGAATGTAAAAAAAAAAAGCTATTACAATTATATTTGAAGGTACTTTCATATACCATTTTCTTTCACTTGTGTACCGAATTCTAGTCTTGATGCATATTGGGCAAAATATTAAATATGAACACATCCAATATGACATTCTTTTATATTGGTTTCATCTGACAAGCCATTACTATTATTTACTAATGCATTACTGTTCTGTCTTTTTGAAAATGGGAAAGTCTTTTGTAGGGGCTACTCTCTAAAAGCAGTGCTGTTTCTCCATATTCGCAAAGTCATTTTGTTTGCCATTTTGACTTCATATTGATCTATAAATAACAATAACAATTTATTTCATGCCATAACAAGCAGTTCTTCACTTGCATTAAAATAACTATAGGGGAATGTGACAGGTTGGCTTGAGTGGTGACGTCCCCAGACTAGACCAGGAAGCGGACACAGAGACACACAGGCAGGTACTACGGGTGAAAGCGCTGGTGCACGCGTACTTATTAAACAAAAGCTTTGAACAAAAATAAACCAAACAGTTTTACAAAAACACACAGCTCACCGAGCTAAAATAAAAGGTTGAAACAAAAACAACTCACAAACACAAATATCTCTCTCCACCCAAAACAAGTACTGTGCTGGTGCTTCCCAGCAGGAGAAGCAATTGATTTCTTTTCTTTTTACTTTTGTTTTAGATTTTCTCCTGTCTCACTCTCATTCCTCCTGGCCCAGGAACAGAGGCAACCATGGGTCCATGAGTGGCGGCCACGGTGGGAGGCCATCCTTCAATGCCAACACTGGCAGCGGAAATGCTGACAGAGGCAAGGCTGGCTCCTCCAGCCAAGGCAGAACTTGCACCGGTGCGGTGCACTCTGGAAGTGGTGGGACACTCCAGCGGTAGCAGAGGCGCTGGGCACTCCGGACGTGGAGTTGGCTCTTAGCGCGGGACACTCCGGCAGTGATGGTGGTGCTGGCAGTGGCAATGCTGCCCTCAGCGTGGGACACTCCGGCAGTGGCTCTGTTTAATCTGGCACTGAAACTGCTACAGGAGGAGGTGGTCTTCTCACCTCCCCCCCTTCTCTGTAGCCGGCGGCTCCCTCTTCTTAGGCTCCGGCCACAGAATTTCCGGCAACGAAACTGCTGCTGGTGGACACCACAAATCCCTGTGCGATGACGAGTAGGCATTCCCGGGAGGTGACATGCAGGCCTCCCTGGGAGGTGACGCTCAGGCCTCCCTGTGGGGTGACGTGCAGGCCTCCCCGTGGGGAGACGTGCAGGCCTCCCCGTGGGGTGATGGGGTGACGTGCAGGCCTCCCCGTGGGGTGACGTGCAGGCCTCCCCGTGGGGTGATGTGCAGGCCTCCCCGTGGGGTGACGTGCAGGCCTCCCGTGGGGTGATGGGGGGGTGCAGGCCTCCCGTGGGGTGACGTGCAGGCCTCCCCGTGGGGTGACGTGCAGGCCTCCCCGTGGGGTGACATGCAGGCCTCCCCGTGGGGTGACGTGCAGGCCTCCCTGGGCGGTGACATGCAGGCCTCTCCTGGTGATGGTGCACCGGCTTCTCCCCAGGCGATGGTGCACTGGCCTCCCCGGGCGATGGTGCACTGGCCTCCCCGGGCGATAGCGAACTGGCCTCCCCAGGCGACGGCGAACTGGCCTCCCCAAGCGATGGTGAACTGGCCTCCCCGGGCGTTGATGAACTGGCATCTGGATTTGCAGCCCTAGACGGTGCAGGCTTAGCAGCAGAGACGATGCAGGCTCTGCAGTCCTAGGCGGTGCAGGCTTGGCAGCCCTAGACTTGCGGCTCTCCCTTGGTCACTGGAGGCTGGTGCAGCTCTCCCTCAGTCATTGGAGACTGGTGCGGCTCTCCCTTGGTCACTGGAGACTTGGGCTTACCTTTCTTGGGCTCTGGACACGTGGGCTTCCCCTTCTTGGGCTGTGGATGCTCAGACTCCTCCCCTTGGGCACTGGATGCTCTGAACCCCCCCTTCTGGGCGCTGGATGCTGGGGCTCTCCCCTTCTGGGCGCTGGATGTTTGGGCTCCTCTCACTTGGGCGTTGAACGCTCGGGCTCCCCCCTCTTGGGTGATGGATGTTCGGGCTTCTCCCACTTCAGGTCCGTGTCTGTGTCCCAGTCAGCATCCAGGCAACTGTCCTCCTCATGCCCATAACACAGGCAGTTTGTGCACCACTCCTCATCCTCCCGCTCAGCGGAGTAGTACTCTGCCTGTATCCACTGGGGATCCTGGGGTTCTCTCGGGCATGTCCTCTTGCTCACCTCCCCCTCAGGTGCTGCAGAAGGCAGTGGTCTTGGGCACTCCTCTTTTGGGAGGGGGCAGTCGGGTGGAGAATGCCCCCGCTCCCCGCAGATGGGGCATCAACAGTTGCCCATTACAGTGCTGAGGAAGGCACCCCAGCTGCTCTCCCTTTTCGCGGCTGCAGCTGGTACTGGATGCTTCTGGGGATGGCTTCTCCTCCCCTTCTTTCTCCTCAGGGCTGGCAGTCGTTCCTCTTCCTGATGTGGGGGGTTGTAGTCGGGTGACACGCGCCCGACCTCGCCAACAGCAAAGCACCACTCCTCCCCTTTTAGGCAGGTTATGCAGACATTCATCCCTTGTTTCCCCCTCTTTTCTCGCTGCCTCCCTTTCCTTCCCATTTTCCACACACAAAAATGAAAATCATTTTTCTTTAAAAAAAAAAAAAAGAAGTGTACCCGCAGTACCTGCTCTGAAAGCGCTGGTGCGTGCGTATTTATTAAACAAAAGGTTTCAACAAAAATAAACCAAACAGTTTTACAAAAACACACAGCTCACCGAGCCAAAATAAAAGGTTGAAACAAAAACAGGTCACGAACACAAATATCTCCCTCCACCCAAAACAAGTACTGTGCTGGTTTCACAGCACGAGAAGCAATTGCTTTTTCTTTTCTTTTTTTACTTTCGTTTTAGATTTTCTCCCCGACAATCTCGCTCCTTGTTTCAAACACCCCTAACACAATCTAACTTTTTTGCATCACAACAGGGGCGTGTCACTGTTTTAGGAATGTTTTTTTTTTCTTACATTTGCATAACATTTTTCTACATACACACACAAAATGAAAAAAAAATTTAATTTTTGCATTTAGTCGCCTCCAAAAAAAAAAATGTAAAGGCGCTCTGACTAAGCCGGGGCAGACACCCACTATCATGCCCCTTTCTGTAAAATTAGTCAAAGCAAAGGTTTATCAGAGAACTAACAGCTAACTTCTCTGGGCTGTATGCACTCCATAGTCTATTGTATGGCAGCTCCCATGCTTAAGCTCCCTTACCATTGACTGAAGTGACCACCTCACACAGTATACCTAGTTAGTTCATTTAAAAAAAACAGAGAAATGTAAAAAACAGATATTTAAATGACATTTATAGCAACTTAAAATCACTTTTGTAGGCTATGTCCTACAGCATGTTGTATGTTTTCTTTCGCTTCTGTACGAAATTGTAGTCTTGATGCTTATAGGGAGAAATAGAAAATACAAACACATGCAATGTGACATATTGTGCACATACCTGGTGGAGCTTTAAGCTCATCCTCACACCTGGGACAACAACCTTCTGCAGGAGGTCCATGTCTGTAAACACCCACTCATCTCTTGCTGCTATGCGGAAATCTCCTTTGAACAGTGCGTTGAACCCGTGTAGAAACGATTGCAAGCTGCAACAAAGCGTGGAGTTTAAAAAAGTTTTTAAAATACGCAGCATGTGTCAAATTGAATTCTTGTAAAACAACCAGTGAGAACTGAGCAAGCATACACCCTACAACTACTTTGAAAATATCCTTTTCACAGTGTAATGGGTGCTGAGCTTCAGAAGTGACTAATAGGCTTGGCACGATGAGAGTCAGAAGATCTTAAATTGATCTGTGACCTTCATTATTACCTCCCCTATAAAAGCTTTGCTTCTTGATTTTTGCAGTTGAAAATAATTTGACCATGCGTATGCCACATTTACAATCTGTGATTTATCCTGCCTACCTGTGCTTTTAACATGATTTTACTGTGCTTTGCTTTTACCACAGCTGTTGTTGAAATGGTTAGAAGGCTTTAAAGCTTGTAGTAATTCTGAAAACTAGTTAAGGAGTGTATTCTGTTTGTTTCAGTATTGAGATCTTTTCTTGATGGTTACATCCACTTCAGATGGTTACCTCCACTACATCCACAGTTTCCTAGTTTCCCAGGTGATCATTGCCTTTGAAAACTGGTAGGATATGTTAGACTTGTTTAGATCTCAAATCGTCAGCAGTCACCTGTGCAATCTGAAAGGATGTCTTTGAATATCTAGGCTGTTAAAAAGCTAAAAATGAGTAGATGGCCAGGTTTGATAACTTTTACAGCTAGAGTTTCCCAGGCCCTTCGGGAATGACATACCTGACATAGATGCACAACAAAGTAATATATCCCATGTTAAGTATTTATGTTCAACATTGACATTAATATATAACATGAAGTGCTGTATAACATTAAGTATTCATATAGATCCAGTCTCATTCTTAAGGTTTACCTGTTGGACATGTTGTGAGAGGCTGTCCCTAGGGATCTTCTTCCAAGAACACAGAGGGCAAAACACAAAGTTACTAAAGGAGAGTCTTCGTCGCTGTCCACAGGCTGCAGGATTTAATTAACAGGATTAAAAACGTGAGTGCCTCTCTTTTTTTTCTTTGAATTTACAGTACTTTGTTGGCATTAGTTTAACTTCCTGTTTGAACAAATTATAAGTTGTAGTATTTCAATTTAGAAGATGGCCTTCTATAGTGAACTGATCTTCAAGCATGTGACACCTGCCATGGAAACATTGTAGTAATAATCTGTGACAAACCAGTTTCTAGTCAGATAACGTCCTCTCGTGTGCAGATGATGCAGGACAGGTTAAGTAAACTGCATATCGCAATGACCTTGGTTTTTTTTGCGGAGTAAAACGCGTCATACTTAGTCATTTTTATAGCTGGCCATGGTTACCACTGTAGGTTTTGCAACACCTTTTGCTTCACAAGGTTATCGTGTGTTAAAGCCACTGTTTGGACAACACACTTTTTTGTTGTTTTTAAAGCCTGACAATGGTAAAGCTACTTGTTTCTATAGAATTGCTGCAGTGATGAATAATAATGTAAATATATCAATAAATGCAATAAATATGAAGACATTTCTGACCTTCAAAATATATCTTCTAGCAACCTACACATTTTCCGACCCAAACATTGAATGAATGTAAAGTAAATGTTACACATCCAAACATATTGAGAGATACAATAGCATCGTAAGTACAATCAAAAGTAATGGTCACAATATTAAGTCTTGAACTACAAACAATGCAGAAAAATAACAACGTGAAAGGTAATACAGTTACCCTTACATTTTTTTTACACTTTAAAAGTTACAGATACATTTAATTATTATTGTATGCTTGAACTATGTTTTAAGCCTGTCAAGATACTGTTTACATCTGTTTTCTTGCTTTTGGCACTGACTCCCTGCTCCTAAATTCGCAAATAAATGAAGTTGCCAGACTGTTGCAAACGCACTGAATTTGGTGAACAGCCGCTACATACTAGAAGCACTGGTGGAAGAATCTTTTCATTCTCTCCTTATCAGGGTAATTCAGATTTATTTACAGATATTCAATTCCTTGTATAAACAGCTGCACCTTCTGTTTAATTACTTGGCCAATGGGTTCCACATAATTTAGCATCTGTTGGTAGAGGCTGCCTCCTTATTGTTTTGGTGCTCATGAATTAGTGGTCATGAAAAGGGAAGGACAACGACACTGGCTCCAGTCATGTGTGATGAGTTTCCCCAGTCCTGACCTCAAAACTCCTTGCCATTCAGTCCCGGGATGCTAATTGTGTTGAATCAAGTGGTGGTTTTGTGATGTGGACTGCAGAAGAGGTGGCTAAGGGCCTGAAAGATAGTGAAGAAGCAGTAGAGGGATACAGGCTGCCTGAATCAGGACTGAATGGCAGAGATGCAAGGAAGAAGATGTTCATTAGTCTGGGGAGGAAGAGGATTCATTTTGCTAAGCAGCATACTGTATAAGCAAGACAGGGTCTTTCTGAGATAAGATCTTGTGGAGTGATGAAAGTATGAATGCTAAAGGGTAGTGGAGCACAACTCCAGTCCAAAGGAGGTCATACTAAATACCAAATACAAATGTATTAAATAATATAATTAGGTTGAATACTTTTTTGATACCATGTTTACTTTGACTATTTTTTTTTAGTCAATAAACTCTTCTGGTAAGGGTTCATCCAAGTCCCTAATTGAATGTAGGGACTCACAGTGCTGAATCCGAAGCCAAATTGTTACTTTTTCTAATGGCTCTGGAATCAGGAAATTAAAGTATAATAGATGGAAATAATTACTAGATTATTTCATTAGCTTTATAAATCCTGGACGTGGAACTGCCTCTCAATCCCAAAACATTTGGCTTGATTGTAGTCGGTGACTCCTGATTTACTTACCTCATCTTGCTTACTGGCACAGTACTGGATCCACTCCAAGTACACATTACAAAAACTGGCCCGTGTTATTCCTTGTAGACAATGGACGTAATCCTCATCAATTTTCACACTGAACACAGCTGGGTCTCGTTCGATATAATGCCATTTGGTGTATACTTGCAGTGCCTCTTGAATAGATGTCTCTTTTAACCAGTCTTGAAGTTTAGGAGAGCACAGGAAGTAGTATACAATGCTCTGCAGACAGAAAACAGGGTGGAAGATTGTTTCTGAATGTATTTTTCTTTAAAATGTACTTCAAGGAAAGCGCTACGAAGATAGGTTAAAGGAACTGAATTAATTTAACGAGTGCAACCGCATCTCCAATCTGTGGCTGCCACATCGTTTACCTTCCGGGTCAATGCGTTCTTGCAACAGAGTCTCGCCTTCATCCAGACTGGCCGACTTCCCGACCCTGGGAAAGAACTGTCAGACCAGCCCGTCCAAAGAATGCTGTTCTCACTGCTTAGCGCCCTCAGAGGTCGGGAGGGAGATTTACAACCAAGCATCATTGTATTTCTGTCACATTTACCTAGTCATGTTTTTGAGGCAAAGTCACTGGGATCCATTAGGACTCAACTTGACAATGGCCTGTCATTCGTAAATGTTCTTATGGTTTCCATTTTCTCAAATTTTGTCAGTGACAAACAGTAAATAATAGTGTTTTTACTGAAACTCCTATACAGTATGTACATAAACCATACAACCCATAGCTGAAGACCATTGATTGAGGCTTTTATATACACAAATATAAAGTTTGTATCAAATAGTTTCTGAAATGTCACTGGAAGTTATAACAAATGTTTCAGCAAGATACTTCATCTTTAGACAACAGTGTTTATAGAACCATTCAATTATGAAGCCTGCATATGAAAAGGTCTCTACATGGTATTAGTAGCGTGAGAGGTGTTTGATAAGTATGACATACTTACGTATGGATGGTCAGGGTTTTCTAGATATATGTAAAACTACAAGTGTGATGTACATCTATTTATTATATCCCCTTTGTGGCGGTGTAAATAGTGTAAATGTAAGTTTGGCAGGGATGGGGTTAAATCCATCCCTGCCAACAATCACAGGTGGAATGTGGCCATTCCCTAATTAGATAATTTAGTGGTAGTTGGAGAATGGCTACATGTATACAGAGAATGTGAGCGGAGCGGAGTGGTGACAAAATTCCGCTCACCGCTCATAATATCCTCCGCTCTTTCTTTCATTCTGCTCCACAGCTTGCGATTCCCGCTCCGCTCCCCCACTCCAGACAAAATAGGCATGCTCCGCTCTGCTAACATTGTATTAGAAAAAATAATAACGATAATTTAAAAAAAGCCGTTTTTTTCACTCCCACTGTGTTGACGATTGCAGATGAAAAGATTTAATGTACATTCAGAAAGGAATACTATTTCAGCTTCCTTATTATAATCGCATAGCTTGACCCAAGTAAAAAAAAAATCCCCAGCTATGATCAGCAAAGAAAACTTATCTAATTCAGTTCGAAGACGCTTTTTCATTATTATTGATTGGTATTGAAAAAATGAGTACATTTAAAATAAAGTAAAAGTCAGTAAATATCATCAGGCTTTTAACAGGTTCCTACGATGTCGTGTACTCACCTATTTCGAACTTTGCATATGATTCATATCAAATTAGCTTTATACTGGGCTTGCTCGTATCTGAATATCTCATAGGTAGCGCAAAGCAGCCCACGAACACATATGAGTGAGTCTCAACGGGGCTGACAGACTACCCTGTAGTGAATGAACTGTCCTTACGAGTGCAGAAAATATAAACTGTGTTCACAGCGCTGTATTGGGGCATAACCGTAGAACTGTATAAGAACAACATAGGCTATGTAATAACTGCAGACAGATGGACACACTGATGACATTTCTCACATTTTTATATGGCACAAATGCAGCTCCACAATCGGGAGAATATATATTTTGCCCTCCATAATGAACTATACGCACTCCGCTCCCTCTCTCCATATAAAAGTGGCGCTTAACTGTTAATGGCAGCTTTCTAGCCTGAGTCTCCTTTCTGACGTTATCCTGCTACACCCTCGATTTAATAAATATAGGACCAAAGAGAAACAGCATAGGAATATTCAGGGTGCTTCTGTATACTAACATTTTTTTCAAAAAGAGAAGATTTCAAAGTATTTTTGTATTGGTATTTGTAGCCATTACATCTTAGATTCAAATATCACAGCTTGTAGTTCTGTGGACAGGATTCTAAGTAGTTTTAAAAATAAATGGGTCATTCGAGACAAACATCTAATGTGCAAGTATATTCTGTAGGGACACAGCAGAAAAAACATTTAGAAAAAAAGTGGGGGTTGCATCTATTTTATCACATGCAGAAATACTGAACACCCAGAAGTGCTTACAATAAACCACTACCTTTGGCTGTTATCCTACTGTACCATATATGTTCCACGTCAATATCTTATTCAACATAAAAAACATGACCCTGTCCCTGTAAATTATTTTGCTACCAAAAAACATCACTTGGTGATTCCATGCCAAAATCTTAATAGAACTCTACTGCTAGTCATTTTAATCATTATACCAATTCTCCCCTTGTCTTTCTGGGGCTTTAGTATCTGGAGGTTTGTTAGAGAGAACAGGCAAATGTGCCAAGATGTACTCCTCCCCAGTGATCAAAGATAACATGCTCTAAGTGTATGGCAGGCTCTTCATCACCATCTCCTGTTTTCCATAGGGTTCATTTTCTTTCCAGATACTGCTTACACAGCAGCATCTGTGCAGAAATCAGCAGTTATTGGTAGTCTTACACAGCTGGTGGAGCAAATAGGGATCACATTAAATGCTGACAAAGAAAACCATGGTTCTCTGCACCTCCTGGAACCATGCCATTGTCTCTGTGTCTCTCTTGTCTCTCAGCGGATACCCACACAGTAACAGAACACCCATGTTACACTTAGTGTCAGGAAGTGGGATCCGCTGAGTCCTGCCGAGGCAAGACCACTCGCCAGAGAGAGACATGGAGAGTTATGAGAGCTGGCTTCTGGACCCCAGCACCCCCCTGTGGCTGAGGACAGAGGGGAGAAACCTACTGGGGTCAGCCACATGAAGATCCTGGTGTATTTTGTGCGCCTGAAGCTAGATGTCCAGCTCAAGGGGATCTGCAGGCAGTACCCGGCACTCATAGTCCTTGGAGGCCATGACGGAGGTCGTGGACTGGCTCTATAAGGAGCGGGAGGTGGAGCACTCCAGATTGGCCTGTGCTGGTGCACCATGGTGCTCCTCTTGCCTGTGCTATGGGCATGAGGAGGCCAACTGCCCGTAGCTGGACTGGAACAGATACGGGCCTAGAATGGAAGGAGCCCAAGGTCCAGAGCGAAGCAGAAGAGCTGCTGTTCCAGGAGGAAGAGCCGCTGCCGCTATTCCTGGGGGAGGTTCCCCTGGTGGAGTGGGGGCTCCACCCGAATATTTTTTTGGGGGGGGAGAAAGGCAAGCTGCATTTAACCCTCAGCAGCCACTGTTGGCGCTGCTGAGGGAAACAGAGAAGAAGGGGCTGCCATACCAAGTCGGGGAAAGAGGGGCTGCCTACCTGAGAGGCAGTGAGGGAGGAGTTGCCTGCCTAAGAGCCAGAGAAGGAGAATCTGCCGTCCTGCGTGCCCAAGAGGGAGGAGCCACCTTCCCAACAGCCAGAGAACAGGAGCCGCCATCTGTAGGAGCAGTGGAGCTACCATGCCGCTCTCAGCAGCCCCTGCACATGATGCTGAGGGGAGCACGGTGGAAGCCAGTCATGCTACCACTAGCGCCTCAACCATCTACACATCCAGAGGGGCTAGTGCCACTGCCGGAGTGCCCAACGCTGTTGTTGCCAGCGCCATTGCTGGAGTGCCCAGCGCTGTTGTTGCCAGCACCACTGTTGGAGTGCCTCCCTCCAGTGCCACTGCTGGAGGACCCCTTGCAAGTAACGCCAGCAGTAAGCCAGGGGCTTGCACTGTTGCTGGGGCTGTCCTCTGGAGAGCAGGGACTAACGGGACACGGTTTAGGGGATAGGCCAGTGGTTAAATGGGCGCCCCCGAACAGAAGCCCAGTATATAGTGTGGAGCTAGTGTTGGGTCCAGCTGGCATCAGACGACAGGGTGTGCGAGGGGTTGAGAGCAGCCCTCTCCGTCTGGTATTTGATAGAAGCTAGCTGAGCCCCAATGTTAATAATATATTTGTGTTGGGTTTATAAATAAAATATGGTTTTGTTTTGATTGTAAATAAAATGTGTGTGCTGGATGGCAGGGCTGGGAGGTCAGACCTCCCTGCCTGCCTAATTGAAACCCAGTGTGCAGTAGGTGGCCAGGTGTGAATTGAGTAATTGATTATCAATTAACCCTGGTCACCTGCCTTTAAAAAGGGTCTGGGAAGCCAGTCCTTTGTTCTTGCTGTGTGCTGTGTGCTGTGTGCTAGCGTGATGATTCATGACTGTGTGGATAGCCAGGGAGTGGGAACCAACTGAGGACCACAGTGTGTTTATGGTAGGGATTAATTTAGGGAATTTTAATCCCTCCAAAGTTTATTTAGTTTGTGTTATGGAGAAGGTTCCTGGTGCAGGGCCTCCCTTTTAGTGGGAGCAGCGCACGGCCCGAGCTTGGCCACCTTTTGTTTCTTAGTTGTTTTTCACACTGTGTTTTTGTTTTACATTTTTGTAGTTATACACTCTGTGTTTGTATATGTTCTCCCATACTAGGGATACCATTGCTGATACCCTAGTGGCATCCACCAACCACTGCAACTGCCTGTGACTTAATAAAACCTGTACGCCTAAACGGCGTTTTCAAATACAAACCCTGTGTCTCTCGCGTCTCTCAGCGGATACCCACACAGTAACAGAACTCCCATGTTACACACAGACATGTACTATATTGATTTGTTGAAATATGTAGAAAGTTGTATTACTTGCGATTTGAAATGTTTCCTTTCATCTCCACTGTTTCTCTAGATAGAAAGCAGCACACAATGGTTTGTTTTACATAAATTAAATAAATTGCATGACTCTATTTATAATTGGGAAGGGGATATAGCCTTGCTACCTAATTTAGTCTTTAAATCAAATCCAAGACCAAAAACCAATTACAGTTGGTTGGTTTTACTTCTTTCTGAGGTTAAAAAAAAACAGGAAGCTGTCAATGCTGTGTTACCATCTCTGTCACTTTTAAAGACTATTGAACAACTGAAGTGTTTCAGTAGCCAACAACTGCAAGCTATTACAATCTCTATATTGGCAATGCTTCTGTGTGGAAACATATCTTGCTTTAGTAGCAGATGCTGGTTTATGAGCTCTAAAATATGATTCCATCATTACCTACTAGAGATTCCCTGCAGAGTCTAAAAAAGAAAACTATTAAATCTGAAACAGTTGAATATAACTGTGGCAATGTGCCCCGCCCCTGTGTGCATTTCGGTGTTATATGTTGTGTGTGGTATGTTAATGTTGGTGTATTGATATGGCTGCACGGGATATAAATGGTTGTGTGTAGCACGAGTTATTTAAAATGTATAATTGTATTTAGGCACGGGGATTGCACTTCACTTCACGTACATTTAAAGTACTTTAATATGTGAACATGGGGTTTTCACAGATAAGTTCACGTGCTGGGATTCAAGTGAATAATTAATTGGTAATTGAATCCCAGCACAATTGTATATATAGAGGCACATTTCATTCACTCTGGGTTGTGTGTTCAGGTCGAAGGAACGGGAGAGAGAGAGGAGATAATTAAAGTTAAAAAGCAATTGCTACGTGGTCCCTGTTTGTTAGTGTCTGTTCGTTTTGTTTGTCTGTTTATTTTGGCTAAAGTGCCGTGTCCTGAGTTTTGTTCAAACCTTTTTATTTGTAATAAACCGCGCCACAGCGCTTTCATTCATTATTTTCACTCGCAGTGCTGTGTGTTCATTTCTGGTCTGAGGTCATCACTAAAGGCAGCCTGTCACATGTGGTGTCGGAAACGGGACAACAGCGCCAGCAAAAGACGGAGGCCAGAAACGGTACTGCGGGTGATTAGAAATGAACACACAGCACTGCGAGTGAAAATAATGAATTAAAGCGCTGTTACGCGGTTTATTACAAATAAAAAGGTTTGAACAAAACTCAGAACACGGCACTTTAGCCAAAATAAACAGACAAACAAAACGAACAAACACTAACAAACAGGGACGAATACTAAACAAACACGTACCACGTAGCAATTGCTTTTGAACTTTAATTATCTCCTCACTCTCTCCCGTTCCTTCGCCCTGAACACACAACACCGAGTGAATGAAATGTGCCTCCATATACACAGTTGTGCTGGGATTCAATTACCAATTAATTATTCACTTGAATCCCAGCACGTGAACTCATCTGTGAAAACCCCATGTTCACATATTAAAGTACTTTAAATGCACGTGAAGTGAAGTGCAATCCCCGTGCCTAAATACAATTATACATTTTAAATAACTTGTGCTACACACACCCATTTATATCCCATGCAGCCATATCTATACACCAACATTAACACACCACACACAACATATAACACAGAAATGCACACAGGGGCGGGGCACATTGCCACAATAACCCAAAAGCTATTGGCACAAACAGCTCAGCCATGGCTGTGTTACTTACAGGCATCTATAAAGCTTAGAAAGCAGAATTTTCATCTGGTTTGCTGATGGGCATCTGATAGGTATGCTGAAATTACAGCTGCTCTGTGCTGTTGTAATCCAAAAATAATTTACAAAACTAATAACGCACTGCTCATGGCATGACTTGTATTCCCTCCCTGAATTTTAGCAGTTTAATAAGATAATACTAGTAGAGTACAATACCTTAATATAGTAGGTGATGAGTAGCTTCCTAAGGTCATACACTTGTAACATAGTAGCTACGTTGTTCTCACTGATGCTGTAGCCTTCTAATAAGTACTTTGTCGTTGTGACCTCCCACCCAAGCCAGCGAAGATTGAAAGCTGCATTGCATGACAAAACATGGGGCAGGTGTCCAGGTTCACAGCAGCAACAGTCGTCATCATCCTCCACTCCTTCTGTGATGGCTTCCACTTCTCTTTGTTGACAGTATGTACCTAATGGGAAAGTAGCAATTCATTGAAAATGGGCCGTAATCACCAGGATGTGATGATTGAAACAGAAGATGTATATAAACAACAGGAATAATAAATGAGTTAATGGCTTCACATTTCATTTTCTTAGTATATGATTACTAACCTCTGTTTGTATGACATCATTCTGAGTGGTTCTTCTTGCAATTACTAAAATATTGTGTTTATTTTTTGACATTTCTATGTTATGATGCTTTGACAGTAAGTCTGGGGCTGCTTTTCAATTTTATTTGCCTGCCACAGACATATGTAATGTAGGCTAAATCAGCCAAACGTGTCTTTATATTAGTAAGGAACAGGACCTTTAATCAATATGAATCTTCACAGCCAGCAGACTCTAAGACGGCTCAGGTAAAAAGGTACTATTCCATTTTTGTTTTACTGGATATAAGCACCGCAATATAAAGCAAAGGCTATTTTCGCTCTTACTTTGGTTATATTTTAAATGCTAAAAATGACTTTATCCTTCATTCAATGTGAACTCGTACTGTGACATGCACAGCTGGTATTGCTGCAAGCTTCCTACATAACCATTTGTTCACTCCCAAGAGGCAGCTACTGTAGCTGTATGTTAAGCAGCTGAAGACAAGTGACTATTGGCTCGATGTTTCAGATTTAATTGATAGGGAATTCTCTATTTTTTTGTAAGTTTGTATTCATATTTAGTCAACCAACTTATAACACTTTATGTCAATATTCACAGAGTTTACATGATCATTAAACCTTTTCAAAAGGAAGGATGAATGGCAGTGTTCTAGGTAACATAGGATATCACTTGACTGCTAGGGGTGTGCAGATACTCAGATTTTCCTAGTAATTCCCTTTAAGCTGTTTTCTTTTGTTAGAAGGTATTAACTGAAACTAAACAAGCCTACAAATTAAGTGTTAATTTAACAAGAAAGCTGCATTCCCCACTCCATTACAATGGAGTACCAATCAATGGCATTTAAGTTCTGCACTGAGTGACTTAAAAGCCGTTTGGAAGTGAGTTTTCCTTTCCCCCGGAGTGCTGACATGTTTAGTGCTCTACCGAGGCTGTAAACTGACAATGAAAATATGGCGCAAACTATCAAATGCACTTGATTTGTCATATAAACAAGACCTTTCCTCAGACCTACCTTAAAACCCACAATTCACTGCAGAGAAGGAAATGAGCAACGTGAAATCAAAATGATTTTATATCAAAATGATAAACGAAAAGTAAGACAGATAATTACAGACAAAATATGAATGGTTTTAGTTATTTTGATCATGACAGGTTCTATATTAAATCACACTGTCAGATTGTTACTTATTAGTATGCAATAAAGGAAGCTAAGGGAATTGTTTGTTTTGTGTTTAACACATTTAATTATTACCTAACAACTTAAAACCTCTTAAAGGAAAATCTCAGTATCTGCACATGCCTACGGAATACACCACCATGAAGTGTTTTATAGCTGGATTAAATACCTACAATACATATGGCATCACAAGATCCATTCCATATAAGCACAAAACAACAGAGGCTTTCTTTTCCATCTGAAATTACTATAATCATTTAAGACATTAATAAAGACTTCTAGCCAAGACTTTTTAAAAGTTTATTTTAGTATTGAAACTTTGGACATTCTAAATTGGGTAAAATAATCAGGCAATAATTTAATGTGTTTCCAGTCGTGTGCATGGGCAGGTGGCTGTAGCTAGTTCTCAGCTGGAGACTATGATGTCTGGCTAGGTTGGTGTAGAAGTAAAATAACTAACCTGGCAGTCACATTAATAAGTGGGAGGGTTCCCCAGCTAAAATAATCAGTTGTTTTACTGTCACTTTAGGCTGAACATGGGAGTGGCTAGTAAGGTGTTGGATGAGATTAGGTGGCATCATGTCTGTCACTGGGTTTAGTCGGTATGCAGGGGTTATATCTAGGTGGAGGCATCGGGGAGGTAGAAATAAAGTAGCAGGCGCAGCAACAGCAACACTGGAAAACAATTTGACCATATTTTATTCTTTTCTATTTTACTAATGTAAAACATGTTTGAGAATTAAGAGTTTTCAGCTTGGTGATTCTACCCCCTTTCTGTTATATAATTATTTTACCCATTTTAGAATGTCCAGTTATGTTCCTTTACCCCAGAAATCCCCACAAGATCTCAGGAGAACCCGAAGGTGCCCTCTGATCCTAACGTTGAGCCAATAATCTCTTTATACCCAGGAGCTCAACAGTGGACGCCGCAAGATAAAGGTGTCCCCCGTCCCTCCTTTCCCCAGTCATGTCTTTACCAGGTAAACCTCTCTGGGATCCCGGCTCAATGACACTTTAATACCAAACCATTCCCCAGTAAAAGAATGTATATAGGAAAAATGTCCCAGAACTTCCGGTGACTTCTGAACCAGGATGGACGCTTAAGGGACATTCACACTGTTTTCAATGAAGCCGGTCACGGGAAGCGGCACTTAAGCGGCGCGACATAAACTACCAGCAGCCAATCAGGGGAAAGTAGGAGGCTCCTTTGCGAGGAAGAATAAAATAAAATAAATAAAAAAATAAAAAAATCTGCCTTCATCAAACTGGAGCAACTGTATCAGCCAATGATATTCGCCGTACCTTTTTCTTTTCTTGAGGATGTCATGGATCCACAGCGATCTTACATTTTTTTCTTTCTCCGGTAGAGCGGGGCGATCGCAATTATCTTTTTTTGTTTGCTGTTCATTGTTCCAGGTATTGTGTTGTCAGATGCACAGTACCACTGATTGTTGCCACTTTTACAGTTTCTCCCAAAAAAATTTGATATGATGGGATGGCAGTAGTTGCATTTTTTAATCATGTGTATACGATAATGCTCAAAAATATCAATGTATAATGATGCCTTTAACTCACACTCTTTGCCTGTACCCAGCAAACCAGACAAAACTCACAAAGTAAGAAAGAAAGAAAGAAAGAAAGAAAGAAAGAAAGAAATTATCTCAATTTTTAAAAGCAACATGTTTTTATTTTATTTTAAACAACATAATTGCCTGATATTTGGGGTAATTGTGGGGGGATTATGATGGTGTGTGTGGGGGGTTAAAATTAGGTTTTATAGAGGGCTCCCGAGTGGAGCATCCATTAAAAGCACTCGTGTAGAGTGCAGGATGCACCCTATAGTCTGGACGTCATCGGTTCGAGTCCAGGCTATTCCTTTGCCGACCAAGGACGGGAGCTCCTAGGGGGCAGCGCACAATTGGCTGAGCGCCGCCCGGGGGGAGGGAGGGTTAGGTCGGCCAGGGTGTTCTCAGCACACCATGCACCAGCAACCCCTGTAGTCTGGCCGGGTGCCTGCGGGCTTACCTGTAAGCTGCCCAGAGCTGCGTTGTCCTCTGACGCTGTAGCTCTGGGTGGCTGCATGGTGAGTCTGCAGTGTGAAAAAAAGCTGTCGGCTGACGGCACACGCTTCGGAGGACAGCGTGTGCTTGTCTTCGCCGCACCCGAGTCAGCGCGGGGGTGGTAGCGCTGACTCGGGAGCGGCGAAGATGTCTCGTACACTATTAAATTGGGGAGAAAACAACAAAAAAAACTAATTGGCGACTACTAAATTTAAAAAAAAAAAAAGAAATTAGGTTTTATAAAAACAAAAATATAATGTTTTGCTCCTCATTACCTAAAATTTTTTTTTTCTGAAGCTTTGTGTCTTCTGCATAAAAAGAGTTTTCCCTTCCCACTGGCATTTACTGTTTGTTGCTTGTACATGCAGCCGTGACGTAACAACAGACCGCCCACTGACTTTCCCCTGCCACACCCCTGCCGCGTTTGGTGTGAACAGTGGTCTGTGGCGACTACAGAACGACGCACAAGGAGGCGGTATGCGTGTCGCGTCTGGTGTGAACGCCCCTTAAGTCTCTTAGTTCTCACACCCCCAGCCCAATTTACACTAAAATACACGTTTTATTTTAGCGGAGGGCACTTTTATTGATATACAGTATTACAAAAGTGGAGACCCCAGATTATTTGTATTTTTGTTAGCGGCGATGGATAAAAGCACCCGCGTCAAAGGAAAGATTATAGGAAAAACCCGTGAGGATGCATGGCTGATCAGCTACTGATTATTTAAAGCGTGGGGGACAGTCATGCATCCTCCTGGCTGAGTGAATCTGCAGACTGCTTTTGCTCAGGGATTAAGATAATTAACAACTAGTTAAATGCCAAAATATGAACCTGCAGCTCTCTGCACTCGAGGTTGGGTGTACTTAAACTCGGGGAGCGGGTCTCACTTTCACATTTGGAAAAAACAATTGCCAAAGCGTGCTGGATTCTCCTCTGTTGACAATGACTTGTTTGTTTGTTGATTCGTTTGGCCCTCGTGCCCTTTTGTTTTGTGTTTTGTTGTTTTGTTTAAATCTTTTGTTTGTTTATTAATAAATCGCTGAGTGCCATGGCACTCAGCTTCAACTGTTCCATCCATTGTTTTTGTTTTACTTCCTGGTCCGACTGGACGTCACCACTGCAGCCAGCACTGCCAAAAGTATACACAAAATGGAGACCCCAGAGAAGAGGAATGCGTCTGCGATGGACCCCAGCACCCACTCTCCAAAGGAAAGAAAAGGATGAAGCTGCTTATTAATCTTTAAGGCCGGCAGTTGACAATGTGGACAAGCTATATTGGGGCTCCCAGTGCCAGAAGTGCTCTCCTGGCTGAGTGAATCTCAGTTATCTTTTGCTCTTAATTTTCATTATTGACTGTATCAAGGAATGTTTAAAACCTGAACTTGCCGCTGTATTAAAACTATGTGCTCTGACTTAAACTCAGTTCGGTCTCACTTTCTGCAAGTGGAGGAAAAAGTAGCCACCTGGTGTCCTCTGTTGATAATGACCGTAAGCGAGTAGATATTCTGCAAGCTGCACAGCGACAGAGCAGGGACAGCATCAGTGATTCTGCTGTGGAGATTTCACTGCTCAAGTCTCGTCTGGCTGAGATGGAGGACCGGCACCGCTGTTCCAACCTGTGCCTTGTTGGTTTACCTGAGAGACTGGAAGGGGCTGACACAATCACGTTTCTTCAGAAAAACATCCCAAGATGACTCCCTTCCCTGGCCAGTAATAATACTATTGAGATCGAAAGAGCCCATTGTATCGTGCTCAAAGGATGAAGCCACGCACATTAATCTTTAAACTACACCGTTACAATGACAGACAAGCTATATTGAAGGCAGCCAGGGAGCCAGACACCCGACTCCTGCATGGGCAGAACAAGCACTTGATCTTTGTATTTATCTTGCTCTTAATTGTATTATTACTTGTACTGTGATTCTTGAAATGTATTTTTGTTTACGACTGTAAGTTGCCCTATGTCTGCTAAGAAATAAATAATAATAATAATAATAATAATAATAATAATAATAATAATAATAATAATAATAATAATCTTCCCTGTCTATTCAACTTACGCTGCTGAACGCAGAAAGGCTTTTGCTCCAATACAGAAGACACTTAGACAACTGGGCATCAAAGTTTCATTCCTTATCCTGTCAAGCTCAAAGTTATATAGAACGGTGAGCCTGATGTGTTTAACACCCCACAGGACGGGCAACGCTTTGTCTTGGCTATTCAGAAGCAGAATGTTTCACCTATGGAATAAAGCTATTGTGCTTTCAAACATCAACGCTGGACATGAGACTTGGACTTGTGGTACAGAAATTTCTGTTTGTCTGATTTATTTGAACTGGCTAGTGCTGGGTCCTGGGTTTTAGTTGTTTCAAACCTTTTTATTTATTGACAGTGAGAAAGTGTTTTGGTTTAAATGCTGATAGCCATTCCTTAACTCAGGGTTTACTATTAATCTTGTTATCATTATATTTTTTACTGTTATGGGATACCTCCTTGAAAGGTAATTTACCATGGGTTTTTGGGTGTGGGATCTCCCATTTTGGTCTGGAACCCACAGAAGCTAAACTTTTCTATTTGTTTGCTGACTTATGGAGGGGAGACAGTACTGTTCAATGTCACCTGCCCCAGCTGGTCGGTTCTGTAGAAGTAATTATATGTTTATTTCTGTTCTTTAGTTTAAATGTATGTGTTACATACTGTTATGTGGGGGCTCATTATTATAATATTATAAAACGTGCTGGAGTATGTTACACTCTGCTTATATTTTATTTGTTTGATATAATTGTCAGGCAAACTAAAACTCTGGTGCTTTCAGTTTGGTCTACTGCCGAGGTTGCTGTGGCCACTGACTGTGTATGAGGTTTCTTTGACAACAGTAGAGAAGCTGGAAGCCTTAATCAGTTCATACATCAGGAAATGGTTGGGAGTTCCACGCTGCCTCAGTAGAGTGGGACTTTATGGTAAAGGAATACCGCAGCTACCAGCATCTGCTCTAACCGAGGAGTTTAAGTGCGCCAAGGTCAGACTGGAAGATGGTAGTCAACGAGGTGCAAAAGCAGGAGGAGAGGATGAGGTGTATAAAGGCCATTTCCCAGGCCAAGCAGGGAGAATGGATGAGATGGGAGAGTGTGGAACAACGCAAGATTGGCTGGCAAGACCTATGGTCAATGGAACAGAGTAGGATCAGTTTCCTCATCAGGTCAACATATGATGTTCTCCCATCACCACAGAACCTAAACCTCTGGGTAGGAGAGGATCCCTCATGTCCTTTGTGTTCATCACCTGCAACATTAAGGCACATTTTGACAGGATGTAAGGTGGCTCTTAGCCAAGGACGGTTTACTTGGCGCCATGACCAGGTGCTGCGATGTTTGGCCTTAGCATTGGAAGACAAGCGTAACATGACCAATAAGTTGCCACCTGTTCCATCAAAACATTACACACAAAAGACAACATTCCTCCGCCCAGGAGAGCAACCACCAAGAAAAGGTGTTAAAACCAATCCTCGCCCAGGACAACTGGAAGCTGCTAGAGACTGGAAAATGCTGGCAGGTGTTGGTCAACGGCTTACACTATGTAACACAATTTTTGTTCCTGGGTAGTAAGTGTTATTTCCTAATTGCTTATGCCTCAAAAGTATAGAAAATGGCTATTATTCCCCACAAACTTTGCTTTTGTGACCAGGACAGTGATATTTTGAAATTTACCTATTTCCAATGAGAAAATGGGCGAATTTGTGTCTTTTCGTTCACATAAAGTCAGAAAAAAACAACATATGAATCCAAATTAACATGTATTTATACTAAAGTAATACAAAATGACTACAAAAGATTTAGAAGTGAGTAGTTTTTGAGATTTAGGATTATACTGTAAATCACTTTCACGAATCAGCCCCCCCAAATGTAGTCTCCCATCATGTTCTCGTTATACTGTCCTTGGTAGCGGCGTTCAAAGTCCAGTATATCCTGGTGGAAGCGCCGCTTCGCCTTGCTCCGAGATACGCTCCCATGTTCTCCTTGAATTTATCAAGATGAGCATCAAGGATATGGACTTTGAGGGACATCCTACAGCCCATTGTGCCGTAGTTCTTCACCAGAGTCTCAACCAGCTCCACATAGTTTTCGGCCTTGTGATTGCCCAGGAAGCCCCGAACCACTGCGACAAAGCTGTTCCAAGCCGCTTTCTCCTTACTAGTGAGCTTCTTGGGAATTCATTGCACTCAGGATCTTCTTTATCTGTGGTCCGGCGAAGACACCGGCTTTGACCTTTGCCTCAGACAGCTTAGGGAAGAAGTCTTGAAGGTACTTGAAGGCTGCCGACTCCTTTATCTAGAGCTCTGACAAATTGTTTCATAAGGCCCAATTTGATGTGCAGTGGTGGCATCAGCACCTTCGGGGTCCACCAGTGGCTCCCACTTGACGTTGTTCCTCCCCACAGAGAACTCGGTCCGCTGTGGCCAGTCCCGCCTGTGGTAGTGCGCCTTTGGTGTCCCTGCTGTCCCAAAGGCAAAGATAGCAGGGCAACTTGGTAAAACCGCCTTGGAGACCCATCAGGAATGCCACCATTTTGAAGTCTCCTGTGACCTTGATGCCATCTCAGAAAAATGCAGATATGTATCCACTTAGGCAGCTGGAACTAAACTGAACTGGTGGGCTTAAGGCCCCTGTATTTATACTACTATTTATATTACTGGAAAGTTCTAGAAGTTACTCCAAGTTTACTCAGCACTGAATCTATCTGGAATGTTCTGGAAAATAGGTAAATTTCAAAATATCACCGTCCTGGTCACAAAAGCAAAGTTTGTGGGGAATAACAGCCATTTTCTATACTTTTGAGGCATAAGCAATTAGGAAATAACACTTACTACCCAGGAACAAAAAAAAAAAAAAAAAATTGTTACACGGTGTTATTTTTCCACCTGAGATTGCCACCACTAACCTTCGACCAGATATTGTCTTGTGGTCTGGATCAGCATGCCTTGTTCACCTGGTAGAGTTTACAGTGCCATGGGAGGATGCTATAGATGAGGCGTATGAGAGGAAGAAACTGCGGTATGCTCAACTAGCCACTGAAGCGGAACAGCGAGGATGGAGAGTCCGGGTTTACCCAGTGGGTTGTCGTGGATTTGTGGCACACTCTACAACCCGGTTTCTCAGAGACGTCGGATTCAGTGGCCAAGAGTTGCGTCGCACAGTGAAGAACTTATCTGAAGCAGCAGAGAGGAGCAGCAACTGGCTGTGGTTGAGACGAAAAGATTCTGGCTGGGAATCTCAAGCACAATTGAAAGAAAGAAACGCTGATGTACAGGTAAGTAAGCTGGGCTGAGTTGAGTGGGGGACGGAGGGGGGTGATTCTGGGACGCCAGAATCACTGTCGAGCCCTCTTGAGGTGTCGTGGGCTAGTCGACGAAACACCGAGGATGGAAGGTGCCCACTTGAAGACCCCAGAGATGTACCCTACTTAGCTCAATCCAGACGGTTGTCATGCTGATGCGCTGGGGAGACCGCACTGTGGTTGATTCCCGGAGCCAGCATCGCAGCCGTTGTGTGTGCTGATGCGCTAGGGATGCAAAATAAGCTGATCCCTGGAGCCAGCATTACACTTCAGCCATCAACACCAGACAGAAGGATATCTACATCATCATATGGAAGGAAACATAAATGGATGGAGACACATATGGATCACATTAGTTTACTGTAAAGCTACGTCTTAGTTGGTGCTTATCTTGGCGAGAGCCGAGTTCAAATCAGCATGAAGTTTTAACATCTACTCTCGTGTAATGGAAATCATAATAATGGAAGTGATACATTCTTAAAAAAAATACTGAGTGTATGCCAAAGCTCTGGGAAGCTCATTCTCAAGAGGATTAATCTGCTTTTTAAAACTTCCATTAATACAAATCAAATCTGTTCTTTTACAGTATACAGCATTTCATGCGCTCATTCCAAGCATTTTGTTTTTTTAAAGTTCACTACAAATGTTTCTTAGTTGGTGCTTATCTTGGCGAGAGCCGAGTTCAAATCAGCATGAAGTTTTAACATCTACTCTCGTGTAATGGAAATCTTAGCTGTTTTACACTTACACATATTTCTGCTGGAAGCTTGACCTCCCTAATGGCTAACTATAATGTTATATCCTGGAATGTGTCTGGGCTAAACTCACCTGTTAAAAGAGCCAAGTGCCTTGACCTGCTTCACTGTAAACTTGTTAATATTGCACTAATTCAGGAGACCCATCTTAAATCTGCTGATGTATACAGATTCCAAAATAGACATTATAAAAGCATTGCTCACTCCTGGGCTTTGACTAAATCAAAGGGGGTACTGATCGTGGCTGACAGGAAGATCGATCTCACTATTAATGATTATCGGAAAGACACTGAAGGCCATCTCTGTTATGTATTGGTCACTCTGAATAATGTTAAACTGTGCTTAGCATCAGTTTACGCACCCAATGTTTTTGACTCTCAGTTCTTTGAGAAAATTAAGCTTACATTTTTGGAATTCCTGGAGTAAGCAATTGTTCTTGGGGGGGGACTTTAATTGAATGTTTAATCCAGTACTTGATACCTCTTCACCAAGCACAGGCCCGTCTCTCCCTTCCACTTCCAAATATTTTCAAAACAGTGAAAGAACTAAATGTATGGGATGCATGCGTATCAGAAACTCAAATGTTAAAGATTTTTAATTTTTTTTCACATAGACACAAAGTATAAACTCGTATTGACTATTTTTATTTCCTCAAATATCTTTCAGGATTTACTCCATGGATATACTGCCAATTCTTATATCTGATCACGCTCCGGTCTTGTAATCACTTGACTTAGTTCCATGAACTGTCCGAGCTAAACGCTGGCGCTTTAATTCTTTCCTGCTTCAGAATGAAGAATTTTTAAAACATTTGGCTGAAGGTTTGAGAAACTTCCTAGAAATCAACTCTGATCCTGAAATCAACCCTCATTCATTATGGTAGGTCACTAAATACTTTATTAGAGGCTGCTGCTCATTTGTTTCAAATCTGAATAAAACACGGAATAAACAGATTTTTCAATTAGAAACCCAAATTATGCGTCTGGAAACAGAACAAAAGAGTAATTTTCTGGGAAGTAAGGCAATGCAATTAGACAATCTGAAGAGTGAATTAAAAAACATCACTAGTACAAGAGCAGACTTCATGGTACATAAGCCAAGGCAGCTTTATTATGAACACGCAGAACACCTGAGTAGATTACTTGCACTGAACAATCTGAACATTTAGCTTTTCTCAATGTGTAACAGGGCGGGATCTGTGCTGGCTGTCTGACGCATGCATGATCCTGCAGTAGAAGCTCGGGAGTCCTGTAGGATCCGCCTGTCAATCATGGCAGTGACACGGAGAGGTTGGGTGAGGGTTGGTGTGTCTCTCTCTCTCTCTGAGCGGTCGGGAGGCGGGCCTTGAGCGGTGCTCGACCTATAAAGATAATGCTCTGCTATTCCTCAGGTCTGCCCATCTAGGAAGAACGACAGCGGAAGCTCTAGTCAACAACACAGACCATAATAAACCGCCAGTGTCTGGAGCAAGGGGAAAAGACAGGCAAGACAGGCTGAGGAAGACAGCCTGAACAGAAATAAAATTAGAATTGTTAGCGACGGCCCCAAGGGGGACGTGAGTAGTTAGCAGGGAAGCCCTGGGCAACCACAGTGTATAGAAGTGGAATAGCAGGTCACAGGCTGGAGACCCGAGCCGTACGATTAGCAACGATGGGGGACGCTGCAAAAGTAGCAACTTTTTTTGCTTTTGCCTTTTTTTTGTATTATTATTTTGACGCACTGTGAGTGTGTGCATTCCGTAACTCCTTTACCATCGCTGGTATTGGAATAACCCAACAGCACAGTGCCACCTTGTGGAGAAATTAATAAAGTACACCCCTGCGGGGTGTTTGAAATTAAACTTTCTGTGTCGTGTCCAGTCAATTCCCATACCGTCTCACACGATGCAATTAAGGACTGCAGTGGTGTCTTGCTTTCTAAACCTGAGCAGTTTTTCAAGAATTTTATTTGCAACTTTACACTTCCGAAGATGGTACAGATCCGGTTAAATCAGGGATTTCTTAAACCCACTAGAATTACCTAGCTTAACTACCGAGCAGGCTGAACTTTTAGAGGCTCCTTTAACATTGCAAGAGTTGAAGACAGCAGCACAATCTATGCAGAAGCGAAAGTCTCCTGGGCTAGATGGCATCCCACCTGAGCTGGCGATATGAGATCAAGTTGGTCCACCAGTACAAAGTTCTATTAATTTCTCACTTGAAACTGGCTACTTTCATAGAGATCAGAAATCGGCATTGATTTCCCTGCTTGTTAAAAAATGCAAAGATCCACTAGAATGTTCTAGCTATAGGCCTCTATCATTATTAAACTCTGATTTAAAATGATTAAATTCCCCCATCCATGCTAAACTTGTGTAGAATGTGACCATCTCCAGATGATTCATTTATTACTAATCTGAAGACGGTCACATGTATAAAAACCTGCAGCTTTGGCTGAATGGGGTTAGTGTGTTCAGAGGCTGAATGAGAAAAATGAGTCGTGAGATAAAAAGAATCAGATAAGAAAACAATTGCTACCTGTTCTAGTTTTACACCAGCCACGATACTTGTTTTGTTCTGTGTCTGTTTTGTCTGTCTGTTTTGGCCACAGTGGTGTTTTGTTTTGTATAAGTGTTTTGTTTTGTTTGTTTTAACTATTTACTTTGAAATAAATCTGCTTGGCAGTGCATTCAACCCCAGTACTATGTCCTGCATTTCCTGGTCTGACGTCTCCCACAAGCCACTTGGCCACAAACCTAATACACCATGATCAGACAGGTTTCTTGAAAGGCCGACTTGCATCTGACAATATACGTCGTCTTTTTCATATTCTAGACCTGGCCCCCCACCAACCACTCTCTTGCGCAGTATTTTCTTTAGATGCTGAGAAAGCATTCCACCGCCTGGAATGGAAATACCTATGGGCAGTTCTGGAACACTTTGGCTTTGTCCGTTCATTTATTAATATGATTCGCACTTTATACAACAATCCTACTGCATGCGTGCAGACAGGTTCAGTTATATCCGCCCAATTTGCGCTAGGAAGAGGTACACGGCAGGTCTGTCCTTTGTCACCGTTATTATTTATCCTCTCATTAGAACTGCTGGCACAGGCCATAAAACAAAGTACCAGTATTTCGCCCATTGATATACAGGGAACTAAACATTATATCTCCCTTATGCTGATGATATCCTGCTGTTTCTTTCTAGCTCAGTCCCTCATGCTTTTAATTTATTTGATGAATATGGTAGATTCTCTGGATATAAAATAAATTAGTCTAAATTGATTTTTATGCCTTTGAACATTTCGGCTAAGAATACCCCTCTCCCCCCTCATATCCCTATTCAACCACAGCTCACAGGTTTTACCTACCTGGGTATTAAGATATCCCAGTTTCCAACATATTCACAAAGAAAATATGGTAGAGTCCTTGAATAAAATTAAAACAGATTTGGAAAGATGGTCTCCCTTACAGCTCACATTACATGGTAGGATCTCCATTATAAAAATGAACATACTCCCTCGCATTCATTTTTTATTCCTCATGCTTCCTATCTCACTCCCACATAAATAGCTAGAACAAATTAACTCCATAATAACTGGTTTTATTTAGAGGAGCAAGAGGCCAAGAATTCGACTGACGACCTTGCAGCAGTCCAAAACCTTAGGTATTTTGGCTGTGCCTAATTTTAAAAATTATTATTGGGCCTTTCAGCTAAGGGTTTTTAAACCATGGCTGGATTCAAGGCCGACAGCTTCGTGGCGACCAATTGAAAAAGCCTTAATTAAACCAATTAGGCTTCAGGATCTCTTATTTTCTGCCCTTAAAAATAGGGCTTTCTCTCTTCGAATAGGCCCAATTATTTCAAACTCATTTAATATATAAAAGAAAGTTGATCGTATTCTTGGCATCGTAGTCTGTGTAATTCCATAAGCACACACCTATTTGGAATAATTCTCATCTACTAACAGGCTCTCAGCCTTTTACGTATCCACCATGGTCCACAAGAAATATCCATATTTTAAGTGACATTTTTGATGACAAAGGCTTCCGCACATTCCAGGATCTTGGGGATATTTATTCGCTTCCTATTTTTTCTTACTTTCTGTATCTCAGACTCCGCTCAGCCCTCCATGCCTATGGGGTACCATGGGGTGCTGCGCTACCTTCTCTGGTTTATCTACTTTTGTCGACAGTTGCCACAAGAGGTCTAGTCTCCTCTCTTTATGATTATTTCCTATAATACCGGCTCTCTCCCAGTAACCACTATTTGGGACAGAGAAAGACAGGTTGGGTCACAGTCCTGACTGGGAGGTGGTATGGGACAATATTTTTACATCCTCTAAAAATTTAGCACAGCAGCTGATTCATTTTAAACTTGTACATAGAGGCTATGCAACGCCTTACCAGTGTTTTCAAATGAAGGCCCCTTTGTCAGATGCACTCTGGGAGTAGCTGGTAGTTATTTACATATGTTTGGGAGTACCCCGTTATTGAACCTTCTGGAAATATGTGGTTACTGTTCTCTCTAAAGTGACTTTTGTAGAGGTCCTGCTCAATCCCTGATTGCTCCTTCTCGGTGACGACTCCCAAATAACTGTTAACCTTCAGGAACGGTGACTCTTGTTGGCAGGACTAACAACAGCTAAAAAAAAACATTTTACGGGGCTGGGTGGAGAGCGAGATACCCTTAGATCGCATTTGACTGTTGCAGACACTCTGCTTATGGAGAGAAGCACTGCCAAACTACATCATCCCTGTGTAAAGACGGTGTCTGTCTGGTCTGCTGCGTTTTCTTTTATTAAGAATATGTTTTTATAGTTTCTCTTTTTGTCTTGTGAAAAATGTTTGCTTAATTTGTGTGTTTTTTATTATTTATTTATTTATTAGCCCCCCCCCCCCCACACTGCTTTCTTGTTGTCTTTAATCCTGTTGGTTTTTTGTATTCACTGAAAGAATGTAATAAAAATTAGTTCAAAAAAAGGAAAAATGTTACCTCTAAACTCGAGCCCCCTTAGTTGGAAAGTGACTAGACCATTTCCAATCTCTATCAGGTGGACAAAGGCGTTCAAGTAATCTGAAGCCAGGATGAAGCAGTCCCCTGAGCTGTAGTTTCCCCAGCGTCCGAGTAACAAGTCCCCACACAACGACTGCTGCAGAGACCTTGTTAGGTATTCATAGAAAATGGAGTTCAGGTTGTTGTCATCGCATCCTGAAGAAATACAAAAAAAGTATAGTACCTATAAAACCAGAATATGTATACAAGTTACATACATATCCCCCACAAAGGATATAAATAACACATTACATTAAAAAGAGAGTCTGGATGCTTTTGCCCTGTGGTGAGACCTATGTATGTTATGGCATGTGGATATTGAACCCTGTTGTGTGTTTAAAAATATACCTGTGTTCAAAGCCAAAAAAAATAAAATAGGAAAGAACACCCTGTCCTTTTAAAGACTGAAAAGGAGCATTAATACATTTTATCCTCTTCATCTGTTGCCTTCGCAACAGACTTTTCATTTCATTCTTCACCCTGTCAACATGTCTGTCTCGATTACTGCTGCAGTGTCACCATCACTATAATATTACATTTGAGTTTGTCTCTAAAAAAAGAACAGAAAATCACAGTCATATTCACTTTCCTACAAAGGTATCTCAATTATTAGCACTGTACCTATTTTCTATGCAGGACTCAATGTCAAAGTCACATTGACAATGACACTATCTACCAGAAAGTCTGCTTCAGAAACAGCCTGAATAAGCCAAAGCTGCTGTCAGAAAAGCAGACAAGGTCACTGTCCAAATCGGTGTGCCTCTGCCATGAAGGGAATCAATGTCAGCCATCAGCACCCTGTCTGTGTTTTTCACACTTTTTTTTTAATGCCTTGAGCAGTAATACGTTTTAGGCTTTGTGTTTGAACTCCAACTGCTCTTTTATTTTCATAAAAAAACTGGCACACCCATATGTATCATTATTTCATCTTCTACACTGAACACAAGAAAAACATGTAACCTTGAGGAACAACATTTTATGTTAATGTTACAAAATGAGAAACAAGTATTATAGAACTGATGTATATACAGACAGGCAATATTTTAGTTGACCAGTGGTAATGCTGCTAATGTTAACAAGTGGTAGGAAAACAGTTCTTAAAAACTAAAATCATGTCTGTATACAGATCTAGGGACGATAACTGAGAACTACAGACCAGTAAACTGTATGCATATGTATATTTTATCTACAGTCCATTGTAATAACTTCATTAGTGAGCCTTTCTGAGAGAGTTATTATACTTTATATATTGACTTTAATGCACGCTCATAGGCCATATAGTGTTACCTCCAGTCTTTAATTAACTCCTATTTTTTGAAAGAGGTAAAATGTCTGTTAATTTTACAAAACTAGAACCAAACACCTAAGTAGTATAATCCAAGTTCTCTTAAGCATTCAGACTGTGTTTGTTTCTATTTGTAACTGTAACAGGGCCAGTAGCCCTGTACATGAAAAGGGTGCAGGGCAAAGCCCTGCCATGAATGTATTTGTTTATTTTTAGAATGGGGTACCCCTCTGCCCCTGGGCAATTTATTATTTTGTATTTGTTTTGTTGTATTATTATTATTATTGGTATGATTTAATTGTATATATGATGGTGATAAGCTGTATGTTTTTGTTATTGTTTTACAGCGTGGATGGGAAGCCCCATCCACATTAAAAAACCTTGTGCAGAAGGTGACCAACTCCCGAGTTAATTAATTGTTTAATTGTTACTAATCGGGAGGTGGCCACCTGCATAAAAGCCTGCAGCTCTCTGCAATCTGTGTGGGTGTTCGGAAGTGGAGAACGAGAGTGAGAGAGGAGTGTAAGAATTAAAAATAAAAATACAGGAACAGTGAAGGCGATTGCCCAGCCTGACCTATATGGCTTTTGGTGATCGTGATTTGGTTTTGTTTATCTTTTTTATTTTTATTTTTGTTAAAAACTCACGCTGCGTACTTTTGCCCTGCAGTACTGAGTTTGTTTTTTTTCCTGCATCTGGCCTGACGTCACCACTCAGCCATCCCTGTCACAATAACATTTACATTTTTTTCTCCTTTCAAAAAAACAGGAGTTAAAGACTGGAGGAATGAAAACATTCTCTAAATGGTACCATTATGAGATTTTCACACTGTATCCCTTGGAGAAGGATACCACACCAAACCCTCTAGTTTAAAAATGGGACCCAAAACTAATTTCACCATTGAAGACATTGAGAAAGACTTCTACGAAATGTTTGTCGAAGTGTTTTCTTTTAGTATTGCCAAATACATTCCAAGACCATGGAATATTTGTGAAGTTGGAACCACCAGAACCGTTTCATAAGACACAAAAAGATAAACTAACAAAGAGCTCTTTCTCTCTCTGGTGAAACTTGACTGAAAGTGGATTTACTTCTGCATAGGAATGACAGACTTAATCCTGAAGCGTTTGAAATGTTAAAGGAACACATTGATAAGCCTACTATTTTCTACACAAAAATGTGTGTTCTGAAACATCTGAACTATTGTTCCCTGCAGGTCAACCTTTCATTACTCATTATCGGTTGACCATATTCTTAACATTGAAAATCTCCAGTAATTTGGTGTCTGCTTCTCAGATAGTAACCAGTACTCTTTTTGAAAACAAAATACTGGTCTGAACTTGAGATTTTACATTATTTCTGTGGTATTCATTAAAAAAAACAATGAACCTTTAAGCAGTACATCTGTATTTGACATAACAAAAAAAAAAAAAAGAAATATACATTTAAAAAAAAACAAAAAAACCTTTACAATCATCTGGTTGCCTGTGGAAACCAGACTAAAGCTATGAAGTGAAGTGAAATGTATGCTGTTTGTTCTGTATCACAAATTAACATAAGTTAAATATGAAACATCTATTGAATTCAGTTAAGAAATATATATACAGTGCTACCCTGTTATAATGTGGTTGTCGGGGTCCATAATTAGGAGTTACTTGTGTTTCGCCTTGTAACGAATATTGGCATTTTTGTTCCTGAAATGATTTACAATGCCCACAAGCCATATTAATATTGTAGTGTATGGTAGAAAATGAAGATAGGAGACACACACAATTTGAGGATACTCTAATCCAAGGTTTATTGGGACGATTATTTCTGGCCCGTTAGCCTGGGCCACACCAAAACAACAAACTCTCACAGCAGCTTGTCCCACTCTTCAATGCAGTACATTTTTTTCCTAGAGCAGCCCTCTTTGGAGTCAATCTATCAAGAAAATCTCTTAGTTTTTCTTCATCTTTTAGCCATCTAGATTCTGCAAAATGTATATCTTTTGAAACTGCTGCTTGAGTTTCACCCTTTCTTACTCTGTCCACTGCATCGAGTTTCATTTTAACAGAAAAAGATTTTTGTTCACCCAACATTTGTGAATCAAATTGCATTATGGGGGAAATGGGAGCCACGACATAACCGACTCTGCATTATAACAGGTCGTGTTATAACAGGGTAGCACTATATATATATATATATATATATATATATATATATATATATATATATATATATATATATATATATATATATTGCAACCAAATGTCCTACACCTTATGAAGCACTTTTCAATTTAAAATACAGAATAAAAAATGCATGACTAGTGACATTGCTGGTCTTTAATATTCAAATAGGTCAACTAATCTTCAAAATGTGAAACATAAATGGTGTATCTGCATAATATGCAATACCTTGTTATGCTAAAAAAAAAAAAGAAAAAAATGTACCTGGGTCTTTTTCAATCTGTGAAACAAGCCTGCTGTTTGAGTTGTCAATCCGTTTGGTGCTGGGTAAAAAAGAGAAATAAGCTCTTCAAAATACTAAAAAAAAAAAAAAATTGTTATATTTCAAATGCAGAATGGTTAATAATTGAAAACCACAGAATTATAATTATAAACATGACTCATTTTGTATAAAACACAGATGTAAATGTAATATGAAGTTGGCATCTGAAATGGTTTATGAGATATTAGAAGCTGAAGGAGCTCCTCTCATCCTTAATGATAATAATACTGTAATAACAATACATGCTGTGGGGCGGAGAGGTTGACCCTTGTTATTTTAGATGCATGTCCTGTTTTGTTTTTGTCTAAACATAAATATATTGTTAAAACCTACAAAAAAGTAGTCTCTTTAATAAATACACTGCCACTTTCTGGTCATTTAGATCTGATTGGGAAGTTGTAATCTCATGAGATGTTGCAATAAATCATCCATTTATAAATTAATTTGCCCTGGTTTCCCAAATATATTGTTTATCACTGTATCAAACTGTTTTCTCTTAGATTATATCAACAATTAAATTATGTGGTTGTAAAACGCTATACACGGATTTTGACAGAACTGTTTAATATAAGTTTCCTATTTTTACAGTGGCACAGGAGGAGAGGTAGTGTTCTACTTGCTGTAGTTAATTATTCAACCCATGATCTCTTTACTTTTCTAACAGAGTGTTAAATTCAGGGGGAGTTAATAGCTGAAGCAAATGCCCCCTTAGGGTAAAAAAAAAGTATATAATGTGGCAAAAGGCTATATAAGCCCACATAAGCATTTGTAAGTAAATCAGGGGTAATATGTGGCTGAAAAATGTGAAGGTTGACCTGTTGTGACTGTCCAGTCTAGACATAAGAAAAGCACAGCTTTTTATTTTTTACAAACACAATTAGCAGTTATTTATCATGTTTTCAAATGTCCTGCACTGGCACTCTCTGCCAGTTTCGTTACATAAACCAAATTTCTGAAAACAACTATTTATTTCATCCATGCACATTGAATTATTCAGATCTGGGCTGTTTCCATTACTGCCTCAAATGAAATTGAAAAAAATCTATCAGTAGCAGCTGACATTTACAAGATAAAGGCCTTCTTTTATGTATTGCTTCACACCAGCTCTCCCACTGCTTCCCAGATCATCACGCCATATTCTTTGTGCATTTTTAGGCGACACTAAAAGACATGTTTTTGGATATGAATTTTTAATCAGCTCAGGTCAAACTTGCAAAATGGAAGGAAATTACAAAGGAAATTGACTATGGTCATGTGTGACACATATATTTCAGTTGGAACTTAGTGCTGCTGAACAATCATTTATTTCCTACAACTCATAAGCCCCTTATTATTTTCGTTTTTCATACTTAATTTCAATTCAACAGTTATACAAAATATCAGAATCCTAATTGCAGCTTTTGATTCTTAGTAACTGACCAATCCCAGAACTGCATTTAGTCAATTATTTTTTAATTTATTTTTTTAAATTTAGAGTGCCTAATTATGTAACCCCCGATTTTCCTATTTTTCCCCTCACTGCAGAAATTTCCCATACAGCTCAGGAGAAGTGAAGTTCAGTGGGCGTCCTCTGATCCCACAACCAAGCCAGCTTCTTCTACACCCAGGAACTTGAAAGCAGATGTCAGCAAGCTACCGGCCTCTGCAGGACAAAGGCTGGCCCTGCAGGTGTCAGCCCGAGCTCACTAGACGCCTGACAGGTAGGGTCCACTGTAGCACGATGAGGAGAGACAGTCCCTTCCAGTTTTGCCTCCATAACCCACGGGAGCACCAGAGTCAATGCGATGCTCCCTCCAGAATCCCCAGCGAAGACCAGTGACTTTGCACAGCAAGGACGCAAACCTGCACTCCCCTGACTGTAGGACTCACCCAACACACCACATGGCCGTGCTTTTACCAGGTGAGCCACTCGGGGACCCCCCATTTGGTCAACTCTTAAAGGGTCCCAATGATCGCTACAACAAAGCTTGGTAACCCATTCCATATGCTCTTGAAATAGGGACTAGGATTAACTCTGTTCAGTCCTTTTAGTATCCTTGATCAAGTTTCCACTAACCCTTCTTTGTTCTAGGCTAAATAGGTTCAACTCCCTAGGATGCATATAGTTATAAGAATTGCATAACTATTCCTTACTTATAGTTTCTTTCCCAGAACTTCACCGGTCTTGGGTATGAAGTAATAAAGATGGCACTGCCAAGAAATGGACTCAGTGGAGTGTAGAAAAGTGTCGTCACAAAGGTTTGAAGCAAAAGCATGGCCGAATCTGAACTGTTTGGTAAAGGAATAATTACCTGACATGAAAGAAACAGGTTTGTGTCATACAACATATTTGCAATAAAAACTTTACAGAATACAGTGTAGTGTTACAACAAACGTATTACTTACCACTGGTATTTCCTGTGCTGTAAGTAACCATGGGTACGTTAAACCATGAAAAAAAAAAGCATAGCTAGGATATACAGTACATAAGGATAAAAATATATTTTTGTTCTGTATAGTATTCTGCTTATTTTGATTTTGAACCAATTAAATATTTTCAGAATAAAAACAGTCAATTTCCTGTTCTTAACTCCTAAACCGATGCTTGTCATTTGAACTTTCAGAACTGGGTTGTGTTGTTTGATTGTTTTTGGTACGTGAGGTGGTGATGTGATAAGTGTTCCAGCCAGCTGCTTTTTTACAAAATTGTACTTCACAACTGGCTTGACATGAGCCGGCACCCAGCAAATGTATATAAATAATATTGATTATCATCATTTGAACACTCCTGTGTGAGGATCTGTGAAGCAACATGATTCATATGTCATAAAGGTTTTATGAAGTACATTTATTTTAATTAAAAGAAAAATCAAAAATGTAAAACTCTAATCAAGTAAATTCACATTTTATTCCTGCACAAAATTGGAACATGTGAAGAATATTAATCACATTTAGTTGTAAAAATGTGGTCAATATGTAATTAAGATAATTCATACGCATCTTCAGTTTTTCACATGTTCCAGTTCTACATGTTTTTTTTGGTAGAAAGACTAAAATGTACAGTTCTTGACTTAACTTCCATTCCTGCTGTCATCCTATCACCAGTCCTGAACAAGGGCCCAACCTGGGAAGTCTCCAACTTGACTTTGGTGCCTGACCAGTAACTACTCCTTGCAGGTCCCCAGCCAAGATCAGCAACTCAACATGACCAGGATTTGAATCAAGGTCCCACTTGTATGTCACAGCCTGTACTCATGCAGTTGGTCTTTTTACTGGATGAGCCACTAAGTTTACCTTCAGATTTTATTTATATAAATTAGTGCAAAAGATAGATAAGGTTTGTCCTAGAGTGTCATGATTGCACAGTTATCAGTAGTGGGCCTCCTTCACAACATTTTAACTCATGAGTTATTTGAATGTTTTGCATTTATGAAACTGAGTTTTAGGGCCCACAATCTAATTTGTTTACTAATGTGTTTATAATGATCTAATTGTAAAGCAACTGTTTTAATTATTGTAAAAGGTAATGTATTGACAGGGGTAAAACTATAGAGTCACAGAACAAATTCAGCACAAAGTTTTAATCCGAGTTTCCATATTACTAGTTTTAAGTGCTACACCCAAGTCAATACCCACATATCAACTAATTGTTTTTCAATTCTGGGTTGTTTTCTCCATGTTCATTCAGTCCTTGGCTTCTCTAAAACATTGCCTTCAAAGGTTCCCTTTAGTGTATGATGGCGTTTTTTTTTTTTTTTTAATATGATGAGACCACCAGAATTACAGTATTATCACACAAGAATCTAACAGCCACCAAACTACTGGTGAGGACTGACCTGGATTCCATAGACTTTTAACATCCAAACATGCAAACATTCTGTCAGACTCCTGTTTAATATTAGGAACTAACTTCCAAAAAAACATGCAGAGTCATATTGCTTTGCAAAGCAAGAACATTGGAACCAAATTATTAAAGAATGAGGGTTTCATTTTAAAGCTTTGTACAGCAGACCAACAGATATGACTGAAATAACAGGCACATCCTGCTTATCTAAATGGCAATGCTTACACCAAAGTTCACAGTCCAAACTGTATATTTTCTTTACAGTTTTACACAACCCAGTTTTCAGTTTGTTATGGGAAACTTTCCAATCTCACTTTCTCAATCAACACGAGCTAAAGAACATATTTCTTTTCAAGGCCCTCCTCTAGAACTATCTACCCCATATCCTCAGTACTGATTAATAAAAAAGGATACGAGGTATGGCAAAGGGTTGAGCAAAAGCATGAAATGCACTTCCCCATGCGATCTGCCAAGGAGCAATGTACACCATGATGAATTGCAACTTGTGAAGCAGATCCCAGAGCTGCAGAAACAGAAACAAACAGTCATATATTGAGCCTGGAAAACCACATACCTGAGAGCAGTTAGCATTGTATGTCTTCTGATCTTCTCTTCTATATTAAAAGATCCAGTCAACTGTCAGCACCATAAAAAAGTTGATCACCGTGACCTACATTAAGGTAGAATAGGTTAATTTGGGGAATAACTTTTGGTAACAATTTTCCATGCAAAATATCATCAAATTTGAGGTTTGGGGTTCCCAATATATAGCCTTCATTGATCCAATCTGTCTAGAACTCAAAAGTGGGATAACATGACCTACTTATAGATTAGGGGAAAACAAGCTTGGCTCTGGCAAGACTTTGTTCCAATCAAGCACTTCATTCTTTAAGGAGGAGGAAACAAACTTCATGACAAGGGAATGGGTAAGTTGTTGGGGTTAAACCAATGAGGGAAATAATTTGTCACCTCGCTTCTAAAATGTATAATTAAAACAATATTGATAAATGTATTCTGTGTCCCACAGAACAGAAGTCAGGAAATATACCTGGTGAGAACTAAAAGGAATAATCAAATTATATAAAAAGGCTCTATCTTGAATTACTATAAAGAATTGTCACCAACAAATTGTAATAGAATAGGAATCATTGCTTCATGCACTACCGATCAAATAGGAATGCTTCAAGGGATAGTTTTTGCATTAATAAGGATATGTGAAGCATGCCTCGCTTCCCTCATTTTCTGCAACTTTCTTGGCTGAAACACATCCAGACACTTAAGGTAACCTGACAACCAGAAAATGCAGTAATTCATAACTGCAAATTAGACTCAGCAACACATGCAAATCAAAATGTATTCATGTATTTGCTGAGCTAAATCTTTACTAATTGGAATTCTTGGGATTCCAGTGATATGTTTGCAATAGAACATCCCTCCGGAGGCATGCTTGTAGGCAGGATTTAACAACAGACTATATACAGACTGTATACAAATTGTCAGCTACTATCAGTGGCCACAGTGAGAAATACAATTGTATTTAAAGACTAAGTAGACATCAAATGTTTTTTTTTTTTTTTTTTTTACATCGACTACTATTTCTATGGTGTTTGCAACCATACTACCATACTAAGTGGTTCTGGTTTCTGTTACTCCAGTATTAAGTAATTATTATTTTTCTCTAAATCTGCTTGTCTAAATCAGCTTGTCTGGCATATCCAAAGTGCCAGAAATGAACAGCCTCCCTCAATCCATTCAAATCATGTGAGATTATGACTGTTCAATTTTTTCAGCCCCACCTACTCTACACATACAGCTATGGCCAAACGTTTTGCATCATCTAGAATTTTAGGATTGAGACATAATTTTAAAAAAAAACTATATGAACATCATTTAGATCTTTTATTTAACATCATGTAATCAAATAAACTACAAAATGATATCGCAGAAGTCTACAGGAAGCCTTAACTATAGTACAGTATTTCATGTTAGATTTCAAAATGTCAGTTTTTCGTTAAGTATATGGAAAACTACAAAGTGGTATGTAATTCAGTATGTTAACGTAACATTATTCAGCAGGTTTCATTCGACTTTATGAAGCAAAATGTGTTAATTCTATAGGATGATGCTAAACTTTAATCCAGAGCTGCACATACTGTATATATAAACAGAGAATCAATATTGGAGCAACAGAAGCCAGAAACACTATGATTTACAAACACCATAAATAGTAATGAAAAAAACAATTACATTGGCACTTCTGAATCTTTAAAAAATAGAAACATAAAATAGGAAGTTTTAATTACAGCTATGATTATAAAATGTATAAGTTTATTCAACATTTTCATCAACCACTGACTGAATTATGCCCTAGTTTAGTATGGAATTATTCAATTCGTATTTTTTTTTATCAGCTGAAGATCAGGATATTTACAGGAGTGTCATTATCTGGGCAGCAAACCATTCATAACTCCACAGTGGCACCACTGTGAACAGAGTTCTTATATTTATGCAATTTATAAAAACCAAACATGTGATGCTAGTTCATCTCAGTTATGGGGTTTAGCTGCAAAAAGCCATTAGCACTTGCATTTTTGCTCTATGACTGCTATCTTCAAGCCAATCCATGAACAGAGACAACCAAGCACCAAGAAATTGCTCTTATATTTTTCCCCTGGAAACCTTTGGTTTTTGAAAACTGTTCTTGTATTTGTTGTTGTAGTTAGTAGTTTTCAAATCTATGCCTAGGCAGATTTTGCTCTTGTTCTGCTGGGTGTCCTTTCTGCAACTGGCTACTAATTGGATTGCTGCTGGTGGATTTACAGACATATTTGATGTATTGACTTGAAACTTGGAAATATCACAACTGCCCAAGGTATCTATTGAGTTAACTTGTCTTTGACCTTCAATCCAGTATGCTTGGTGTCCAATGTGGAGGTTTGTGTTGTTTTTAATATTGTTCTTCATTGCCAAAGTGATTACCATTGATAAAAAGCTATTCAGGATAAGGTCGCTGACCGGAGGCCTTTTGATTTGGCAGGTGGGTTAAATGTTCAGAGCTTTAAAATATGAAATTATTATTATTATTTTTTTAATTCAACACACTACTTACTGTTTTGCCTTCAGTTAACACAAAATAATTATTATTTTGTATTATTTCTAAACGTTTTAAAAATGTTTTAAAACAGTATTGCAGTGCATTGTTCTTACACGACCTTATCAAAGCTTTAACTTACTTAAAGAACTTAAATTAGTCATTGGCTAGCCTTTCTGTTGAAAAACAGTAAAAACATTGACAATATGTTCCTAACAGTACATTTAACCAAATCTCTGAAAGCTTTCAGCATTAATAAAAAAAATATTCTAAGTGATTTATAACTTTCATTTTAACCACCAAAATTGTATCTTCTTTCATCTATATTTTACTCAGGTTCTTCTTTGTTGCTAAGTCTAAAAGGAAAGTATTGATATCAGAGCTTCTTTTGGGATTTATATTTAATGCCATGAATCATTATGAGCAACTGGGGGTCAGGTTTTGTTTTCTGACAATGTGGTTTGAATGCATTAGTATGAAATATGTATGCACGATACTGCTGTTTGCTAACAAGGAATGGAGGTTTGTCTGTTGGTCTTCTGGGAAAAGCTTTTATTAACAATAAAAAAAACTCAAGAGAATGAGTTTTCTTTACAGAAAAGCAGAAAGTGTGTAACAGAAAAAAAAGTAATTTAAACATCCTTTGGGTTTCACAACATTGTCACTAACTTACTTCCTGCTGCAGACTGTATATTGCTGCATATCTCTTTTTAACCCTTAAGGACCAAGCGTTTTTCAGTGGGATGCTCCCCCAGGACCAGGGTTTTTTTGTGTATTTTGCAAATTCAAAACAAATCTATATTTTACAGTAGCATCTTGGAATTGTTGTGTTGTTTTTACTGTGGAACATTACAAAGTACTTCAGAAACCATAAAAATGTCTCTCTTTTTTTAAACAATATATTTAGTATTTTCTTTAATTTTTTTAACATTAAATCTTTTTTATTATGATGTATTCCGCTTAGTGCTTTCATAGAAACACGTGTATAAAAATGTGTTATTCTATGACCTGAGGGACCTCACAATACTTCCTGAAAGTTTTGTTGAAAAATATTGATTTTCACCTGAGTGATTTTGTGATTGTTTTTTACACATTTTTAGCTGACTTTGCCGTTCTATCTTTGAAATTCATCAAAAAATCTATTTTTAGTAGTAGAGACTTGATTTTTTAAATTTTGTTTGGTTCAGGACACTCTACAGAATATTACACAATACAGGAACTATAAAAAATACTTTTACTGATTTTGAATCACTGTCAGAAAATTGTGATTCACCAGAATCAGACACCAGTATTTCTGACAATGATAATCACCTTGCCATCTTTAAATGAAATTTGTAGAGTGGAAAAATGTATATTATTGTGTGCATATCAATTTCTGTACATAAACAGTAAGCATATACACAAAATATCCTATTATCAAAGCAGTATGTTGCAAACATCAAGAACAGCAGAATACATCGTGCTAAATAAACTACACAGTGCTAACTGTTATAAGCAAACATAATAAAATTGCAATGTCATAATAAATGTTTATTATCAGGATCTTTATAAGCAATAATGGACACTACTCTCGATTATTTTCTTAAAATAAACATTTATCAATAAAATAGTAGTTGTTCATTCCATTATTATCAGTAATAATGAAAAGAAAAGGTAGCTGATATAAATTTAGTTAATAACACATTACCTGCTTATATCTACTCGTTTCTTGATATTATAAATGTGAAAACATATATATTAAAACACATGAGAATACATTTTCTAATATAATTATAAGTCAAATACATCGGATCTACAATGTTTTTCCATTTCTTTCTTATTTCTAAACAAGCTCCTGTGATGTTTTCTTTCTGTGTGCTGCTGTAAACTTTCTCTGTCCTTTAAAACTGCATGGGTGGGTGCAGCAGCAGGCAGAGGCGAGAGCCCTGGCGATTGTGCATCAACATCTGGTTCACTAGGGGGAGTGAAACGGGACACTTGGTGAACAAGTGTGCCTGGTGGTGCAGCGACTTGGGAACTAGGCCCAGCGACAAGAGGTCCAAGCACAAAGGTTGTGTGTCTGGGAACCCGGGTCGAGGGAACTGTCCCACAGGTGCCGAACTGTTGAACGGTAGTCGTGGCTGTGGTGGAAGTGGTCACCTCGACTTCTCCTCCTCTTTCCTTCTTCTACATGGCAGGGGCTCCTCCCCTCTGGCATGGCAGGGGCTCCTCCCCCTCTGGCTCTGGAGAACAGCAGCTCCTCCCCTTTTTGGCTCTCAGTGGCTGATTCCCACTGGCGTGATATCCTGGCCCTTTGGCTCTCAGGATGACAGCCGCTCCTCCCACTTTGGCTTTCGGGACGCCAGACGCTCCTCCCCCTTTGGCTTGCTGACTGCAACCGCAACTCTGGCCCCAGCAGCAGAAGCTCTCGCCCCGGCAGCAGCAGAAACTCTGGCTCCGGCAGCAGCAATTGGTTCTAGCAGCATCTTCTGGCTTGCTGCTTGCTGTAAAAGGAACATGAACTGCTGCCCCTGCTGCACTGTCTGCTGGTATATCTGCAACTGTACCTCAATTAGCCTCTTCAGCATTTGTACTGGACAGTGGAGGTTATTTTGGTGAGAAAATGGCAAGAGGGCGGCTCAGTGCAGATGCTGTTGCTAACCTCCTAAAAGAGGTTGATTTTGTGCTAGATAACTCTGGCAGTGAATATGAACCAAGTGGCACTTCCTCCATTGAGGAGATCAACAGTGGTCAGGAAGAGGAGCCTATGGAAACTGAGCTGAGCCCCTGCCTGAACCCAGTACAGTAAGTGGACCTGGACCGAGGGGTGGTAGCTTTCAGCCATTCTACCACTGGATCAACCCTAAAATCATTCAAATCCCCCTTTTTTCTGGCGAACCAGGTACCAGAGTGAACACAACTGGGTTTACCCCAATTCACTTTGTTCTGTTGTTCATCACTGAAGACATTTTTGAATATTTGGTAACCCAAACCAATTTATATACCCAACAATATCTGGCACAGCATGGGAACAACCTGGGGCCACGTTCTAGGGTGCGGGAGTGGGTCCCCACAAATGTTTTCAAAATGAAACAGTTCTGGGGCTTATCGCTTCTAATGGGACTAGGGGATAAACCTAAAATTGATTTATTTTGGTCCACCAACCCAATCCATGCTGCCCAATTTTCTCCTCCACAATGAGCCAGGACAGATTACCGTTAATCTTAAAGTTTCTACATTACAACGACAATTCTAAGGCTGTCCCGAAGGACCATCCTCAATTTGACAGGTTCTTCAAATTACAACCACTTCTAGACCATCTGCAGCATACATTTGAAGAGACATATACATCTGGCCAAAATATATCTGTGGATGAGTCCCTCCTGTTCAAGGGGAAGCTTCTCTTTAAACAGTATATTCCCATGAAGCGTGCCAGTTATGGGATTAAACTGTACAAACTGTGAGAGTTCCACTGGGTACACTCATCAGTTCAGAGTGTACACAAGGAAGGACTCTCAGATTGAGCTGCCTGGCTGCCCCCCATGTTTCCAGACCACTGACAAAAGTTTGTGGGATCTTCTTTTTCCCCTGCTAAATCTTGGCTACCATTTGTATGTAGATAACTTCTACACAGGGATCCCTCTGTTTAGGGCCTTGTACACATCACAAACAATGGCTTGTGGTACAATAAGACCCAACATGAAGGGATTTCCAAGACAACTGGTAGCCTACAAACACAGGCTTGGCAAAACCAGCGCTCTGCGCTGTTAGGAACTGCTGGTAGTTAAATACTCTGACAAAAAAGATGTGTACCTCCTCACCACCATCCACGATGAGGCTACTGTAGCAGTTCCTGTACTCCAGGACACACTTAGGCGTGTTTGTGTGTGTGTGTGTGTCCTGGAGTACAATAAATACATGGGAGGCATGTATAGGTCAGACTAGATATTGGAGCCGTACAATGCTGCAAGGAAGACCATAGCATGGTTGTGAAGGAGAGCGAATAAATCCGAATCAACAGTCTCCCTCTCGACCTGTGAGGGCACTGTACAACAGAAACTGCGTGCCTCGTACTGAATGGTTGGGCAGTTCATTCCAGGGGCAGTCGGAAGCCATCCATTCAGGAAGGGGGCTGCGTCACGGTACCAGGAGTCCTCGCCCTAGTACGGTGAGTGAAGTTTCAGTCATGAATTGGAGGAGAAGTGATTGAACTAGCTATCGGAGGGGGCGGGGCTTAGGGTACTTTAGGGGGGTGTGACGCCGTAATCGGTTCCTTTGTTGTGGTTAATGGGAGGAAACAAGGACTGGAAATGTATTTCCTATTTGATGAACTGTCTGTGTTTGTTTTATCAGATGGCTAGAACGAAGCCAGGAGCTGCAGCAAGCCCACCACTGCTGAGAGCACCACACCTGCACAAAGAACACCTACAGTCTGGAGACGGGGATGCGTGTTTGTGTTTGGATTATTATTTTGGGACTGCAACCCTTTTTTGTTTATGCTGGCAATACCCATTGTTGGGTAGAGCCAGTCTTATTATTTAACGTTCTCAAACAGAAGAACAAGAAAGATTAAAAGTACTGTTTGAATCGTAACTTTGTATCTGTCGTTATTGAAGCACCTACATCACCTGTACACCTGAGCACTGCAAATCACTTGTCCACAATGGTATAAGAAGCTTGGCATGTACATGGTCCAGATTTCTTTGTACAACAGCTACGTAGTGTACCTAAGTACGACACCAGAGAAGCGGCTCACATTTCTGGACATTCAGACCTCTGTGAACTCCAGCCTTGTGTTTGATACACAAGAGATACCAGAGACTAAAAGATTGGAAACAGTGGCAAGGCTTAGTGAACATCATTTTATTCGAACACTGCCACAGTCTGGGAGAAAAGCCAAGCCACAAAAAAAGTGTAGTGTATGTTCGGCATATGTAGGGCATATGGAGGGATACACGGTACTACTGTCCACGCTGTCCCTGTCAGCCAGGCCTCTGTTTGGAGGAGTGGTTTGAAAGGTACCACACTGTAAACGAGTACTGGAAGGACTAAATAAACCTCAGAACAATCCATCATGACACATGCTGTACCAGTATTTGAGGTAGCGTAACCAAAGGTAGTAAAAATCACTTGTTTTTATGTCATGCAACATTACCTTGGGCTCCAGAGGAATTATGGGTGACAAACCATTGAAGGATGATGTTATGTTACTGTGGCAATGTGCCCCGCCCCTGGTCTGACTGCTGCGTTCGCATTCGCTCAGCTCCACCAAACCACAAGTCTCTGTCTGTTTATTTCCTGCTTCTGGTCTGACGCCACCCACTCCGGCCGTCTTTGTGACAGTTACCCATTTCTAAAATCCTTATTTTGTGCCGTTTCAAAAAATGTATACTTATGCCAGGGTATCTCATTCTTTGGTGGCGTAATGGGCACATTAAATTGGGGTGGGTGCTATAGACCATGGGCTGCATAATACGAAGTGATTTCCAATAAAGTACTGCATACTCTGCCAGGTTTATGATGTTTTATAACCCTCTCCACTTCTATGGGTACGTATCAAAATATATATATAAAAAAAAAAAAAACTATGGATTGGTGAATAGGGCTACAATTGTTTAGATGTTTTATCCACATTTCCAAATTAATAATCAGCTGGTGGAATGATAGGAGTCATGTCACTATCTACCACCTCTATTTAATCTGAACAAGCACTTGTGAGTAACTAGAGTCACCTATTTACTATGAATGCATTTTTAACAAAGTGAAGATCATCTTGAATTATACAGAAAATTGAAAAGAATGTATTTTTGCAATGTGAATATCCTTTTATATCTGGTGTTTCAACAAGGAGTTCATCTAATAATCCTTATTTTTAAAACCTACCTTATGAAATACAATTGACATTATAAAAAAGTCGAGTAGAAATGTCTCAGAGATTTTGCTGTAGTCAAACTCGAAGAAGACGATGGTGAATATCAGTGTTACAAACTGGTAGCTGGGATTACAAAATGAGGAGCGGAGGAGCTTCATCCCAGCAACTGTCATCAGTAAAACATCGCAGCTGGAAGAAAATACAGAAATTCAAGAGATTAAACTAAGGCATTTCTGAGGGCGTAGTTATCAGTGTTGTTTGGTCTCAGCCCTTTGGAATGTTTCTGGAAATATGTGTGAACAGATGTATACAGCGCTAACACAACATCTGGACATGGTTTTTACTGACTGTTCAGTGAACCTGTACAAGGCTCTCCCTGCTACTCAGACTAAGCACCATGAACTACACAGCCATAAATCACATGATTTGGACAATATATTCAACATTTTTGTTCTCACCATGTTAAGAACAAATTAAGGTCACTACTATAAATTAATTGAAATATTTGTTTATGAAACAGTGTCAAAGATAAAGTCTTTCGACTCTTTCATGTTTTCAATTTCTTTGAAGGAAAGAAAATAAACTCTTAGGCAATGTTTCTCTGAGTTCTCAAGCAGACTGATGAATATTGTGGTAATTTTGGAACTAATGCCCACTGGTGGAAGCCCACCATTTTTTCACGAGTGACCTAAGCAAAATTAGTTTTCCAGACCTCCAGAGATGTATGAAAGGTCAGTGACTTAACATGCTGCGCCACCCCCAAATCAGGAAAGAAAATGAAAGCCATTTATTTGTTTTTTCTCTCCACTTACAGCATTATCTCCCATGTTTCATTAACAGTGCCAATGCTTTCCTTAATATAGTGCTTGCTTCAGACTAAAATTAAATCAAGTTGTGTTAATGGATTTTTCCCCCCTCATCCATTTGTTACCTGGGAGCTGAGTGATTATAGCAAACAAAATGAAGTACTTACTGAATACCCAGCCTCTTGCGATGGCTGAGAGAAAACCCATCATTGGTGACAGCACTGAGGATTATGGCTGGGTAAATTACATATTTTTCAAAACAAATAAGACACACACAGAGCCGTTCAAACCACATCAACTGGGCATCATCTGAAATTTGAGAAAATAATATATATATATATATATGCATGCATTATTTTCAAGATTATAATGAAAGGTTTATGTATTTTATAAAATGAACATTCTAGCTAGATTTTTGGTCATTACACACATCATTGATCATATCAGATCATTGCGCACAAATATTATGAATACAATTATAATACAGTGGCAACAAAAATGACTCATAGAATTTCAAACCGGCACATCAGCTCATTTCTTCATTCACTCACCACTCTGTTGTCTACTTGTTTCCTGGCCTGACGTCACCACCAGCCATCCTGGTCACAGGTGAATAACTGTGCTCCTGTTAAATCGATACCTGTTACGAATCACATCAGAGTAATACAGAGCAAGTCGCAGCTCAAATCTGCAGGGTCTTCTCGCTCCTCTTGATATACAGGCCACACAAACACGCTGAAGCCAGCCATTTTCTTAGAACAAGTAGGCTACAAACGTGATTTATGTTTTCCAACCAGTAAGCCGCCTATCCTGTTCAGACGAGTTAACAACGCAATTTAATGTAGGCATTACAAATAACAAAATACTTAAATTACGTAATTATTGGACAATTAAACATAGATATTTTTATTATTATTACTTAAATGCATGTTCCTAAACGCAGAAATTATTCTACAAAATGATACCGTTAAGACGCATCTCATTCTCCGCCTGGTCTGAGGCACGTGTTAATTATGATGCTGGTAAGGGTCACTTAACGGCACAATACAGATTTATCAGAATCAGATGAATAATATGTTAATGAGAAAATTGGTCTCTAAGGGCACGTTATTCTAACGTCATGATGAGTTAAGTTTTCCTGGCGGTAAATGGTGTTTATGCATCACCCGATGAAATACTGTCATGTTAAACACTATTACTGTCATGATAAAGAAGACAGTAAGTTTTATGAGTATGGGTCTCTGTCTTCTGCAGCAAGAACTTTAAATGCTCTGCTTTCTGAGGAGGCACCCCCCATGTCATAACTAATTTAACTGATACTTTTGTTATTATTGTTATTATTCTTTATTGTTACGACTATGTTTGGTCTCTATTTGTGAACTTATGTTAGTGTTATTGTGTCATAGTCATTCTCGCTCATAAAGTTCATAATTTCAACTGGGGGATGAGACCATGAGTCTATGGGTATAGTTAGTGCAGGCAACGTTGGGCTCAAGATCTTTACTCTCTTCATTCATGTTCTCTAAATATTGTTTTGTGAATTCTGATTTATGCATTTTGGTTGTGTCTAATTTGTGTTTAAGATTGTAATCAGTATTTGTTCTGTTTTGAATTACAAATGTAAAATAGTATTTTTCACGCAAACAGCATTTTGGTTTGTAAGTAACATATCCAAAATCAATCCAACAGTAAATTCCAATTTTTTTTTTATTGTACAGGAACTTTCAGGGTGTCTTGTTTGCTTGGCTCATAAGAAAGATGTTTTTCTTGCAGTAAATGAATGAGAAATGCTTATAGGAAAAATTACACAGCTTTGACACTGTTAAGTCCTGTCACCTGACTGGATTTGGCATTGCTCTGAATTAGAGATGCAAATTAGGTTGATCATGTGATGTGTCATGTGATCTCTTCAGCACCAGAGTGCCACAATTGCAAACAGTCTACTACAAATGGAGCATGGCAAAGATCTACAAGAATTCAGAAGAGGTAGTGGGTGCACGTCGAGCAGGTTTCACAGTAGCAAGGACAGCCATGTTGGTATGCTGTTCCAAGACATCGGTGTATCACCAAAGGCAAAAAAATTGAAAATGGTCACAAAGAGAGACAGCTGTGGCTCCAAGCAGCTAATGACAGATGTAGGGAAAAGTTTAGAGCGGGTTGTCAAGTCTAAAATATTAATGACTGAATAGATTAAGCTCCCTAATGACACCTTATAGCTCCTTGTTTATGAATGCCAAATCATGACAAGGCTGTGATCAGAGCAAAGGATAGTCCAAACTGATACTAGCTATAGGTCTGTGACCAGGCTGGCTGGTGGTGACATCAGACCCGGAAGAGATGGACACAGACAGCACTGGGATAACGAATGAATGTGCTGTTGTGCGGTTTATTATAAATAAAAAGACTTAAGAAAACAAAACACTGCACACAAAAGAAAATGGCACGTTAGCCAAAATAAATAGACAGACAAACAAACAAACAGTAGACAAATAAACAAGTATCGTACTAGCTGAAATTCAACACAAGTAGCAATTGTTTTAGTTGTGTAAGTTCTACCGCCTTCTTTCTCCTGTTCTCCACTCTGAACACCAACCCCGAGTGAGTGATTCGTGCATCTACACAGCTGTGCCGGGATTCAATTACTAATTAATCATTCACTTGAATCCCAGCACGTGAACTCATTTGTGCAATCCCCGTGCCCACATACTAATACACATTTTATCTGCATGTGAAGTGATTGTGCAATCCCTGTGCCTAAATACACATATATATTTTAAATCACTTGTGATACATAGCCCACATTATACCCCGAGAACCAATAGATACACACCACATAAAACATCAATCATAAAACACAAAAATACGCACAGGGGTGGGGCACCCCGCCACGTATCTCCCCCTTGTGCGCAGCACACATGGCCTCAAAGGCCACCTCCCCCCTTGAAAGCCCAAAAGTCTTGGTCAGGGTCCTGGGCCAGGAACGAAGGTATCACTGGGCCCACGGGCGGCAATGTTGTCAGTATCAAGGCTGTCCATGGAAATGCGCACAGCTTACTGGCTGGTAATGGCAATGCTGTCAGTAGACAGCAGGCTCCTCCAGCATAGGCGGTCCTGGCAGCAGAAATGCTGCCAATGGCAACGCTGGCAGTGACAAAGCTAACAACGGCCATGCTAACAGTAGCCATGCTGTCAGCGGTAATGCTGATAGTGGTGTGGCATACTCCGCCAGAGGCAACAGATAATCCCTGCGGGTCAGCAGCAAACGACCCCCAGGCGGTGACAAACAGACCTCCCAGGCGAAGGAGAACAGGCCTCCCCAGGCGACGGCGAACAGGCCTCCCCAGGCGACGGCGAGCAGGCCTCCCCAGGTGACGGCATGCAAGTCTCCCCAAGGCGACGGCGAGCAGGCCTCCCCAGGCGACGGCATGCAAGTCTCCCCAAACGACGGCGAGCAGGCCTCCCCAGGCGACGGCATACAAGTCTCCCCAAACGACGGCGAGCAGGCCTCCCCAGGCGACGGCACATACAAGTCTCCCAAACGAGGCGAGCAGGCCTCCCAGGCGACGGCATGCAAGTCTCCCCAAACGACGGCGCAGCAGGCCTCCCCAGGCGACGGCATGCAAGGCCTCCCCAGGCGACGGCATGCAAGTCTCCCCAAACCGACAAGCAGGCTCCCAGGCCCGGCATGCAAGTCTCCCCAACGACGGCGAGCAGGCCTCCCCAGGCGACGGCATGCAAGTCTCCCAAACGACGGGAGAGCAGGCCTCCCAACGGCATGCAAGTCTCCCCAACGACGGCGAGCAGGCCTCCCAGGCGACGGCATGCAAGTCTCCCAAATGGGGCGAGCAGGCCTCCCCAGGCGACGGCAGGCAAGTCTGGCGAGCAGGCCTCCCCAGGCGACGGCATGCAAGTCTCCCAAAGGACGGCGTGCAGGCCTCCCCAGGCGGACGGCATGCAAGTCTCCCAACGACGGTGAGCAGGCCTCCCAGGCGACGACATCAAGTCTCCCCTCTGGCAGGTGGTGTCTCCCCAAATGACGGCAGCAGGCTTACGGTGAGCAGGCCTCCCAGGTGACGGGAGCAGGCCTCCCCAGGTGACGGCATGCAAGTCTCCCCAAATGACGGCGAGCAGGCCTCCCCAAGCTACGGTGAGCAGGCCTACCCAGGTGACGGCGAGCAGGCCTCCCCAAGCGATGCAGGTGTGGCAGCCCTAGACAGTGCAGGCTCGGCAGCCCTAGGCAGTGCAGGCTCGGGCAGGTGTTGATCCTTGGGAGGTAGCTTCAGCTCATCTGGTGGTGGTGGTGGGAGCAACAGGCAGTCTCCCTCTGGCAGTGGAGGCGAGAGCAACAAGTGGTCTCCCTCTGGTGGTGGAGGTGGGAGCAGCAGGTAGTCTCCCTCTAGCGGTGGAGGCGGGAGCAGCAGGTAGTCTCCCTCTAGCAGTGGAGGTGGGAGCAGCAGGTAGTCTCCCTCTAGCAGTGGAGGTGGGAGCAGCAGGTAGTCTCCCTCTAGCAGTGGAGGAGGGAGCAGCAGGTAGTCTGCCTCTAGCGGTGGAGGCGGGAGCAGCAGGTATTCTCCTATATCTGGAGACTGGTACGGCTCTCCCTCGGTCACTGGAGACTGGTGTGGCTCTCCCTCGGTCACTGGAGACTGATGCGGCTCTCCCTCGGTCACTGGAGACTGATGCGGCTCTCCCTCGGTCATTGGAGACTGGTGCGGCTCTCCCTCGGTCGCTGGGGACTGGTGCGGCTCTCCCTCGGTCACTGGAGACTGGTGCGGCTCTCCCTCAGTCACTGGAGACTGATGCGGCTCTCCCTCGGTCACTGCAGACTGGTGCGGCTCTCCCTCGGTCACTGGAGACTGGTGCGGCTCTCCCTCAGTCACTGGGGTGGATGTGCCTACTGCCGGTGGAGATGGAGTAAGTTGCCATATCTGCAGCCAAGTAGTTAATTACCACGGCTGCGATGTCTGAGAGGGACGCTGGGTGGTGTTGCTGTTCCCAGGCTTCCCATTGCTTCCCCTTGGGGTCCATCAGCTAGTCCAATAACTCCCTCAAGGGCATTGGAAGCTCGTGCTTCCCCCTCATGGGCTTTGGACCCTCGGGTTCCTCCCTCATGGGCGCTGGAGCTTGCACTGGCTTCTTCTCCTTCTTCCGGGGACAGATGCTCCTTCCTTTCTTCTCCTTCTAGTTCCACCTCCTGCCATGGAGGGGGTTTGTCGGGTGATACGTGCCCAACCTCACCAACAGCAAAGCACCACTCTTCCCCTTTTAAACAGGTGAGGCAGGTGTCCTGGTCTGTCTGTGGCGATGGTATGGCCTTCAGACTGATCCATTCTTCCGCGGTCTCCACCTCACCCCAATTGAAGGCCTTCATGAAGAGGGGGTCTTTGTAGGGGCACACGTCCGGGAGGCGCCCATACTCCAGACAGGTGAGGCACCATGAAGCCCCTCGTTCCTTCAACTTCCTCTGATGCGCATGCCACCTCTCCATATACTTCTCCACCTCCTCCATTCTTCAAAAAAAAAAAAAAAAAACTGTGTACCCACAGTACCGTTCCTGGCCTAAGTCTGTGAAGAAGCGCTGTTCCCCACTTTCAGACACCATATGTGACCAGGCTGGCTGGTGGTGACGTCAGACCCGGAAGAGATGGACACATAGACAGCACTGGGGTAACGAATTAATGCGCTGTAACGCCGGTTTAATATAAATAAAAAGATTTAACAAAACAAACCACTGCACAAAAAAAAACGGCACATTGGCACGTGAAGTGATTGTGCAATCCCTGTGCCTAAATACACATATATATTTTAAATCACTAGCCCACAGTATACCCTGTGCACCAATACATACACACCACATAAAACATAAAACAAAATATGCACAGGGGCAGGACACTCTGCCACAAGGTCCTAATAAAGTGTCAGGCAGTGTAAGTCAAGAAGACAAATGTGTCGGCTAGTAATTAACATGTCACTTAAATAGAAATCAAGCGACCGCCCTTGAGCTTAAATGACTCTATACTAGGCTAGGCACTAATGAAAAAAAGCAATTATTATTACCATTAATATTAAATTAAAATTAATCATAAATTACAAAACACTAGAAATTACTTCAATTACAATAAGAATATGTTTCATTAACTAGGACCTCAAGGCATGCTGCACATATATTGATGATGCACTACTTACCTTTAGGTTCATACTGTTTGTATTCTTTGCTTTTAAGAATAGGGTGTGATATCCAGAGCCAAGGGTGATGTTTTCGTAGCTGAGGAATCAGATAGTGTGTAACAAACCCAACAGTCCCTGCTAAAGTGTACAGCACGATGCTGACAAATGGCTGTTAATAAATAAATAAATTACAAAAAAATTATTGTAAACTAAAAACAATCTTCATCTTCAACAATTAATGGTGAGTTCTTTAAAATAAAATAATTGTATACAGCATGATAATGTCAATTATTTTCTTTTTTTTTTAGTTTTATTATAGAATCTACTATTGATTTATAAATCTAGTAGGATTGTGAAAACAAACCTTTAGGGACAAAAACACAGTGCTGGCACTTATAGCAAAAGTTATAACAGCAGTAGCTGTGCACACAACCAGATCAGAATTCAGTATTTCTCTCTGTAAAGAAAAAAAAAATTTTAGTTATTTGGCATTACTATTTTGTTCACCAATTAAATTTTATTGTTCACTAATTTCTATTAAACAAATTAGATTAAAAATTCAAAAAAATTATATAACAATGAGAAAATCTTTCAATTGAAAAGTGCAACCTTTTGATTTCTATAATTTCTAATTGTTCTATTGAATGATATAAATTAAAGAGATTAACAAATTATTACAAAACATGCTTAAAATGAAAAATAACACGCAAACACGAATTTGGTACTTTCAAATTTGATACTTACAAATGACTTTCTTTGTGTTTTTTCTCTTTTTTTTAACTGTCCAAATACTTTTATCTGCGACTATATATATAAAGTGCCCTATGCATACAATACATATCTAGTTTTTTCATTTGATTATATGCTTAATTTGGCTTTTATTACTATAACTAATGTTATGTTTTGATGTAACAAAGAACTGAGTGATGATAAATAGCATATCATTAATTAATACACCTGAAACTGAATAATTACTTTCCTTAGATCAAGCTCGGCATCAGCTTAACAATGTAACTTCATTTTGAACAGTGTGATCTGACCAATGATTATATCACTAGAGTCTAAAATAAGATCTGGTAAAAACATTCAGTCTGTAGCATAACACATGAAAAAGTCATAGGAACTTTCTTGTTTAAACATACAGTATAGACCCCTCACCACAACTATAGACTTCAAATCAGAGCTGTCAGTATTCTGAAAAAGTAGATTTTATTCCAGCAAGGTCTTTTCATTCATCTTCAACAGGGTTAATAAAATAATAAAAGATCTGTTTGGAGCTAAGTCCTACAATGGACCAGAAGAGCCAAAGTTACCTATTCATGTTCTAGAACAAAAAGGCTCATAGGGTTGGCTCTATAGTGCTATACTGTAAGAGACTGTTGAGAGTAACAAAACTGACTTCAACCAAAGAGTTTCTTTAAACGTGATAGAACAGGCATATAGAGGGCCATTCCTCATAAGGTTTTAGAGGTTATTAATTAAACAATGGTCTTTGCTGTGCACCACTACGATAGAACAGTTTACATGATCATTATAAACATCTTACCACTGAGTTCCTGAGTTTCTCAGGAAGAGGGTCACTGTTTTCCAAAAAAGGATCTTCATCATTAGGGCCTTTAAGGTCAGGCATTAATTTTGACTGAATCAGTGACCTGTAAATACAAAAACCTGTAGAGTCCTGCAATACGCTAATGTCAATGTGCTTATTTTACTGTTTAATAAAATTGAGGCACCCACACCCAAAACAGGTACAATATTTTGCAATTAATATATTTAGCCAAATATTATTTATGAAAGGCAAAGCTTAATTCAACGACTCATTCCAGGAGGTGTTTCTACCTTTTGTGGTTGATAGATGAACCACATGAGATGGAGACAAAATTCCAGGGTTGTGTGAATGTATTACCAGCAGTATAATGTTGTGAAGCTTGTTTCGTGGGCTTTCCAACAAAAAATATGAATTGACGTAAGCCATTGGTCTACATGAGCTGAAATGACCCTAGAAGTGTTGTTATTCAACTGCAATTAATAAAATAAAGTAAATAAATAAAGTTGCAGAAATCTGCTAAATAAGACATATTTTGTGTGTAAAAAAACATAGATTTTAATAAGATTCTCATTGTTATTCTGTTTGTTTTGTTCAGAAATGAAACATAAAAAAACAAAAAACAGAAACATATAAAACAAAGCCAATAATAGTAATATGCATAAACTCACAGCAGCACAGAAGGGTCACTGCTCTGTCGACTAAGGTGATATGAAAATACAACTAAAAGGCCACAGAAGGCAGAAAACAGTGCTGGTATATGCTGTTCATCCCATGGTTCCTAAAAAGAAGCAAACATATTACTCACTTTAGTTTGAAGGAAAGGGCTGCAAAGGGATATAAGGGATATTTAATACCCTACCTCGAGTCTTTCTGCATTCATAGAACATGAATTGCATTTTGGGTACATGTGTGCTCATTAAAATCTTCTGCATAAAGTAATTTTGCCTACAAGTGATGTCTAAAAATGAAATATTTACTGTAATAAGGAAGTTGTTTCACCTTTACTGGAAGGACCATTGGGCATCTTTGCAGTAATAAACTATTGCATATTAAAGTGCATTAAATCCTCTGTAAGCCCACCTGTGAAACTTTGCACATTTTGTCCTACTTTACATCCCTTTTTTAATGTGAGTGCCATATTTAAAAAATATCAGCCCTCAATATGTTGTTCAGTATTATGAGACGTGATACATGTTAAATTATGATATTGTTTAAAGATAGCGCTGACATTAAACATTTTTTTATTTTATTTCAAGTGTAAATATAGCCCATGGTAGGTAAAATAGTAAATATTTTATTTTTGCCACTTATAAACCCTTGTCCTTTGAAGAGGGATACATTATCATGGTGTATGAAGATATTTAATAGACAAGTGTACTGGGGTAAAACGGTAAAATCTGCATCCATACTGGTTGAAGGGTTTATACAGTATGGTATTAGGTCTGTCATAAACATTAAACATTAAATTACTACACAAAGCAGTAGATTTGATCAAAGCAGAAAAAATGCATCTTAAGCTGCATCCATCTAAATCAGCCAGCCCTTGAAGAATACCCTTTGATTGGAGTTAATTCCCCAGCGTTGGTGCGAGAACAGAAATCAGTTAACTGTAATTGAATCTGCAGTGCCATCTGTTCACTTGCTATCATTTTAAATATTCATTACTTCATTTGAGATAACAGACAGGGTTTTCTGTTTTCTCCAGTCTGATGCTGCAGAAGGTTTTTCAGTTGGGAATTGTATCTCTGGGGATCTGGCAGGAAACACAGTGATAGAATTGCAGGTGGTGATATTTTGCTTTAACTGGGGCCTGTTATCAAAGGGTTATCCTTTTACTCTAGACTCCATTTTACTCCTATTTTTGTAAAGGAGAAATGTCCATGTCAATGCTACAAATGTAGAAGTAAACAACTCAGAGAGAGTTCAGATTAAACTAGTTAGTTGTTCTTTTTTATTCTCATGTTTGTTTTATTTTAAAGTAATATGTAAATGGATAAAATCCTGGAATTCAATGTTTTGAGAATATGGCACTATTTTCTCTAAATCTTAAACACAGTTGGTTGTGATTTCTGGTTCCAGTAGTAAAACCAGGTCAAACCACTAATGCAACATGCATTATTGATTGTTATGTATGACCTAAACCTTTATCTTTACTTAGGGCATACGGCTGATACTACAGTAATTCCAACTGGCAATACATGTATGCATATTTTGCCATTCTGACATGTTGGCCAACACAGAAAACCCCCAAATTATTATATTTATTGAGGATACTCCATAAAGTCATTCCATGGATGAGGCTGGCCAAATAACCAATGAGCCCCAAAGGGGCCGAGTGGGGTATTTACCCTCGAGTGAAATGTTTAAACTCTAATTAATCCTCTGAATTTGGAGAATTCCTTTCCTTGGATCGTGCTCTGAATCTGCTTAGCAATGCAGCATAATTTTGGAATAGGGCAATTCCCCCAGTCATTCTGTCATAATATTTTAATGAATGCAAACATAGATTCCAAAACAAGATCCAGTAAAAAAAAAAAAAAAAAAAAAAAATCACAATGTAGCGAACACCTTTGCTTTACACATAGCATAACAGGTAAAGCAGGAAGTATGCTAATAACTTCCTATTAATGTTTTTACGTTAAAAAGAAGTCCACCTCTAACTTTGATCATGTAAATAAAGGAAATACAAACAGACAAACGTATCATTGAGAACTTGTACCTTCAGTGCTCCAATGCAAAAACCATACAGTGCCACCACAGCTACCAAACTACGTAATATGCTGTAAAATGCAGAGGCAAGTCCTGTGGCAGCTAAAAGGGGGAAAAAATATTGTTACTACTTCTGTTGGTATTTTTGAGGGTTTATTGACTTTGATCAATCTGATTATATTATAAACTACTGTAGGGTGGGCAACATAGGACATTATTGGCAGTGTTTTATTTAATGTGTATAATTGTCAGAACACTTTAAAAATAGATTGCTCTTTGGATTGGGTTTTGCTTTGAAAATAATGCAATTTCTTCTGTTATGGCTGGGTAGTTTAACCATGACATCTCACATGCTTTTAAATGTGAATTTTAAACACAAATACATTCAATATTGCATAAGAATTTTTTAAAATACATTTTAACTGGCACAAATTGTATGCAGCCATCCCCTCTTGGAGTTGTATCTTATCAGGTGTCAGAAGCTAAGCAAGCTTGGTCCAAATCAGTACTTGGGGGCCCTTTGTTGCAGGCCGTGATGTCTTTAAAATGACAACTCAGTGAAGAACCCAAGCCATCTTTCGAAGAAGACCAGTGAAGATAACATAAGCTTTAACCACAGTACAGTGGGGATATAACAAATGTAAGTTCCCCAGGAATCCACCCCACAAACATGCTGAATATTCTCGGAACGGACCAGAGGATACTCCATGTCGTTATTCCACGAAAGAGCTTGGCAGAATAACCAACAAGCCCCGAAGGTGCCGAGTCGTTTTTTTAACACCTATCCTCATGAGTGAAATATGTTTAAAGCCTTATTATTCTCAGAATGGACCATTCCCAAAGGGAATTCACAAAAGAAATGAAATAAATGAAATGACAAATGTTTCGACAAGAAGTATTTTTCAATGTCTTCAAAAGACTTCTTTAAACAGATTTGTCAAAAGGCTACACATTTCCCTTTATTATTTCTAAATTTAGCACTATTGATTGTTTTCTAGTCATGGATGAAATTAGAAAAGCCCTGCCTAACCATTAACATTAAGATGTACATACCAGCCCCTCCAAAAAAATGCATATCTATTTGCTCCAAAAGATAAATAAAGAAAGTGCTGATTTGGGGAAGAAGGCCCAGGAGAAATGCAATTGGAAAACAATATGTAAATGCTGTAATAAAAAAAGAAAGAACAAATGGATTAGTATTGTTTAAAACAAGTACTAAATGCATGTTAACTAAAACTGAATGTATAATAAGCATATTCAGCAAGTACATTAGGCTTGCATCATACTCACTTATGATGGCCCCTATTAATAAAGCATTATCTTACATTTAATTTAAAGACAGTTTTTAAAGATTTTTATGCAAGTCCCTCAGGCCAAGAAATAAGATTAAACCCACTAAGAAATTGACCCTCATTAATATTTCACATTTTACATGTTTTAACCGCAGACTTTGTTACACTGTTTTTTTTTTAGGACAACATGTTTTGTTGTTTTTTAAGCAAGTACGCAATTTGGAAAAAAAATAAAACTGTACTGTACATAATGGGAGGACTCACCTATTAAAAGATCTCTGACATATTTAAGAGACTCTGGTGAAACTATTCTGACTCCATACACTGTAGACACTGGAAGGTCATCTGTTTTCACCCCCAAGTCAAGTAACCAAATAAGGCCACAGAAAATACAAAAATAGGCTGGTCTGCTGTAGGCTATAATTTGATTATGTCCCTAGAAACAAACAGAAAACAAGATTAAATCTGCTAAAGATTTCCATTGTTTTATTTATGAATAACAGAACAGATTTCAGAAGTGTACCATTTTTGTGAAAAGAAACATAAATGTTAGGACACTAGTAATAACTAATTAGGGTGTGTGCAGGTACCCTTTTTATAACTGGGGTTGTGGGGCACAAATACCTCACAGTAAAGAGTTTGACCCCCCACCAAAGTTACAGGGTCACAATTTGGTCAACTTAAACTAACCAACAAAATTACAAGCTCCCCATAACCAAAAAAAAAAAAAAAAAAAAAAAAGCAAACACTTAACATACTGGTACACAATTATTTATTTAAAGTTGTGTGACATAAGATTTATATTCCTTTTACAGATTCAGAATCTAGTTAGTTGTTTCATTTTGGTGAAAATATCAACACCATTATACTGTAGCAGTACCAGTATAGTAGTACCAAACCATTCAGTGATTTTTGTTATTTTATTTATACGCTGTATTTTATAATTTAACTAAAAACCTAATTAAATGAGACAAAGGAAGGTTAAACTTCTCCCTTCACTAAACTACTTTTACCAATTACTGCCCTGACCTAACATTCTGTTTTTTCAGTGTATTTTTGATAACTTGTGTTAAAAAAATAAACTCAAGATACTTGCATTCATCACAAACCAAAATGTGTCAGTGTGACTGAGGCACAGATGAATTGCAGTAAGTGCCTGTTTGAACAGAAGCTATAAATCTACAGGCAAGAACATTATTATAAGCAAGAGGAAGCATGGCTATCTTTATGAAAAATTAGTTCTTCAGCTCAAGAGACTAGACATTAGCGCTTAAGCATTAACCTTGATGATAGCCGTACCGATCACTGATGGCGCCCTGTGCGAGATATAAATCCAGCCCCCCCACCCCTGGAACTTGCAGTCAGCGAATAAATAAATAAATAAAATAAATTGTTCAAAATCTTTGTAAATGTCCAATGGAATGCACCAATAGAAACAAAACCTAGAGGCTACAAATGCACTTTTCTTGCCTTCAGTGATGCAAAGTCATTGATGACATAGTTTAGAGAGTTGGCCAATGCAAATTTGGTGGTTATAATGGCTAGACTGGACAAGCGTTCTTGACCCATGGAGGGTCCAAGATCATTTTTAATCAATTTCAGTTTTCTGAAATTGCATTGGATTGTAGGGAACTTGCAAATAAATGACCTACCTGCTTGAAAAATCATACTGTTAATTGGTTGGGAAAATGTTTATTTGCAAGTAAAGAATTATATTATGTGAGGATTGGAACTAAGTTTTTGGTTACCAATAATCAGTATAATAATTAGAATTAATAGTAGAAGATGCTGAACTGGAAAATGCTGCCAATCTCTCTGTTGGGTAGATTTTCTATGGAAGGTTCCCAGCTCAGAATAAAGAAAAGGAGACTCTCACTCTCTAAACTAAGAGGACTATCCTTGCTTGTTCTTGTGAAATATTATTTGGCTGCAAGGCTATATTCGGTGTAATACTGGATTTTCAAAAACGTTAATGCCGGATGTACCCACATGAAACCATTTGGAAAACAATTTGACTATTCACTCCTAACTGGTCCCAAAAAAAAATGTTTAAGCATTTCAAATAAAAAAAAATAACAGCTATTTTACATACACTAAATGTCTGGTTTAAAAATGTTTAGGATTAGATAATGATTATTTAAAACTGGAGGATATTCTGCCCACAAAATAGAAAAAGCTTGGTATCAACACTGCAGTACATCTCTCAAAATGACACACTATCCTTTGACACAGCACAGTCATTTACAATACAATATAGCAAAGGAACTCTTTCAGTTCTTTCAAATAAGACAAGTCCTCAAAATTACCCTACACACTAATAGCAAACGTCCAATCGAATAAATATGAATAATATGCTGCATCCTAAGCCGTAAATAAAGACCCACGAAACTGCAGGGTGCAAATAAAAATGAAAGCATAAAAAAACAGACAATATTAGCTTAACACTTTTTTAGCTTAACACATTTTACATACAATATAGTATCCCAAAGCTCTTTTACAATAAAACAAATAAAGACCATACAGACATCACAGATCACAGAAATAAGAAAAACCCCTCACTCATCCCAGTCATTCTTTTCTTTTACTTTTCTTTGATTTCCTCTTTCTGTGTCAGTCCAAACACACTCAGTTGTTACTTAGGACTTCTTTGCTTTTTATAGTGTGTTCAGTTATTAAAGTTCCTGACTGCAACACTAAATAAACCTGGTTTCAGCGGGTCTTAACACAGTGCTCAATTGTCTATTTGGGACCCCATTGCACTGAATCAGAATCGTTTTGGCGAATATGTTAATTATGGGGCATGGTCTCTATAACGGGGCAAGACATGTCTTCAGAATACCATTTCAGTGCAGTATTTGTTTTTTACGTCTTCGCTCCATTTATGCGTCACAGAATCAGGGGCAAGTGCCGTTCACGATTACACTTGCATTTGCCCTGTGATCAAAAAGAGTTTTAGTTTATAGACAGTAAGAGTTTAAGATGTTTGAGTTAATAAAAGGTTTTTAAAACATACTTTTCATGTCTTTTCCTTAAGAAACTATATATAATAGGTAGAAAATGATTTAAATCAATTATTATTTTTTTTAAATCAAGTTATTTAAATCATGATTTAAATCAGTGATTAAAATCGACTTGATTTAAATCAGCCAACCCTGCCACTTACATGAGTAGGGGATGCAGCATCTGGTTGGACACTCTGCAACACAATGGCAAAAAAAATGGTTAATTACCAAAGTAATGGACTTTGGAAGAATTGCATTGTTCATTGAAAAACCAATAGGAGCACCTACTTTTAACAGAGAGTACTGGCAGCTTGCGATAACAAGGCAGAACTGGAAGACCCATATATCTTTAAAACAGCCGTGGTTCAGCAGTATAAATCCGAGGAAGGCAACAAGGAATGCCAGACCCACAGCCAACATGTTTTCCACAATGTCTTGATTCCTGTCCACAAGCAACAAACATGACGTAAAACCCTTCATCTCATGAATGAAAGACAAGCAACAAACATGACGTAAAACCCTTCATCTCATGAATGAAAGACTGAGGTAAAGTTTATCATTCTGGATCATTTAACTTCAAAATATAGCTGTTAATGTTTTGCTTCTTAGCTGTGTGTATCCTAGCTCTTTATCTACATCTACTAAGGGTATTATAACGTAAGACTTTTAGTCTAAATATTGTTTATTTATTTTCATTTGTGCTAGTGTTCAATATAATATGAATGATATTGTGTATGTATACTGAACCTTGCTGCCCCCACATGACCTCCTTGTCCTTGTGATATCTCAAGGAGAAGCAGAAAATGTGTAAGACTATTATTATTATTATTATTATTATTATTATTATTATTATTATTATTACTGTTGTTAATTACCGCTGTGTTATTGTCTATTGCAAAAAAATGTTTGTATTCTGTTGGCTACATTTCTGACTTCATTGTATTTTAAAATACAAAATAACAAATGCATGATATTTTCTGAATTGTTGCTGTAAAAGGCTATGCACAGTTATATATATATATATATATATATATATATATATATATATATATATATATATATATATATATATATATATTGGATTGAGATTGACCAGACCTTCTCTGCCTGACTTGTGGTTGAAGCCTTTTGCAGATTATTCAAATAAGGATTAAACCTTTAAATCAGGGATCAAATAAAAACAACAAAACAAAAGCAGTTTACCTGTCCAGCAGAGCCAACAAAGTAAGCCGATCATACAAGATTTTAATCCATTTGCCAGGAAAGACCCAGAACTTATAGTACTGTTTGCTGGCAGGCTTTTCTTGTGCTGAAGAATCAGTAGATTCCTCCACTGAGTCCTCCTCCTATAACAAGAATTAGAGATTAGGAAGTATCACTGGAATAAATGAGGCATGTAATTTTTTCTTGGGTAGTTCGATGTATGGTCATATATATATATATATAGGGCGATTCATAATTTTCAATTCTACTTAAATGTTGACACAATAGAACATCCATCTGATGGCCAAATGGTGCATCACATAATGTCTCTGTCATAGACATCTTTCCTTTGCATATCATCTTCCACATAGAGTACCTTCCAGTTCTGACAATTATGACTCACCCAGTATATACTGTACACAATAAAAGGCATGGAGTTGGATATCATAGATATAAGGCCTTACTATGCTGTCCCCCAGACACACGGTATACCACCTCAATGAAATATCAACTGACAAACTCATTTTCCATATAATCTGATATTTACAAAAAGGCTGATTTATTACTTAAATAACGTGGTATGTAGAGTAGGGTGTCTCTTATTGTATAAGAGATGTCTTCTCATGCTGTCTGGGTGAGAGGACCACAAAGATAGTACTCAAGAAATATATTTAAACATAAAAAAGTGTTGTAATGTTTTTTACTTTGCATGCTCTACGCACATGATGACATCAGGATATATGTTAGCCCTTTAAGATGTGTATGCAGCTAATGATGTGGACTTGTGTAATCACTGGACCTCTGTCTCCAGCTCGCTGTGTATCCAGATTGAAGATGTATGTGCTCTAATGTACTGATAATAAAGCAGGTTTTCTGCAATTGAAATCCATGTGTTTCCTCAAGTTTATTTTGGGGTCAGCATAGATTGCAATGTACATTTTTTGTATTTTTTATTGAATTATTGCCTGAAAGGTCAATTTCTTTTTTTACAAACATACCTTATTATTATTATTATTTACTTCTTAGCAGACGCCCTTATCCAGGGCAACTTACAATTGTTACAAGTTATCACATTATTTTTACATACAATTACCCATTTACACAGTTGGGTTTTTCCTGGAGCAATCTAGGTAAAGTACCTTGCTCAAGGGTACAGCAGCAGTGTCCCCCATCTGGGAATGAACCCCCAACCCTCTGGTCAAGAGTCCAGAGCACTAACCACTACTCCACACTGCTGCCCTTAATTAACATTACAGGTCTGATGAATGAGTTTTGGGGGTATGAATACTGATTTATGTCCACTATTTTAGAGAATCGGGTCACCCTTACCTAAACTGAGCCCCCTTATATGTGGTGTCAAAAACAGGACAGAACTCTACAGTTATGATTGACTAGTTTTAGTATTGCACTATACACATTTGTATCAATTACAATGCAATGTATTATTTTTTTGTTAACAACATAGCTGCTACATTAGGTGTGACCATGATAAGTACAAGTTCAAGTATCCATGAAAAGTTCATATTGATTACTTGTTCATATTGTTTACGTGAATAATAAAACCAGAATGACATCACAGTCTCTAGATATATGTAAGAACGTAGTGTGACTTATGGATATAGAGAGTGGCAGACAAACAGAGAGACACCATATACCCTAAGCTTAAGAAGGTCCTATCAAGGTTCTCTGAATCTAGTATGAAATACGCCCACCGCCGCTATATCCATCAGTGGGGTTATGCCTCCTCTGACATGGATAATAATACAATATTGTTGGTTCCAGCTTGTTAATATTTTAAAAGACAGAGTGCCCAGTGTCATCAATTTGAATTTAGCAAAATGATTTGGCATGTACAGCCTTTTTTGCCTGAAGGCTTTACCAATTAAGTCTGAGCTCACTTGTGATTCCTCTACTTTCAAAATTGATTTAAGAATTACACGGATGCTCCATGATAATCTGGTTACTTAAAATGAACTTTTAATGGTGACTGTTTTCATCATTCACTAAAGTCCATGTGGAAAACCAATGATTTATTGTACACTCCGAATACTTCACATGAATGAAATCTATGAATAATGATCTTACAACTCGCTCTGTGTTTATTTTGCAATTCTCTCAAGGCTCTTGGGAGCAAGAGATGCTTAATATGGAAAAAGAATATTCTGGTGTTAAATTTTAAAGAGAAAGTCCCTTATACAGTAGACCACCAACGCACCCTGGAATCATTAACACATACCTCTCATTTCCTAAAACATACACATTTTGTTTTGTATAAAGTTTGAAAATTAAAACAAGATGGCTGCAATGTGCAAGGATTTTTTCATAGAGGAATTTCAAAAAGATTTTAGAAAACACCAGGTATGAAGAAGGCACTTCTCTACACCCATCTGACCTGTTGGAAGGGGCAAGCTCCATACTGCCTATTCAGTACTGCCGTATGGTAACTTCAAACAAGATATGTCATTATTAATATTATTGGCAGTGTGTGTTGGAAGGAATACAAACTTGCTCATATGCTTGTTTGTTATCACGGTGTCTGCCCATGATATAAATACTGTATGTCATGGGTTATCACAGCTGGTTTTCATAAAAAGTACTGTATGTATTCTTTTGGCTTTGAAAAAACAAGCATTTAAATGCAACATATCGAGGCTCCACTGTATACCACTGGCAGGGGATTATAAGTCATTTAGGCATACACCATGAACTGCAAAATATTTCAGGAAATAGAATAGTGCATTTTTTTTAAGGTGTCCCTGCCATGGTTTCTGATTCCATGATAAAGTTGAAGAAATCAGCAGCAATGGGAAGTGGCAATGGGAAACTAAGCCTTGAAACAGCTGCATAGCCAGTGGGAGGTAATAATGTATATAGAGGTGTATTGGAATACTTGTCTGATAGGCTTGGTTTGGAAGTGGGAAAGCAGAATAAGCTCATGTTGTGCTCTGAAACCCTGCTTTTAAAACTAATGAAATCTGATTTACTGTGGACATGCAGCCATTCCAAAGATACTTTGAGCTCATATCAAATACTGGGTGCCACTTCTAATAGGTTTACATACAGAGAACCACTTATCCAATTGTGCTGAAACTTGCAAAATGCATCACGGGTAGCAAGACCCCTGTCACAGGGCGGGATTTGATAATTTAGCACCAGTCGGCTCTCTGGTGCTAAACTTTCAAAACAGTGCAGCACCACTGGGGTCCCTGAGTGGCTCATCCAGTTAAAGCGCTGCGGCTGGGAGTGCAGGATGAGTCACACAGCTTGGACGGCGCCAGTTCATGTCCAGGCTGTGCAAAGAGGCTGAACTTTGCTGGGGACCCCGAGGGGGGAGTCACATTGGCTCCGACGGTCCCGGGGTGGGGATGGGCAGGGATTGCTTGTCCTTATCGCGCAACAGCAGCAAACCCTACTGGCCAGACACCGAGCACATTCAGAGTGGATAAAAAGCAGGGCTGATCTCTGTTCTCCAGGATCGGTAGCCCGCCTACCGATTGCTCGCAGTGAAAGTGATTCTGGCTTTAAGCTGGTGAGATCAGAGGATGCTTGTACGCCCTCAGAACGTCTGTGCTGTGTGGGGACTCACTGCGGTGAGGAGAAAAAACATAATTGGACATACCAAATTGCTGGAAAAATCAATAAAAATAATAATTGGTCACTCTAAATTAAAAATAATTTTAAAAAATCAATAAAAACACGGTGTAGCACCAATTTTCAAAACAATTTGCACCCCTGTTAATGCCCAGAGATTAAAACAATGTGGTTGTGAAAGAATATCAAAGAATAGATTTGTGTTACCCTTATATAAGTTCTCTATAGTAAAAGCCTAACATGGTGTAAAAAAAGTATGATAAATCATAGGCAAGCATTGTAAAACCCAGAGAGGTATGGTAAAGCATATTAAAGAAACATGGCAAACCATGGTAAACAATGGTAAATATATAGTACAACATGGTGAAAACATAGAAAACTGCTAAATGACTGCAAATGTACCGTGGTAAACTGTTATGAGGGTTAAACATTAGGACAATAACTCAAAGTGTATGGTCTCTATACAGAAGAAAAAAAAGTCACTGGGCTGCTTAACCTAGTCAGAACTTAACCATCTTGGTTGTTATTTCCATACATATTGAAATTCAGGACTGAATCACAGGTACAGTACAATTTGGTAATCACAACAGGCAACATGCGATAAGCCGGTTTTTCAATTTAAGAACAGGTTTTAAATTAGATGTACAGGGGTGATTGATGACACCAGTCATATTTTTGAGCTCATGTTAGTTCTGATAAAACAAATGATAAAACAATCCTTTTTTTAAATGTGTTTCATTTTTCATTTCTGGTAATAAAAGAACAGGTCTATGTTGGAGACAGAGTACTCATAATAAATCTGAGAAATAAACCATTACATGGGTGACAGGTGATATAAAGTACCATGTTTACCTCAGGAGACCTTGTTTAACCCTTCTGTCTCTTATCGATACGACCCATAATAACACGGACCTCAGATCAGCATAAAAAGTCTTCTATAAATGTCAGTCATTTCTTGTTTGTTTGTTTTCTTGGGAGTGTAGTGGTATTAACATTGAAATAGTACATTCTACATGAATTATTGATAGTGCAGAATATTTGAATTAATTGACATACAGTAGTTAAAATGTGTGTATTTGTTTTTAGAAATACAGCAAAACACCATTACAGACCCAAGACAACTGTGCCTTAAAGTAGAAAAAACAGACAGACAGTAAAAACAAGATTTTAAACATCAAAATATGTTCAGATTAATCAAATGTCTTGCATAATGTTTAAAGTTGTGTTTTGTTGAAAGGGAAAAGTCTAACCAAAAGGACAAGGACAAACACACATAGTCAATTCCAACAGTCAGGGGTGAAATTCTGCCTGTACTCACTGGTACTCTGTACCAGGACTTATTTTGATGCCGGTACTGGGTACCGGGACTTATTTAATCTGCTTTTCATCCAATGCGGATGCATTCCATCCACTCACACAGTCCACTAGCGCAACGTTTTTCAAATGTGCTTTCATTCAGCACAGTTCGTGCTGCTTGCATTCTGTTTCCTCATACTGCTTCTGTTTCTGTTAGCTGCTATTGGCCACCATTAATGTCAGTATAATCACTGCATGTTGATTGGCCAAGCTTTCAATCTGATCAGATTTCATTTTGGCATAAGTCACAAATCTCCGCCCATTTCGCTTTGTGTCAGTGCTCATTCGTTGTCAAAGAGAGAAGACCTTAGCAGTGCAACGTGAAAACAGCGGTATGGAGTAATTTTATTTATTATGAAGTAATAATTATTTTCTTTAGTGTGGCGGAGAAACTATCTGAAATATTCTAAACAAACTTTGCTGCACATAAATTTGAAGGCAAAAAGCCACATCAGTGTTCTCCATAAATTAGATAGTTGATAAATATTAGAAATAATTATCAGAATGTGTTTTGCTTTGCACCGATTTACCACATTGGCAGAATTTGCATGAAAGTTTCTAAAATGGCAAGTGATGTGTGGGACAGTAGGGATTAACATTAAAAAAACAGGATCAACAAAGTGCTCCTTCAGATTTGGTAAGTGAGTCAGAATCGGGATACAGATGTAGGTGTGCTTCATGCTTTTCAAACACGGGCCCAACTTGCAAGGTACATGTTAAGTATAGTGATCAACGTTTTGTTTTGTTGTGATCCTAGTATTTTCCGTAATGAGGACTGTTTTCTTTGTACAATGCCCCTTTTCTAAAACATTTTAATTAAACATGAGTTTTGTGTGTACATCTAAAAAAAAAAAAGGCATAAGTAAACGACAGGAATGATGTTACTTTATGAAAACATGTCTTTTGCCACTTTGTTTATTGTGCAGAAACCATAATACCAGAGATTCATTTTTTTTTAAGTCTACTTTTATACTGTTTCTGCCTGGAAAATATTTTTATGTTATAGATCATGGTAATTAATCTATGCAGAAACACAACAGAGAACACACAGAATATATTATTGTAGGCAAAGTAATAAGTAAAAAATACATAAAAGAAACAGGCATATATGTTCTAATCCAAGGCTATTATTGTAGCATGGCCAGTTCCTTTTGTAGGTGAGTACCCAGGGTCTGGAAAGTATGGGAATGATTGCTGAGAATACTATGGAGATTAAAATGGCCAAGTCAAGTACATCATTAGTCGTAGTAGTGCCTGTTAATAATAAATTTGAGAGGTATTTTAGCCCCTATTGTGCATTGTTTGACTTAGACCTTTTTGTATCATTTTTTCATAGCACAGTTGTTTTTTATACAATTTTTTTATAACATCATCCCTTTTTTAGGATATCTTGAAACAAAACTCCTTCTCTACAGCAGTTACCGCACAGTGTAATATTTCTTAATGCTTGTCATTTAAGGTTTAACTTAAGTGTTATATTACAGTACATGACTGAGTGATACAACGGATACAGGGGATGGTGAATTGGTTATAATTGATCAGATATTTTTGAAGGCTCATTTTGTATTCATAAACGTAATACTCATTGGCACTCAAATTGTCTCCATTTTTTAAATGTTTACACCTGACTGTGCATATGAGTACCTGCACTTGTTTGAATTTCACCCCTGCCAACAATAGTCCAAAAAGTCATAAATTCAGTTACACTTGAAAAAAAGGTACTGGCAATACTGTACAACTGAAATAGTAACAACCGTGTTCAGTCAGATACGGTGAACACCCACTATACTCAAGACATCATTTAAAAGTAGTCTTTATAGACCGATGGTTCTTCTACAGCCCAGAGGGCAAATGTTTGTTTTAGCTCAAATCTATTTCTCTTTTCTAAAGTATGTCTCATTTGAAATCCTGTCAAGCAGTTTTTAATCAAATTAAGATTCTCAAGCATTTCTCACACAAGTGAAAAAGAAAGCATGTTTTTTTTTTTACAGAAGAGGAGGGTAAGGAGGGGAGCACATTCTGTGAGATGTGCACATGTTACACATGCACATTACTAGTACATAATAAATATAAAACCATAAAAGCAACTAGCACACTCAATAACAGCTGCATATTAAGCTATTTTAATTGGGTTAGCAAGATATCAACAAGATAGAAAGAGTGCCATTGATTGCAAACATTTCAGATTTGTCAGTAAGCATTAAGTGTGTAGGGAGAAGAAACAGTGCCCATAGCCTCCAAAACATAATGCCTAATCTTTATTACCCTGTAGAAAAGATTATGATCCAGGTTTAAAAAAAAAAAAAAGATTTTCTGAACAAAACCTAAACATGCCCAAGATGCATAATGTACGGATAATGACATTGAACCATATCTAAACATAAAGAATATGTGAACAATTGTGTAATCTGTATCATTGATGTGGCCAGAAGGTCATTTTTACTGGACAACACCTGTAATGGACATTGTGAACAAAAACAAAGCATCCCTGGGGCCATGTCAGTATAAGTCTATAGCAGAAACCTAAAACTTTATATTGTATTCAGTCTAACCCTGAATAAAAAATATGACCCTAATAAACTTTATTTAATAGTTTATTTTTAAGAATAACATACAGTTTGATGCCCATGAAACTGTGTAGACTGTAATTAGGCTCCTTAACATTGCTTTAGGAACCTACCAGAAATATCAAACTTTATTTAATTCATAAAGAGTTTGAAAAAAACATATAGTAAATAGGGCACCTGTGATAGGACAGCGTCACTGGCAAGCTGTTTCTACCAGCAAGGGAGACTCAGACGCAGAAGCTGTAGTTTCAAATGCTAATGCACACGTTTAATAATAATAATAATAATAATAATAATAATAATAATAATAAATCACAAACAAAACACTGGACAGAACACATAACAAAACACATTTACAAAATAAATGGCACAAGGGCCATAACAAAAGGTCTACAAAAACACTCACAGAGATGTAAATAAACAAACGAGATAGTACAGCACGCAACACAAAAACCTCCACCTCTCCAACATCAACTCTAACACTAACCAACCTAACACCCGAGATCACCCTATTTATACCTGTGGCTGGAACCTTAATTAATTATTTATTTAATCACTTATTCAATTCCCGGCTCCAGCCACATTCCTACATGTTTTTGCAAGGAGGATTTTAACTCTGTCCCTGCCACCCAACATTCTCCCCCCACCGCAACACTGCCACAGGCATTCACAAATAACTAATGGTGGGCCCATAGTCCTTAAGAAAGTTTTGGTGTTTCAAAAATCTGGGACCAAACAGAAAAACACGAATTCATTTGCACTGACACAAATGTTCAGCCAATTTAATGTACACAATAAAGCCAAATAGTCACTAACCCTAATATAGTAGCCACACTCAGAAGTAACAGCTAAACACAGTATAGGAGGGGGCTCCAGTAAAAGCGCTCCGCGTGGAGTGCAAGATGCGCCCTATAGCCTGGAGATCGCAGGTTCGAATCCAGGCTATGTCACAGCCGACCGTGACCGTGGGTTCCTAGGGGGTGGTGCACAATTGGCAGAGCAACGCCCGGGTAGAGAGGGCTTAGGTCAGCAGGGGAATCCACGGTTCACCGCGCATCAGCGACCACTGTGGCAGATAGGGCACCTGTGGTTCTGCAGTGGAGTCGCCAGATCTGTGTTGTCCTCCTATAGGTCTATAGGTCTGGTGGCCTCGCTGTGGATCCACAGTGCGAAAAATGAGGGCTTGGCAGGAGCACATTTCGGAGGACGCGTGTTCCAGCCGCCGTTTCCCGAGTCGGCGGGGGGGTTGCGAGCGGTGAGCCGAGGATACAGATAATAATTGGGCATACAAAATTGGGGAGAAAAACTGGGGTAAAAAATTGTCAACTAAATTTATAATAAAAAAAAAAAAAAAAAAACACAGTATAGGATAGAGTTGTTGTTGCTTCTACCTGATACATTTCTGGATGTGTTCTTCTCGGTCTTGGCCGCAATCTCTGCACTGGAACAATGCGTCGTTGAAATGGGCATTCAGTCACAGCAGGGGCATCCTGGCAGTCTGTCGAAGCAGAATTGGACGAGGTGGATAGGAGCTCACTGTCAACACAGAACAGTGATTGGAGATGGTTATATTTGATATACATCATAACAATTTACACATTGAGACACTGTGATAAAGAGAGAAAGAATTGATGCTGTAAATCTCCCTCCCGATCAGAAAGGGTGCCGGGTAAGGTTCCCCGTAGACGGGTCGACTCAACGGTGGGCGGAAACAGGAAGTCGGCCATCTTGGTGGAGGCATGTAGCTGTCAGTACACAAAACAACTCACATGCGATCAGCTGCGGGCCAAGTAACGATTGGTTACACCGGGGCGGCGAACTGATTGCAGGGAGGAGTTGGGTAGTACAAAGGGGACGCAGCTACGCAAGTACGACCCCTTGCTCTGAAAACGTAACAGATGGCCGGAGCCTGTATTATTTGTTGTTTTGTTACGTTTGTGTTTTTGTGTTTTATAGAGGAGGAGTGAGCACCCAGGAGCTGTCGCTTCAGAGCTAGCCGTCAACCCTGAGCACTTCCTTGCATGGCACAACACACACGCGCACCACGATCCCCCGGAGTTGAGCACGTACACTTTTGTGCACAGAGGATGCTGGCCGGACAAAGTCCTTGGATTATTATTATTATTATTATTATTATTATTATTATTTCGAGTTTGCAAGCCCGCTGTGTACCCCCCTATACCATTGCTGGTAGAGGGGCGGATTCTTTTGTTTGTTAAAATAAAACATGGATTGTTTTGGGAGAAATACTGTTTGGACATTCACTTTGTTCCCCACACCACTTGTACCTGTCGACAGACACACACAGAAACGAGAACATTGTTAAGATTGTTTATAAGCGCAGATAGACCACAATAGCCTAATGTTTGATATTTACATTTCTAGAACTCTAATACAAGTTCACCCTCATTTGTACTGAAAGGAAAAAACACTGAAATAATATACAGCAAAATTAGCAAGAAACAACTTGGTTGCACAAAGAAACACTGGTTCCTTGAAACAGTATTTTTTTTACTTTAAAATTATTTTGTTCCTATCAGAAAATAAGGAGGCAAACCGTAGACTCAGTTCAATAGTTTTAAGCTTTCTTTCTGTTGTGGAGTACATAATACATATAAAACCATAAAACAATCAGCATACACAGCCCTTCGTAAAAAGAAAAAAAAAAGAAAAGAAAATGGATTTCTTTGTAAAGTGTAATGTGCAGTACAGCTTAGCTTGCTGCAATATTTAGGTAGAGAGAAATCTTTTTTTCAATTAAGTGTTTAGTTAGGGCTCCCTGTTTGGAGCTAGTGTATATTGTTTTGTTTGTTTATTATTAAAGGGCCAGAAGCCTAATTCTTAATTGTTCAATAAAAATCTGAAAGAGACTTGTCTTCAACGTTCTTTCTACCACTGTATCGTGAATGTGCCCTACACCATCCTGTTTCACAATCTACTTACCACTAAGACAATCTGTAAACCAAAAATATAAGTTCCTGCTACTTCTTGCAGCATTTGGACGAAGAAACCAGATGTAAATTTTTCATTCAAATAGTTATTTTGTCATCCTGACAAAGTAATAACAAAATCCATACTTCGGCCTATATGGTAAAACCATTTAATTGCAGCACACATTTAAAGAGTAAGTAGCAGAGTTCTGAAAAATATAGCGTTATACATCTCCACGTGTTGCTACAACTGTTTAAATAACGTACCTGTAATTTTTCATTGTTAACATCCTGACAACTTTTTACACTTATAACTTTCAAATCTGTTTCAAAGCTCTTTTCAAAATGGCCACTGACATTTTCATTTTTAAAGCCATTTGTATGCATTGATGGTTTTGATGGTTTTGTAAGTGGCTGATCAAGTGATTTTTCTATGTAACACATTAATCACAATCCCTGTATACGAGCAAGTTCCTTTAACAGGTTCAATATTAGGTGGCACACAGAAAATGATTTACATAAATGTATCTATCAAATAAAAAGTATTTTCACATGCTTTAGCGAACACAAATCTGAAAATTAATAAACAATAGAAACTAGCTATTGGTTTGATAAACCTGTGAATTTTGTAGTAAAAAATCTGTATAACTAATGATAAAGGACCCCGTATATGAGAAACTTGTGTGTGGGTGTGTGTGTGTGTGTGTGTGTGTGGGTGTGTGTGTGGGTGTGTGTGTGGGTGGGTGGGTGAGTGGGTGGGTGTGTGTGTGTGTGTGTGAATAAAAAGGTCTCTCAGAGGACAGCAAGATTTTTCTTAAGGAACATGAATGAACATGTGATAAAAAAATGAAGTTACATTTTTGAAGAGATCTTTTAAATCTAAAGATCTATTTAAATGTTGCATGACTGACATCGTCAAATAAAAGTATATAAAAGAACCCCAGCAAATGTCACATTTGACTGTGTAACACTTAGTAACACCTGAAAGCACTTATCAGGTTTGCTTAAAGACTGGGTAAGTGCTTTTGAAGTGACGGCAGCTGAAATTGAAATAATTGCCACTTTTCTAAAGTGTAGCAGGTCCGATAAAGTCAAATTTTGAATTATTCAGTATTCATCCATGGTAATACTTGACACTATTTCACAGCAGTGACTTCAAAAGTGCCAAACTTTCCCCATATATTTGCTAGTTACAGCAAATATACGGTCCACAGCAAAACAACACTAAGCACATCAAATGTTACCTACCAAACTACAACATTCCACAATCACTGTGTAGTGACTTCATAGAGAAAACAGGAAGCTCAAATGTTTTTTTCTTTTTTTTGCTTGATTTTTTCACAAATATTTTCAAGCTCAAAACTAATCAAAAACATTTGATCCACAATATTGAAAGTATTCTTTCAGGCCTCAATCCGAATGTTTACTATCGTTCCCTTAGACATACTAGTTGGCAGTCAATAAGATTCAGGAATCCTCTTAATTATCTTGGTATCTCCGAATACATAACATAATCTTCCTTTTAGAACACATTAGAGAACTATCGGGCCCATTAAGAGAAAATAATCCTCATTTTTTACTGGAACTAGGCACTATTAAAACAACTATTTTTTTAGTTTAAAAACAACTAATTTGGGTTTAGATTATATTGAGCATTCACTCTCTTTAAAAATCCAATCTGGCTATACTAGATTACAACCCTTTATGTCTAAAGATAATATAATAAGATAATTATAAATAAAAAGATAATCAGTTGCTTTTCTTCTGAGAGAACTGCAAGAAAGAATAGATGCATACATTGTTCAGTGCAGTCTCTCTGCAACAAAATCTCATCTTTTCAAAGGCACATATTGCCCCCTGCTGGCCCTTTCTTAGGTTACACTAAACAATGAGATTATTTTTTTATTTCTGTTCCTGAAGGCCAGCATGCACTGGTAACTTTTGTTTCTGAACTCATGGTGCTCAACATTGAGCAACACAACTTGCCAGTGTATCCTGGCCAACACAAACACGTTGCCAGTTCTTTGAAGTAAAGAATTGAATGCAATGCAAGTCCAAAATGGGCCAAAAACCCATGGCCCTTCTTGCTTTTACATTTTTTTTGCGGTAATTTTGAAATATGTGTTTGTGTTTGGCATTTTAGATAAATATTAGAACTTCTATTACATTTATTTTACTAAAGTATCAATAAACATACAGTAATTATAGCTTTCTGATGTATTCCACCAGAAATCAGAAAAATAACAAATCTCACATGAGATTAATGTGATTAGCAAGTCATATGATCCATTAGCCCTTTCTAGGCCGTTGATCAGGTAAACATGATGAAAAAATGTGCTTCATTTTATTGACTTGGGCCACAGTTATTTGCAGTACAGATTGGAAACGCATATCATTGCATATGGGAGGGGTTGAATTTCACTCCCTGACACTCGTACAACGTCACTGAGAGGGGCATTTCAATTTTAAAGGGCGGAGAACGTTTTCAGTAGCAAGCAGAGTAAACATCAGAGGAACTTGTTTAGAGATAAAAAAAAGTAACAGAAAAACACTGTAAAACCAATGTATTTGAATTATAATTATATTAGGACATGTATTCTGTCTTGGTGTTTTACTATATGTTTTACAACATTTATAAATATCAAGAAACGTGTGGATATACGCAGATGTTTCATGAACAACATTTCAGTTACATTTGTTTTCATTATTACTGATAATAATGGAATGAACTATTATTTTATTTATAAAAATTATTTTGATCAAATTAATCGAGAGTAGTGTCAATTATTGCTTATAAGATCCTAAGAATAAACATTTATTATGGCATTGCAATTATACTATGTTCACTTATGATATTTACCGTTTTGTAGTTTATTTAGCACTATTTCTTCTGTTGTTTTGTTTGCTTTGGTAACAGAATATTCTGTGTATATGTTTAGTGTTTATGTTGAGAAATTGATATGCACACAATACAATACACAATTTCCACTCTACAGAATTTAATTTCAAGATGACAAGATGATCTGTTGGCAGAAATACTGCAATCGGATTCTGGCGTATAATATAGGTGTTCTCAGTATTATTTATTTTTTCAAATAAATGTTCACTTCTAAATCACGTGTTGTGTTTGTTTTTTAACAAAAGGCTCCACATTAATAAACTCACTCGGGTGTTTTGCCCATATTTCAAAAAATGTTAGCAAAACTTTCAGGGAGGGTCCTTCGGGTAACAGAATAAAATGTTTTTGTACCTTTATCTCTATGAAAACCCCAAATATACCACATTTTTTTAAAAATATCTATTTTTTGTTACTTATTGGAGTGGAAAATCAGTAAAAGTTTTTTTTTTTTTTAATAGTTTATGAAGTATAATATTCTGTAGAGTTTCCTGAACCAAACCAAACCAAACCAAAACAAAAAAAATATTTCAAGTCTCTACTACTAAAAATAGATTTTGTTTACAAAGATGGAAAGGCAAAGTCAGCTAAAATAGTGTAAAATAAAATCACAAAATCACCCAGGTGAAACAATGTCAATTTTTTAAAAATAAAAAAATACTAAATATAGTGTTGAAATAGAGAGACCTTTTTTATGGTTTCTGGAGCCATTTCTAACATTCCCCAGTGTGAAACAAAAGACACCAATTCCAAGATGCAACAGTAAAAAAATAGATTTTTTTTATAGGAAGAGCATCCCACTGAAAAATGCTTGGTCCTTAAAGGGTGAGGGCGATATAAGCTGTGTTAGAGTTGTGTGCCACTATTCAGCTGTAATTGTGAGAAAGGATTTCTGTGACAAGCACCATGATAGTAGGTTGTCACGAATTATCTGCAGGGATAATCATTTTATTTATATATATATGCTCTGAGCACACTCTTAAACTCAGGGGAAGACGTTCAGGAGGACATTAAGATGTTTCAAACTCCTGTAGTGGATTGTTCGTGCACTGGGCTTGCAACATATCCAGATGACTTTTTTAATAATAAAGACAATCACACAGATTTAATTTGAAGTTTTAACGAATCAGAGCAGTAGTAGTGCTCTTTTCGGTTTATTAAATGCTTATGTTAAAAATTGGATTGGTTGGTTGCGCAGACCACCATAAATCCCAAGTAAAAAGCAATCTGGGCGATCCAGTGCTTTACAGGTTTAACAGCATTAATACTTCAATACAGTAATACAAATATGGTTATCATATATTTAGCTTTTAGGCTATAAAATGCAAAAAGCTAAAAACGCCCACCGCTAAATTCTAGAACATTCATGTGATAGGGTGGCTGTGTGGTGACGTCAGGACAAAAGCAGGAAGGAAACTGACATCAGTACTGCAGATCAAAATAAATGATGCGGCGCGCCGTTTTATTTTTAAATAACAAAAATAAATAAAAAGTTCAAACAGAAAAAGACTGTGCTCGCAGAGCAAAATAAAAGGTTTAAATAAAACAAATCACAAACACAAAATAATAAATACAGGTCAGGCTGGGCAATCGCTGTCACTTTTCCTGTATATTTTTTTAGTTTTGTTTTCTCTCGCTCCTCGCTCACGCTACAGGCAGCCCCAGACGATCCAGGCGTGGCATCCCTGAGCGGAGCGGGCGTGGCATCCTTGGGCGGTGCATTGCAGGCATCCTTGGGCGATGGCGAACGGGCATCCCCGGGCGATGGCAAACGGGCATCCCCGGGCGATGGCAAACGGGCATCCCCGGGCGATGGCAAACGGGCATCCCCGGGCGATGCACAGGGCGACCCTCGGGAGGCGATTGCAGGAGGGGAGCCAGGACCAGCGGTGGTGCTGGGATTTGCCCTCTTCTCAGCCGTGGTGACCCGGCGGTTTTCCCCCTTGCTCTGCTCTGCTGTCCTGGTTCATCATGTCTTGAAGGGAAAGGCAGCTCCTGCTCCTCTCCCTCGGGTGGTGGTGGTGGTGGAGGCAGAGGCAGCTCCTGCTGCTCTGCTCCTGGCGAAGGCGGCAGGGACTCCTCCCCTTCTGGCCATGAAGGCGGCAGGGGCTCCTCCCCTTCTGGCTGCGAAGGCGGCAGGGGCTCCTCCCCTTCTGGCTGCAGCAGGGAAACCAGAAGGCATGCTCCCTCTGCTAGTGGCGGCGATGGAGGTGGAACCAGCAGGTACTGTCCCTCTGCTGGTGGAGGTGGGAGCGGCCAGTCGTCCTCCCACGACGGTGGAGGTGGAACCAGCAGGTAATCTCCCTCTGCTGGCGGAGGTGGGAGCGACAAGTAGTCCTCCCAGGGCGGTGGAGGTGGAACCAGCAGGTATTTTCCTTCTGCTGGTGACACGGCGGAGGCGGGAGGGTGAACCAGCAGGTACTCTCCCTCTGCACAGTCCTCCCACGGAGGTGGAATCAGCAGGTACTTTCCCTCAGCTGGTGGAGACGTGGGCTGTAGACGTTCGGCCTCCCCCCTTTTGGGCTGTGGACGCACTTGCTCCTCCCTCTTGGGCTGTGGACGTTCGGCCTCCCCCCTCTTGGGCTGTGGACGCACCGGCTCCTCCCTCTTGGGCTGTGGACGTTCGGCCTCCCCCCTCTTGGGCTGTGGATGCACCGGCTCCTCCCTCTTGGGCTGTGGACGTTCGGTCCCCCCTCTTGGGTTGTGGATGCACCGACTCCTCCCTCTTGGGCTGTGGACACTCTGCCTCCTCCCTTTTGGGCTGTGGACCCACCGACTCCTTCCCCTTGTCTCCTCTCCTGTAGCTGTAATTCCACTCTTCGGGGAGGGGGCAATTAACTGGGAAA